>VDFB02000017.1:511888200-512057964 GCA_007258455.2 Sequoia sempervirens | reverse complement strand
CATAATCGAACCCTAATGAGCACTCATTTTCACTTCTCCACTTGAAAGAAAGAAGCTCTGCCGCCGCCATGACTGAGTTGAACTCGAGCTTGAATCCTTTGATAACCTTCTCCATGTTCTTCAAACAGCTAAATCTCCAGTGGGTAAGCCTCCTTTCATGGTATAATAGCTTTTTCTACTTCCTTATTGAAAATCAAAAAGGCCCTAAGGCCGCAGACTGTCACGAGCTTATGAGTTTATTTCTCTAATTTTTCCTTGCTCTCCTTTTGACCTTGTTTTCTTGGCCGAACTGTGAGTTCGAATTCATCTTGAAAGCTCTAAGAGGAAGCTTGCCCTATGGGTTTTGTTCTTCTCTTACAGACACGAGGGTAAGCCATCTACACACGGCTTCATAGCTTTTAATGGCATCATATTTCATTCTTCTAGCCCTGAGGCCATGGCTATACACACTCTAACACCCTTGTCTTTCATTTTTCTGTATTTCACCTACCATTGTGTGAGCTCGACCTTCCTGTGAGAGCTCGAATCTCGGCTTCAGGATACTTACTTTCAGCACCGAACTGGTAATTCCACTTTTCCAGCACTTGTTCTCTTTGTTCTTTGGAAACTTAGAGGGTTTCTTTTAAGTCAAGAATTTTTTATCATGACCAAGCCGCGACAGATATGTATTGTAGAAAGCAATTCTTTGACTTTTGGGCTCGACCCAGAACAAAAAACTTACCATTATGTCTATTTGAAAGCATTTTTGTATATGGGTATCACAAAAATTTGGATAGAGCCGCATCTTCTTCCCTCTGCATTTCGACCCAACTCAGAGAACTTGCATTTGCTGTATATTCTCACTATTCAATTCTAGATTTCACATGGGTTATCTTTGTAATTGATTTTTCTATATTTTGATGCTAAACTGAAAGTGGATCTTTGAAATTATTAAAGAAATTTGCATTTTCTTCTCCTCTGAAGCTTGACCTAGCACAAAAATCTTTATATTTGTAGTCTACTGTTGTTTTATGAGAAACCCATATGGGTATCGTAGATTATCATATTTCTTGCACTTTGAAGACAAACCCACATGTGGGTATTTGAGATTTCTAAAGAGAACTATATTTTATTCAATCTGAAACTTGCTCCACAACTAATGGCCATATACAGGCCGTGCCATACTTATGCATCAAAATGGCCTTCTGTTATTTTCTGGGCTTGACCCACCATTGCTAGTTCTGTTTCTTCATTCATGTTCAAAACCAGACATGGGTATACTGAAATATAATGGAACTCTCATTTGACTATTAACCCTCATGTAGATACTCATTATCTTGAAGGAAAACTATTCATTTGTTGTTTCTGTTGAAAACCAGTATGACTCTCCGTGATGTTCACGAGATTCTAAAAAAAATTGTCTTGAATTTAAAATCTCATATGTGTATTGAGCTCGAAATTATACATTCCATTATGGTCTTTCAGAAAAAAGAAGGAAAAAAAAACCTTGCTCCTTTTCAATAGAAGACTCAACTGAGTAATCTGGAAATAGTGAAAATCTTGTATATTGGTTGTATTTAGTCTTAGGATTTTGACTCAAATAATCAGTGATGTTATGCTTTGACACCTGTAACTCTTTTGAAGACACAATAGAACAATCCCTTCTATGCAATATTTTCCTAAGACATAAAAGGTTAGTAATCCCAATAATTGTGCAAAGTCTGTGCTTCTTTTAAGCATTCAGATTTCTTATTTGTAGCATGATTTTGTGCTTGTCTGTTGTGGAAAGGATGGATTCTCAATGTATATTATTTTGCTTGTACTTCAATGTCTTTCTGCCACTCCTTAATCTTAACATAGCAACTTCTACCTTCTATTCTTGAACTCCATAGAGATTTTAAAAAATGAGACATTGCATCACTTTATGGATTGCACCTTATTCACCAGTTCATATGCATAACTGACCACTCAGAACTCATTCTGGAAAGACAAAGCTTACTCCTTCTTTAACATTCTGGAATGATCTCTTTATTATTACAATTCATAATGCAGTATGTACTTATTAATCAACTGGAACTAGTGACTTATTTGTCATTCGAATACACTGCATTGCCAGTCAAGCTGAAATTGATAGTTTATTAACCACTCGAGTGTCTGATTTTTCCCTCGTACTCGACTGTAACATGGTACTCTTCATGCATTTTTATGTTCCACTTTAAATAAACTTCTCTCAAATCTATTTTCTGTCATGATAAAAACTGATATATATGATTACGACCAGCACAGAACATGAACTTATTCAACAATATCTGATGTAATTGCACTCAGTTGAATTTATTTAGTGAACTAAACTCACTGTTCACCTGTAGCCTTTAGAAAGCAACCCTGATTGTTATGAATGCACAGTTGGTTTCGTTACTTGATGGATTCTCTATTTTACTCTTTCAGTTGTTCTCATTTCATTTGATGAATATGATAATGCATATTTACATCAACTTGTTTAAAGAATAGGGAAGCATGTTGAGCTCTACCCTTGTGGGAGCCTGTTTTACTCCACATGCTCGGTCTTCAAATAATGTTCAGCTTCATGATTTTACCTATACCTGCACAAGGGAACAAACAATGTTAGCATAAAAATGGAACACGATGATTATGATATTGCTATCTCTCCTTCAGCTCACTTCTTTCATATTGCACTTGATTGATTGTTTCAATGCATTTCTAATAGTATGTTGTACTACTACAGGTGCTCCATATAAGCTACATTATAATCAGAGCCACTAACACCCCTTTTTTCCTCTTACAGGTTGACGGAGCTCGAGATGACGAGGTGCACCATTCAACATCAAGCGTCGATAATCAGGAAATGATGATTATGCTGTTACTTATGTGTTTTCCTTTATGCATCTTCAGTAGTGTAATGTGCTATTAGAAATGTATTGTAACAGTTACAGTTATATCCATGGCTTGTGTGAATCTTTGATTTCAATTCTACTTTTCAATTGAAAAGAAAATGCATTTCATGCAATGTTGTAATTTCATTCTTATTGTGAAATCAAATGAAGCCTTGTAAAAATATGAGTTCTTTACGAAATGAATGAAAGCATCTGAAATGCTATTTCGCTCATGTACTCAATTTTGTATTTCTTTTAATTCTGCAACATCTGAATGGCACTCTAAAACTCCATTACTTCACTAAAATGCATAACTATTACTCAATGCAAAAATTGATGTGAAATAGCATTTGAAATTCAATCTACAATTCCACTTAATGTTAAATAACAATCAGCCAGCTCCTCCATTTGAGCTGAGGCAAAAAATATGTAACAACCTCAATATCAGCTCTAGCTTCAGGCCTGTGGGCTTCAATTTCAAGCATATGTTGGTCTACTTCAACATCATCCTTGAAATGTCTTAACATATTAACTAATTCTTTTGTATCTCCAACCTCCTCACTTATTTCATAGGAAACAAGTGGCTCTATCTCTTTTGTCTTTTGTTTCTTAGAAGGTGGTTATTCAAGTGGTGATCCTAGAGAAGCATGAAATTCTAAAATAGTATCTAGATTTGGTTCTGTAATTACAATACCACTCAGCCTTTTGGGAGACAATTTGGCAAGTCTCCCTGTATCTTCTACAATCTTATATAATTCATGAAACCTATCAATTATCATATCAATCCTCTTTACAAGATCTACTTCCTCTACTAAATAACCTAAGAAAACATTGTTCTTCACCTTTATTTCTTCCCCAAGCTTTTTCATAACTTCTCATTTTCTCCTCCTATCATATACCTATTGAGGAGTGAAACAATTTTTTATTACATCTTCTTCATAGTCAACCTAGTGAGTAACCATATCCTTGGAAAAGATGGTGTGTCTTACAAAATTCATGTGACCCTCAAGGTCAAAAGCTCTTTCCTTTCCAGACTATAAAGAGTACCTTGATTTTAGATAATTCTGCAACTCTTCAAGTGTATCAGATCCCACTGATAGTTCCCAACATGTTGTCAAATTGGGTAGAAATTTACCCTTCCTTTATTTACTCATGGCATCCTTTTCCATCCATAGAATATGCCACATGAACTCTAAAAAGGCTAATCAAAGGGGGAAAAACTTTGGCAGTATATGTGGGGACTATGGGCATCCATAAATCCTGATTATTGTGGTATCTAGTAGAAAAAACCAATCACCAAATTTATGAGTGTGTCCTTGCTCAGGTTTCAAAGCCAAAGGTCTTAACAATTGTAGCACAAGTGTGTGTAGTCTTGGTGGTTGGTGACCAAAAACTCATAATTTTGTACACAAACTCATAATAGAATATCACATAATTTGAATTCTTACATCTGTTGTCCCATATATAACACCATAGTTGCACTGGTAGAAAATTCCCCTAATTTTCAATCTAACCCAAACACATCCTTATGCTCCATATATCTTTATTCTGGTATAATATCAGGTGGCACAACAAAGAATATTTCCTAAATGTTATGGGGGATCTATTTTCCCTGAATTGCAGAAATGCTTCATGCAATGCTTTCTACAAATATGAGGCAAAATCATATTCAATGTTCATCTCAGGGTTTTGGATCCTCATAGCCATTATCATTAAACTAACTAGCATTCGCTCTTCTACATCTATCCCAAGTACTTGACAGAGAGAAAAGTAGGTTTTCTTGAAATAGAATTGGAAATCTAAGACTTCAAATGGTTCAGTAGAAGAAGGGGATATAGGAATCTTCTTGTTGTTCACACACCTTTTCATCTAAATGGGGACTCCATCACTTCTATGGGTTTTCCTCAATCTAGTATATTCTTCTTTACTTCTTTGCAAATCAATTTTAGTCAGGGCTTGTTTGTTTAGGTCAAAAAATTCAATGATGCCTGCTTTAGTCAACACAACTAATGGTGAATCATTTGTTAATCTCATAGACCTAGTAGCAGGATGATAACTCTAAGCCAATACTTTGATGAATTCTACATCTATAAAAACATTTGGGACAATTAACTTGGCCAAATCTAATGCCCATGGATTTGACATCGGAATCTTGCCCTCCCTTTTGTCATAAAAGTACTAGAACATTTCCCACCTAGAGATAGGGATAAGGGCATCTCTACAATCGTGAGCCACATCATTAAAAACATTCTTAAATCCTCTCTCAATTGATTCAGGGAGTATACCCATGATAGACTGGTGTAAGGACCTCTTTTTAACATTAGATTCTTCATTTTTAGTTTGAGATTCTTTCTTCTTGGGCAGCATGATGACCTTTTTAGTTTCAAGTTCTTTCTTCTTCGATGGCATGATGTTTAACTATCTTACTTCTCCTAATGTATATGAAATAAAAAATTCCAAACAATCTTGTACTTGTAAAACTTAATTCATAGTTTAACTATCGTACTTCTACTATACTTCTGAAATGCAAAATTCCAAACAATCTTGTACTCATAAAACTTAATTCACAAGAGTTTTGTGCACTTACCCAAGTTACAATGGTTGTAGAGCTTAACCTCCTTGAACTCCTAGCTCCTCACATGATAATTTTTACAAATGAGTGCAAAGATAATGTTGAATTCTTGGTTTAATGGCTTTTGAGCTCAGTCATGTCAACATTAATATCAACCTTATGCCAAATATTTTGCTTGTAGTTCAAATTTGAATATGCACCATTGATTTTACAAGATCAGATGATTGATGTGATCCGTGCATTTAATACCACTTTATCGCCACCACTTTCTATAACTGCCATAGGATAGAGGGGTATAAACCACTATAGCGCATGCTTATTTGCATTTCACCGCAAGGTAGCAAGAACCTTACCTCTATACAACAAGCTTGACTTGTTTAAGCCATGATACTATGGTTTACATTGACGGTTACCGCCATACCACATGCTTTGTCACATCCTTCCATGGTATAGCGGTTCATACTGCCCTACCACATGCCTTTATAATCTTCCTCACAGGATGGCAGGTTATTTCCCGCTATATCACACCCTTCATTTTTCCTTCTCGAGGTATGGTGGTAAACATCTTCATGTTTTCTGCTACACACCGCCAACCCACCAAGGGTTCAGATTACTACTACGGGATTGCGGCAAGAGACTGTTAAGGGATTTGGAATGTTTTTGCTTAAGTATATATATATATGATGAATTTTTGGCTCTGTATAGGTCTTTCAATGTGATTCAGACCTAAAAAATTTATAAGTTCAATAAAAAATAAAAAGGAATATAAGGGTCAAGGCTTGGGTCATGGAGATCAAAGTTAATGTGATGATGGAACTAGGAAAAATTTTAAGGTTCTAATACACCTCATGATGAACTAGACTATGTTTTTCCTTCATCCCGCTTGTGTTATGTTTTTATGAGTTATTCTCTTGTGAATATATCCCTAAGGAAAAAATTTCAAATTTTTTGAATACCTGTAATTGTAAACATCTTCTTGTTTTTTTATAGTAAATTCTTTTTAATCTGTAAACTAAATTCTATTTTAAGTTTCCATTTGTAGTTATCAATAGATTGGAAAGTCAACAATTACCAACTTATGAACTCAATAAAGTTTTACTGATTCAAGTTGCTAATTTATACATTATTTTTTGTTTGGACTTTAGGAAATGAATACAAGGACTATAAGGCGTAAATTAGATGATAGTGATCATAATGTTCAAATTCTAGAGACAGAATATGAGTGCGCACGTATTGAAAAAGTGGCCAAGAATAATGAATATTTTTTGAGTCTTGGTTTGAAAAGGCAAGTTGTAAATCCACTAAGTAGTATATTATTTCTTTAATAGTGTTCAATCAAATTTTATAGGCAAGAGCTTTATGTATATAAGACATAATATGAAATTTTTTTTTGTTTGATAGGCAACAAAAAGAGTGAAAAAAGGAAAAAAAAAAAAGATAGAGTGTTGCCATCTTGTAGAAGCCAATGCTTTTGTGATTCAACAAATATAGTTGGTGAAAATGATAGTTGTGATGATGTGCAGCCTGGTATAGCACATGGTGATGTGCAACCTAATATAGCACATGGTGATGTGCAACCTGATATAGCACATGTCGATATGCAACCTAATATAGCACATGGTGATGTGCAGACTAATATAGCACATGGTGATGTGCAACGTTGTGATGATCTCTTAGGACTAATTCTAAGAGAGATTATTGAAAAATATCAAGGCAAAGGAACGACGGGTTTGCAGATGCCTTTTTCAACATTAAAGGATGTGTTTAATAATGTGGAATCCATGAAAACTGGTACTGATCTACCTACTCATGCCACACCTGATGTGGCCAAGGAGCATGAAGTTCTGATTAATGAAATTCGTGAATAGAGACCAATTGCATCTATTGTGCCTCAAAGTACACCTATTGCATCCAGAACTTTTGATGGAAGTAGTGGATCAACCAGAAATACTTGTAGTGGTAATTTCATAGAAGATGTGGATTCTTTTGTCAAAAGAAAAATATTGAGTCAAAATTTGTATAGATCTACTGAGAGGAATGCAAAATAAATAAAATTAAAAGGAAAGAAGTCATTCTTGCTTGAGGTATCGAGAGATGGTGAGCCCATTGGGCCAAATACTGCAAGGTGGGCCACCGAGTTGGGTGTAAGATGTAGGTCCCATTTGGATATTTGCAAATCAAATTTTGCAGATCAAGATCCACGAGCTGTGGAAAATGTTATACAAAAAATGGAAAATGATTTTGAGACTACTGGTGGAAAAATATCTAGAAAATATTACAAGCAAAGGATGAGAGTTTCAATGAACAATTATAGATACATGTGCAAAAAAAAATCATGTTGGGAAAAGAGAGGTTTGCCTCCAATCTATCTCCCAAAGAGTGGGAGGAATTGAGAGAAAGTATGCATTTTGAAGACTATTTAGTAAAGAGTAACAGAGGCAAGAGAGCAAGAGATAATGTGAGGGCTCAATATACATTTGGCCAAGACAGGTTGCATGCCAAAATGGAAAATTTTGTAGTAAGTGTATGGCTTTTTGGTTCAATTTACATTGTGTTATTTATTTTTATTTTTATTGAACTAACTATAAGTTGAAATTGACATTGTATTTTAGGTGGAAAATAGTAATAGAGAAGCAGGTGCAGAAGATATTGTTAATTATATGGCAGCATTAGATGCTAGTAAATCTAAGAGTAGGATGAAGTTGAAATCTAGTTCATCAATAGAGATTTCACAGCCATTTGTTCAATGCCCAGTAAGAGCCTCTGTAGATCATGTCAACTCATATTAACTAGGGTACCAAAAGGTAATGAGTTGCATATTTAGTCTCAATCAACAACTTACACTGTTGGTTGAAACCGTCAACCTTATGGTTTTTGCATGGAATGAGCATAAATTCATAGATTCAGGTGAGGTAATATGCTCTATTGATCTCATTTCTTCTTGTTTGGAAGTTCTATATATACAAATTCCTCTTAATGTGTTGATTATTGAAATCTAAGCGTAGGAGAATCCAACCCAATTTCTTTATTGTTGGAGTGATCTAGAAAATGTTCTTTTAGACAAATTTATAGCGTGCATTCTTTACTTGGCTATTGAATTCTTTGTATATTTTTTTGCACAATGGTTAAACCACATGTAGAGAAAAATTTTCAAAGCAACAAGAAAACAAAAATGCATTCAATAGAGTTGTCGATATTGATAGTGATGAAGTGGACAAGAATGTGCAACATAGTCATCTTATTTGTCCTAAAGTTGAGATAATTAATATAATAGTTTTCAGTTATTTGTCCCAATGTTTTGTCATTATTCATGCTTAAAATGTTCTTTTGGACAAAAAATTATAGCTTTTGCATTCTTTACTTGACTTATATTATTTTTTTCATGATGATTAAGCCACATGATGTAGAGAAATTATATGAAAGGACAAAAAGAAAAAGGCCATGTCAATAGAACTCTATGCAAAGTTGTACAACTTAATGTCTGTGATGACGTTGATAGTGGTTATGATGATGAACTCGATGAGAATGCACATGATATTCATAGTCATAGTCGTGTTGAACTCGAGGTGAGTGCTATGAAACCACATGCAAGTAAGTATTATTCAAGTAAGTAATGGTTGTTTTATTATGTAAATAAGGGTAATCATTACCTATTTGATAGAAGGTGGGTGTTAGAATAGTAGTGAAGTGTAATTGGCTAGTATACATAGATTATGGAATTAAGGGAGAACATATAGCTTACATATGGAAGCTTAGATCTTAGTTGTAATAGAGTGTTTTATAAAAGCACATACAAAAAATGATTTGTTCCAAGACATAAGACATTACATACAGCTGTCAAAAACAATATAATGTGTGTTTATATCTCAATATAGTGTGTTTTTTTTTTGTAGAAATTTATTGATAAACTCTAAGAAGGGGATATAGTTGAGGTGTTTGATTCGCATTATGGTGCTGCTACGGGCATTGGGAAGATTCACTCACTATCTATTGTACATGGAGTCACATTTAAAGGAGCAAGAGATGCAAATGTATGTATTTTACAAGTCTCAAGTAACATACCCCTTCCTCATCGAGACAAAATAGATGGAGCTATCCATCTAAAAGAGAAAATAGGGACCTTCGTATGGTGGCCACTAAAATATTTGAAAAAAATCATAGAGAGTTAGTTGTAAGTGCAAAAAAGAAAAAGAAGGGTTAGCAGCAACAGAGTGTGGAGAGTGAAGTTGTACACAGAGAATGTACTAAGCTTGAATAATTTGAACCCAAACAAGAACCAGAAAATATGATTTGGGTGTACATTTTGTGAGTAGAACAAAGAATGTTCTATCTTACTACACATGTAATGTAAAACCCCTTGATTATGTTTTTCTCATTTTGTTTGGGTAAACCACTCACTCAAACTAGTGCATTATAGAAGAGGGGATATGTTGTTGTGTAAGCAATAGACGTAGAGAACAAGGGTGCAAAAAAAGAAGTAAATACAAAGCAGACATTGGTAGATTTTGACCCATTTTTCGACGACTGTCCATCAAAATTTTGACGGTTGTTCGTCACTATTTTTGCATTAGAATTTCGAAGGCATTTGAAACGTCAAAATTTTGGCCCGGCATTTAATGTCGGGTCAAAATTTTGACGTTTCAAATGTCATCAAAATTCTGACGCAAAAATAGCGACGAACAACTGTCAAAATTCTGACGGATGGTTGTCCAAAAATGGGTCAAAATCTACCAGTGAGATAAAGAGGTGTAGAGAAGAGGAAAAGTTGCAGAGAGTGCAACATACATGTATGTGTAGTTGCAAATAAGTTGCAACATAAAATTATCATCAAAATTGTAATATATTGCATAACAAAAAAAAAGGCATTGTAACTCAGTTTTCTCAGTCACAGCACTGAGAAACACACTTTGTAACAGTACATTTTTCAAAGCAAAGACACATTTTTGTCTTGTATCTAATCTAAGAACATGTTTTTCTCAATAAAATTTTAGTATTTTGGCTTCTTAATAGTCCTTTCATTATGTGCAAATGAATGATTGATTATGTTTTTTTGTTTTTTATCTGTTTAAACCTTAATTAAAGCATTGTCTCATTTCCATCACTTATAGGCAGAAATCAGTGAACAAAAATAATTAAATAAACTACCAATTAACTAAATATACTACCAACTAACAAAAATCAGTGTTAATAAATATGACTAAATATAATGATTATGCAATTAATAAATAATGTATCAATATACCTATCAGTTGACAGAAATCAGTGAGCAAAAATAATTGAATAAACTACCAAATTGATCAAAATGATGATTAAAATTAATGACTAAATACTGACTACCAATGGATGGAAATCAGTGAATAAAAATGACTAAGTGACCAATTAACAACAATCAATGACTAAATTAACGACAAAATATACCAGTGAATAAAAAAATGATTGAATAAGTGACCAGCTTAAAACATTCAATGACTAAATTACACACGGCCAAATCAATCAAATTAACGACTACATCAACGACCAAATCGATCAATCAGATGACTAAATTAACAAGCAAGTCAATCACTCAGACGACTAAACCAACGACCAAATCGATCAATCGGATGACTAAATTAATGACCAAATTGATCAACCGAATGACTCAAAACAGTTTAGTCATCAATTCGGTCGCGTTATAAATGACTGGAAATAAACTACTACTGGTCATGCGACCATGTTCGGTCATTTATAAGAAATTTTTAGTAGTTTTTTAAGTCATATATTGTTGTTTTTGTAATAGTGTCAAGTCATATATTTCTAGTTTATGCATTTATAAATTATGTTATTCTAAATCTTGTTGATTTTAATTATTTAAGATTTCATTTATGTTGAGATTTAGATTTTGGAATTTATGTAAAAATCTATTGTAAATAATGAATTAAAATTTTGGTCATACTATTTAAATAATTTTGTAATTTTAGAAGCTTAGAGTGCATGTGCGCTATCTCTTACACCAATTATTTGAGCCTCTTTAACCAATTTTGAATTATTTAATTTAAATTTATTAGACCTTATTTGTTAACTATAACAAGCTAAAATGGACTACACTATCTATTATGTTAATTTATACTAATCTTATCTAAATTTAACTACTTAAATAATGGTTGTTATTAAAATATTTGATTGACTATGTAGAAGTAAATTCTATGCATATCCTCTCCCTATAATTGTTTTTACCATATTTCCTAATAGGGTCCACCATATTCTTGCTAGTATAATATTTGATGCCATCTCCATGAAGTTCCATTGGCACTATGTTAGACCTTCACATTTATACATAACACCAAAGTTTATCATATCGTTTCCTAAGGCATTGACCATTAGATTCTTCAAACGACAACTTATTGCTTTGTAATCATGAAATAATCACTAATCACATGGTTTAGATTGCATACTAATGCATTTTAATTCTTTTTACTTTTACCATGCATTTGTTAAATTTCTTGCTATTTTAAAACTATAGGATGGATTTCACTATAGCGTTAAGATAATTTTACCACATAACAATCTTCAAACATTTTCAGAGAGTTTGACCATATGATAGTTCAACCACAATATCTAATGCCACAACATGACCTCTATTTAGTAGTCATTCTTTGAGGTGAGGCACCCATGTGGATAGACATGGAAGTCAAATTTTGGATACTAATGAGATATATACAAGGACAACAAATAATTCTAAATTAGTGATGGAATTATCTTCTAAATCTAACAACAAAGATTCTTCTCCAAAATAATATTTGATCGTTTTGAGATTTTGTAGTCTTTTGTTATGTTGGTTTAGATTTCAAGATTACAATTTTTCTTTTTGTTTTCATAGTTTAACTTTGTTCCAAAGATCAAAAAGGGAGAATACTTTGTTCCAACACTATTACCATATGGATAGAACCAACTAGCAAAAAAAATAGCTATTTAAAAGAAACTCATCCCCAGGCCTAGGTGGACCGATCCATAACAAGGAACCCATTGGCCTGGGCGAATGCCTTAAAGTCTAGAACCCAGCTACCGCCATGAGACTGAGGAAGATTCAGTGCCTCCTGAAGATAATCTACCTTGACTGTAGCCAATTGTTTATTCTCCACAAGCGCCATGCTCTTAAGGTCGAGCAAGAAGGGGTAATACTTAATCACTTCCCCTAGCACATGAAATAGGGCCATATCACGCGGCCGTGGGACACCCATACCAAGAGTTGCAACGTAGAGAACTTCATATAAACCAACCAGAAGGTCCACATTAAAGAGCTTCCTCATCAACGCCTCAGCATCACCCTTCAACATTCTGATGTCCAGAAAGACAGCCAAGAACTACGACGTAATGTTGGTGTCCACCCTATATGATTCGCAGTTTTCCTAGAAACCCTTCTAACCGCAACTAAGATGAGGGGATCATATTTTTGAGAATTTTTTGAGGTGCTAATCAGAAACTACCCCTTGAAACGCCATCTACCGCACCACACTTTTCAATTGAATTGGAGTATCAACACCTATACTCACCAATGTCTCGGCATACATACACACTACAGACTTTGAACACTCGCCCATTGCTCTCCACAGATGCAAAGGTCACAATAATTGCATTAACCCAAACAAGCCGATGATTAAAATGAATGCCAAACCCCCTTTAAAAAGTGGGCCGGGCTTAACCGGTACACTCTAAGCGCTGACTGCTTAGGTGGCCGGGCCCATTCACCTGACATTTTACGTATCTTCTGAATCAACGTTTCTGCTTTTTACAAATTCTGTTTCCGTTAACTCTTTCCTCCGTTTTCAGGTTTACAGTTGTTCTTTTTACTCCCACATTGCTTCCCAGAATAAATACCGTGGAATCCTTTCCTATAAATACTCAGCCGAATAGTATTATAGCCCTGTATTTTAAAACAGATGTGTACGCCTATACGTAGGAGATCAATTCGGTGTAAGAGTAATTTTTAAAATAAAGATGACCTGATTTTTAAATAATATAAAATTATAAATAATTAATTAAATTGGTTTAATAATAAATATAATAAAAGATGAAAAAAAATTACAATTAAAAATATCTAAGAATAAATAAAAATATATTTAATAATATATATAAAAGATTTTTAATAAATTTTATATAATAAATTATTTTTAAATTATTAATTTTATATTTTTATTATTTTTAAATATTTTTTTGTTACAAGGATCTTTAATATATGTACAATGATTTCTTCTATAATATATGTCTTTTACAATAATATATTTATATAATATTATTATCTTACTTTTAAAATAATATAAATATACTAAATAAACTTGTTGATACAATAATATTCATTTTTTTCATTTAGTATTTGATACTTTAATTTTTACTTTATAATTATTGGAAATTATTTTATTTTATTTAGTCAAGAGTTAATTCTATTTATAGTTATTTTTTAATTTGAAATGACTATAAAAAATTCTCAAGAATAAAATAACAACAATCAATATTATAATTTCTAACATATTACAACAAAACTAATTCCAATAACACTTATTACTAAAATGATTTGTGAAAAAATAATTCTTAAATGAAAATGTAACAATAACATAAAAAATATAAACAACATTCAAAGTATTATAATTCATACAATTCCAAAGACAAAGTGAAATAATTCCAAAAGAAGAGTTAGAGAAATTTGTTAAAGAGTTAGAAAAATAAATCATGGAACCAAAAAATTATGTGTATACTAGATTTAAACCTACAAGAAAGGGTCTAGGGAAAATTATGGAGCATGAACAAAAGAAAGAACAATTTTGGATCTACAAGAAAGGGATAATAAACAAATAATGGAGGAGTATAGAAAAAGAACTATGAGTTTGAAAAAATTAAAGTCATCACTTTCAAAAGGATTATATAAATCCTTATGTGAATGAGAAATACGATAGTTAAGCATGAGGAAGAATAAAATTCAAAGTTGCAAGAATGTGAAAGGGAGTGGATTTTGGAAGAATCCATAAGAAGATGAAAGGTATGGATCTTTTCTTAGAAAATATATCCTTATTAATTGTAAGGTTGAAAGTAAAAAAAAATCACTTTTTGAAAATATGGTTGAAAAATATGTTACTTTCTAAGAAGCATCCATCATTCTTCAAAATATTGAGTTAGAAACATATAGATTGATGTCCTAAATAATTATGCTAATGAGTGTGCACTTTGAGAGAGAATTCTATTTAATTTTAGTTTAACCAAACAACTAAAAAGGAAAGATATTAAGGAACACATGAAATTGTTGGAATCTTTGTTTAGTTTAATATTATTATCATTAATAAATTCATCATATCATTTTCTTAGATAATTAGATGAATTAATTTATCCATGGAAAATCATAAGGTAGGTGATCAATTGTATGTTTAGAAAATTGACATTAATTTATGTTTATTTACATAAAATTTTATAAACTTTTTCATTTACTTAGAAGATTTTAATTTAAAAAAAAAAAAGATAATTCTAAGTAAATGAAAAAAATATAAAAAAATTCTTAAATAAACAACAAACTTTAATAATTCTTAGATAGTTTTATTTTTTTTAAACATTTAGTTGTGTTTCAATTTTTATATATGATCATGGCATATAAAATAACTCTTAAGTAAATTAAAAATTAAATAATTCTTAAATAATTTTTAATTTTTGAATATTTAATTATGTTTCAATTTTTATATATGATCATGGCATGTCATCTTATTTATTTTAATTATTATTGTTTAATATTTCTAATTTAATAAAATTGAAATTTATTTTTATGAATGAAGAAAAGAAAAGAAAAATGATATTAAATTTGAATAATATAAATTTTCCTACTGCTCATTAACATGGACTATAAAATATTTTGTCCATTGAATTTAATGAATTATAATATTTTGTTTATATTTTTTTATGTTATTGTTATATTTTCATTTAAGAATTATTTTTTCACAAATAATTTTAATAATAAGTGTTATTGGAATTAATTTTGTTGTAATATGTTAGAAATTAGATTATTGATTGTTGTTATTTTATTCTTGAGAATAGTGAACTTGATGAAAATGAAAATTAAGGAATATATATTGATTACTTTGAGTGTATTGAAAATATAATAAAAAACTAAAGGCATCACATCAAACTAGATTTATATAAAGAAGTAGTGTAAAAAAGACACAAAAAGTGAACTTATAAAAAGAGGACATAGAAATACATGTTCAATAGATATATAAATGTGTGATGAAACAATACACCTTATAATCATATTTTAAAACTGTTGAATTTCATTTTTGAACAAGAGAATAGACTTATTAATAAAAAAATCATATAAATTTACATTTAAAAAACCTTTTGCAAATTTGTGTCAAAATTTCTCTTTCATGTACATTGTTATATTGTTCTAATTTGCCTTATTAACCATTTCTCTTGAAAAAAATCTCCAAATTGATGGAGTCTCAGTATTTTTTGTTATGTCAAGTCAATTAAGGATGTTAATTTAATGACTTACAATAGATAATTTTCTTAGAAACTAGATTTTTCACTCCTTTTTAAGCACCAAATCCAAATGCATTATTATTCATTGACCTTCTAAATCCTCCTAAATTGAGAGATAATTGAATGTGTTTTGTCTAAAATGAATAGAAAAGAATATTTTTATACCAATACATAGTAATTTACATAAACACACACACAGACACACACATACGACTTTAGGTGAGAGGCAAAGGGGGTCAATAGGCCAATTCGAGTTTAGACAAGTTGAGTTCATAGTTATGAGGATGACCCCATGATTGTCGACTTGATTTAGGATAAAATAGATGGAATAGATAAATGATAAACATAATTTATGAATCAATGTGTATATTATTATGGATAATTAGATGGATAGATTGAGCATATATGAACATGAAGTCAAGTGTTAATAAATAAAAGATCTTGTGCGTAGATGAAATCTATACAAATATGCTTTACTTTACATCAGAGTATAACATTTGTCATAATACATATATACCAAGACATGGTCCAAAAATAAACACAAAATAAATGATAAACATAGTTTATGAATCAATGTGTATATTATTATGGATAATTAGATGGATAGATTGAGCATATATGAACATGAAGTTAGTGTTAATAAATAAAAGTTCTTGCTCGAAGATGAAATCTATGCAAATATGCTTGACTTTACATCAGAGTATGACATTTGTCATAATACATATATACCAAGACATGGTCCAAAAATAAACACAAAATAAATTATGATAAACACAATTTATGAATCAATGTGTATATTATTATGGATAATTAGATTGATAGATCGAGCATATATGAACATGAAGTCAAGTGTTAATAAATAAAAGATCTTGTGCAGAGATGAAATCTATGCAAATATGCTTGACTTTACATCAAAGTATGACATTTGTCATAATACATATATACCAAGACATGGTCCAAAAATAAACAAAAATTAAATGATAAACATAGTTTATAAATCATTGTGTATATTATTATGGATAATTAGATGGATAGATCAAGCATATATGAACATGAAGTCAAGTGTTAATAAATAAAAGATCTTGCACGGAGATGAAATCTATGCAAGCATGCTTGACTTTACATCAGAGTATGACTTTTGTCATAATACATATATACCAAGACATGGTCCAAAAATAAACACAAAATAAATGATAAACATAGTTTATGAATCAATGTGTATATTATTATGGATAATTAGATGGATAGATCGAGCATATATGAACATGAAGTCAAGTGTTAATAAATAAAAGGTCTTGTACGGAGATGAAATCTATGCAAATATGCTTGACTTTACATCAAAGTATGAGATTTGTCATAATACATATATACCAAGACATGGTCCAAAAATAAACACAAAATAAATTAAAACAAATATCATCATAATATTATTTTCACCCTTATAAATAAATTTTATAAAAATAAATAAAACATTTTTTATCTTAAAAATAAAACTTTTGAAATAATTAATAATTATTATTATTCATCCTTAATATAGAAAAACTAACGTTTGAAATAATTAAACAATAATAATAATAATTAAAAGTTAACCCAAGATGAATCACTTAATTCAAATTTGACTAATACATCTATCAAAACACAATATCATTTAGCTTAATTTAGAATTGGAAATTGAAAATACAAATCTGCATTTTCTTTGCATTATAGTAAGCATCTTAAGCTTAATCTTATAATCCCTTTTTCCATTATTTCTTCTCACCCAGTGCATGTGGGATTAAGAACCCCTTATATCAAACTATATTTTCTTTTTTGCACAGCAGATCAACATTGAAGATATCGCTTCACATGGAAAAGATTATGTAGAGAGGATACTAACTCTTGCAAAGCATGCTTGCTCCCATAGTTTCTGAGGAAATCTTCAAGATATTGACCGATTCTGCAATACTTACAGCTCCCACAATAGTATAATGGTGGAAACAGAAAATTTGTAGGTGGCAATAGAAACGTAACATAACAGTGGAAACAGTAAATAAAATCTGTACAACCCGAACGGAAATGGCAATGAAATGGAAATAGGACGGCAACATGAAATTCAAAATCAGTCCACCGAAACAGGGAGAGTACAAAGTAAAAGGGCCCCACATGGCCCGACCACCTAAGCAGTCAAATGCTTAGAGTGTGTCGGTTAAGCCATCCCCAAAAAGTGTGCTTATCATGTAGGGTTCCAAGGAAATTTCTTAATATAATTCCACTAGATCGATTTGTGTGTTTTGTGCATAATACCAACTTGTTATCAATGTTTAATCCCCAGCTCACACATGAAAATCACATTGCAGAATCCTTATGCGGGAGCGAAAAGACAAGCCAAGCTTCCAAGTGCGGGTTTCGTATAACACCTTACACCACCATCATTAAAGCAACAAGACCGTCAAGTTGAATGGAAACCTGTGAGTCATCATGCCACATACAACTACCAACCTAACCTGCACACGCAACACCACCAAGATGGCCACCACTAGAACCATGTCAACCAACCTAGTCAAGTCAATGATAGCCAAAGTTGCTCTCACAACTCCGTTTGTGAGGAGCAACAAAACTAATGAGATGTTGATGATTGACAAGATCCTTGACAAAGAAATCACCACCTTCGATACTACCCCATTATGTCCATGACATTTAGTGTGGAAATACACCCACCCTTCCACCCACTTGTTGAAAATTAAATATTAAAAACAAATAAATTAAGATATTTTTGTTTAAATATATTTGCTAATATGTAAGCTTTTGGATTCAACTATGTCAATTTTTTTGTTGACGTTTCAGATCACACTCAGTGATCCATCATCAGGAAGAGGAACTGAGTGTGATCCAAAACGTCGACAAAAAAATTGACACAGTTGAATCCAAAAGCTTAAATATTAGCAACTTCATGGACTGTGGAAAACTCATACCAACTATTAAATATATTTTTCACCACTAAAATAATTTAAAAATATCCAAATAAATCATTAAATGATTGTGGAAGATACCCTTTTCCTTGGTGTGAGGAGATTAAAGAATCAGGTTTTTAATGTAAAAAATTCGTTGGACTACTAGGCTTAAGATTCATGTGATAGATGATGTATCTCAATAAATCTAGACTTGTGACAAACTAGGGTAAGAAGTTTCACATGACCTAAAAGAAAAAGGAAGGCATACAGCTTGAAAGCAACCTTTCCATATTCATTGGCATCAACTAAGGAAAAATAAATTTTGGAACTTGCTTTTCCATGGAATCAATGTTGACTCTTAGTTTGTTGTCTTCCTATGTCAACTTAGTGGATTGTTCCTTTTCTCTCTTTTCAAGATTTTACTTGATTTTTTTTTAAATAAATGGGTTTTTCTAAAGAAGAAATTACTTTAATCTTATTGGTTTCTCTAAGTTAGTGTTTAGGTTATATTTTTATTAAATTATACAATTGATTATGTGGAAATAAATATCATCTCCCTATAATTGTAATTTTCCATAGGATCTGGATCATATTCTTGCCAACACAATATTTGATGTTATCTACTTGAAGTGCCCATTGATGCCACATTAGGCATTTGAACATTTATACATAACATCAAAGTTTATTATGTAGTTTTATTTAAGCATTGACCATTAGATTCTTCAAATTTTTAATATATACTTTACAATCACCATGAAATAACCACTAATCACATGATTTAGATTCCATACTAAGGCATTTTAATGTTTTTTACTTGTATCATGTATTTCTTAATCCAACTACCATTTCAAACCTATAGAATGGCTTTTTCTATAATGTTAAGATAGTTTTATAACATAACAAATTTCAAACATTTTCAAATAGCTTGGGCAAACAATAGTTTAACCTCACTATCCAATGCCACAACCTGTATTGAGTAACACTATCTGAGGATAGGTGTCCCTTATGGATGACAATGGAGGTCAATTTTGGATAATAGCATCTATTTTAGTTATAGAAGAAAGACAAAATAATGCTAAAGTGGTGGTGAAATTACCTTTTAAATTCAAAAATAAAGATTGTTCTTAAAAGGAATATGATCCTTCTAAGATTTTGTATCCTTTTTCTATGCTATTTTAGATTTCAAGATTATCATTTTCCTTTTTTCTTATATTCCAAGGATTGAAAATGGGGATAAAATTTACAAGACTTTGTATTTTCAAGTTATTTAAATGTGAAATTTTTTCTATTGAAACTAAACACAATAACAATCTTAGATAGAAAATATAGGCTTGATTTTATAATTACACAAACTTTGAATCTAATCACTTTTATTTAAGATTTTTTTTTGTTTGTTTCTAGAATTACTAGTTTTTGGATATAGATTTGGAATTCTATTTATTTTTTAGACTAAGTTATTTTGAAAGTGGTATATTGATATTTTTGTTGTGCATGTAAAATAATATATTTTGAACTTTTTAGTAACTCTACCAAACTTGGTATGGATGTTGAGGAAAATTTAAATATTATACAAAACAAGTTGTACAAAAGTATTGATGAATATTTTAAATTTCTTTTATTATTTTTTGCCCAGAAGACAATGATTAGATTTTAGGAAGAGGTAATCTTCTTGGAGCTCATGTAGGTGGCTATTCCTTTCTCACCAAGCTTAAAAAATGGCTTCCAAATAAATAATGAAAAATGTTATCAACCCATATTGTATCATGGTATTAGATATTTAAACTACCAAAAAAGTGAAAATGAAATTATTCTTAAAATTCACAATTGCTAATTCATTGAACAAATAGACATTGAGAGTTTATCGTACTCACTTAAAGCTTTGAAGGGATCTTCTAAAAGTTGGTTGGTCTCTCTATTTAGAGAACTTTATAATTTTAGAAGATTGGTAGTCATGATCTATGGTCTCTTGTATTCATATGAATGATTCATTTGCTAGCTTTAGATTATGCCAATTAAAAATATTAATATAACACCAACTTAAATATTCAAGTTTCTTGAATGATGTTGTAGATTTTATAAAAGATCAACTTAAATTACTAAATTTAAAATAAATCAAATTAATGAATGTATTATATCATTGTCAATTATTTTAAGATGACCACTTAAAAATAAACAGCAAATTAAAATTCATGGGACCACAAATTACTCCTAAGAAAATTGAGCAATGACTAGCCAAAATAAGCTAAGCAGCTTCATGAAGTCTTGTGCTTATAAAGTAGAATTATTAGCCAATAGGCTACATATAGTGTGAGATTTGAACCTCAATCAAATCTCATGCGTGTTGAGTAATAGGAAAACAAGTTTCAACCTCTTAAATTTCACTTATCACATAAAAGCTAGATAAATATTGATTTGACAATGGATAGGAACATTCTATTTCCATTTGCAGTGTTTTTTGTCAATTTGATGGCAACTTTCTTTTTTCATTTGCAATGCTTTATGTTTTAAATCTGTATGCAAATATTTCATAATTAGATAATACTTAATTTCTTTTAAGGAAAAAATCTAGATTTGTCTAGTTTATTTCATTCCATCATTTAGCAATTATTATTAATTGTTTAATCCAATCATGCAATTAGAATTTGCAGCACATCCATTCACAAACAGATACTCACAAACACATAAACACATACTCTCTTAACCTATTAAAATATATAATTTTCTATCGTAATCCTTGAACCTCTCCTTTAGACATTAGGTGCGAGTGCTAGCATACTTATGCATTAATAGGAAATGCAAGGTTATTGCCGTCATATTCACAATAGAATTGAAATTCTGAGATGCAGAAAGACAAATGGCATGAGCGGCGAGATCATCTTGCCATGGTTGGATTCGCAGGTGCTGCCATGGCAATCCCCACCATCTCCTCTTGTCTTCGCCGGTACCCTTTCCAACCTACAACAGGACAAAAAAAAAATCAACCCCAAAAGCAGCTGAACAATTTCAAATGTCAAGATCTACTCACGCAAATGCATTACCCAGTGCAGGGTGATATCCTCTCTGTTTGAGTTCTCTATATTCCTGGCACAGCGCGCAGGATTCGCAGCAACAATGGACCAGACAATCTGCACAGGGGATATCCCCCAAGTTGAATTTGGCCCGAATCTTGGTTCGGTACAAGCACGAATAGCAGCACGCAAGCCCCGTCAAATAGAACAGCGCACCATAGATCGCTCCGCTTACACAGCACGCTGCGTCAAGTTCCACAATTCAGCCTTTCCAAACAAGAATAACAATCCAATAAATATAACAGTTGATTTGAGCACCTACAGGGGGAACCTTCATCCACTATCTCCGCTATCTGCCCAAACGTTATGCAGGGGCACCAGCATGTGAGGCAACCTGCACAAATACAACATTTCACCTGTTGTTATCATAATTACCATATAAGAGGATGGAGAAGGGAGGAGAATAGTAAATTGAGTGCCACACAAACGGATTGATCTGAGCAGCAGGCGCAGAGGCTAGAGGACCACACTGTGGGACGAACAGTGACGCCTGGTTGAGGATCAGGCTGAGGCGTCGGCTGTACATGTTGTTGGGGAGCAGAGAAATTTTGAGGTGGCTGAGGAAACCCGGCTGCTATCTGCTGCGGAGTGTGTTCTACAGGGAGAGTAGTGGATGGTTGAGGTCCTTGCTCGGCCTTAGGGGCGTGCATTTTGGGTCTCTCCTCCTGCTATTTCAATTTACAAGTACTAGGTTTAGTCTGTTAAGGTACGCATTTATCATTTACATTATTCAAAGGCCGTCCCTTGGTTTCTCCGATTTGAAACGTACAGCTTTGGGAGGTAGTTCCTGGATGTTTCTCCCATTTGCATTGTCGAGGCATTTGGCTAAGCTTTCAATGCACTGAAGGAACTAGGTATGGCATGTTGACTCGGCACCATTTACCATTCCACATTCTTGCGAGCTGTCGCTGAAATTGTATTTGAGATGACGATAAATTGGTAAGGTAGTGTTATTAGGGAAATGATCTACAGCTGTTCATGTACCAATAATCGTTTGTTCTTGCTCGTCTAATTTTTCAATTATTATATTTAAAAATAATCAATACATGATAATTAAAAGTTCATTAAAATATTTCGCGTGTATTAATAGTCATTTATTTGTATAACCAGTGGTTAAAATTTGAATATTTAATTGGAGGAGTTGTGCAACTTTATTGGTATGATAACGCACGATTACTAGGGCATTTGTGCATAGGTATTGGTCAAAACATTTATTAGAGGAATATGTATTGGATTAGTTCTGCAAAAAATTTGTCATTGTAACATACGGTTGTTGCGGCTCCTATAAATGGGTATCAAGTGACATTTCTAAATGAGCACTTTTTGACTGTTGTCCACATAATGAATCCTCTCGCATTCATCATAACTATCTAGATGTTGAAACAATAACTTTAAGCTCTTAAGTCGGATATGAAGAAACCAAAAAATAAATGTAGGGTGGGTTGCTACTAGGTCCTTTCCTCTAAATAGATTTTGTCAATCTTAAAAAAATTATGGCATATTCATTTTTTAAAATTTTAAAAATTAAAGAGATAATCATTAAGAGAGGAGAAAATTTTCAATTGCCATAGACTAGGCTTAAACATTACTCCTTAGTATTGTATATTTTATGATTCTTAGAAGTAATGTTTGTCTTTATATTAAAAAGGAGTTGTAGGAAAACCACTTGAAACAAATAGTAATAATAAACTTATCCATGGAGGAATAAATAAAAAGAACCACAAGAACCAACATACTAGCAACAAGCACATCAATAAGAATAAAGAATTCAAAGAAACATTGTAGTTAACATTCACAATAACATTAAACTTTTTGCTCAAGTCTTAGGCATGGTAATCTTGATTATTTTTTGTATCGACCTTGATGTCATTGTAGTTAAAATATTATTTAGCAACTAAATCGTCAACCTTATTTTCTAGTATTTTAGTATGGTTCAACTTAACAGCATTGAAACCATGAATGGGGATGTTGGTGTGTTTCTCACGTTCATTAAATTACCACTACTATAAGTGAGATAAAGACTTCATTTTAAACTAATCAACCAATATTTTAGAGTTGAATTATAGAATATCACTATTCTTTCACTTAGCTTCTAAATGAGATTTATAAATGGCCCTAACTTCAAAAAAAAATATTAGAATTGACACCAAGATTACCAACACCCTGTCATTATGTTCACAACAAACACCTCCCACGCTAGCATTTCTAGGATTATCTTTTAAATCTCCATCAACATTAATTTTAACTAATCCCAAAGGAGGATGTTCCTATTAAGTAAGTTGACACTCCTAAAGAATTATTATTGGAAGAGGGAAAAGAGGGAGAAACCATAGAAATACCAATCTCATCACAACTCTAAATTTCCACCAAAAACTCGCTTAATAATCTTGAATCCAAAATTGAGAAGTTTCCTTCAAACTAACCATTATTCTACCCTAAACTTGATTGATATGCCTAGTATCATTACAAATCCTTTTATTGTGTTCTCACAAGATATTCCACCATATTAGACAAAAACCAATATCATGCAACAAATTAAAATGTTTTAGCTTAATAAAAGGTTATGGTCAATTCACAAGAAATTCCTAGATAGAATTATAAAGATATCTTCTAGGATGCTAAAATATGAGCTAATTGGTCAATGAAGAGAGGGGATTATTGATCTAGAAAATAATTAGGTTTCCATTTCCAAATTCTCACACTATCCTACATGACCTTATATTTAAAATCATAAGTTACATAACTCCAACCAACTTTAACACATTTACATTTTAATTCAAGAAAGATTGAAGAATTCCACACAAAGAGGGATGTGTTGGTCCCACACATCATCCAAGAAAAGAGCAAGGATACCTTTCCTCACAACCTAGAAAAGGTCAAATTTAATCATGTATTACTATCCAATTTCATTATTTTTTATATTTGAGAACCCTTTATGATGGTCAACATCCTAGAAAGGAAAGAATGATCCTATAAATTCAAGTACTTGAACTTAATAATTCTCCCCCATAAAGAATGGTCCTCCACATACCATCTCCAATATAATTTGGAAACAACAGTTATATTGTTAATTATAGAAGATCTCATACCTAATCTACCCATCTTTAGACTACACACTTTTACCAATTAACCAAAGTCATTTTTTTAGATTGATTTTATTTTGAAAAATATATATATCATCAAGTATAATCCAAAACATGAGGAATTTCTTTTTGGATCCACAAGAGCCATAAATCTATAAATTGAGAGAGCTTGAATCACAACTTTGAGAAGGACTATACAACCAAGAAAAGAGAGGTATATATGTGTCCAATGACTAGTATGATGCTTTTAAATATAACCCAACATAACATCCCAATCATTTTTCATAAGGAAAGTAGGAGAAATAGGGATAATCAAATATTTGAAAGGAGGAGAAGCAATATACAAATGAAAAATATTAGCAATATGTTCCTAAAGATGAGGGTTCCTATGGAAGAAGAAAACTTTAGACTTCTACATTCAAGACTTGACCAAACACAATGATATAAATGTCAAGAGCTTTTAGGTAAGAGTAATAAATTCCTCATGAAAAACATTTCTCATCAAACAAGTGTCATCCACAAACTAAAGATGGGTTAATGATCCATACCCTACATAATGTAAACAAAAAATAGAGCCAAAATAATTGAGGTGCTTTAAAAACCTACCAATTTCTACTAAAATTTTAAAGAGATACAAAGAGAGAGGATCTACTAGATGCATACCTCTTTTAGAATGAAAAATAGTAGAAGGTGGACCATTTATAATCACAAAAAAGAAGAGGTACAAAAAACTATGACCCATTGAATCTAATTATCATCAAAACCAAAGGAATGCAAGAAGGACACCAACAAGAATTGAGAATCCAAAGAGGCATTATAGTCATCATTCAAAATAATACTAAAGTCTTTACTCAAGTCCTAGATAGGGAAATCTTAATTATTTCTAGTGTCAACCTTGATTTTTCTTTAGTTAAAAGTTGACTTAGTAAATAAAACAACAAACTTATTTTTTTCCCTTCTAGTAAGGTTTCACAAGAATATTGAAACCATGAATGAGGATTTTGATGTCTTTCTTACATTCATTCAACTCAAACTAATGGAAGGGGGCTCATAAAGAATTCCTCTTAAATAAATCTACTAATATTTCAATGTCAATTCTTAGAATGATATCAACAAAATGTTTTACCTTAGTTTCTAAAAGAGTTTGTAAAATGGTCACAACTTCAAAAAAATAATTAGAATCAACACCAAGACTACTAACAAACCAAAACATTAGCTTACCATTATGTTCACAAAAAACACCTCCCATGCTAGCATTTCCAAGATTTTCTTTTAAAGTTTAGAGTGCATGTACACTATCTCTTACAACATGTATTTAAGATGTTTTAGTCGATTTTGAATTATTTCATTAAATTTATTAGATCTTATTTGTTAACTATAATGAGCTCCAATGAGCTACACTATCTATTATGCTAATTTTTACTAATCTTCTCTAAATTAAGTGTTTATGTAACTTTGATTATGATAAGACTGGAAGGGCCAGTACTCGTTACAAATAAGTCATGGAGGCAGAAGACAGGTGGCTCACAAAAAATGAACCACCAAAAAAGAAGAGTGAGCCTCACCAGTAATGAGCCTGGAAGAACCACAAACAAACCATGCTTTTGACTAGAGGATGCTACCAGAAAATAGAGACCAGCTACAAGAAACAAGGGCAACCAAACACAAAAAAATATCACCAAGAACACCCCCTACAAAAGAAAGGGAAATATAGTGAAAGCCTTCATCTTAAACACTAAAGAAAGGGCAGAAACTCCCAAGCAACAACTCCAAGACTTCTACACAAGAAATAGACAAGAAAGAACCAATAGAAACCAACCTCCATATTGGCATAAGCCAAAATCTTCAATAAGCCAACAATCACTACCATAGGGGCTAGGACCAAGAACCAAACACCAACTAATATCCACTGCAGTAGGAGAGAAGAACTTATGAGCAAGGGGCATCAAATTCTTAATAGGCATTCCAACATATGAAGAAGATTGTAACAAAAGTGAAGCAAAGCCAAACCAGAATACTCACTACAACACTGGCAAACCCTTCTAGCCAAACTACTCTCCACCTCAATAGGAGAGAGCTCCACCTCAACAGAAGAAGCCTGAAAAGGGGCCAACTAAAAAAGAACACTACTTTCAAACAAATCCACCAAATCCACCTCAAAAGGAAATGACTATGCCACAAGAGTCACGAAAAGGTGGACCAAGAAGAAATTAGGAGCAGTAGAATGGGCCACAATAGTACCCATTAATCTCAAAACCACCAGGACAATCTGAGAAAATATATTCAAAGGAGTTGGCAGGCCAACCCCCACCAAAAACTTTTGTAGCAGGGAACCAGTAGAAAGGAACCACAAGTTGCACACAAGTAGCAAAACCCCACCTTCCCAAAGAAAAGAACAAACCAAAGAGACCCTTCTCACAACACCTCGAGGTAACAATAGGAAACCTCAAACACTGGGCCTTCAAAAAGAATAAAAATTTAAGTCGAATGTTACAAATCCCCACAAGAAAACCAGAAAAAGAAATAGAAACAAGGGAAAGACCCTTCCACCACCAAAGGAAATTTATTAGAAAATCCTCTATCACCACAAGGATAGTGATAGAGAAAACTTCATAGGCACCAAAAATTGCATAGCACTCCCAACCGGGTCCAATCATTGTAGGGAAAAGGGAGAACCAAAGAGAAGGAAAGACATCCACCACAATAAAATTGCAACAAAGATGATGCCATAAAATAATGTAGACCCCAAAAGCAATTGAAGGTACCCCAATGAGCTCTAGCCACCCATCAACAGAAAAGAACAAAGCAGATGCAACATAAGACCTGAAGCCCAAATAGAGACCCAACAATGGACCCACAGTAGATAAACCTTTAGCAAGGATTTCAACCTCCAGGGATAGAGCCACGGCTCCATCCAAGTGCAAGAAGGAGGAAACTGTAATAGCAACCCCACCAACCAAAAGCACGACAACCAAATCTAACTAAAAATTGAACCAAACACCTTGGTAAGGAGATAGAAACTCAAACCGACACAGAGAAGAGACCCTTGGCACAAGAAGAAGCAACCTATCTGCAACATGAAATGCAACAATGTTATCAACACCCAAACCCACAGAAAATGGGGCGTACTAATCTGGGGCACCCTCAAAAGAAACAAAAAGGGAATGTAAATCCCCATTCCTCAACCCACCTAATGCATGCACGCTTGTACTCTTTCACTCCACTCTACCAGCACACTAAGCCAACCTCATAGGTATCGTAGACCTAAGAGAGAAAAAAAATACCAAGAACACCAAAATCCATCAAGATCTCGATCATCATCTCCTACCCCATTAGATATTTTCAAAAAAAGGCCCCTCCATTTCTTCTCACTCCATGCTCTACTCCTCTCCATCTAGGTGTACCCAATTAAGTGTTTATGTTAACTATTATTAAATTGTACAATTCATTGTGTGGAAATAAATAACCTCTCCCTACAATTGTATTTCCCTATACGACCCACCATATTTTTTCCAACACAATATTTGATGTTATATCCTAGAAGTGCCCATTGATGCCACATTAGGCATTCATATTTATATATAAGAACAAAGTTTATCTTGTGGATTTCTTCAAGCATTAACCATTAGATGCTTCAAGTTTCCAATGTATGCTTTGCAATCACAATGAAATAACCACTAATCACATGATTTAGATTCTATATTAAGGAATTTTAATTTATTTTATTTTTACCATGTATTTGTTAACTACCATTTTAAACCTATAGGAGAGATTCCAATATAAGGTTTGTATAAGATCGAATTTGCACCCTATGTGCAATTCCCCCTTTTTCCTTTGTCGACCTTAGAAAACCAAGTTTGGAGGCTTAATTCCACCTAAGCTCACTACTTGTAACACACCACCTATTTTAAGCGTCAGTGGAGGTGTTTCTTTCAGGAATGCCCATGCGGCACACAGATGTTTGTGTGGCACACTTACGTCCCTGACAAATTCCCACGTTTGGAGCCTATAGAAGTCTTACACTTCCCATTGGGGGTTGATTCATAATGCCCTCCCTTGTCAACCAACCCGAATATGGCCGTTTTCTTTCTCATTCCTTCATATTTAGTCCTTGAACTTGTATTTGGAGGTTGGATGAAAGGTTGGAAGATCTCTTCACCACTTTTGGACTTCACCCACAATCTTCTTTCAAGCATTGAGTTCACTCTTGGGAGCTCTAAGCATTTTAGCAAACACTTTACACTTCACATCAACACTCCACCACATCAGTAGAGCAAGTTTGGAACAAAACACCATTGCAGTAGAGGCTTGAATTCCTCTCATTTTCTCCCCATTAGCCTTGAGTGCTCTTGGTGGAGGTGGTAATCTTTCACTCCTCTCCTCTATTACTTGGTTGAGTAGCATAACACTATTTTGTAGTGTTTTAGTGCTCTTCACTTCATTTCTACCTTTCTCTCTATCTATCTGGCTGTCCTAGGAGGTGGGAACACCAAAACAGGGTTTGACTAAGGCAGGCCCCTATACATCCCCAACATTCTCTCCCTCTTTTGTCTGGGTATCAAAGACACTCACGGGTTGGAAGCTTCATCACTCGCACGGTTGTAAGTATTTCTTTCCTTTTCTTCTCCTAACCTTTGTCATTTCTATTTCTTTATCTCAGTCCTATCATTTTCTGCTATTTTATTGTATTATGTGGTCTTAGCATTTGTAGTAGAAATAGTCACTTTAGGTGTTTCTGTGATAAATTCATCCTATGATCCGTATGAGATGCCAGCATGCCTCTGAGACACCAGCACACCGCGATGTCATCTACTTTCTATGCTGACATCCTTTGGTCGAGAGCTTGTCAATTCATCCAAAGACCCTCTATGACCTTCTCCTTTGAATTCTAGAACTTCTACGTTGTTCCATTGAGGTGATATAGGGTAGTTTTCCCTGTGATGATCTCTGAGTAAAGAGAACTTGTAAGTAGCGAATCCCCCTATATCACATTTTTGGTGAACCCGACGTGAAGAACATTGTTCAAGTCAAAAAGCTATAAATGGATTTAATAGGTTCTTTTGTTAGTTTCATATCTAATATCCAAGATATTAATGATATTCCATTTAATGCATGTGATAGTGACTTGGATTTGTCCATGTCACTTTGTATCTTTGATCCTTCTCATGAGATTCCTCTTTCTTCAAAGGATATCTTATTGCAAGAAGAAAAAATCATTGATACCTTTCTCAATGTTACTCTACCTACTCTTCATTCTAATGTACTCTCGTCTAGAGATGATGCATTGGTGAATGATGAATCTACCTCTCATTCCAATGCACTCACTTTTGGAGATGATGAATCGCATCTTTGTTCTAACGCGTCCTCTTCTAGAGATGATGCATTAGCAATGATGAACCCCCTTCCACATCTAATTCTCCTTGGATCGATGTTGAGAATGTCTCTTTAAGTAACTATTCCACATTTGATCATGTTTGGATTGATATTGACACTATGAATTCAATTAATTATTCTACTAGTTGTAATGAGTTTGTAAGTGTTATCTATGTCTTCGCTGCCCCTAAAAGGCCTAAGAGACCAATCATTTATGTGACTCCAACTAGTCCTTCTAACAGGATTTGTTTTATTGATGGTGTTTCATTTGATAGTAACTCTTCTAATGTTTCTAAAGCTCCCTCTTATAGAGTGGTAGCCCATACTTATGAGAATAGCATGAGTAAACAACCAAGACTTCTTCAAGCACCTAAACCTATGACTAGAGCACCTAGTGATTACAGTCTTGTCGAGCAACCTCGCGTTACTCTGGATAAGATCTCACTGTAGGAAATGCTTCATTCTAATTTAGTTTATCAAGGTATGCTTCATGAAGCCTTGCAGAGGATCATCTTGCCTTCTTCCATGAGGCTAATGGATGTTGATGCATTGATGGCATATATTCGTGCAAATTCGTTGAATATTACGTTCTATCTGCAAAAGCTCCCACCTCCGGAAGTATAGAAGCAAGTGGATCCTCCAATGATTATAGTTAATATTAATAAGATTGGCATTAGACATACCCATTACTATACCCACTCTCGTATATGTTATGGAAGAGAAGTTTCCTTATAACCTTCTTCTTGGTAAACCGTGGATTCATGCTATGGGTGTAGTTCCATCTACCTTGCATAAATATATTAAGTTTATTTGCAATAATAAAGTAGTCATAGTTAAAGTCGACCCTAATGCTATGCACTTATGTGAGATGGAAGCTTTTTGTCAAGCTTTAGTTGTGCCTACTCTTATTCCTTTGGTGTCTTCTAGTGTGTTGATGTTTACTCCAGCAGTACCTACTACAAAGGGTGCTCTTGAGATAAACATCCCTAAAGAAGACCCTTCTGAAGCAAGGAGCCCTAAGTGTGCTCCTTCTACCTCTTCTCAAAAGAATGTATGTCTTGGTGATGACTGGGGTTCTTTAGACTTTACAGAGTCCTTCATTGGGGAATATAAAGTCGACTCAATCCACTTAGACCTTCTGATGGCATCATTCACACACACTATCAAAGCTAGTTACTCTTTTGTGTCACGGGGTAAGGTGAATGCAAATTACAATGTTCTTGGTGTTGATCCTCCTTCTGAGGAAGATGATCCTCCTTGTCAGAATAATGCTCTCTACGGAGATCCTCCTTTTCCTTCTACCTTTGTATCTTCTTGCGAGCAATCAAACCTTTCTCCACAAGAGAAAGGCTCACTTCCTGCTGCTCATCCTTTATCAAAGCAAGAGTGTATTTTGTTGCAGCTTCTAAAAGCCCGCTTGATTACTCTTCCTTCTCCTACACGCAAGAAAGTTTGTAAGCATAAACATTCTTTTTGTGCATACCATCAAATGCTTGGGCATTCCACTAGCAAATGTAAAGCCTTGAAGGACAAAATCCATCTTCATGATTCAAGTGCCATCAACTCCCATTTGATTGACATGCCTACCTTTACTTTACATGATAAGTGATATCGAGGTTTACCTCTATCTTGTTCTAAGTATCTTGCATGGTCCTCCTCCCCTATATATTGGGTGCATTGATAGGTTGTTCCAGAGATGTGTGTCCTCCTTGAGGACCCCCCTCCATCTCTTTATATATATCTTTCAGATGAAGCATCCCTTGAGTGGACCCCTTTTCTCTTTTGAAGGGTTCCCGAGGGACCTCTTTGGAAGCCTTTGTTCTTAGGTGAACTCTTTGTGTCTAGCTTGGGGGCAACCCAACTAGACATTTCCTTTCAAATAGTGCGTCCCTTGAGTGGACCCCTCTTCCTTTTGAAGGGTTCCTAAGGGACCCCTTTTAAATCCTTTCTTTCAAATAAATTTTTTGTGTCTAGCTTGGGGGCAGCCTAACTAAACCTCACCTTTCAAACAGTGTGTCCCTTGAGTGGATCCCTCTCTTTTCAAACTAGGTTCCCAAAGGACCCCTTTGAAAGTTTCTCAGTCTACATAATCAGCTGCTTTAGACATGTTTTATCAGCAGGTAGACGTGTCGCCACTTTTAGATGCATTCTATATGCAGGTAGATGTATCGACACTTTAGACATGTTCTATCTACGGGTAGACATGTCACCGCTTTTAGATGTACCCTATCTATAGGTAGACATATCAACACTTTAGACATGTTCTATCTACAAGTAGACCTATCGTTACTTCCTGACTCTGTGGAGTCCGCTTCCTTGGAGTTTCTTTCATGTGAGAGTTCTTGAAGGATACCTTCCTTGCAGGTTTGCAGGTCTGTAAGGTGCTTTCTTGGCTTCTTCCATGTGAGAGATCTTGGGGGATGCCTCCTTATAGTTTTGCGATTCTATAAGGCACTTTCATATTTATTGGTGATACGGGTTCTCCTCCTTGAGCGGGATTAGCTTTTATCACCTTCTTCTGTAGTGTGGGTTCTACTCTTCAGCGGGTTTTTGCTTTCACCACACACTTTTTGGTGATACGGGTTTCCTCCTTGAGCAGGGTTTTCTTTTATCACCTTCTTCTTTGTGGTGTGGGTTCTACTCCTGAGCGGGTTTTGCTTTCACCAAGTATTGTATCTCTCTCTCTTCTCTTTTGTATGTACCAAATTGAAGATATACACCTTTTTCATCCTAAGTATATGCTCATTCTCTCTTCATCTTAAAATTATTCTATGTGTTATTATTATTTGGAGATGACACATAGTACTGAGATAACCTTTTACATCGATGTCTCTTTTCTTTTCTAACTCAAATCCTTCTGCTTTTTATGCTCTAACACTGCTATCTATTGCATGTTCTTCTTGCCTAATGTATTATATGCTTCCTCAATGGTTCAAGTATACATTTCTAACCTTAAAAATGTATAAGAGTGAATTTGCACCCTATGTGCAATTCCCCTTTTTTCCTTTGTCCACCTTAGAAAACCAAGTTTGGAGGCTTAATTCCACCTAAGCCTACTGCCTGTAACACACTTGGTGCCTGTTTTGAGCATTGGTGGAGGTGTTTCTTTCAGGGATTCCTGCGTGCCGTGCAAAAATTCCTGACACATTCCCGCATTTGGAGCCTTCAGAGGCATTACACTTCCCATTGGGGGTCGATTCGTAATGCCCTCCTCAACTAACCAACCCAAATATGGTCGTTTTCTTCCTCATTCCTTCATATTCAGTCCTTGAACTTGCATTTGGAGGTTGTATGAAAGGTTAGAAGATCTCTTCATCACTTTTGGACTTCACCCATAATATTCTTTCAAGCATTGAGCTCAGTCTTGGCAGCTCTAAGCATTTTAGCAAACACTTTACACTTCACAGCAGCAACATCAACACTCTACCACATTAGTAGAGCAAGTGTGGAACAAAACACCATTGCAGTAGAGGCTTGAGTTCCTCTCATTTTCTCCCCCATTAGACTTGAGTGCTCTTGGTGGAGGTGGTAATATTTCACTCCTCTCCTCTATTACTTGGTTGAGTAGCATAACACTATTTTGTAGTTCTTTATTTCTCTTCACTTCATTTCTACTTTTCTCTCTATCTATCTGGTTGTCCGTGGAGGTGGGAACACCAAAATGGGGTCTGACTGAGGCAGGCCCCTATATAGCCCCAACATTCTCGCCCTCTTGTGTGAAGGTATCGAAGACACTCATGGGTTGGAAGCTTCATCACTCGCACGGTTATAAGTATTTCTTTCCTTTTCTTCTCCTTACCTTTGTCATTTCTATTTCTTTATCTCAATCCTATCGTTTTCTATTATATTACTATATTTTGTGGTCTTAGCATTTAGAGTAGAAATAGTCACTTTAGGTGTTTCTATGATAAGCTCATCCTCTGATCCATACGAGATGCCAACATGCCTCTAAGACACCAGCGTGTTGCATTGTCGTCCGCTTTTTGTGTTGACATCCTCTGGCCGAGAGCCTGTCAGTTCATCTAGAGACCCTCTATGACCTTCTCCTTCAGATTCTATAACTTTTGTACTGTTCCATTGAGGTGATAGGCAGTTAGCCCCGTGAAGATCTCTGAGTAAAGAGAACTCATGAGTAGCGAATCCCCCTATATCACAAGGTTAAGACATTTTTATAACATAACAATTTTCAAACATTTACAAAGAGCTTGGACAACCAATAGTTCAACCTCACTATCCTTGATGTCACAACCTCTATTTAGTAACATTATTTGAGGCTAGGTGTCCCTTATGGATGACAATCAAGGTCAAATTTTGGATAATAGCATCTATTTTATTTATAGGAGAAAGACAAAATAATGCTAAATTAGTGATGCAGTTTCCTTCTAAATTCAACAACGAAGATTGTTCTTAAAAGGAATATGACCCTTCTAGGATTGTGTAGCCTTTTGTTTTTTATACGAAAAAGAATGTTTTGAAGGGGCCTAGAAACCTTGTACATCGAAAGGAATCTACTAAAGAAAAAGAAACACAAGCACCATTAGCCCAAAAAAGCCAAAAAATGTTGTCAAAAGTTAACAATAGACAAACTGACAGCAAAACCAACAACAAAACATCAACACAAAAAGTTGATCAAACACAAACTAAAGCATTTTATCAAGAACCTTAGTCGAATCTAGATTACTAGAGACAGTCCCTTGTCATGCAGCTCTACCACTTCCTCAAGTTCCTAGAATGAAATGGTTGCCCTCTTCTTTGTCTTGTTCCTAGTACGGAAGCACGATCCAACATCCACATTCTTCTCCACCAAGTTCATATGAATAATCTCAATTATAGCCTCCTCATGTTCACCAAGGTCCAGATTCTTACCAATCCAATTGATTGCTTTCTCAATCAACAAAGACAACCCTTGTGCACTAGACTTCAAGGGTTGGTTGCTAATTCTCACCACAGCTTGCGGGTCATTGCTGACCTTATTCACTCTATCCTCCATAGCCACAAATCACTCCTCACGAACCCTATGAACAAAATTTTCCAAAGTAGCCATCCTCTCATGAAATTTTCCAAATTTTTTGGCATCCACGGCAACCTTATGGAGGATCACATTCATATTTTTAACCTTATCTTTCACTGACCACTCTTTTTTATTATAGTTCACCAAAGCCACACAAACATCTTTCCACTCTTTTAGCTTGGCATTAAGGTCCTTGACCTCCAAAAAGAGCCATTTAACAAGAGAAATGAGATTTCTAGTGCCATCCTTCTACATTCTACAAAAAAGATCCAATCAATCTCATCCTAATTCACTGGAAACATAGTAGGAAAAGTAGCATTCTCATAGAGATCCTTTTGATTCCCACCTTTTCCCTCCAAATCCTCCTCATCAAGAGAGTCCTCCACATCAATAACCTTGACTTTCACCCATTGTTTCTCAGAAATTACGGCCAATGTGTAGCCTTTTGTTATGCTAGTTTAGATTTCAAGATTATTGTTTTCCTTTTTTCTTCTATTCCAAGGATCAAAGGTGGGGATAAAATCTATAAGATTTTGTGTTTCAAGTTTATTTAAATGTGAAAATATTTCTCTTGAAACTAAACTCAATAACAATCTTACATAAGGAAATATAGGTTTGATTTTATAATTACATAAACTTTGAATCTAACCACTTTTTATTTAAGATTTATTTTTTCCCCCTATAAATTATTAGTTTTTAGATATGGATTTGGAATTTCATTTATTTTCTTGACTAACTTGTTTTGAAAGTGATATATTTTTCTTTTTGTTGTGCATGTAAACGAATATATTTTTAATTTCTTAGTAACTCTATGAGGCTTGGCATGGATGTTAGAAAAATTGAAATATAATACAAAGTTCAAGTTACACAAAAGTATTAATGAATATTTTTAATTCATTTTCTTATTTTTGTCCACAGAGAAGGCAATAATTATGTTTTAGGAAGAGGCGATCTTCTTGGAGCTCATGTAGGTGGCTATTCCTTGCTCACTAAACTTTAAAAATGACTTCTAAATAAATAATGAAGAGCATTATTAACACATATTGCATTATGGTGTTAGACATTTAAAATACCAAAAAAATGAAATTTAAATAATTCAAAAAAATCACAATTGCTAATTCATTGACCAAATAGACATTGAGATTTTTTAATACTCACTTAAAGATTTGAAGGGATCTTTTAAAAGCTGATTGGAAACTCTATTTAGATAACTTTATAGTTTTAGAAGATAGGAATTCATGATCTATTGTCCCTTTTTTTCATATATGATTAATTCTCTAGCTTTAGATTATGCCTACTAAAATTATTAATATAACATCAAATTAAAACATTCAAGTTTCTTGAATGAAGTTGTAGATTTATAAAAGATCAACTCAAATTACTAAATTGAAAATAAATTCAAGCTCACTTTCAAGATTTTAGTTATTTACCTATCAAAATGTTATAAGTAAAAATGAATTACAATATGCATGCAAACTTGAGAAATGGCCATTCCAAACAGCTATCTATTACTAACAACAATGTTTAATAATTAAATTATAGTCCAAATGTATAATTTTGTACATATTAATAACAAAAACTAAGTCACGTATGTGGATTTGAATTTTGGTGGATGTTGAAAATAAGAAATGTACTATATTATTGTCAATTATTTTCAAACAATTAAACTACAATCATCTAGTGTAAATTTTAAATTGATTATAATAAAATGATGACATTTTATCAAGATTTAATTGCATAATATTTTTTTTACCTAGGGAGTATCCCCACGACCCAACCCAACACCCTTACTTGACCTTACCTTGGGCTTATTGAATGCCAAGTTGGGGATAGGAAGGGGCGAGTTGGGGAAAGACTAGTCCCCCTAAGGATGCACAAGTATGCCCGCAAGACAAGTGCATCGCTTAAATTTGGGCCTCAAAGTCGAACCCAAGACCCCAGGGAGGAAACCCAAGACTCAAGCCAACTATGCTACACGTGTGGGCTTATTAAGAATCTAACCTCAAGGAGATTAGGGGAAAATTCCATTCCTATACCCTAGATCAGTGGAGCAAAAATTGACACAACAATATTTGAGTGAAACTCATTGACCCATCTCTCATTAATAGGGACTTATATAAACCCATTTATAATGAACACATATTTTACAAAACATTCATTTTTTCTAAAGATAATTTAAATAATAAAATATTTCTTTATAAAATAAAAAATAATATCTTATCTTTTTTGGAAGAACTAATAATACAAATATTAACTCCATAAATAAGATAGTAGATTATTAGTTCTTGTCGAAAGGCAGGTTTACTATTGCATCTATTGCATTTTCTTTTTAATTAGTCACTTGGCCAATGAGATTGTATTGTTTAAAATATTTTTGTAATTTTCCTATAGTAAGGATTTAAGTGTATATTTTTGTGCTTGAAAATTACGGTTTATCTCTTTTTTTATTGGTTTGATTAGGTCAATTTTTCATTTTCCTTTAAGTAAATTAGGAAAATAGGGGGACATTATATATTGTGGCAAATATTTAATCAGGGGATGCATATAGTGTGAGTTTTAGCGATGAGTTGGTGTGTATTGAAGCAATGAATGCATGTTTAATGCATTAAATGCAAACTTCGCGATATGTGTTGGACAATTGATGTGCACGCAAGCAGACAATGCATAGTTAATTCATGAAATATGAGGCAAGTGCTTGTTTTTTGCTTATTATTTATTTATTGTTTGTTGAGAAGCTTGCGTGTTTTTGGTTGTGGGTTGTCATCTCTGATTTTTATGATTATGTGCAATGCTTGAATGAGGGAGGAGTTGAAGGAACGGTGTGCAACTAGTGCGTGGGTCATCTATTTGTTTTCTATACATCATAAGTAGAAGTGTTAGAGGGGAAGTTAAATGGTTTGAGCAAGGTCTTGTGGATTATGGGTGCGAGATATGTTGGAGGGTTGGTGGATACACATACAATGAATGCATAGTTGATTCATGAAATCTTAGGCGAGTGTTGGGTTTTTTTGTGCTTATTATCGTTTGTTTATTGTTTGTTGAAAAGCTTGTGGGTTTTTTAGCTATTGGTTGTGGTTTTGCATGTTCGTTATTCTATAAAAGTGCAGTGGTCATGAATGGGTTGGATGTGTGTTTATGATACTTAAGATAAATAGAATTATTGCTCGTTGTTACAAGGGAAAACTGGGCAAATGGGTACATTAAATTACATATGCTTTGAGCAAGGTCTTGTGGACTATCGGGGCAGTGAATGCGTTAATTATGTGTTTATTGTTTGAGTTGCTACTACGCTATTAGTAAATCTCAGAAAGAAAATTATTCGAGATGTGTTGCAAGGCTGGTGGGTACAGAAGAAATGAATACATAGTTAATTCATGAAATGTGAGGCAAGAGCTAGGTTTTATTTGTGCTTATTCAAGATTGTTTGTTTGTTGTTTGTTAAAAAGCTTGTTTGTTTTTAGCTTTTTGTTTTGTTCTTGGATGTTTGTTATTTTGTGGCAGTGCACTATTGGTGAGTGGCTTGTTTCTATGTTTATGATGCTTGGTTGTTGTTACAAGGGCTAACAAGGAATGCTTGCAAAAATTTATCATGTTGGTCTATTTTTTGCAATTTTTATTGTTGTTTATGTGGTTCAAGTTTATGAATAACGTATTATTTTTCATGGACAGTGCTCATTTGTTTAAATTTTCCCTATAATAGGAAAAATCACTTGCAATTGGAGTTGGAGGTAGACTTCTATATGAACACAAATATACTTGGTTGTTGAACGAGGAACTGGAAGGTCAGATTCTTGTCTCATTCTTCCCCTTTGTTTCCAAGGAATTTTAAGTCTTCCAATGTGCATAAAGTTTATGATTTGGAAGAGTTGTGAACAATAAAGTAGAATCCTAGTTTAGGAATCAGACTTATTGAATAGATAGATGAGCATAGTGAATGGCATGTCATGTAATTCATAAACATGAAACTTTTTTTTGTTGAAAATGTTGGAAATAGGATGCCATTTAATTGAAAATCCTAAACATTAATTATTTCATGTATCTCTTAAGTTCCTGGAATGTGTTCAACAACACTAAGATTAGGATGAGATTAATTATTTGGATGAAATAAATCATGAAATTGACATTTATAGTTATTCCTAAATAATAGGAGCATGTGGGTGCACACATGGTAAGGTGACACTCACCTTGTGTTCAGTTAACTATCCAAAGTAATAGTTAACACTTTTGAATGCATGTAAATATCCTAGGAGTTAGGATTTGATGTTTGCATGCTTGAAGTTCAGTTCAATTCAATTCAGATCAGTTTAGTTTAGTTTAGTTCAGTTCAGTTTAGTTTAGAATCAATTTAGTTCAGTTTAGTTTAGTTCAGTTCAGAATTAGTTTAGTTTAGTTCAGTTCAGTTCAGTTCAGTTTAGTTTAGTTTAGTTATGGTTCAGTTGTCTTCAGTTAGTTTCAGTTGTATGTTAGTTAACTTCAGTTAACTTGGAATGCATGGCTAATAACATTGAGTTGTATGACAAATAACAGGGACTACCTCTAGTTAACAGGGGATGACCATTCTTTGGGAATGGTGTTGAGTAAATGTTTCAGTTAACAAGAAATGACTTGGAGCCAACTTGGGTGACCAAGATGCTTTCTTGGAATTAACTCCAATGCATGATAAGATATTTCTAAAGGCTCTGTTAAGTGGGATCCTCTTTTGGGTGCCATCTTTGAGGAAGAGCTTTGTAATTATCACCGAAGTGAAGGATGAGTTGTAGCTTTAGTTTGGGATGCCCAAATGGGTAAAGCACATGTTCTAAGCTTTGGTCTTCATGGTAGAACTCAACTTGAAGCAATATGGTATAACTTTTCAAGGGCTTGAGCTTGTGCATTGTAATTATCACCATTTGGAGATTACAAGGTTGCATATTGTCTCGATATACTATTCAAGTTGAAGAGAGTTTTCATAATTGTTATTTGCAGGTGTGAAGAATATTGGTGAAGGAAGAAGAAGTATTCTCAAGCAATAATTGGAGCTATTGTAATTCAGAGATTGAATAATAGAATAATTCTTGGTGGATTTTTTTCCCGAAAGGGTTTCTCCATGGTACATCTTGTGTAATCTTTCTAATATCCTATCTAGTTCTTCTATCAACTTCTCTCTTCATTCTACAATATTAAAATGAATTAATCAAGATAATCACCCATAAAGAATATATGTAACAAAGAAAGAGCTTACTTAGATCAACAATATTAAAGTTTTACAGAGTATTAAGCTAAGAAAACACCTCATTTTTCAACAGAAAAGTAGGTCACTATTGCAATTGTTAGAACTTTTGTGTCGATAGGAAGGTTTACAATTGCATTTGTTGAATTTTCTTTTCAAATAGTTTTTTGTTGTTCTTAAACTTCTTTCTTGTTTGTTTATTGTTTGTTGAAGAGCTTGTGTGTTTTTAGCTTTCTATGTTCTTAATGTTAGAAGGGCTACGGGGACAAATGGGTGTATATAGTTGGTTGTTGAACAAGGAACTAGAAGGTCAAATTCTTGTATCATTATGAAAAATGAGGATAATGAATGAAATTCCATGTAATTCATAAAAATGAAGTTATTTTTTTTACAAGGAAGCAGGCCACTATTGCAATCGTTGAATTTTATTTTGAAATAGTTGATTTTCTAATCAAATTGCATTGTTTAAAATATTGTTGTCTTTTTTCTATAGTTGTGATTTAAGGACATTTTTTGTTTAAGTAAATTAGGAAAATAGGAGGGCATTGTGTATCCTGGAAAATATTTAATTAGTGGGTGCAAATTATGGGTGATTTGGCGGTGGGCTAATGGGCTCTAAAGCAGTGAATGCATGTTTAATCTGTTAAATGCAAATTGTGTGAGGTGTGTTGGAGAGCTGGTGGGTATGGAAGCAATGAATGCATAGTTAATTCATGAAATCTTAGGTGAGTGTTGGGTTTTGTTTGTGCTTATTATCATTTTTTGAAAATCTTGTGGGTTTTTTAACTCTTGGTTGCATTTTTGCATGTTTGTTATTCTGTAAAAGTGTAGTGGTTGTGAATGGCTTGGTTGTGTGTTTATGATACTTGATAACTAGAAGTATTTCTTGTTGTTAAAAGGGTTAACGGGGCAAGTGGGTACATTAAATTACATATGCTTTGAGCAAGGTCTTGTGGGTTGTGGGGATAGTGAATGCGTTAATTATGTGTTTATTGCTTGAGTGGCTACTACCCTATCAACAAAGCTCAGAAACCAAATTATGTGAGATGTGTTGGAGGGATGGTGGGTACAGAAGCAGTGAATGCATAGTTAATTCATGAAATGTAAGGTGAGTACTGGGTTTTATTTGTGCTTATTCTTGTTTGTTTGTTGTTTGTTAAAAAGCTTGTGTGTTTTTAGCTTTAGGTTTTGTTCTTACATGTTTTTTATTTTGTGGCATTGCACTATTGGTGAGTGGCTTGTTTATGTGTTTATGATGCTTGGTTGTTGTTACAAGGGCTAATAGGGAATTCTTGCAAAAATTTATCATGTTGGTCTATTTTTTGCAAATTTTATTATTGTTTCCATGGTTTAGGTTTATGAATAGTGTATTATTTGTCATGGACTATGATCATTTGTTTAATTCTATCATGTTCCTCTAGTATTAATTTGTTTGTAAGAAAAGTAGCAAAATAGAAGTAGATGAAATTTTTTGTAGATAATTGTACTGCATTGTAGAGTAGTGAATGCATAGTTAATGCATTAAATACTATGTCAATAGTGGCACAATTGTTATTTTTTCTAAGCCTAGGGTTATATTGCACAATTGTTACGTTATGTGGGCTATGATCTATAAATACTATGAAGAACATTTTGTAAATTAATTGTTACGGCTCAGTAGAGTTTTTTAGCTATTAAATATTTGTGAAAATACATAGAGTTCTATTTTGCTAATTTACTTAAAAAAAAATGAGTAGTAGACCTATTGGAATTTAATGCATTAGTTGTATATTGATTAACAAGCCTGCTATTTTCAATGTACATTATACAATTGTAATAATGAACTACTTTGTTCGCAGTAGTGACTTGCCTTTGAGCAAAATGCCATGCACATGAAGTGCATTGCGGAAGTAAAGTTGACACAATTTGCATTTAATTATTAATTTTAGAATTTTCATTTGTAATAATTGCTTGGTCAATGAAATTTGATTATCTTGCAGTAGGTCTACTATTGATTTTAGTTTCAGTAAATTAGAAAAATATGGGAACATTACATACTTGGCATTTAAGAACATATTTTTGATGTTTAAAAAGCATTATTTATCTATTTTCTAGTGGTATGGAGCAATCCCAATACCTTGTAGTATGTGAATGGTGAACAACTATAAACGGTAATGCTTGTGTATGTTTTTTTGTGCTACACGCATTGTGAATATCAAATGATTGCACGGATGGTGAGAATGGCAAGGGTGTTACATGCGAACATGTGAGAATATAGACTTGGAACAAAAAAATTCATTGATTGATGCATTAGAATAGTAGTATATTGTTGCTATATAAAGAAATATTATTTTAGATCTTGTTCAATGTAGAGGCTTACAATGCACTTGTTGTGGCTTGATTACTTTGATAGGCATTAGCCTAATAGAAAAGCCTATAAAATTTGGATTTAATGACTATATTTTTGCAAAAATTCATTGTGTTGTTCTTTTTTGCTTCAATATCTATCATTTTGCTAGCAAAGCTAGCACAATTTGCATTTAGACATTAAATATTTGCATCAATTTGCTCTTCTATTTTTTGTTATGCTTTTTTTGTTGGCTCTTTCGTCTATATCACTATAACTCATGTTCCTTGACTTAAAACTTTATGTTGTTTTTATTTTGTAGTTGACATCTTTTCCCTTTATATGCTAGACAATACTTTATTTTCTTATGTTTTGGTTTAAATGGATTAAACTCAGATGTTGCAACTTTTTAGTATGCAATATATTATTAGCAATATAAAACATGCATGTTTTTAAAGAGATAATTGCTATTGCATATATTACATTTCAATTTGACATATTTAGTTGGCCAATGAAATTTATTTGACAAAATTTTTAATGTGTTTAGAACTATTTTGTTTATTTGCTTATACAAAGAGGAATGGAAGACCTACTATATGCAATAGAGAGAGAGATAGATGATATATTTTAGACATGAAAGATTAAGTTGGTACCTGAATTAGTTTTGTTTGAGTTGCTTTACTAGTTACTTAGTTTTTGTGGATAAATCGGTAAACAATAGCATCCATTTTATAAAAAAACATAGTGAATGTAGAGGGAAAGTTTACTATTGCATTTACTGAATTTTATTTTGAAATATTTGCTTGATCAATGAAATTGAACTGTTTAAAATATTTTGGTCTTTTTCCTACAATTGGGATTTAAGGACATATTTTATATGTTTGAAAATTATAATTTATCTCTTCTTCTATTGGTTGGATTAGGCCTATTATTCATTTTTTGTTTAAGTAAACTAGGACAATAGGAAGACATTATATATTGTGAAAAATATTTAATCAATGCATGCAATATGTGCGAGACAACAAGATTGAAAATTTTGTTGACAAAAGTGATATGTTGGTCTTAATCAAAGGAGTCATTCCTAAATAGGGATGATTATGTATGCTTTCACATTGTACTAATTTTAGGACAAGGGCAACCACTTAAGTGACTTTGCATAATTAATACAATTGAAGCAAGTTACTATTGCAATTGTTCAATTCACTTTTGAAAGAGTTGCTTGTCAAATGAAATTGTATTATTTAAAATAATTTGCTAGCAAGGTAATTCCTATCCAAGAAATGAATTTAGAGTTAATTTGCATTTTATGCTTGTACAAGGAATAATACCTAGCTCAAAGATCTAAAAGAGATTGCTTTATCTAGTAACAATAGGCTATGAGATATTGGGATTGGTCCCTATTACTAGTACTACAATGAAGCCTTCGATGCAATGTTTAGATTATAGAATTTGATTATAGAAATATTTAGTTTATGGAATTTGATTCATTGGAAAGGGTTGTATATCAAGAGCAATGAACAAATTTTCAGCAATAAAGCCCTTAGAGTTTTGAATTAATTCTTTAACATTTGGAAAAATTCATTGTGTGCTTGTGTGTTTCATGTTTATGAGAAGCATGTCATATGTCATGGACTGCACACATTTCTTTCACATACAAATAGATAACATGGAGAGCTAAAAACATACAAACTTTTGAAGAAGCAATAAACAAACAAGAATTAACTATGCATTTGTTGAGCTTGCATACTTGCCAGCTCTCAAAGACATCTTGGAAATTTTGTATTTAATGGAAATAAAACCAGAAGTGTCTAGATTATAGAATTTGATTCGTTTGCAACTGTTATGTATCAATTGCATCAACTACATTTTGAGTGACAAAGCTCACACATATTGGATTTAAATATTGCCAAAATTTATTGTGTGCTTTTATGTTTCATGTTTATGGATAGCATATTCTATATCATGGACTATGCTCATTTTTCTATTTTATAGCTATAACAAGAACCATTGGTTGCAACCGAAGTGGGTGACAAAAATTTATATCGCTACAAATAGACTTAGTTCTTGAGCAACAAGTTGCAAGGTCAGATTCTTGTATCATTCTCTTGCTTTCTTTGCAGTGGAATTTAATTCTCCCAAGAATCTATTTTTTTAGATAAACAGATGAGCATAGTGAATGACATGCCATGCAATTCATAAACATGAAAATATTTTTTTCTGATAAGCATGTTACTTTTTCAAATAGAAATCTACATAATTGTAATCATGGGATGTGCAATTCATTGGTTAAATATTTGTGAGACACGTATTACATCTAAGATTGCGAGGATGAAGAAATAAAGGAGCTATTTTGGTCTGCAGAGAATGCAAGGAAATGTTATAAAATTTGTGGCATTTTTCATGACTTTAAAATTCATGGAATTTTCCAAGAAATTACAAGTCATGTTGTTTGCCATGTATTTAATAGCATTTATGACTGGATGCATTGGAGGGAAAGAGTTTTTTGATGCATGTGCCTCAAATTTTTCACATGATGATTATGTGCATAACATGTTGTGTATATGTCTACTTCAGCATGGGTGCTCCAAAAAATATGTTCATCACTCCCAACTATATAATGTCCACATGTTTTGCTAATTTTTGTAAGCTAAAATGAATAGTAGACCTACTGCAAAAAAACAAAATTAGATTGGCCAAGTAAAAATTAGAAATGTAAATGAGAAAATTAAGAACTGAAGTGTTGTCTATATAAATAAAACCAAAAGTGTCTAGATTATAGAATTTGATTTGTTTGCAAGTGTTTTGTATCAATTGCATTGACCACATTTTGAGCGTGAAAGCTCATAAATAGTGGATTTAATTCTTAAATATTTGGAAAAATTTATTGTGTGATTTTTTTTTTCATTTTTATGGATAGCATGTTGTATGTCATGGACTATGCTAATTTGTCTAAATTGTAGTTGTAATAGGGACCATTGGTTGCAATCGAAGTGGGGACCGAAGATTTGTATTGCTGCAAGTAGACTCGATTCTTGAACAGCAAGCTCTAAGGTCATATTCTTGTATCATTCTCTCACTCTCTTTGCAATGAAATTTAAATATTCCAATGCTTTAAGTATTATGTATTGGAAGATTTGTGAACAATAAAGGAGAGAGATCATTCAAGAATCTAAATTTTGAAATAGACAGATGAGCATACTTAGTGACATGTTTTGTAATTCATAAACATGAAACTATTTCTCCCTGACAAGCATGTTGCTTTTGCAAATAGAGGTATGCATAATTGTAATCATGGGATATGCATTCCATTGGTTAAATATTTGTGAAAAACTATAACGTGTTCCTATTGTCCTATTTTTTTTAAATGAAAATCAATAATAGACCTAGTGTACTAATGATGTGTTGACTGCTATAGTGCCAAGGAGTCCATTGGAAAATTTTATGCAATTTGTATTAGTGATTAAAATAATTTCAACATATATAATGTTCTAATTTCCTAATTTACTTAATCAAAAATGAATAGTATACATGCTACAACCAATAGCAAAAGAGATAAATCATGGTTTTTAAACATGAAAAATATGTCCATGAATCCCAAGTACATAATGTTTCCATATTTTACTAATTTTCTAAGACTATAATTATTAATAGACTTACTGCAAAACAATCAAATTTGATTAGCCAAGTGAATATTACAAATGAAAATGAGTAAATTAAAGTGCACTGAGCCCATTTTCAGCAGCAAAGCTCATACAATTTGGATTTAATTCTTCAATAGTTGGAAAAATTTATTGTGTGCTTCTCTATTTCATGTTTATGAATATCATGTTCTATGTCATGGAGTGTGTTCATCTCTTTGAATTGTACCTGTAATAGGAACCATCAGTTGCAATTGAAGTGTTGTACAAAGATCTATATTGCTACAATTAGACTTGGTTCTTCAACAACAAGTTGCAAGGTCAAATTCTTGTATCATATTCCTGCTTTGTTTGCAATGAAATTTAATTCTTCCAATGTGTGTGACAATTATGAATTGGAAAAGTTGTGAACAATAAAGGAGAATGTTGGTTCAAGAATCTAACTTTCCAAAGAAACAAATGGGCATAGTATATGACATGCCATGTAATTCATAAACATGAAACTACTTTTTGCTCCAAAGCACGTTACTTTTACAATCAGAGATGTGCATAGTTGCAATCATGGGATATGCAATTCATTTGTTAAATATTTCCCATAATTTATGGTGTCTTGCTACTTTCCTATTTTTCTTAAATGAATATCAATAATAGGCCTACTGCATTAATCACATGCATTCACTGTTGTAGTGCCAAGTAGCACACTGGCAAACCTTGTGCAATTTGCATCCAATGATTAAATGTTTTCCAAAATATATAGCGTCCTATTCTCCTAAATTACTTAAACAAAAATGTATAGTCTAGGCTAGTGCAAGACAATTAAATTTGATTGGGAAAGCAAGTATTACAATTGAAAATGAGATAATTAAGAATTGAATGCATATTGTGTCAAATTTACTATTCTCACATTTGCATACAATATGTTATTCATAAACATGAAACATATGCTTGCTAACAAGCTCTCCAAAAAAAAACATAAGCTTCAGGCTTCTAAAAAACATCTTAAACAATATATTTTGAATCAACAAGCAACTATCTGAGAAGCAAACTTGATGATTGCAATAGTAACTTGTTGCAACTATATTCATTCTACAAAGTGACTTGAGTGACAACCCTTGTCCTGGTATCAGTACTTCTATTCTGCTACAACTACAGGCATTGTTTGTTGTTATTAAGCCTAATTGTACACATGGATACAGTAGATGGCATATGAGATGAAGCAGTTGAAACCAAGCAACAATTTTATATTGCAATGGTTTCATTTTCAATTAAGAGATAATAAACAATTTATCTATTTTTCCTATTTGTTGGAGTAGGCCTATTATTCATTTTTGTGAAAGTAAATCAGGGTATTAGGAGCGCATTATATTTTTGGAAAATATTCAATCATTACGTGCAAATTGTGCTAGATTTTGTGAGAGGGTAGTAGCTACTAAACTAGTCAATGCATGTTTAATGCACTAAATGGTATAACTATTAGATTAGAAACAGTAGTGTTTTAAATGAAAATTGTGCAAGATAAATTTTCACAAACATTCAGACATTAAATACAAATCTTGCAAGCTTTGTTGGTATGCAAAGAGCTACCCAAGCAACAAATAAATAGGTAATGCATTCAATGTCTACATAGTCAACAAGACCTTGGTCAAAGTTTTCAATTTTCTGTGTCTTGATTCTCATTTGTTACAATTATTCTATTTCTTGGAGTAGGCCTATTAATCAATTTTGTTAAACTAAATTACCAAAATAAAAGGACACTATATATTTTGCAAATATTTGACCACTAAATGGAAATTGTGCCACCTTTGACAATGGGATAATAGATACTGAAGCAATCAATGCATGTTTAATGCATTGAATGGTATGACAAACAGATCAAAGACAATAATCTATTAAATTCAAATAACATAGGAAATGCATTAAACTTTTTAAGCATACAAACAACATCAAAAAATGTGTTAAGAAACATGATATGCTAGTATTAGTGATAGGCACCAATTCCAATTTCATGTAGCCTATTGTTACTAGATAAAGTAATATTTTTTTAGATCTTTGAGCAAGGTCTTCTTCCTTGTACAAGCATACAATGCATTAACTCTTAAGTCATTGCATGGATAGGCAGTAGGCCACTACCAAAGTATTTTAAACAGTACAATTTCATTAAACAAACAACTATTTGAAAAGTCAATTAAACAATTGTAATAGTAACTTGTTGCAACTAGATTCATTGTATAAATTTACTTAAGTGACTGTACTTATCCTGATTCTAGTACCTTTTTTTCTGGTGCAACTAGAAATATTATTTGTGGTTATAAGGCCTAATTGTACAAATAGGTACATTAGATAACAAACAACATAAATGGGTTGTTATATTGTTGATTGCTAGAGCCAACGAGAAGGTTACAATTGCAATGGTCTCATTTGCAATAATAGATCATTTTTCTACTTCTCTATTGCTTTCACTAGGCCTAATATTCATTTTTGTTAAAGAAAATTGCAAAAATAGAAGCAAATTATATGTTTTACAAATAGTTAATGTGTAAATGCAAATTGTGCAACCTTTAGCAGTAAGATAGTAGATGTTGAAATAGGAAATGCATGTTTAATGCACTAGATAGTATGGATCACACATCAGAAACAATAGTCTTTTGAATGCAAACTATGCAAGATAATATGTCATTCATAAACATGAAATAGAGAAGCACATGTTAAAATATGCAAAAAAGGAAAAAAAAGACCAACGTGATAAATTTTTTGCAAACATGCAAACATTAAATGCAAATTTTTTGATCCTTGCTACTAGGGTCATGGCTACTGAGGTAATGAATACATAGCCAATGTATTGAATGCTTCCATAGTAAACAAGACTTTGCTTAAAGAATTCACATCTTCCTTTGATAATTGTTGTTTGTTGCAATACTCAGCTACTCCTTGGCTTCAATTGATGCATGTTTATGGGTTTGTATAGCATATTCCATCTACTATACCCATTTGTTACCCTAGCCCTTGTAACAGCAACCAGCATACTTGAAAATTACGGTTGATCTCTTAGATTCTATTAGTTTGAGTAGGTCAATTTTTCATTTTCCTTTAAGTAAATTAGGAAAATAGGGGGACATTATATATTGTGGCAAATATTTAATCGGGGGATGCATATTGTGTGAGTTTTGGCAGTGGGGTGGTGAGTATTGAAATAGAGAATGTATGTTTAATACATTAAATGAAAACTTCATGATATGTGTTGAATAGTTGGCATGAACACAAGCAAAGAATGCATAGTTAATTCATGAAATATGAGACAATGTTGGTTTTTTCTTATTGTTTGTTTATTGTTTTTGAAAAGCTTGTGTATTTTGGGTTGTGGGTTGTTGTCTTTGACATTTTTCATTCTGTACAATGCTTGAACAAGGCAGAATTCATACAAAAGGTGTGCAACTATTGAGTGGCTTGTCTGTTTATTTTTTATACTTGATAGGATAAACCCACAAAAGTGGTTTATAATTCGAATGAGGAAGGAAAACTAACAAAAAATGACTTCATGCCAAAAAAATCATTCTTGGGGTTAAAATGAACTCATTGGTTTGAACGAACCAAAAGAGGGTTCACTCGAACCTAGGTTCGATCCAACCCATTCAATGCATCTCACAAAAAAAACCAATGTAATCCCCTTTTTGAAAGGGGGTTCACTCAAACCCCTAGGGGTTCTCTCAAACCCCCCATGGTTCTAGCGAACCCCCCTTTTCCCTAATTCTTGCTCTCTACCACCAAAAGAATAAAAAATTTATCCCTTCAAAGCTCAGGTTGAGGATGAAAATGGAGGAGACTTCACGAACCCAACTGGAATCAAGTAGTCCTCAAAACGAGTTATCCAATGACTATAATTTTAATATGTTTTGGTTTTATTATCTTTTTTTTTAGTTTTATTAAACATAGTATTTTCACCGAAAATGAAGCTATTTGTTCTGCACATGTGGAAAAATAGAATCTATTATCAAAAAAAAAATTGAAAAATATGAGTGCACCAGATATTGAAGTCCTTGATCCAACAAAATAAAAAGAATTTCGATAGATACAAAAAAAATTAAGTGTTATGCGGTCTTCCTATGTCTAAATTGTAATTAGTTTGACTTCAAAAATTTATTAACAAAAAATATTCAATAAAACACTATCTAACCAAGTGGAAGCACTAGATATCAGAGTTACAAATCTAAATTTGAAAGAATTAGGATTTTATCCTTCATGGAAAAAAATTTGTGTTATATGATGAGCATAACTCCTTAAAAGTGTTGTTTTCTGAAAAAAAACTAGTTTTCAAGGGAGATGGAAAAAGAGGAGCAATTTGATTCCAAAAATTTTGAAAAAACTATATTTAGAATCTACAAACAAAATGTCATGAAAATAATCTTCAAATTCCTCATGGTTTAGCCGCGATAGGTGCATGAAAGTGAAGATTTAGTTAGAAAATATTATTTCAGTGTCCAATTTGGCCAAAAATTGTAAACCACTATTGTAGGATCACCTGATAGCTAGAAGCATTAGAGAGAAAATTGAATGGTTTGAGCAAGGTCTTTTGGACCGTGGGTGCTAGATGTGTTGGAGGGTTGGTCAATACGTATGTAGAGAATGCATAGTTAATTCATGAAATATCATGTGAGTGTTGGGTTTTGTTTGTGCTTGTTCTCATTTGTCTATTGTTTGTTTAAAAGCTTGTAGGTTTTTAAGCTCTTTATTGTGCTTTTGCTTGTTCGTTCTTCTATAAAAGTGCAGTGTTGGTGAATCGCTTGAAGTATCATAAACAGATGGAAGAAATGCTTACCAGTAGTTTATTGTTCCTAGGATTAACAACAAAGAGAGCTAAAAACACAAAAGCTTTTCAAAAAATAATGAACAAACAAAAATTAGCAAAAATTAAAGCCAACAGTCGCCTAAGATTTCATGAATTAACTTTGCATTTAATACTTTCATACCCACCAACTCTCAAACACATCTCACATAATTTGCATTGAATGGATTAAACATGTATTCACTAGTTCATGATTAAATATTTTCTGGAACATATAATGTACCTTTACTTTGATAATTTATCTAAACGAAAATGAATAATATACCTACTCCAACCAACTATGGGAAAAACATGATAATACTTTAAAAAATACAATTTGGTTGGACATGAGAAGTTTAAGAACAACAAATGCAATTGTAAGCTTACCTATCAATAGAAACTAACAATTGCAATAGTGAAACATGAACCATAGAAACTGTGAGCACCACAAATCTGTAAACTATTTAAACCTTATCACACATTAGCATAATGTTAGTCTAAAACAAGCAAGTAAAGTAGTGTTCCTGTGAAATACTCAATCATATTAAAATATGCACATAAGATGAAAAGATTCAAAATAACTAAATAAAGCATATAAAAACATGATCAAACTTTATCTCATAGTAGATTGGTTCTTCTATGGTAAAAATCCCTTTCCCAATCCTTTGCTAAGCTCCATGATGAAGATGATATGAAATTCTATGAAGATATGATATGGATTTAAATGACAATGATGCATTTGTGCATGAGATTGTGGAGTTTGTGGAGAAATATCTAAAGATTGTGGAGGATTAAATCAATGGAGATGATTTCTATTTATAAAATAGAATGATATAAGAATGCCAAACATGGAGGATGTGGGACTAAAGATAAGCCAATGAGAAGAGGCCACTTGTCAACTTGTGATAGGTTGAGGAATGAGCACATTTTGGTCAATGTGCCAAAGAGGGGGAGATTCAAATTTGAATTTGAGAGTTAAATGTAGAGTTTGACCTTTGCAAGAGACATGTAAGAGCCATGTAAGAGCTCATAAATGCTTTGTTGGATGTACATGTCAACTTGTTTTTGAATTCAAAATTGAGGGAATATTCCTTAAAGATGCCATGTTGAGAGAAAATGATGAATTAATAAATCAATAAATTGATTTATTTGTGCAAGTGGGAAAAGCTAGAGGATATGATGGGTGATTAGATTAGGTTAATCAGGATTAGATTAACTTAGTGAGGGATTAGATTTTTTGACCCATTTGACTTAAATACTTTGATTTATTTAAATCAAAAGGAATGGAAGGTGATTTCAAATTTAATTAAATAAAGGTTTGATTTATTTAATTAAAAGGATGATGTTAGAAGATTAATCAATTAAACTTGGTTTATTTAATTGACGAGCGAATATGATTATGCATGATGTCAATTTTTCATGTCTACAATTTTTCCCTCTTTGAAGCAATGTACTTGTTGTGTTGGTTCAAAGAATAAACTTGTCGTGATTCAAAAATTTAGAAAATTTTTGTTTTTTTTTTGGATGCCCCAGCAGAAAGAAGTACACTAGTACATTGCCCCCTCGAGAGATCGAGTGAAAGATTTGAGTTGAGGGTCAATCTCACGTTAAAGAGGTTCAAAATAGATGGTTATGATGATGATGCAAATGAGATGGTTTCAAGATGTTTAGAATAACCAATCTATATTATCCTAAACAAATTAAATGATAATGCAATGCACATGAGATGGATGAGGTGGATGATATGATATGTTATGATTATGAGATTTATGTATGCTAATGATTTGTGGATGCAGGATGGATGCAAGATGGATGCATTGGTGATGTTATGTTAGGGTAGAGAGAAGAAAAAAGAAATGAGATGATGACAAGAGGATCCAACAAGTCTATGATCTGACGAGACTTTATTAGAGATGATGATGATGATAGATGATGATGATTTGCTTATCAAGGATTGGAACTTTAAAAGGGATACTTACCTTATGTTTGATTACAGATGTAGATATGATGCATCAAGGTATATAGAAACAAGATGGTATTGTACCTAGTGCAATGGACTTTGACTCAACAAACAGATAGGAGTATTCTTGTTCACACTTGATATACAAAAACCTTGCTAGGACATACCTAACAAAGCAAGTATTCACCAAGTTATTTTATAAGAGTGTCCAACAAGCACAGTAGACAAAAGATAATGATCGTTGCCCCTTTCCTATCTCTCTAAATCCTTCATTTGGATATCATTGAGAGGTCCTTGGAATGAGTGCAATAAGATAAATCAAAAGAAAAGATCAAGTATGCAAACAAGCCAATGTTCTTCATATCTCTAGCCAAAGGGATTTATTTTGATAGGATAAGAATCCAAGGTGATATCCAAAATGATGCCCATTGTCGAAATGATATATCCTAGGACATACATTGTATACGATGATGATGGGTGAATAAGTCGACTGATAAGATATTGATATAAGGTTGATTGACATGTTTGCGAGTGATCAAGATTTTTATTTTGTGTTTAACGATTTGTTGCTCCGATTTTGATTTTGTGTTTGAATTTTTCTTTTGCTAATTGTTGTGGTTGTTTCTGTTTGTGTTGCCAAAGGATGAAGGTGATGATCAGTTTATTATGGATGATTGATTATTTTGAGTGAAAGGGAGATGAGAAGGATGGATTTTTTTCAAATATTTGGATTTTTTGATGTTTTGAAATGTTTTGAGGTTGTTTTTGGTATTTTCAATATTTTACAAATGTTTTGATTTTTGATTTTCCAATGTTTTGGGGGTTTTCTAAGATTTTATGAATGGTTTTGGATTTTTTATTTTTTGAATGTTTTTGGATTTTGATGTCTAGGGGGTTGATAAAAGATTATCCTTGCCTACATTTAAGCTCGGAGACAACGTAGTTTGGATTCTATGTTTTTTATTTTTATTTTATTTTTTGAGTGTTTTTGGATTTTTCGCATGATTTTGAAGATTTGGATATGGACATGTGTGATGATATCAGTGCTCTATTTTTGGATTTTGTTGAAGACTAAGCTAAGGTTGACTAATCGAATTGATGGATTGATGGTGATGATAACATTGTTGAGAATGAACAATAATGCAAGGATAGTGTTAAGCAACATGAGGATTGGGATGGATATCCCAAGATGATGAGGGATTAATGATGATAACATTGTTGAGGATGCACAACAATGCAAGGATAGTGTTAAGAAACACAAGGATGTCCCAAGATGATGATTTTTTTGATTGGATTTGACCGATCAGGATTTTGAAGCTTGATTTGGAACAAAATCTGTTTGAATGATTTGATATGATGTTTGAAGGGTGTGTTGGATGCAACTAATAATGATTATTTGGATTTATGTTCGGTGAAAGATGAAGATTGATAAGGAATGTATTCTCACCAAAAGATTCCATGGGCTAGTGATTCAGACTCTAGATCACAAATGCTTTGACCAATTTGATTTTATGTTTGCCAATGTTCAGATCACCATAATAAGTTAGAGGCTATAGATCAAGATTTATTCCTAAAGCAAGATGTAAATATCTGCCCCCAATGTCTAGCAATGTATGGAATGTGATGGGTGGATGCTCATATAGGTTTATGGATGGATGGATATAGATTATCTTGTGATAAGATAAGGTGTTTGGATCAAAGGATGCTCATTTGGATAGTGTCTCAAGGCTCAGATAATGTTGGATAGGATAGGATCAATGAAAAAATCCATGTCAAGATGTTTACCATAAGCAAGTCTAAAGTATGTACCAAACTTTGTCAAGATCAAGATGACTCAGACTATGGATGCAAATGGATGAAAATATATTGGATAAATAGTTCATGGATGAATGGATTTATTATGGATAATATGGATGGAATGTTGACTTTATTAAAAATAGGATGAGATGCTTTCATCTGAACTGGTGCACGTAGATGCTTGATTCTACACATGATGTTTGTTTGCCAGGTTTTCATCATGGTACCTGCCCAAATCACCATCGTAGTGGTTTTCACTGGAGGACAATTTTTTTCTTTACTGTTTTCAATCCTTTTTCTAATTTTTTTGGATTTTTTGCTTCTTTTTTTCAAAATATTTTGAGCTCATGCTAAATCATAAGGTGTTTTTGATGTACATGTCCTTGTCATAATGTACCATCGATATCCTGCCTAAAGAAGTCATTTTTCCAAGATACATGCACTTGAATACAACTTTTGAAATTCTTGATCTGCTTCATCGATACCAGAGTTAATTTTATCTTTGTGCGCACATCACAATAAAGTGCCTTTTGAATCCTTATGATGAATGGTCATTTCCAATACATGGTCAATTTAAGAATTGGATATCATGCATGGAGGTGTGGACGGAGTCTGTTTAGGGATAATAGATTGGCTGGTTGACAGTTTGGAACCTTTGACTCTCCAAACTTTGGAAGATGAGCAATGATGGGTGGATACAGAAGTGTGCATGGAATTAGGACCAATTTCTTGATATACTTTGTACGTCACTTGAAAATCCTACTTTTGCTTTTGTGGACATCTTTGATGGATACTTTTCCCTCTTTTATTTTGCCCCATAGTTTCTTTGACTGATGGAGTTTGATAGGGATAATATTTCTTTGTATATTTTGGTATCCATGTGTATTTGATTTTTCCTTCATGCTTTGCTTCTTTTACCTTGATAACGTTCTTTGTACTTTGATTTAACACTTTCTTTTGATGTTGGTCCTAATTCGTGGATGGGATGATGAGTGGATGAAGATTCATGACATGGCTGGTTGTAGTATTGACACTAGTTTCATCATAAGGAATCTTCGTGCTCCCTATGTTGATGTTTGATTGAGACAAAGTTTCCCCCAGTACGACAGTAGTGGCACCTTTGTTCCTTGATTCTGCCTTTTTTTTAGGGTTCTTGTTTAGAATCCATTCTCTGATAAACAACCATTGCAGATGATGTTATTTCAATTTGTTGCTCTGCTAACTTTAAAATATCTTGTTTTGTCTTACCTGCTTCCTTGAGTGGATAATGTTGGATATCTTCATACATGATTTCTTCAATCTGGATTTGGGATATATCTGATCTTGATGTTGACAACTCAGTTTGACTGTAGGAATCAATAACCTACTCTTTCTGTGTAATAATATCAGGAGTAAAAGAATCATGTTCTGAATGAAGATCATCTATGTGTCCATCCATAGAAAGCATCTCATGGGTAGATGGAGGAGTATGTGCTATGTGGATGTGATCATATTTTGCGACATCTTGTATAGATAGGAGAGTGTCCATTAGATCATTGTAGTACCCTGGAGATAGAAATTCTTGATTTTGAATGATTTTGGGATTGCTTTTGTCATGCTTTGGATCAAGTTCTTGAAATGGGTCAATTTCAAAGGATGGATTGCTTAGAAAGGGTTCTTGGATTTCGTCACTAGGCATGGGGAATGGCTTAATATCCTATTGATCTTTGAGTGAATTTGGATCAAGTGTTGAGTTGAGGATTTCTTCAGTATCTATAACCATGAGGTCAAAGGGGGTCAACATGTCTTGGAAAGGACCATTGCTAGACCTTGGTGAAATATTTTGATCATGCTTTGGAATGAATTCTTGAGACATTTCCTCTAACTCATAAGGTGATGTAGAGACATTCTCAATATGATCATAGGTCAATGGATCGTGCATTATGTCAATAGGATCAAACCATCCTAACACTCCTTGAAATATATCACTAAAAAGTGGCTCTTGATGTATGGTGAGTTGATCATTGGATGGGGTGGAAACATCTTCAAGGTGCTCATCAATGGAGAGATCTTGATCATTTTTTTTCAACAATTGTGGTGGAGGGATTTTCAATGTTTTCAACCATAGGGTCAAATGATGTTGGATCATTGTTGGGTTTTGTTGGTTGATTTTGATCATGATTGAAAAGTGACTCTTGACCTATGTTGATTTGATCTTCGGATGAGATAGAAACATCTTCAGTGTGCTCTTTGATGGATAGATCTTGATCATTGCTTTCAGCAATTGTGGTGGAGAGGTTGTCAATGTTATCACCAATGGTTGAATGTTCATCATTATCCCCAATAGTTATCATTTTTTGTATTTGTTCTTGTGTTTGTTGGGTAGCTTGAGAGGCTTGTTGCAATTATTGAGCTTGTGTTACTTGTTGCGTGGCTAGATATTGTTGGATGGCCTTTTGGTAGGCCTAGTGAGCTTTTAGCGCAATGTTATATTGTCTTGCTACGTTTGGTTTTGGTGGTAGTGGTGGAAGATTCATAATTGTGTTGGATGTAGTGACAATTGGTTGAGATATGCTTGGATGATCATGAGGGTTTGAGATATGACGGGATTGATTGAGCTGGTAGGAATGGTCGGAATGATCGAGGTGATAGGTCTTTGGGAGACCATATTTTGATTTGTCATGATTGATGTTGTCATTTGATTAGATACCATATGTTGGTGTGATGTTGATGGTATTTTCAAAGGATTTTATGTGATGGCTTGATTGGTGTTAGGTGGATTGATTTGGATGGAATGATTGGTGCTAGGTAAAGGGGGAATCCCTAAACCAAGGAATGATGTTGATATCAGTAATGGTGGTGGAGATGTCTCTTGGCGTAATAACTCAACTATTTTGGTAAGTGTAGAAATTTGATCTTGCCAAATTTGATCTTGATTTCAGTCTTGACTCCCTTGATATAGTTGATTTGGTTTTTGTTCAAGCAAATTTGGGATGCATACTTGTGGTTTTTGAATGGGATCATGGACAAATTGATTTTAGACAATGTTCTGATTTGGGATGATGTTCAGATTTGGCATGATAGGTTGAAATTGAACATTGTTGGTGTTGGGAATCACATTGCCTTGATTTAGGTAATGATTTTTCATGGTGTTACCTTGACTTGGATTAATACACGGAGTCGTTATCATCATGTTTGGACTTTGAACAACATTTGCATGATTTGAAAACATATCTATCCCAAAGTTTTCCAAGTTTGGATTCAAAATGTTCATGTTTGGTAAAGTTGTACTTGGTATATTCACATTTGGCATGTGGGTATTTGATGGGATGACGTTGTTCGTTTGAAGGCTCATGCATTGATTGTTCAGTTGATAGATTTGTAGATTTGAACTTGGATTAAAATCTACCATCAAGAAAGGTGCAAACTTTGATTGGGGCATACTCACATTTGTTGTACCATTGACATTTGTAGAAGGTAATGATCCCATGTATGGATTGTATAAGTGTGAGTTTTGATAATCAATTGGCATTGTAAGGCTTTGAAAGTTTAATTGATTTGGATTACTCATGATGAATGGATCAAGTTTATATTCCATGTTCTTCTTGTGTTGAGGTCTAGTTTGGACCATAAAATAAGGATCAATTTTCAAGAATGTGGGAGGTGAACCTCTAATTACTTTGGATTGATCTAAACTCTAGGTACAAAAAAAAGCCTAACATTTTAAGGATCAAAAGGATGGTGATGAGATGTGAAAGATGGATGATTGGTGAATGATTGAAACTCTTAGGAAACCTTGAAGAGGATACTAAACTTTAGGACTTGAATTGATGTTTTGATTTGATTTGGGATTGGTTTGATTTGGATAGTGAACTCATAAACTCTAAGAGGTTGGATGTTGTCCTAGAGTAAATTTATCCACAAGATTCTAATTTGACTAAATTTGTAAAGAAGGATTCATTTAGACAAACCTAACCAAACAAGATGATTTTGATTTGATTTGATTTTGGATTTTGGATAGTGAACTTATAAACTGCAAGATGTTGGATGCTATCAAGGGATAGATTTGTTCACAAACACCAATAATTTGACTAAAAATGTGGAGAAGGATTCGTCTTCACATTCTAATCAAATGAAATGAATTTGATTTGATTCCAATGTTTTCCCAAAGTTTAGCATGAGGGATTTTTTCAAGATTTCCAAGAATTGTTTGTGAGGTGATTTTGATTTTGATGTTTGAAAGATGGATGAAATTTTTTATTTTGATCCTAAGAGACTTAGAGATGCTTTGTTTACTAGACCAAGATATTGAAGAACACACTTTTCTCTAAGAGTAGTTCAAACGAAAAGACCAATGTTTGTTCAAAAGACGATAAAAAGATAAACAAGCACATGTGTGGGGTTCAATTTGAGTTAATCTTGGCTAATGACTTGATTTTACCACAAACACACTTCTTGCTTAGTTTTCAAACTAAATGTCTGTCTTAATTCCATTTTCATTCCACAAGATCCATTATGTGAAAATCAAGGTTTCAGGACCATAGCTTCCTATTGTTGACTTTGGAATGAACAAATCGTCTTAGTGTTTAGAAGCCTTCTAGGGATAAGAACCCCTACGAACAAGCAATAACACGTGGACTTTTCAAAGGTATTTTTTCCTTACAAAGGGTTTGAAATTTTGATGATTCATTGAATGTTGGTTTCAATATTTTGGATACAAGCACTGTGTTTTCAAACTAACTCACAAGCAATATAACATCCTAGCTCAATTGGTACATTTTTCTTGGTGGGCTTGCCTCATGCCCTTCATAGTAGAAGAGATGATTTTACATGCAACCAAGGAAAAAATATAAAGGTATGTTAAGAATTAAGTCTTAACCTCTATATTTTATCCAAGATCAGACATGGCAAGTAACTTCTTGGAATCTAAGTTCCAATGCACCACTTTTATAAACTCATTGGATGGACTACTTGGTTACTACAAACAAAGGTTTTAGTTCGTACTCTCCGTTCATCGAGATTGACCCATATGGCGAGAGTCCCTTTTCAAATCCATCTCGTAAGAGTCAACCGCGTGATATTGGTGTTTACTCCAATACCCACATTTATATCCTGGTTGGAAATACTCTTGGATTTAGAGTGTTACCTGTTGAGTTGTTCCCTTAGGTGAGTAATTTTTCCCCAAGTAAGGCCCTCTAAGATAGACAAAAGCGAGAAAACATATTCATAGTTCAATCAATCTTCGTTTAGAAACAAAGGGAGAACACATGCAATAGGTTTACTCACACTCGCAAAGTGTTTTTTTCAATTTTTAAACCCAAACTGAAGTGTGGAGATTATTACTTTATCTCAACCTAAGATCACAAAAAATGCCTTTTGATTCTCAAGATCGTTGTAAAGCACGAGAGAAGTGCATATGTCCTTTTTGATGATGTTAGTTTAAAGCAATCACAAAAACAAAGTTGCACTTGTTCATTTTAAGTCCAAAAAGCAGTGATTTCGATTCATTTTAAAGCACCAAAATGATATTTGAAAGTTTCCTTGTTCAATTTGTTAACCTTAAACCAAATCTAGTCAATTTTCCTAAAGTTCGTTTTAACCCCTTTTGTAATGAAAATTGAAAGCCTAGGTAATGTTTGTTTTAAATCCCAAAAACAAGTGAGTTATTCTAAAACAAAAAATTAAGGCATAGGACAAAAGCTCCAAGCATTAAAAAACACTTTGTTAGCTTTCAATTCCAATGCTCAATTTCACTTTATTCCAATATTGCTTGCTTTTACCTTAATGCTTGAGAAAAACCACCATTTCCTTCTTGATGCAAAACCCTTGAGAAAATGAAATCCCTCCTTGCTTTTCCTTCATTTTTCTTTTAACACCTTTGTTTTCCTTCATTTTCCTTCCTCATTTTTCTTCTTCATTTTCCTTCTTTGTTTTCCTTTGTTTTCCTTCCTTCCTCGTTTTCCTTTTCCTATAAAAGGAAAAGATAGATCATGTGAAGACCAAATTAAATTACTTAAAACGATTTCAAATAAAAAAAATAGTGATAGATAAAGCATTTAATAAGGATCTTGCCAATAATTCAATCTTGCTAAACTAAAATGAAATTTTCTCCCTTGAACACAAATATAAAGAAAACATTCTTTTGAAAACATAAATCAAATATTTCTAGATAATGACACTGTAAAAGAAAATAATCTTTTAAAGACAGCAAGATCCTAATAAGAATGTGTCCTAATCATGAGTAAAACTGAATGTGATTATGACCATAAATTTCATTTAAGGACTGCAAAAAAAAAAAGCTATGTTTGTATAAAACGACTCTTTCTCTTATTATAGCTCTTTTGTATCCTTCAAGATTTACACCAACAAACGGTTGTAATAAAGACACACAGTACAAGGATGAAACAAAAGCCATGCATGGAAAATGTCCCACTCCTTTTCACATTGATGTCCTTTAGCACCTAACTCAAAAACACAAAACATTAAAATTCTACCAGAGATTTTAGATATTCCAAACAATTTATGGCAGATTATGTAAAAAATAAATTTGTCATATTGGTTTCCAGCCTTTTAAATTCAAGAGAGGACCTACTATGGGGTGGCGTGCAAGTACGATTTGAATCTTACACTAGAAATAGTGTAGGTATTCTCACATCAATGCAGAGATTCTCATGATACTGGTTGACGAGTTTGACACACGCAAGATTTTTTGTATTCAATGTATCTTCCAATTAATGCTTTTCATATGGCTTTCAATGTATCATACGAGTTTCATTTGCTAAGGAAAACACGCAAAATGAATTTATAACAATAGACCTTCAGTCAAAGCACATTTGGCAGCAAATAAATGCTTAGAGACTTTCGAGCCACTGTATTTGGTTTGGTGTAAAGCACGCGCCTATATTTATTGCTTCCCTACACCGCCTATCTCAGAAGAAGACACATTATTCTTAGCACCAAGAAAAGAAACAGACACAGCCGATGGAGGATGGGCCGCCACACCTCGTAATCTTTACCCAAGGACATTTAAAGTTCTCTCTAAGAGAAGATGGAGAAAAAAATACGCAATCACAGAGAGATAAGATTTATTAATATGAAGTTAGAACGGCACAAACTGATCGAATTCACACATCACACATTGTAGATTGAAAACATTTGAAGAAAACCTGAAGATGTGGTTGTAATACCATGATAGATCTTTATACCGTATGCATTTAACAAGCACCAGATCATGCTCCACATTTATACTCTATGGGTACACCAGCACAGAACATCCCACTTGACTAACACCTAGAAAATAAAGGATTATCATAAAAGAAAATAGCAATCATAAATTTCCTGACCACAACTAAATTTTTCGCTACCTCTGTCTTCAAGATTGCCAGACCACTACAAACTTGTACCCAATCGGACCCCAATAATAGGTATGCCATGCTACTTTCTTGCACACAAGTGAAGCATTGGAAGTATTATACTTACACCTGTGTTTTAATCAGATTTCTTTTGTTCCCCAAGGCTAAGAAAGAAGTCAAAGATCAGAGTAAATGTATGAAAAGGATACCGTGTATTTGGCTCAACTATGATCCACTTTGCATGCTCAATTAGGTTTCTTAGAAAGTGCATGATGAATGTTGTGGCCACAAAAACCAGTCACACGATAGATACTCAAAAGCGTTGCCTGGGCCTTTAATGCCATTCATTGATTTGAGAGGTTCGTAGCTGGGGTACGAAGTTTTCATTGCTTCTAAACTCGAAGTTCATTCTTTGGCTCTTCTTCTTCAGATTTGAAACATCCAAAATGATATATCCTTCCTTTACACATTTTCTCAACATAGGTTGAAAACATGACCATGAGATTTTTTTTGGTTTGCTATGGAGTAAAAAGAATTGATTACGAGTTTCTTTGACTGATGGAGTTTGATAGGGATAATATTTCTTTGTATATTTTGGTATCCATGTGTATTTGATTTTTCCTTCATGCTTTGCTTCTTTTACCTTGATAACGTTCTTTGTACTTTGATTTAACACTTTCTTTTGATGTTGGTCCTAATTCGTGGATGGGATGATGAGTGGATGAAGATTCATGACATGGCTGGTTGTAGTATTGACACTAGTTTCATCATAAGGAATCTTCGTGCTCCCTATGTTGATGTTTGATTGAGACAAAGTTTCCCCCAGTACGACAGTAGTGGCACCTTTGTTCCTTGATTCTGCCTTTTTTTTAGGGTTCTTGTTTAGAATCCATTCTCTGATAAACAACCATTGCAGATGATGTTATTTCAATTTGTTGCTCTGCTAACTTTAAAATATCTTGTTTTGTCTTACCTGCTTCCTTGAGTGGATAATGTTGGATATCTTCATACATGATTTCTTCAATCTGGATTTGGGATATATCTGATCTTGATGTTGACAACTCAGTTTGACTGTAGGAATCAATAACCTACTCTTTCTGTGTAATAATATCAGGAGTAAAAGAATCATGTTCTGAATGAAGATCATCTATGTGTCCATCCATAGAAAGCATCTCATGGGTAGATGGAGGAGTATGTGCTATGTGGATGTGATCATATTTTGCGACATCTTGTATAGATAGGAGAGTGTCCATTAGATCATTGTAGTACCCTGGAGATAGAAATTCTTGATTTTGAATGATTTTGGGATTGCTTTTGTCATGCTTTGGATCAAGTTCTTGAAATGGGTCAATTTCAAAGGATGGATTGCTTAGAAAGGGTTCTTGGATTTCGTCACTAGGCATGGGGAATGGCTTAATATCCTATTGATCTTTGAGTGAATTTGGATCAAGTGTTGAGTTGAGGATTTCTTCAGTATCTATAACCATGAGGTCAAAGGGGGTCAACATGTCTTGGAAAGGACCATTGCTAGACCTTGGTGAAATATTTTGATCATGCTTTGGAATGAATTCTTGAGACATTTCCTCTAACTCATAAGGTGATGTAGAGACATTCTCAATATGATCATAGGTCAATGGATCGTGCATTATGTCAATAGGATCAAACCATCCTAACACTCCTTGAAATATATCACTAAAAAGTGGCTCTTGATGTATGGTGAGTTGATCATTGGATGGGGTGGAAACATCTTCAAGGTGCTCATCAATGGAGAGATCTTGATCATTTTTTTTCAACAATTGTGGTGGAGGGATTTTCAATGTTTTCAACCATAGGGTCAAATGATGTTGGATCATTGTTGGGTTTTGTTGGTTGATTTTGATCATGATTGAAAAGTGACTCTTGACCTATGTTGATTTGATCTTCGGATGAGATAGAAACATCTTCAGTGTGCTCTTTGATGGATAGATCTTGATCATTGCTTTCAGCAATTGTGGTGGAGAGGTTGTCAATGTTATCACCAATGGTTGAATGTTCATCATTATCCCCAATAGTTATCATTTTTTGTATTTGTTCTTGTGTTTGTTGGGTAGCTTGAGAGGCTTGTTGCAATTATTGAGCTTGTGTTACTTGTTGCGTGGCTAGATATTGTTGGATGGCCTTTTGGTAGGCCTAGTGAGCTTTTAGCGCAATGTTATATTGTCTTGCTACGTTTGGTTTTGGTGGTAGTGGTGGAAGATTCATAATTGTGTTGGATGTAGTGACAATTGGTTGAGATATGCTTGGATGATCATGAGGGTTTGAGATATGACGGGATTGATTGAGCTGGTAGGAATGGTCGGAATGATCGAGGTGATAGGTCTTTGGGAGACCATATTTTGATTTGTCATGATTGATGTTGTCATTTGATTAGATACCATATGTTGGTGTGATGTTGATGGTATTTTCAAAGGATTTTATGTGATGGCTTGATTGGTGTTAGGTGGATTGATTTGGATGGAATGATTGGTGCTAGGTAAAGGGGGAATCCCTAAACCAAGGAATGATGTTGATATCAGTAATGGTGGTGGAGATGTCTCTTGGCGTAATAACTCAACTATTTTGGTAAGTGTAGAAATTTGATCTTGCCAAATTTGATCTTGATTTCAGTCTTGACTCCCTTGATATAGTTGATTTGGTTTTTGTTCAAGCAAATTTGGGATGCATACTTGTGGTTTTTGAATGGGATCATGGACAAATTGATTTTAGACAATGTTCTGATTTGGGATGATGTTCAGATTTGGCATGATAGGTTGAAATTGAACATTGTTGGTGTTGGGAATCACATTGCCTTGATTTAGGTAATGATTTTTCATGGTGTTACCTTGACTTGGATTAATACACGGAGTCGTTATCATCATGTTTGGACTTTGAACAACATTTGCATGATTTGAAAACATATCTATCCCAAAGTTTTCCAAGTTTGGATTCAAAATGTTCATGTTTGGTAAAGTTGTACTTGGTATATTCACATTTGGCATGTGGGTATTTGATGGGATGACGTTGTTCGTTTGAAGGCTCATGCATTGATTGTTCAGTTGATAGATTTGTAGATTTGAACTTGGATTAAAATCTACCATCAAGAAAGGTGCAAACTTTGATTGGGGCATACTCACATTTGTTGTACCATTGACATTTGTAGAAGGTAATGATCCCATGTATGGATTGTATAAGTGTGAGTTTTGATAATCAATTGGCATTGTAAGGCTTTGAAAGTTTAATTGATTTGGATTACTCATGATGAATGGATCAATTTTATATTCCATGTTCTTCTTGTGTTGAGGTCTAGTTTGGACCATAAAATAAGGATCAATTTTCAAGAATGTGGGAGGTGAACCTCTAATTACTTTGGATTGATCTAAACTCTAGGTACAAAAAAAAGCCTAACATTTTAAGGATCAAAAGGATGGTGATGAGATGTGAAAGATGGATGATTGGTGAATGATTGAAACTCTTAGGAAACCTTGAAGAGGATACTAAACTTTAGGACTTGAATTGATGTTTTGATTTGATTTGGGATTGGTTTGATTTGGATAGTGAACTCATAAACTCTAAGAGGTTGGATGTTGTCCTAGAGTAAATTTATCCACAAGATTCTAATTTGACTAAATTTGTAAAGAAGGATTCATTTAGACAAACCTAACCAAACAAGATGATTTTGATTTGATTTGATTTTGGATTTTGGATAGTGAACTTATAAACTGCAAGATGTTGGATGCTATCAAGGGATAGATTTGTTCACAAACACCAATAATTTGACTAAAAATGTGGAGAAGGATTCGTCTTCACATTCTAATCAAATGAAATGAATTTGATTTGATTCCAATGTTTTCCCAAAGTTTAGCATGAGGGATTTTTTCAAGATTTCCAAGAATTGTTTGTGAGGTGATTTTGATTTTGATGTTTGAAAGATGGATGAAATTTTTTATTTTGATCCTAAGAGACTTAGAGATGCTTTGTTTACTAGACCAAGATATTGAAGAACACACTTTTCTCTAAGAGTAGTTCAAACGAAAAGACCAATGTTTGTTCAAAAGACGATAAAAAGATAAACAAGCACATGTGTGGGGTTCAATTTGAGTTAATCTTGGCTAATGACTTGATTTTACCACAAACACACTTCTTGCTTAGTTTTCAAACTAAATGTCTGTCTTAATTCCATTTTCATTCCACAAGATCCATTATGTGAAAATCAAGGTTTCAGGACCATAGCTTCCTATTGTTGACTTTGGAATGAACAAATCGTCTTAGTGTTTAGAAGCCTTCTAGGGATAAGAACCCCTACGAACAAGCAATAACACGTGGACTTTTCAAAGGTATTTTTTCCTTACAAAGGGTTTGAAATTTTGATGATTCATTGAATGTTGGTTTCAATATTTTGGATACAAGCACTGTGTTTTCAAACTAACTCACAAGCAATATAACATCCTAGCTCAATTGGTACATTTTTCTTGGTGGGCTTGCCTCATGCCCTTCATAGTAGAAGAGATGATTTTACATGCAACCAAGGAAAAAATATAAAGGTATGTTAAGAATTAAGTCTTAACCTCTATATTTTATCCAAGATCAGACATGGCAAGTAACTTCTTGGAATCTAAGTTCCAATGCACCACTTTTATAAACTCATTGGATGGACTACTTGGTTACTACAAACAAAGGTTTTAGTTCGTACTCTCCGTTCATCGAGATTGACCCATATGGCGAGAGTCCCTTTTCAAATCCATCTCGTAAGAGTCAACCGCGTGATATTGGTGTTTACTCCAATACCCACATTTATATCCTGGTTGGAAATACTCTTGGATTTAGAGTGTTACCTGTTGAGTTGTTCCCTTAGGTGAGTAATTTTTCCCCAAGTAAGGCCCTCTAAGATAGACAAAAGCGAGAAAACATATTCATAGTTCAATCAATCTTCGTTTAGAAACAAAGGGAGAACACATGCAATAGGTTTACTCACACTCGCAAAGTGTTTTTTTCAATTTTTAAACCCAAACTGAAGTGTGGAGATTATTACTTTATCTCAACCTAAGATCACAAAAAATGCCTTTTGATTCTCAAGATCGTTGTAAAGCACGAGAGAAGTGCATATGTCCTTTTTGATGATGTTAGTTTAAAGCAATCACAAAAACAAAGTTGCACTTGTTCATTTTAAGTCCAAAAAGCAGTGATTTCGATTCATTTTAAAGCACCAAAATGATATTTGAAAGTTTCCTTGTTCAATTTGTTAACCTTAAACCAAATCTAGTCAATTTTCCTAAAGTTCGTTTTAACCCCTTTTGTAATGAAAATTGAAAGCCTAGGTAATGTTTGTTTTAAATCCCAAAAACAAGTGAGTTATTCTAAAACAAAAAATTAAGGCATAGGACAAAAGCTCCAAGCATTAAAAAACACTTTGTTAGCTTTCAATTCCAATGCTCAATTTCACTTTATTCCAATATTGCTTGCTTTTACCTTAATGCTTGAGAAAAACCACCATTTCCTTCTTGATGCAAAACCCTTGAGAAAATGAAATCCCTCCTTGCTTTTCCTTCATTTTTCTTTTAACACCTTTGTTTTCCTTCATTTTCCTTCCTCATTTTTCTTCTTCATTTTCCTTCTTTGTTTTCCTTTGTTTTCCTTCCTTCCTCGTTTTCCTTTTCCTATAAAAGGAAAAGATAGATCATGTGAAGACCAAATTAAATTACTTAAAACGATTTCAAATAAAAAAAATAGTGATAGATAAAGCATTTAATAAGGATCTTGCCAATAATTCAATCTTGCTAAACTAAAATGAAATTTTCTCCCTTGAACACAAATATAAAGAAAACATTCTTTTGAAAACATAAATCAAATATTTCTAGATAATGACACTGTAAAAGAAAATAATCTTTTAAAGACAGCAAGATCCTAATAAGAATGTGTCCTAATCATGAGTAAAACTGAATGTGATTATGACCATAAATTTCATTTAAGGACTGCAAAAAAAAAAAGCTATGTTTGTATAAAACGACTCTTTCTCTTATTATAGCTCTTTTGTATCCTTCAAGATTTACACCAACAAACGGTTGTAATAAAGACACACAGTACAAGGATGAAACAAAAGCCATGCATGGAAAATGTCCCACTCCTTTTCACATTGATGTCCTTTAGCACCTAACTCAAAAACACAAAACATTAAAATTCTACCAGAGATTTTAGATATTCCAAACAATTTATGGCAGATTATGTAAAAAATAAATTTGTCATATTGGTTTCCAGCCTTTTAAATTCAAGAGAGGACCTACTATGGGGTGGCGTGCAAGTACGATTTGAATCTTACACTAGAAATAGTGTAGGTATTCTCACATCAATGCAGAGATTCTCATGATACTGGTTGACGAGTTTGACACACGCAAGATTTTTTGTATTCAATGTATCTTCCAATTAATGCTTTTCATATGGCTTTCAATGTATCATACGAGTTTCATTTGCTAAGGAAAACACGCAAAATGAATTTATAACAATAGACCTTCAGTCAAAGCACATTTGGCAGCAAATAAATGCTTAGAGACTTTCGAGCCACTGTATTTGGTTTGGTGTAAAGCACGCGCCTATATTTATTGCTTCCCTACACCGCCTATCTCAGAAGAAGACACATTATTCTTAGCACCAAGAAAAGAAACAGACACAGCCGATGGAGGATGGGCCGCCACACCTCGTAATCTTTACCCAAGGACATTTAAAGTTCTCTCTAAGAGAAGATGGAGAAAAAAATACGCAATCACAGAGAGATAAGATTTATTAATATGAAGTTAGAACGGCACAAACTGATCGAATTCACACATCACACATTGTAGATTGAAAACATTTGAAGAAAACCTGAAGATGTGGTTGTAATACCATGATAGATCTTTATACCGTATGCATTTAACAAGCACCAGATCATGCTCCACATTTATACTCTATGGGTACACCAGCACAGAACATCCCACTTGACTAACACCTAGAAAATAAAGGATTATCATAAAAGAAAATAGCAATCATAAATTTCCTGACCACAACTAAATTTTTCGCTACCTCTGTCTTCAAGATTGCCAGACCACTACAAACTTGTACCCAATCGGACCCCAATAATAGGTATGCCATGCTACTTTCTTGCACACAAGTGAAGCATTGGAAGTATTATACTTACACCTGTGTTTTAATCAGATTTCTTTTGTTCCCCAAGGCTAAGAAAGAAGTCAAAGATCAGAGTAAATGTATGAAAAGGATACCGTGTATTTGGCTCAACTATGATCCACTTTGCATGCTCAATTAGGTTTCTTAGAAAGTGCATGATGAATGTTGTGGCCACAAAAACCAGTCACACGATAGATACTCAAAAGCGTTGCCTGGGCCTTTAATGCCATTCATTGATTTGAGAGGTTCGTAGCTGGGGTACGAAGTTTTCATTGCTTCTAAACTCGAAGTTCATTCTTTGGCTCTTCTTCTTCAGATTTGAAACATCCAAAATGATATATCCTTCCTTTACACATTTTCTCAACATAGGTTGAAAACATGACCATGAGATTTTTTTTGGTTTGCTATGGAGTAAAAAGAATTGATTACGAGTTTCTTTGAGCACCATAGAGGGTGCAACCTATGCATAGCTATGACCTCTCAAATACTCATAACTTTATTCTACACAAATAAATGAAATATGAAATGAAATAAGTTTTGCAAAGAACCACGTTATGATATCATTAAACCCAACAAACCTCGTTAGTATCATTTACTTCCTATTTACTCCACATTATTATATTGCAGAACGTAATTGATCTCACAGAGACAAGAGATGTGCAAGATCTTTTTCTCTATGACAAAGACTCCTAATGACTAGGATGGAAGCGTATCTAAAACAACAACATTGCCAATAAGCACTCATCTATTCCTAGATGAGCCTACCAAGTTTTCTACCATATTAATCTCCTCAAGAGAAGCTTCAATTTGTTATAGCATGGTACTGTGCTGGAAAGCTACTATTTCTATTTTGTTGATAAAAGTGGCTATATAGATATTTCATTTACCTAAAAGCCAATAGAAATGCTCTCATAAAATAAGATTTAAGATCAATAGCGTGGAATGCTATATACCAATAACATCAGCTAACATCCAATCACAAACTTAAAGTTCTTGAGCAAGAGAGAACAATAAAAGCATTAAATTTTATAGACAATCATAATCACTAAAAATGTTTCCTTTCATCCAATGTATACTCCATGTATGACATGGAAGCAGCTAAACTCCATTATCAAAAATAACATTCTACACAACTAACTGCACATGGATACATAGATTTTGTGCCAAGTCTTCTATCTTTAGCTATCTCTTAACAACTAGAAAGTACTGATTTTTCCACCAAATCCCTTGCCACATTCAATTTTTTTTTTTTTATATACTTTCATGACTGAAATACCCTCCTTCTAGCACCATATGTGAGCCCCACAAATCTACAAACTGTTTAAACCTTATCACACACTAGCATAATGTTAGTCTAAAACAAGCAAGTAAAGTAGTGTTCCTGTGAAATACTCAATCATATTAAAATATGCACATAAGATGAAAAGATTCAAAATAACTAAATAAAGCATATAAAAACATGATCAAACTTTATCTCATAGTGGATTGGTGCTTCTATGGAAAAATTCCCTTTCCCAATCCTTTTCTAAGCTCCATGATGAAGATGATATGAAATTCTATGAAGATATGATATGGATTTAAATGACAATGATGCATTTGTGCATAAGATTGTGGAGTTTTTGGAGAAAGATCTAAAGATTGTGGAGGATTAAATCAATGGAGATGACTTCTATTTATAGAATAGAATGATAGAAGAATTCCAAACATGGAGGATGTGGGACTAAAGATAAGCCAATGAGAAGAGGCCATTTGTCAACTTGTGATAGGTTGAGGAATGAGCACATTTTGGTCAATGTGCCAAAGAGGGGGAGATTCAAATTTGAATTTGAGAGTTAAATGTTGATTTCGACCTTTGCAAGAGACATGTAAGAGCCATGTAAGAGCTCATAAATGCTTTGTTGGATGTACATGTCAACTTGTTTTTTAATTCAAATTTGAGGGAATATTCCTCAAAGATGCCATGTTGAGAGAAAATGATGAATTAATAAATCAATAAATTGATTTATTTGTGCAAGTGGGAAAAGCTAGAGGATGTGATGGGTGATTAGATTAGGTTAATTAGGATTAGATTAACTTAGTGAGGGATTAGATGTTTTGACCCATTTGACTTAAATACTTTGATTTATTTAAATCAAAAGGGATGGAAGGTGATTTCAAATTTAATTAAATAAAGGTTTGATTTATTTAATTAAAAGGATGATGTTAGAATATTAATCAATTAAACTTGGTTTCTTTAATTGACGAGCGAATATGATTATGCATGATGTCAATTTTGCGTGTCTATAGAAACAATGATAAAATTTGAAAAAAAATGGACCGTCATAAATGTAGGAGTTGATGGTGACTCCTCAACACCCCCAAGATCAGTTGTGACCAAAACCACTTCCACAAGAGAGAGAATGGAAAGAATGATTGCTCCACAATGCAAGATTGATTAATGGTTGAATAGCTTGATATTGCTATGCCATGAATACAAATGTACAAGAGATACCTTGCTTATATGGGCAAGGTTGAGAGATAGGAATGAATATGATGTTGACAAATGTCATGATCTTATGACATGAGACAACCAACAACCTAATCACCTAGGAAATGATGCATCCTAGCTAGATAAGATAAGTTCTAGATAAGCCAACTAAGACTTCTAGAAACAATATTTTATCCTAAGTAAACTTAACCATGTGAATATGTCCCCTAATTTACCTAGTGAATGAATTAGTTAGGTACAAGACAATTATTCACACCAACAATAAATTTCTACAAAGATTCAAACATTAAATAAAAAAATATGTGCTTTGTTGATAGGTTACTGGCCACCCAGGCAACAAACACATAGTTAATGCATTGAATGCATCCACAGTCAACAAGACCTTGCTCAAAGCATATGTCATTTACTGTACCCACTTGCCTTATTAGCTTTTGTAACAAGAAGAAATATTTCTAGTTATCAAGTATCACAAACACATAGACAAGCCAATCACTAGCAATGCACTTTTATAGAACAACAAACATGGAAAAGCGCAACCAAGAGCTAGAAACACACAAGCTTTTTAACAAAAAATAAAGAAACGAGAGTAAGCAGAAATAAAATGCAACACAAACTAGACAGACTTTCATTGCAAAAGCCATATAGCAAGCCCTAATTCACATTTATAGAAATTGTATTGAGGAAAATCCATAAAAACCAAAAGGCTTATTAACTATGTATACAAGTAAAGCAACTTACAACTTAGGTAGAGTTACATTACATTCAACATTTTGCATAACATTAAATACATTAGATTTTGTGTGCTTAGTGTCTGAAGCATTGGACAATATATTCAAGTGCTATGATCAATTGCATGTGCTCCCTATAGAAGAAATTTCACTAGTAGGCTCAACATTTATACCCTTCATTCATAGACGACTATGAGACATGATGCAAATGCCTACAATGTACTTTGGAAACATTTATACAATCTTCTCTGGTGATCTCTACCAATCGCAACCTGTCCTTGACTCCATTGTGGTTTATGAACTTTGTTGATAGACTGATGGCCACTTAATCAATAAACACATAGTTAATGCTTTCAATGCACTCACAGTTGATAGGAACTTACTTAAACCATTCAGTAGTAGATGGTGTGTTCCATGTAACCATGTTACATGGAACAGTTGAAGCTAAAGAGTGGGTTTCTATTACAGTGGTTTTAATTGAAATTCAGATATAATAAATAACTTATCTTGTTTTCTATTGGTTGGAGTAGGTATGTTATTCATTTTTGTTAAAGTAAATTACGAAAATAGGAGAACATTATATATTTTGAAAATATTTAATCATTGAATGCAAATTGTCTTAGCTTTTCAAGTGGAGTTGTACATACTGAAGCATTCAATACATGTTTAATGCAATAAATAGTATGACTCGTGATTCAGAAACAATAGTCTATTAGATGCACAACAATCAATTTTATTTGTGCTAATTTTTATGTGTTTATTATCTGTTTAGAAACTTGTTTGTTTTTAGCTCTAGATTCCCCCATTCCATGTTTGGTAAGTTTGTTAGGCCCTCCAATCATGGAAAAGCTATACAGTTTTCTTTAAACGATTTTCCCAAATAGCATAGTTTTTTGTGGCTAAATTGATAAGCATTAAAACTAAATGCGTTGACCAATGTGATCTAAATTATGCAAGCATTCAATGCATTAATTATGTATTCATTGCTCTAGTGGCTATCAGCCTATCAGCAAAGCTTGCAAAAACTATATTTAATGCCTGAATGTTTAGAAAAAAATATTGTGTTGGTCTTTTTTTTTGCAAATTTTATCATTTGTTTCTATGTTTGATGTTTATGGACAACACATAATGCATTAAACATGTATTGATTACATCAATAATACTTCCCTCCTATTCTACAGATTTACTTCAACAAAAATAAATAAAAGGCATACTCCAACCAATAGAAAAAGAGATAAATTCTTTATTGTCTTTTAGTTGCAAATGAAATAATTGCAATATGACATCCAATTTTTCCATTTTCTTATTTATTGGATTAATAAATTGAACTCACGTTTTTGATAAATTAATCTTCCTTTTGCACATGTTCTTTGTCTTGCAAACAATAGAACATTTTTGTCCACCTCAATGTTCTTTACAGAATTTGCAGATCATATCCGTGTGCATTAATCAAAGGACAAAGTTGAGTCCACTCTATATTCTCACACATTCACATGCAACACTCTTTCCATTCTCACTATTTATACACTTAGTCGAGCAAGACATGGAGAAGCATTCCCGTTTACACCTGTTCACCATTAACACATTACAAGGTATTGAGATTGTTGCATACGACTAGGCTCAACTTATTGTTTTTGTTGGGAATTTTCAATGATGTAAGTAGATGAATATTTTGGTCATTTTCTTACACAAAGAAGAATAGCATACTTGCTTCTTGCAATAGAAAAAGAAATCAATGATAGATTTCATACATGAAAGATTCAATTGATACTTGATTAAGTTTTCTTTGATTCTACAAATCCTATAAACAAGATTTTGCAAATCAATTGTTATAGCTTACAAAGACTTTGTTATCTGTTATTAAATACGCTATTAACTCTTACAATAAAGTTCTTATTAATTACTGCATTCATTTGGCATTGATTGCTTTATGTTTATGAATTGTATATAGCATGCCATCAACTATGCTCATTTGTCTAATGTGCACCTCTAACAAGATCCATTGGTCATGATTTAATCATGGGACAAAAATCTACATTGTTGCAAATATAGTCGATTGTTAAACAAGAAAATACAACCTGTCACACTCTTAGATCACTATTTCTTTTTTTTTTGTAGTACAAAAATTAATGTTTATGCAAAAGATCAACTTTCTTGCCCTCTGTTTATGTGCATAGTACGTAGATTCAACATATATGCATATTAAGGCCTATTAGCATTTTCAACAATCTAATATTGTATGCATTCTGAATAGAAACAAGATATCAAAGTATGGAAACAATAGATGTTGATAGGTATGAATATGCAAAGTGCTCACAAGTCTGCAATAGAGACAATGTACTAAAAGAAAATAGACTATGTAGAGTAGGCACATTTAAGTACAACGCAGGAGACTACTTGTTTGACTCTTTAGAAGTACTATTAAACAATCAGTATACATCAATTGAGCTATGGAGAGGAACAATAGATTACTTTTTGAATTCTTTTGCAAAACAAGATAAAGCTGCAATTAGATCATACAACCTTGTACTAGACCCTAAAAGTATGTATAGACTGCACAAAGTGCATGACCAGGACACATATCTACGTAGGATGCACCTTTCCATGAAACCAGAAGCTGCAAACAATGAAAGCGGCTTATGGGGAGACGTATTCTATTTTTAGTGGCTATCCAAAGGGCTGAATATATAGATATTTGTTTGGTCAACATCATTAGGGAAAAAGTACTTGTACTTTAACAATGTACCCAATTTACCAGAATATTCCATTTTGTTCCATGATGCAACCCCTCAAAGTGGGAATTTTGAACTGCTTCTAAGAATTTAGCCACACAATCCAAATGCCCAAAAACCAGTAAGGTTAAATCAACTTTAAAAACTCATTAGAAACAATACACAATACCAAACTATGAATGCTAACAAAAAGAAAAATCTAGAGAATAACAAGAAAAATTCTATTCATTCAATCAAACATAAGTATCTCAATCATAACTTTATTGTTAGACTGCAGCACCTTAAAATATTTATTAGAAATAATAATAAAGAAAATCAACCTATGCCTATCAGATCAAATAAGGGTAAAAAAATGTGAGCAATAGAGCTTTATGAAACAACAATTCAAGATACACCAAAATACACATGCACAATCTGCCAAATGTTGTGTTTTAGCAAAGATACTAGAAAATTCAAAGACAAGCAAAAGGAAATATATTATGAACTAGTACAGTCAAGATCCATAGAATTGATAGATTGCATATGTCGTATATGCTACTCCACACTAAAACAAATCATGATACCAAAGTATGTTGTACCACATAAAATTTGAACTAATAAACCATTGTCATATTTCCAACTTTTGTCCCAACTAGAGGAACAACTTGTATCACTTAGAATTGCATTTGCACAAATTTGGGAACTAGGGTACAAAATATCTCATATAGGTCTAACAGGTTCCATCATTAATGTCTATGTTGACATTAGCATTATACAAAAGGCATTACCACAATCAATCAATAACATAAAAATGATTGGTGTTTCACTCAAAAGATGATTGGAATACAAAAATGTATTTCAAAAAGGCATGATACAACCCAACCTTGTCATGGAAAATTTGGCTCAATTTTCAAAAACAACAATGTAAAAAATGCAAAATGTCTAGATAAACAAATATTAGGAACATTTTTTGCATACTAGTGATGAACTTGAAGAAAGTATTGAGCCTGTCACAATTGAAACTGAGTCAGATAGTGACATGGAACATGCAAATCCATTTGAAACCTTGGTCCATAGATTCACCGAATCCAGAAGTATACATAGCATGCAAGACAAAATCATTGAAATTACACCTGCAAAACAAAACTATCTAGTTGGAATGTTTAAAGACAAATACACTGAGGAAATGAATATCCCAACATTATTCTTTGGCAAGCCACATGATGATGACATTCTAAAAAACTTTACATACCACAAAATTGTACAATGGGAAGTTTTACAATCAAATAGAAAATTTTCATATCACACAACAAACATATTTTTAAAAACTATAAAGATACTAATACTACAAGTCTTGTCTACAATGTCCATAAGAAAATGAAAGGGCCAACTAAAAGGATGCAGGCTAGTTGCAAAGGACATGAAACACAAACCAAACCTTGAAAGAATTCTGAAATCAGATATTGGATATGTTTTGTATTAAGTATAGAGAAGTCAACATTACAGATTACATTCAGAGCATTTTAGCTTACAAAAACCCCATTCTCAATACTACCCCAGTTCTAATAGATCAGCCAGAGTACAAAAAATAATCAGCCTATCTCTATTACATGAGATATATCATCATTTACAATGAGCTATCAGCTTTTACAAAGAAATATCAACCTGTACAGGGCATTTTCAGTTTGAATCAATAAGTATATATAGCATCTATGTATATCCGCCTGTATAACTATGTGACTATGTATATCCACCTATAAATCTGTGTATATCAACTTGTACACCTGTGCATCTATGAATCTCCACTTGTATATCTATGTATCTGTGCATTTGTATATATCAAGCCTGAGTATATATAAAGTAAAATGTACAAAAGTTATACAGTCTCATCATGGTATTACCCTTCCCTGTTTGCATCTTTCATCAATACCAAAGCCTCTGTTGCATTCACTTCATCCCTTGATAGTTCTAGTGCTCTGTGGCTCTGTCCTTCCTTGAAACTTGTCTTCATTCTGTACAAAAGGATACCACTGTCTTGTAATTAACCAGCCTGAGTAGAGCCATCTGCATCACCAAAGGTCACCAATATCTTAGTTGCATTAGCCTCTTCTGCTGTCATACCATGGACACTACCCTGTTACTATTCCAAAATCATAAAGACCACCTCCCTGCCTTTGTTCATATTAGGATTAGTCTTTTACTGCTCTTGGAGTTCACCTCTGAAAGCTTATAGAGCCCATAGAAAAACGTCTACCCTAGGGTGGCCATCCTGTGACAAATGACCATATATGGCTTCCAAGATATTAATAGAAGTTTCCCTGTTTTCCAAATATTTCTGGAATTTTTCCTTTGGCATCTCAACAATGATGAAGACCTGCATAGCAACAATAAAAAATATGAGTCCCTTATAGGGCTCAGTAAGCAATCTTCCCCTACCTTGAAATCAATCTTCATTCCGAGCTTTCTAGATTTCCCACAAGACTTCAGTTGAAAGAATATGCCAGAAAAGAGAACCGGTTTTACTGATTTTGCAATTTTGAGAAAAAGGAATATTAACAGGAGATATATCCCTAGTGCATCCCCAAATGTCATGAGAAATACATAACATGTTCCAAATTTCCACAGCAAAAATGCATTCAAAAAATATGTGAGCTAAAGATTCAGGCTTCCTGCATAAAGAGAAAATATCAATGTCATCTATATTTGTTTTAAAAGGGAGTTTCTGCAAAATCAAAAACCATCTGAAATAGGCCTTCTTGGCCTTAAGTTCTTTCTACCAGTTTTTCAAAAAAAAAATTGACATTGATCTTTATTCAGGTTCAAGTGCCAAGCTCTATTCATGTGATTAGTAATATCCACCTGTTCAGTATGCATTAAGTATATATCTTTAACTCTAACATTCATGATTTTATTACCATTATTCCACATAAATTCTTTATAGTGGAGGGGGTCATTTTTAAGTTCAATAGGAAAATTGAGATGGCCACAGGCCTCTCTCAACATTGTGTAGGTTCTCCAATTACTTTGGGGGATATTATATTCTGAACTTAGATCATTCCACTCTTTCAATCTACCATTGTGCAACACATCATTGAATCAAAGAATCCCTTTTAGGGCGCAAATTTTAGCAGAATAGCCTTGAATTAAGGCTAAGGGTTTCCCCTTATGTTTCAGATTCCACCAAATGGATCTGTTAGCAAAGATGACCTTATTATCGCCCTTGGTGAAGTGGCAATTGGAAAGGTTCTTTTTAAAAATTTCCCAAGTCTTCCATAAAGTTTTAAAGACATTGGATCCTGCATGTGACATAGACCACTCACAACTAAGAATATCACTGAGAGAAAGGAGTTTCCAAAATTTAGCATGTTTAGGCACAACATTGGCAATGTTGCATCTAATGAGGACTTTCCATGGCTCCTCACCCTCCAAGGCTCTGATCACCCACTTAGTTGCCAAGGCAATGCCTTGCAACCTCAAATCCTTCAACCCTAGACCTCCTCTCACCTTAGATATTGTACACCACTCCCATCAAACAGAATGTTTTTTCCTTCTCCCTTTACCATTGGACCAAAGAAATTCTCTTATTCTTTTTTGGACAGCATTGATTTGATAGGAGTAGAAAAACTACACCGAGGTGAAGTAAATACTATAGGAGGACAACACTTTTTGAAAAATCTGGAATCTCCCAACAAAAGAGAGATAATTCTTATTCCATTTTGTTAGCTTCTTCTCAATCTTATCCCTAATCCAACACCACATTTCTTTCAGATTAGGCTCAATAGCAAACGAGATGCCAAGGTATCTCACAAGCCTTTGAGGTCCTCACCATTGAATACCATACCTACTCACCCAATCAGGGGGCTTCTCTTTCCAGCCAAGAAGATAGGACTTTTTAGGTGCAATTTTTTCCCCTTAAGCAACACAAAAGGTATCCAGCTTCTCCATCAAAATTGAAAAATTATCTTTATCAAGTTGTAAGAGAATGGAAGTATCATCTGCAAACTGGAGGTTGATGATCTCATTTGAGTTCGGCATTCTAATACCTCTTAGCCTTGGGAACAAAGAGCAATCCCTCAACATATAATGAAGTGCATCAAAGGCGATAACAAACAGGGCAGGTGCAAGAGGACAACCCTGCCTTATTAATCTCCCAAGTAGGATCTCCTGAGAGAGAACTCCATTGACATCTACTTGAGCAGAGGCATATTGAAATAAATTTTTAACCATAGAACAAAAGATGCTTGGAAATCCAAAGGCTTTGAGGACCATAAATACAAAGTCCCATTCAATCCTGTCATAGCCTTTTTCAAAGTCTAAAAGAAACATTGCAGCTTCTTGTTTTGAGTGTTTGGCCCAATTCATGGCCTCCCAGCTTATCACAAGATTTTCCAATATATACCTCCCCTTAATGAATCTAGATTGAGTTGGGTTGATGATATTAGGAAGAATACTAGCCAGCCTCTCAGCCAGTGTTTTAGCCAATATTTTATATGACACATTCAAGAGAGTAATGGGTCTCCAATTCTTCACAAGGGTTTTATCTCCTTCTTTAGGAATCAATTTAATAATTCCCCTGTTAATATTTTTGCCAAGGGAACCCTTCTCAAAGGCTTCCTTATAGACTAGGTACATATCATCAGATTTCCAATCAATAAAGGATTTGTAGAATTCTACATGGAGCCCATCTGGTCCTAGAGACTTGTCATTTTTGAGAGAAAGAATAGCCCTCCTTATATCCTCTTTGGATATTTCTCTGTCAAGTTATCAAGTTGGCTCCTTACTAATATTTTTGGGCATAATCCATTTGATGTAATCCCTAGCCTGAAGGCAAGAATCATTTCCTCCCTTAGAAGTGAAAAGGTTCTAATAGAAAAGGAAAAACTACTCTCTTAAATATCCTCTTGTTTCACAAGAATATTGCCATCGGCATTAATCTGATCAATCAATTCCCTAGATTGTTTCTCCTTTAAATACCTAAAGAAAAATTTGGTTCCTTTATCTCCATTTTCCAACCAATTCATTTTGGCTCTAACTTTCACTCCTTTGACCTTGTTAGTTTGAAATCTCCTAAGATTATCAATGCGGGAATTATCATCAGGACAATTTTGAACTTCTACTTCAGCTTTGAAAAGGGTGTCTTATAGAATGGTCTCCTTTTTCCTTCTATCCTTGGCCTTCTTCTTTCTAATGGTCTGAAAGAGAATCCTCCATCCTTGGACATTCAAGTCCCATATCTCAATGGGGGATAAGGATTTATGCCTCCACTTATTAATAGCTTTGAGAGAGGATATATCATTCCTACAATCTTCATCATTCAGAAGGAAAATGTTGAGACAAAACCCATTCTTGGTGCCTAAAATTGGTGTTTCACCATTCTTAAGCATAAACTTAGCCCTTATTGGATGATGGTCAGAGAGGGAGTAAGGACTGACCTCCACCTTGTACCCATCCTTGATTAGCACAGAAGAGAAAAAGGCCCTATTAATATAAAACCTGTCTAGCCTGCAAAGAACTCTCCTTCCACTTTTCTGAAAATTAGACCAAGGATCCAAGGGATGTCCTGAAGATTGAACATCCATTTCCAGAGTAGGACCCTGTCTTCATTAGGAGCATATACTGAACAAATGCAAAAACAGTCCTCTTTCTTTTTCAATACTACCCATACAACCCTATTGCAGGGAGAGACTCCTAAATTCACCACATATTGGCTTCGGTTGTTAGCCATTGGGATAACAGCACCCCCTTTTCCTTGTTAATGTTTGGTCACAAATTGGGTGGCATCCTTCCATATTACCTTCAGGCTAGTCTCCAAGGAACTTCCTATAGAAGCACAAAATCTTTCTCCTTGTTTTGAGCAATTAATCGCCTAACCAATTTTTTTCTATCAAGGGACTCAAGACCCCTTACATTCCAAGAAAGACAACTAACTTCCATTCTTTTGATCATTAGTTAAAGGGCCTTTATCACTCCTAAATTTATCAAAACATTTAGGAAGCTTATTCTCTGCCTCAATTCTCTTAGCATTGGGTGGAAGAATCACCCCACTAAGTTTCTTCCATTTATCTCTCAAAAGGAGATTATTATCCTTTCCCTCCTACATTTTTGATTCATCCAACCCCTTTTTTTCTGTACTTCCTAGGTTTTCTAACAAGCACCTCCATAGGCACTCCTTCCCCATCAGTGGTTTCCCTAGTGGAAAGAATCCCTAGGTCATCTATAGAATCCATGCCCGATTGGGAGGCAAACCCATCCAAACTGATCACCACATCAAGGGAGTTAATAGTGGCCATTGAAAAATTAGAAATCTGAATTTTATCCTTCTTGTTAGTACCAGTAACAAGAGTCACAGTGTTGCACTCTAGGTTTGGTCTCGAATCACATGTAGCCCCCATGGGCTGAGATAAAGCAATGCTGCTAGTTTCCTTGCCAGAACTCAAAGGTTCTGGGATCTCAACATTTGCAATGGGCCAGACCCCACAATTTTCGAGGATCAAGTCCCCAAGGTTCTTATGAAAATTCAATGTTTTTGTTTCATATGTTAGACCAGCCAATTTCATTTCCTTGAAATACTTATCATTAAAGGAGTAGGTCTCTATTATATGACTATTTATTTCAGGCCATTGGATTTGCCTTATTTTCTATAATGCCAACTATTGTGTGTTAAGCCTGCCATTGTTAGGGGGCTCTTTTATTTCATTTTTCTGAGAGGGAGCATTATTCTCCCTACAAATGTTAGTGTTTATCTCCTCTGTGTGATTATTATTCATGTCTGGGTTCAAGTCCCGAATGAAGGAATTCATGCTTTCATTGTTTCTATCAGTGTTCTCTCTTGGAGAGGTGGGTGTATTGTTCTGATTATTTGTCCTCGAGGAAAGGCCACCACTCTCAGTCCCCCCCAAATGAATTCCATCCCTTCCAAACTCTGATTGATAAATTCTATTAACTCTATTGCCGCCATGAGCACTGACTTTATTTTTCTTGCTTTTAATTAACAGACAATTCTTTCTAATATGCCCCTCTCTACGGAAAAGATAGCATGCATTGAGACCTCTAAGGGTTTCCAAAGTGCAGGTTATGCTTCCAGACTTGAGTTTAATTTCTAGGATCTGGGGAAGATCCATTCCCAGGGTTAATGAGACCAACACCCATGCATCTGAGTGGGGTAGAGGGGATTTAGTCTCATCCATTTTCAACACTTTTCCAAAAGGCTTGAGCTCGAGCATCAGAGGAACAAACTTCCAAAGACACGGGGGAACATGTTTAATAATCAGCCATCAAGGACTAGATAATGCCAATACCTCCTCATCCAATGCCTCTATTTTCCAAGCCAAGGCACAAAAGGTTACTCTTCCAATAGTCCAAAATTCTTTGTTAACAATTTCTTGTTGAAATGTAGGGTTATTAAAAAAAATAACAAATAGGCCTTTTTGCACCATCCGAAAGTAATAAAAATGAAACCCTAATTTCTTTTCCCAAACATTTTTGAACCATTCATCCATATATTTCCTAGCCAAAACCTTTTTAGGATCCATGGTCGCAAAGAAAATTGCAATCTTTGAAAGTTTCACATCTTCCTAAGAGATAGCAATATCCAAATCCTCATTTGGAATCAAGATAGACTTCAAAGGAGGAGATGAAGATTGCTTACCTTGTCCCTCTTCTCCATCATCCGCCCATGGGATAACCACTTCAGACACAAACTTTGCACCCTGTGGAAGCCGCTCTCGCTCACTCGTGACAATGTCTCTAAAAGATTTGGCAGGCAGATTAGATACATCGCCAAAGGCCGAGGAATTAAAAGCATTTACTGGGGCATTTGTAACCCCATGTATATTGTCCATTAAACACCAAAATAACTTTGTGCATGCCATGTCACAACTAGAGACCCTGACGAGAGAAACCCATCCCACCCACATGACACCAAAACATAACGCAAGAATACACCCACCCTATAGAGTACAAATCAAAGCCGAAAAAGATTCAGAGATGTGGAGGAGGGTCGAGCCTCCTCCACGGGCACCCTAGGAAACCCGCAGGGTAAACAATCACATGCGCGACCAAAGATGTAGCCAAATAGGTAATCGATATTGGATATGTTGACTTCAAAAGCATAAGAATATCCCTAGATTATACATAGCAACTTAAGAAAAATGTTTGTGCAATGATACGACAACTAGGACCACAGACATTCTTCCTCACTTTTAGTAGCGCTAAACAAAATTGGGATCCTTTAATAAACACACTGCAAGAATTACACAATCAACATCAATTAGGTCAAAAACAACAAGAGCCAATTGCTCAAACGAACATTGACAAATTTCAACTAATCAAGAAGGATCCTATTGCTTGCGTACGATACAATAGACATAGAATAAATGCAATGAAAAAGTTGATGCTTACATATGACTCTATGTTTGGAAATTTTATTGATTACTTTTCAGTGACTAAGTTTCAAAATTGAGGAAACAAGCATGATCATGTGCTTATATGGGTGAAAAATGCACCAATCTATACAAAAAATAACAACACAAACATCATATCTTTTGTCGACAAGTACATTACTTGTAGCATTGATCATTTGCAAGCTGACTTGGCTAGTTTACAAAGGTATCACCACACAAAGAGATGCAGGAGATCAAGGAAAATAATTTGCAAATACAATTTCACTTTACCACTAATGTGAAAGAAACAAATACTTTCACCAATACTAGAAAAGAATAAAACAATAACTTCAAATGATGTCAACATTTTCTCGACACTACAAAAGAAAACTATGAGAAAGAATACACTTTAGACATTTTTTTAAATGACATAAACATGTCTAAAACTTATTATATAATAGCTTTGAGCTCTATACCAAATAGGCCAACACTTTTTTTACAGAGAAAACTATCAGAAATATGGAACAATAGTTTCACAAGGAAAATGTTGTACCTTTGGAAGGCCAATACAAATTGCCAGTTTGTGCTTAATGCATATGCCACAACAATGTACTACAACTCTTACATTGCAAAAGTAGACAAATCAATGACATATGCATTCAAAAGAATATGTAAGGACCACCATAAAAAAAATATTGATGCAATAAAAATGATTGGTAAACTTGGAAATGCATTGTTGAACTTGCAACAAATGTCAGCACAACAAGCTGGTCACATTGTTTTATCACTTCCATTAATCTTTAGTTCAAGAAAATGCATTTTCATTAACACGCGGTCCTATAGTGACCATACATTCATTCTAAAATCTATCAAACAATTAGACAATGAACCAAATGATTCAGAAAACATACTCTCAAAATCTATAGTGGGCTATTATTTAATAATTCCTCAAAATTTGATAGGCATATGTCTTGCAAAATTTGTTTCAAGTTACAATAAAAACGGAACTACAATTAACCCAAGAACTAAACCAAGAGTAATACACTTTATTAACTTCAACAAGCACTTAGATTTGCAGAATCATTGTAGAGAGAAATTAATGCTCTATGTACCATTTACAATAAATGAGAGTACATTAAAATAGAAATTTGACTCATGGCAACATGCATACATGCACCATGAAAAAACCATTATAAAAAATTATGCAAAGTTCACTCGAAACAAAAGTGTTGCATGGGGTGACATAGAAAAATAACTTAAAGATGTTGAGTCCCTTGACGATGGCATCAGCGATAAGTCATTCACAACAAGAAAAACTAGCCAAATGGAACAATAAATGACATTCAAGTAGACCTTCCAAACATAGAGCACATAAAACCAAATACAATGTCATACAATGCATTTGAAATTGGTAGACACCCATAGATAATTGACAATAATGAATAATACAAACTAAGAAAAATGTTAAATAAAGAACAACAAGCAATTGTTAAAGGTGTTATAATGAAAAGGATGAATAACATTAGCAGGCCTTTTCATTTGTTCTTAACTAGAGGATTTGGAACTGGAAAGACTTTCACAACAAAAGCTATATACCAAGCTCTAATTTGCATTTATAGCAAGTCTATTGACAACAATCTAGACAAACCAAAAGGCTTATTAACTGCAATATAGAGGTAAAGCAGCTTACAACTTAGGTGGAGTCACATTACATTCATCATTTCACATACCATTTCATACATCAAATTTTATGCCCTTAGCATTTGAAACATTGGAAAATATGTCCAAGCACTATGATCAATTGCATGTGCTCCTTATAGATGAAATCTCACTATTAGGCTCAACATTTCTATGCTACAATGATAGACAAATATGAGACATAATGCAAATTCCTACAATGTACTTTGCAAACCTTAATACAATTTTTTGTGGTGATCTTTACCAAGCGCAACCTATCCTTGACTCCATTGTATTTGAGAATAGACCCATTGTAACTGAATTGATGCCTTACAATTTTTGGAAATACAATGTAAAATGCTACTCATTGGTCACAACTATGAGAGAAAAAGATGAAAAAAAATTTGCAATCCTTAACAGAATACGAATAGGCTTACAAACAAATGATGACATAGACTATCTTAACCAACTTTTCTTCCATCCTAAACCTTTAGACCCAACACTTCCATACTTGCTCTATAGGAAATCTAATGTAGAGGTGCACAACCATAAAATGTTATTGTCCATTTCTAGTGAAATGACAGTGCTTGATGCAATAGATGAGCATGAGGAAAATTATAATGCAATACGGCTCTATAGCCATACAACTACTCTTCCACCTCAAATATACTTGAAATAGGAAATCCTTGTTGAAATCTATGTAGGAAACTATAATACACAAGATGGCCTAGTGAACAGGTGCGATGGAATATTTAAAGCATATGCAAGACATAATGACATTGATGTTGTTTGGCTCAAATTTTTTGATCCAACAATTGGACAGCAATAATGCACAAAACTACACAATATTACACTAATCTCGTTGACAAGGAATGGGTTCCTATATTGTGCATTGCTAGGGCCATTCAAAAAATTTCACCAAACAAGAAAATTACAATTAGAAAACAATTTTGATTACAACTAGCATGTGCATGAACCATCCACCGATGACAAGGACTAACATTGCAAGCTTTGGAGTTTGACCTAATAGGCATAAGACAACATGGCTTAACTTACACAACACTATCACGAACAAAGACAATAGACTCATTATTTTTGCTAAAACCTTTAACCACAAAAAACTTCAAAGTTAAGGGCAAGATACATGAAGAAATGCATTGCCTGCAATCAACTGCATAGTGGCAGCTCGATATTCAAGCTACATGTCCACATGATGCACCACAAATGCTTCTATGCACATTAAACACATGTTCATTAAATCCACATGCACATGACATTGCCAATGACTATGACACAATGCAATTTGATATTTTGTGTTTACAAGAAGTACACATACATACCTTACAACCTAATATATTATCACAATATTTTAATACCTTTGGTATGAATATGATGCATGGTATAACAACATTTACTAAAAAATATTTGTTCATATCAAAAGAAAAAGAACACAACTCTAAAAATATTGAAGCCATCACAGTCACAATACTACAATGCATTGATGAACTTAATAACTGTAATATTTATGCAAGGCCTAATACTTCCATTCAAGAAATAATCACAATTCTTCAATCTGTAATTGCATACACAGATACGAAAAACATATTGTACATTGTAGGCAACTTTAATATCGACATGTGTTCGGAAAACAAAAGCAAAATAACACTTCAAAATCATGCAAACTAACAAAATTCATTTTTTTAAAACAAATCACATAGTCTACACAAGCTGTTGATTGGCCATATTTGGTCAAATTCAATCACAAGTGTATGCAATATTACAAACTAGAGGCATATTGGATTGACCACTTTCCTATTTTCCTAAAATTCCACCTTGCTGGTTGAATCAGTTTAACATTATAGCATTCATAAGCATATATCACTAATAAATTTTCCAATTAATTTTGCAATACTAAATCACTAGCTTGCTGGAAAATCATGGATCAAACAAAAAGACCACAACAACAAGTACAATAAATGGAGGAAGACACAAAAAAATGGTAAACAACCTATCTTATTTTCCTATGCCATGCATTTTGCATTGTCCAAATATAAGATTTACATTTCTCTTGTTGTTTACAGAACAAAAAACAAATTGACTATATCAATTGAAGAGTTGAATGCAAAAAATGCTAGTGACACATTCCAAGGTGACATCCTTGTTGTCTACAAAGCAACATTGGAAAAATTCAATAGAACACATGAAGAATTGTGTCCAAATCTCACAGACCTTAAGAAGAAATGACAATTACACTCAATATCAGTGGATACCTTGTGCAAGAACATGAGCAAAAAATAGTTCCAAGAATGGGAGTTTCAATATCAGGCTTCCAAATTTCCCCTAGAACAAATTATGACAAAGGGGACTATAATTGCATACTAATATTGACAGACACAAGCATTGTTGAAAGCATGCCTTGCTTTTCTACAGACTACTACTTCATTCCAGATACTACTATTAGCCAACTACTAGCAGCCACAAATCAATATCTAATTGGAACAATAGGTGTTTTGGTTGTTGGCACTAAAAATGTCGGCAACCAATATGCAATTGATATCAAAGATGGAATAACAGAATCTGGAAAAGTATAGGTACAAATGTCTCACCAACATATGCCACTAATCCATTCTAACATTCTTTTATAGCATTGTGGGCTTTAATACAATTTCTTTGTAATGAAGACTAACTTTGTCATTACCATGCAGCTGTAGCTATGGCCAAATCATGAAAAGCAATACTTGCAAATAGCGGAACTACTACATAGGAACAAAACCCCAACCTTTCTTTTCAGAAATATTTTAAAAAGAACTAATCAAAAGAACATTTTCCACATGGTTCGATCAAAATTTATTTGCAAATTGAATAAAAAGAGAACATTGAACAAGTTAGCTACTTTGTTGCATTCAACATTTAAGGTGACTCTTTAAAAAATATTCTCGCTTTCATTTAAAATTTATGAAACTATTGCTTCTAACTATCTATGTTCAAATTTTTCAAGTTTCAAGGACATTAAAAGCAACAAATTCATTATCAAATCCATTTGAAGCTTTATGCCTAAGTTGCAAATATAAATTCAATACTTACAATGTGCTCCAATAGGAAACTGCTCATTGCATTCAATGTGACAAGGAGGTGAGCTATGTATATGTACTTCATCCTAAAGCTATCATCACAACAAATGACAAGCAAATGGTCCATTGCTCAATTTGAAGCAATGTCTTGCGACAACTCTTGTCTTCCCTTCAAGACATTAATTATGAAAACTACATCAAGGAAAAATCAATAGTTATATTTGCACAACGAGACTTTGTTAGCAAAAGGAATTTCACCCTCAATCAAAACAACGTTATCATAGAGGCCATATGACTAACTAAGTAAATAGTATATGCCATAGCAAGGTATAAAGAAATACTGATACAAATAGTCTTTTTTTTTTCAATTTCCTAAAAATGTTTAAATTATATAAAATAACTAGCTTTCATACTACCCATAATAATGATATTGCATGTGACAAAGAAGAAAAATCAAGTGAAAGACTACCTATCATTGCACGAACCCGCATTCCTCATTTTTGTTATGATTTTATTTTTGGTTGTTTCACCTATATTACTATATTTCATGTTCTGTGACTTAAAACTTCTTCCTACTTTTATTTTATAGTTGACATGTCTCTCCATTATATGCCAGACAATACTTTACTTTATTATGTTACCATTTAAATAGATTAAACTCTACCATTACACATTTTTACTATGCAATACATTGTATGGTAGACAATACTTTACCTTCTGATGTTACTGTTTAAATAGATTAAACTCTATTGTTACACGTTTTTACTATGAAACATATTAACAATATAAAACATACATGTTCTTAAAGGGAAAGTTGCTACTACAAAAATTGCATTTCAATTTGACATACTTGGTTGGCCAATCAAATTTATTTGACAAATTTAATAATGTGTTTCTATTTTGCTTATTTGCTTACACAAAGAAGAGTGGTAGGCCTATTCCATGCAATAGAAAAACACATGAATGATATATTTCAGACAAGAAAGATTCAAATTCAGTTCATAACTTGATTGAGTTCTCTTTGGGATACTTTCCCACTTACTAAGTTTCTTTGGATAAATCAATAAGCAATAGCATAATAGGCATGTTAACAATTGCATTTGCTGAATTTTCTTTTCAACTTATTTTATGTGTTTGAAATTTATAGTTTATTTCTTCTTCTATTAGTTGCAATAGGACTATTATTCATTCTCGTTTAAGTAAAATAGGAAAATAGCTAGACATCATATATTGTGGAAAATATTTAATCAGTGCATGCTATATGTACAAGGCAACAAGACCCATAAATCCATTGACAAACATGACATGTTGCTATTAATCAAATGCAACATTCCTAAACAGCAATGCCTCTCTATGCTTTGACGTCCTCCACACATTGTACAAATGAACCAAATGCATCAATGCTCATAATAGAATGACTCTTACATGTAGATATGTAACAAGGTCCACTTGAATCTACAAATCCTCTAAACAACATTTTGCAAACCAATTCTTATAACTTATCAAGGCTTTGTTATATGTTATTAAATATGTTGTTAGCTCTTGTAATAGTAACTTGTTGCAACTATATTCATTCTACAAAGTCACTTGAGTAACAACCCTTCTCCTGGTATCAGTACTTCTCTCCTACTAATATGTGTTAGACAGCTAGCATGAACAAAAGCAAAGAATGCATAGTTAATTCATGATTCAATATGAGGCATGCTGATTTGTGCTTATTATTTGTTAATTGTTTGTTGAGAAGCTTGCATGTTTTTGGTTGTGGGTTGTCATCTTCAATGTTTGACATTCTATACAGTGTTTGATCGAGGGAGAATCCATAGGAATAGTGTACAACTAGTGAGTGGCTCGTCTATTTATTTTGTATATTTGATAACCAGAAGCGTTACAGGGAAAACTAAACAATTTGAGCAATGTATTGTGGACCATGGGTGCACATGTAGTGAACGGATAGCTAATTCATGAAATATTACGCAAGTGATGGGTTTTGTTTGTGCTTATTCTTGTTTTATTATCATTCATTGAAAATCTTGTGCATTTTTAAGCTCTTCCTTGTGTTTTGGCATGTGGATACTTGTGCATTGAATGCATAGTTAATTCATAAAATCTTAGTCAAGTGTTAGGTTTTGTTTGTGCTTATTCTTGTTTCCTTATTGTTTCTTAAAAAGCTTGTGGGTTTTTTGGCTCTTGGTTGTGCTTTTGCATGTTCATTATTCTATAAAAGTGCACTATTGGTGAATGGCTTGATTGTGTGTTTATGATACTTGATAACTATGTGGGTACACATGTAGTGAGCGCATAGCTAATTCATGAAATCTTAGGTGAGTGTTGGGTTTTTTTTGTGCCTATTCTCATTTGATTATAGTTTGTTGAAATTTTTTTGGGTTTTTTAGCTCTTCCTTGTTTTTTTGCATGTGGGTACACACATAGTTAATTCATGAAATTTTAGTGTTGGGTTTTGTTTGTGCTTATTCTTGTTTCTTGAAAAGCTTATTTTTTAACTATTGGTTGTGCTTTTGCATGTTCATTATTTTGTAAAAGTGCATTGTTGGTCAATGGCTTGGCTATGTGTTTATGAAACTTGATATCTTTGTGGATACACATGTAGTGAACACATAGCTAATTCATGAAATCTTAGGCGAGTACTGGGTTTTTTTTGTGCTTATTCTTGTTTGATTATCATTTGTTGAAAATTTTGTGGGTTTTTTAGCTCTTCATTGTGTTTTTGCATGTGGGTCCATGTGCAATCTGAATACAACATTTTTGCAATTAAATGATTGCAAAGGTCACTTGCTTATGGAAAAAAATTAGAAAAATTCAAACAATTTTCACAATTTTCCCACACATTTCAAGAATCAAACTTCATTGCAAACAAACGTGCAAAAACATTTGATACTCTGACCTTCCACTCTCTACCTCAACAATCAAATCTCTTTGCAGCTCTACAGATCTTTGTCTCCACTCCAATCCTAAAAAATGGTTCCTATTACAAGGACAATATTAACAAAATGCAATCGATGCATTCACACTTAACAAGACCTTGGCCAGGCCAATTAGTTTTCCACATGTTTTTTTCTATATGCTTCTAAATTAGGTTTTACCAAATAGTCAAAGTTCTTCTACATTCAATCTCTAATATTTTACAAACCAATAACAACTCACCTCTATGGCATCCTTCAAAATTTAGTTCTTCTTCAGCAAATGTCCCCTGCCTTTTAAACAATAAAACATTCTTTTCTGCCTCAAGGTTCCTCACAAAACTTGGAGACCATAATCTTATGCATTCATGAAAGGACAAAATTCTTCTCGGTCTATATTCTTACATGTTTACATGTAAGACCTTTGCCATTTTCGTGCACCAAAGCATAAAAAACCATTTTCATTTACAGTTGTTCATCATTTACACATTAAAAGGTATTGGAAATTCTCCAAACCACTAGCCTCTGTGTACTATTTTTGGCATGACTTCTTAATAATGAAAGTGGATTAATATTTGCAAAACAATTAATTAATATTTAAACCTCCAGTTTAGCTATAAAGCTATTATTTCTTTGAACTTGATTTTTTATGGCCTATTTCTCATTGGTTAATATTTAGAAAATTTTAAGTTACAAAAAATAAACTATTTGCAAAGGAAATTCAGTTTTCAGCATTTTCAAATAGTTTAACTTATTAATGTTAGTCAAATCACAAAACAATTTTGTACTTATTTACAAAAATTATCAACTTGTAACTTTTTTTCCTAAATAATTAGTGATGATTTAGTTTATACTCAAAAGAAAATTGGTATTGTTTTAGTGATAATTTAGTTTATATTCAAAAGAAAATTGGTATTATTTAAAACATTTTTGTAAACTAACAAGCACTTATTTAGTACTAGTTAGTATATTTTGAAACAATTAATTAATTTTATTCAATATAAGTAATTAGTTTTCTACCACTACTTAATTAATTTTCTAATTTCAAAACGCATCTAATATTTGGAAATGGTCTAAATTATTTTACCAAAGGCAATGTTCATTTACTAATTATAGTAATTAAAGTAATGAGCACTTATTTTCTAAATTATTTACCCCTAGTTACTATATTTGGAAACAAATTTTATTTAATTTAAATATATACCTTCCTACCACTAGTTAATTAATTTTCTAATTTGAAAATGCATCTAATATTTAGCCATGGTCTAAATTATTTCATGAAAGGCAACATTCATTTACTAATTATAGTAATTAGTATTCGGGTATGTGCAGGATCATGATGGGTCAAAAAGTGGCAATATGATGGGTATTTGTAGGGTATGTGGCTGACGACTTTTTTTTAACCCAAAATTGATGAAATGAAAAGGGTTTTTAAAAGAGATCCTCAACTTTCCACCAATATAAATTATGCTTTACTTTGAATTTAATAAATAATTATTATTTATTTTCTATTTAAATTATGACTAAAGTCTTGATTGATAGGTTGATTGAAAAATATCTATAGCTTTCAAACAGTATCACATTTTTGGAATCCAAAACATGCATCACATTCTATGTTTCGCATACTATAAGATTAAAAAAAGAAAAATTGAATTTCATGAAGTTTTGACCAAGTTAAGATGGTCAGACACACAAGTTTTTTATATTTTTTAAAAGTTGCAATAAAATTCATAATTAATTATTTACTTGGAAAAAAATTACAAAAGTTATGCATCACATCCGGACATGAGTCCTCTACTTATGTCTAAAATATTATAAAAATATATTAGCATTTTATTGTGGTTAGGGTAGTCAGATAGACACCTGCTTTTATTTTCTCCCTAAAATTTAAGTACTACTGCATTGAAATTTCAAATTTTTACCATATAGATTTTTTTTTAAAAAAATAAACCTAGTAGTTTAGAAACTACATTCAATTTGCTACAAATTCTATTCTTACATATTTTTCAAATAATATAGATAACTTATTCAAATTTTTACTTCAAGTTTTCTAACTCTAATTTTTCTGATTTTTTTGCCACTTAAGGGCATGTTTTTTGCATAATGTCCTGCACATACCTATTCCCTTACTATTGTTTTAATGTTTTCTCCAAACTAATCTACTATTAATACAAAATTAATTAGATTCGTTTTAAACCAATTAGTTCAATTTTATCTTACACAGGTTATTATTTTCTTTACAAGTAATAATTTGAATCTAGCTTACAAAGTAATTAAATTCATTTACGAAGAATTACTAATACTATGAATTACTTACAAATGTTTAGTATCATATTTGGTCAACTTTATTACACAATTGTCCCAACAAGTTCTATTAATCAAAACCAAACTTTATGCTTTATATTTCACTTCCCATATCAAATACTCTTTCATTCCATTTGTTCTTGTTTCAACATATGTCCATTCAATATGAATTGGATCACAATATATACAAAGCCACATATTAATTTTCAATGTTAAATCATCCCCCCAATTCAATATCTGTATGGTTTTTAAGTATGGTTTTTAAGTAATCTTACATCATATTATAACAACATTTACAATGATAATCAATTATTTTTTGCATGTCTAATCTAAACAACCGAAACAAATAAAAACTACTACTAAAAGAAGAAAAGAAAAAAGAAAAAAAAATCAAAACTAAAATATAATAATTAACAAAAATTATATTAAATTTTATTCACCTTATTTAAACTTACATATATTTTATTTCAACTCTACTAAACTCTAATTACAATACTACAAAGGCAAATATTGCAACCTGAAAAATTTTTGCTACACGGCAATAATAGACAGGGACCATTAAAAAAAAAACTGAGAGATACCAAGATTAGTGTCCCCTCCACAATAGAACTAATAATAAACCTCTTATATGGCTTGTCCTATAAAGAACTAAATTCCAGATCGCTAGATTTATCTGAACATACAAATTATTGATAACAGCCATTGAAATTTTGAGATGCAAAACACAAATGACATGAATGGTGGGATCATCTTGCCATGGTTGGATACGCAGGTGCTGCCCTGGCAGTCCCCATCCTGCCCTATTGTATTCGCAAGTTCCCTTTCTAACCTACAATAAGGCAAAAAAAATTCAACCTCCAAACCAGCTGAACAATTCCAAATGTCAAGGTCTACTCACACAAATGCATTACCCAGTGCAGGGTGATATCCTCTTTGTTTGAGTTCTCTATATTCCTGGCACAACGCGTAGGGTTCATAGCAACAATGGACCAGACAATCTACGCAAGGGATATCCCCCAAGTTGAATTTGGCCAACATTTTGGCTCGGTAGAAGTACGAATAGTAGCATGCAAGCCCCATCAAACAGAACAACGCACCATAGATCCCTCCGCTTACACAACACACTGCATCAAGTTCCAAGATTCAACCTCTCCATACAAGAATAACAATCCAATAAATATAACAATTGATTTGTGCACTTACGCGGAGAACCTTCATCTACTATCTCCGCTATCTACCCAAATGTGATGCAAGGGCACAATCATGTGAGGCAACCTGCACCAATTCAACATTTTCCATGTTCTTCTTATTATTAACATATAAGAGAAGGGAGAAGGGAGACGAATAATAAATTGAGTGTCATACAAATGGATTGATCTGCGCAGCAGGCACAGAGGCTAGAGGATCACTCTGTGGGACAAAGAGGGTTGCCTTGTTGAGGATGTGGCGATGGCGGCGACGGCGGACGCTACGCATATTGAAGGGTAGCTGGAGGGGGTGCAGAGAAATTTTGAGGTGGGAGAGGAAACCCTGTTGCTATCTGTTGCGGAGGGTGATATATAGGGAGAGTAGCGGACACTTGAGGTCCTTGCTCGGCCTTAGGGACGTGTATTTTGGTCCTCTCCTCCTGCTATTTAAATTTACAAGTACTAGTTTTAGTCTACTAGGGCACGCATTTATCATTTATAGCATCCAAAGTACGTTTCTTCACGTTTCTCCGAATTGAAGCGTACAACTTTGGGATGTGGTTCCTAGAGGTTTCTGCCATTTGCATTTTGGAGGCTTTTGGCTGACCTTTCAATGCACTAAAGGAACTCTGCCATGTTGACTCAACACCATTTAACATTCCACACAAATTCTTTCTTGCGAGCTGTGGTTGAAATTGTATTTGAGATAACGATAAATTGGTTGGGTAGTGTTATTAAATCGATCTGGAAATTTCCTTAATTGAAAACCTCTAAAGGTGAATCCCCATTTGAGTCACAAATCAATGGAGATGGCTACATGAGGAAAAGAACAAAAAAAATGTAAGTCAAAGGTAGTAAAAAATCTAGGAAAAAACTAAATATATCTTCCATACCTCCCAAGACTCCATGAAGAAAATTAGACATTTTTTTTTTTGTATTGAATAAGCAGAGAAGAATTACAATGAATAAAAAAAGCAGCTCCAAACAGAGACTATTAAAAAAAAAAAGCAGCAACAACACTAAGAATTTACAATGTCTCAACTATACATCCAGAAGCAGCAAGCTTAGTGCCCACTAAGAAACAAGTTTGTAACAGAACTAAAGAAATGCACATTTACAAAATCAGTAAGCAGCAAACAAATGCCACCATTACACACTAAATTTAAACATGACTTGCAATTGCTTGGCACAACAAAGCTCCCCTTGATGTAGCTACAAAAATTGGTGTTTGATCTCCTCCAAACGCTTACTAAAATTTGAATCTTCTACCCCCTCTTTAGTTGAGAACAAATAAAAATGAATTGAAACATGATGTCATAGTAAAACTTTAGAATATCTGTTTCTAAATGGAAAATGTGCTTAGAAAATATTGTTGAACATCTACTTTTCCAAACATATAATAAAATACACTGCCTCATAGAATCAACAATTATGTTTTTATGCAATCCAATACCAAGGATTGCTTCTTTCCAGAGTAAGACATGTTCAAAAACAACAAGAAAATGATAGAAAATACTCTTCCATTTTATTTTTGTACGTGAACAGTCCCAAAAGATGTGTTTTAAGATTTCATTGTGTTGACAAAAAGGACACAAAATTGGACATGTTGACTTTGAGCCTAGACTTCCAATCATTCAAAAATTGACCAAATACATTGATATAAATGTCAAGAGCGTACCTATTACTAATAAATTCTTCATGAGAAACATTTCCCATCAAATAGGTGTCATCCACAAACTAGAGATGTGTCAATGGATCCATACCTTACATAACGTGAACAAAAAATAGAGCCAAAATAATTGAGGTGTTTTAAAAACCTACCAAGTCCTACTAAAATTAAAAAGAGATACAAAGAGAGAGGATCCCCTAGATGCATACCTCTTTTAGAATGAAAATAGTAGAAGGAGAACCATTTATAATCACAAAAAAATGGAGCGGTACAACAAACCATGACTCATTGAATCTAATTATCATCAAAACCAAAGGCATGCAAGAAGGACATCAATAGGAATTGAGAATCCAAAGAGACATTATAGTCATCATTCACAATAATATTAAAGTCTTTTCCCAAGTCCTAGATAAGACAATCCTAATTATTTCTAGTGTCAATCTTGATGTAGTTCTAGTTAAAAGTTTATTTAGCAAATAAAACAACAAACTTATTTCCTACCCTTCTAGTAAGGTTCCACAAGAACATTGAAACCATGAATGAGGATTTTGATATCTTTTTTCTTACTATAGACATCCAAATTTGGACACTTAATTTATCCAAATTTATCACTTTTCATCTAAACATTCTCTTATCTGAGTTAATTAAGTAATATTGCTATTATTTAATTAATACCCTTAATTCTGCCAAATCCCTAAGGTATTTAATTAATAATTAAATACTTTAGTCTCTTTAATCCTCCTTTCATCAAATAAATTAAATAAATAATACATTTATTTAATTCCTCACATGTCATTTTCATCTAATCTTAATCCATCTCCTAATCTCTTCATTAGGGATGTGCACATGCCTAATCCTTGATTAGGATGTGTCACATCCTCCAACTTTTGCAAGTTGACTTCTAATCCTCATTTATCTTCTAATTACTGATTAATAATCTTAATCAGTACCTTGGTCAACTCTCTCCATCCCCCAAACACTTTTAATTCCTTTTTATTCCCAGGAATCTCTTCCTGCATCTTCTAGAATCTTTTGACTTGTCACATTTTGCTTCAGACAAACTCCTCACCTTTAGAACATTGTTCACCCACTAGATTCTTTCCAACTATTGTGAATTTGCACCACTTTATTCACCAAGGTTCTTCCAATTCTAAATATATACCTCTTGGAAGGTACTTGTCCTTCCTCCACATCATGTACTTCTCTCTCCACCTCAGCTCACCTCATCTCCCCTTAGCTACTCTCCCCACATTCCACACAAAATGTAGTAGCTTCAGGAGTTCTCCTGTCCCACCAGGCCCTTCATCTTGACCTTGTTGGATGAATATCAACCATTGAATTCTCTAGAGAATTCAAATTCTTTATAAATACCCTCCCTCAAGGGATTTTCAAACACTTTCATTTTTGCAACCTTATGCTACTAATTTGCATTCTCAAGCATTTGCTATCATTTAGCCATCCATTTAGTCATTTTGCATTATCAATCTTGCATCTAGTAACATCAAAAGCCATCTAAGGAGCATACAAATTCATCTAAATCAAGGGCCAACCAAGGAGTCTTCAACAACAAGGAAGGTATAATCGATTTGCATTTTTATCTCATTTATTTCCTTTTGTTTTATCACTCTTTAGGCTAATCATTGAAGTGTTCTTAGTGTTTTACCATTGCATTTTAAGATATTTTGCATATTAAAATAGGGTAAAATTCTAAGGTACACATTTTTGGCACGCCCGGTGGGACCCACAAACGGGTTCTTGCATTTAACCTTCATTTTTGCTAAGTATTTTGTAGAAAAAGGTCGCAGAAAGGTGGCAGCGCCCTCTGTTTTACCACAGAAAGGCCGAAGCGCCCTCTGTTTTACCGCAGAAAGGCGGAAGTGCCCCTGATTTTATCGCAGAAAGGTAGCCACGCCCTCTTGTCTACTACAGAAAGGCGGTCACGCCCTATATCTAAAAATTTGATTTTTTCTAACAATTTGCTGGAGATAGGTGTATACGTCATTTTTCTTAGAAGATCTTTTCTAACACTTTCTTGTAGTAGGGCATACAACTTTTCTTTTTCAAAAATCTGATAAAGTTTCCTGCAGAGGGGCGGATATGCCCTTTCATTTTGAAAGGCTCTTTTCCTCTAAAATTTTGCTGCAGAAAGGCGGCAGCGCCCTCTATTTTTACCGCAGAAAGGTGGAAGCGCCCTCTATTTTACCGTAGAAAGGCGGAAGCACCCTCTATTTTACCGCAGAAAGGCAGAAGCGCCCTCTGATTTTACCGCACAAAGGTGGCAGCGCCCCTGATTTTACCGCAGAAAGGTGGCTACGCCCCAAAACAGCACAGTTTGGAAGCATATTATGGCGTAATCGACCAAGAACGAAGGATAAGATAGCTAACGTTTTCTTGTAGGGCCATCTATTTGATCAAATTTTTGAAAAATTATCCTTGTTGTTTGAACATAGTATAATTAGGGGGAAGTAACCTGTATTGCTTGCTGTGTTTGTTTATTATTGTGTCACCAAAGGGGGCATTAATTTGTTTTCACTTTCCCCTTGCACTTCGTGTGAGCCTGGGGAGTAGTTGGAAACGGTTAGTGTCTTCTTTCTAGTGGGACCTGCTTGGGGATTTCATCACCCCAAGGGACGATTCCAACCACGCGTACTAGCGGGGTATATAAAGGGGGGAGAACGAAAGTTGTACCCAATCCAGTCACGTCGTAATTAGCAGAGCGTCGAAGCTAGGGTGATACCTAGATAGACGTGAAGAGTTGGTCCGAGCCTTTAAGTATCTTGCTGGGGTTCTCGACTCACGCTTGTGACGGGCTGGTGTTCACGGTTGTGCCTCACGTACCGAAAGTATATCAAGGACTCCCTAGAAGCCTTGTGCATCCTAGATTAAGACCTTTCCTGGCCATACCCTTAACATTAATCATAGGATTGTGCTTGCTTGAAGTGTTTTCTTGTGAAAAACCCATGAAATCTTTAATACATTGGCCTTATTTTATCATTTTGAGTCCTTGCCATAGCCATTGCCATCAAAACCAAGCCCTGAATTCACTGCAGAAAGCTGACTGCACCCCTGATTTACTGCAGAAAGCTGACTGCGCCCCTGAATTTACTACAGAAAGTTGACCACGCCCCTGATTTACTGTAGAAAGCTAACCACACCCTTGATTTACTACAGAAAGGCGGCTACGCCCCTGATTTACTGCAGAAAGCTGACCACGCCCCTAATTTACTGTAGAAAGCTGACCACGCCCCTGATTTGCTACAAAAAGCTAACTACGCCCCTGATTTGCTGTAGAAAGCTGGCTACGCCCCTGATTTGCTGTAGAAAGTTGACTACACCCCTAATTTTACCGCAAAAAGATGACTACGCCCCTTTAACTTCTCAGGGCCATCATTTACAAATCGTACGTCAAATCGACTTCATCCAAAAACCAAAGTTGCTTAGTTTTTCAAGCTCTATCTAGTGGTACCTTCCATTTCTTCCTATCAAGAATTTGACTATCCCTGGGTGGCCACGCCCCTAACTTCCTGGGGTTGTCATTTACAAACTGTGCATCGGATCAACTTCGTTCAAAAACCAAAATTGCTCAATTTTTTGAGCTCTATCTAGTGGTACCTTTTGTTTCTTCTTATCTAATCAAACCAATCCATTCCTCTAATCAAATACATATAATTATCTAATCAATCCAAGCACACCAATCCTATCAAGTTCATCCAATCACAATTATCCAATCAACATCATCTAATCATTTGATCCTATCCAATCAAACTGATCTAGTACTTTAATCAAATTCATCAAATCATCTACCCGATCTAATCATCCATCTACCGAATCCCATCAAAATCAAAATCAATCCCATCACATCATCGAATCATCCTAATTTGAACTTTAATCCAATCCTGATCTAAGCTTGACTTAAATCTCGATTTGAGCTTTAGTCCATCATCTTTGATCCATTTTATTTATCATGTCATCATCATGAATCCTCATCCTCCATCAATAGTAGTCAAGGGAAACCCTAATTATGTTGACGACAATAACAAAAGTCTTGTCGATCAAGAGGTATACGACATAGATCCCCTTGACACTATCATATCTAGTAAGCTTTCTTCACCCACTTTCCAAAATTCAATTACTCCTATGAGCTATCCCGTTATGTCTTCATCCATGCCTAATCATGCTCCTTATGCCACCTTTGACAATGGATATCCAGTATCTTCTTCATCCCCACATTTGTCATGTCCTTCATCTATATCATCCTCTTATACAACATCCACGTCCTCTTATCCTAATTTTCCATCCCAATACTCCTATTACAATTCCCCATCCATGTCCCCCTATCGTAATCCTCTTTCCCAATCTTCCCATACTAATCCTACATCCACACCCTTTTACCTTAATCCTACATCCATGTCTCCTCATCCTAATCCATCATCCCAATACCTTTATTATAATCCATTGCCCACATCTTCGTGTTCCACTATACCACCTATATCCTCTTGTCCTAATCCACAATCCATGTCCCCCTATCCTAATTCACCCCTCCAATATCCCTACCTTAACCCTCAATCCAATCTCGTTCCTCCATCTACTCATAGTCCTACATTCAATCCCATTCCTCCATCTAACCCTAGTCCACCAATACATAATCCCTCATCCATTTCTACCACCCCAACCAAGCCAACCATATGCGAGTCTCTCATTTTAGAAGTTCTCCAAGGACTCATGACAAAGAAGCCATCCCCAACTCCACATCTTGAAGTCATGGAACCATGCCATCCCAATCCATCATCCACAATAACTAGTGATGAGAGCCTTCTCCATACCACACCTATCATTGTTGTTACCACCCCTAGCACTGATCAAACTATTGAAACCATTGAACCCACTAAATCCATTGAACCCACATCTCCTACTATGAGAGCCACTGAACCCATCGAAGACACCCAAGTCCAATCCACTCCCTCTACTCCTAGATCCACCCAATCCATCAAAGACACCCAAATCCAATCCACTCCTCCCACTCCTAGTAGCACCAAAACCCATTCCAATGAACCTCATGAATCCTCCATACTCCCATCTCCCCCACTTAAACAGCCCCTCCAACACTCCATTATCATGTCACCCACACAAGATGAGTCATGCCAAGAGTTTGATCCAAAGCATACCACCATTTCCCCTCCTCCACCTCAAGATCCCACAATCCCATCTAGTTCATCTCCATCTCATGATCCTCCATCACCCCATATTCCATATCCCCTTGGTCCTCTCACATTCCTCCATGGTGGTCTCCTCGCAGAAGAAAAACAAAGCATATACACCAACCCTCCTCTTCCACCTAATAATGGACTCGCATTATTCTTCCAAAATAACAAAAATCGTATCCTAGATCGAATGCTTAAGAGAATGAACTATCAAGGAAAAGGTTTAGGCCTTCATGAGCAAGGTATTATAGAGCCCATCCAAGCTAAAGAACATTTGTATATGCGAGGTCTTGGATGTACTACTCACAACTCGCAATCCAAAAATGTTGGTACAATCTCCACATATCTTCCCTGATCCTCTTCTAAAAAGATAAAAGGATCCTCCCATAACTCCACCAGATCGTTTGCTGCCATCCCCCCTCCATCATATCGCTTCAAAACAACCATCCATATTCCTCCTTCATCCACTCCATCCATTTTGGGTCCATACGTTCCCTCGACCCCCATCACATATCCTTCAGGTCCTAAGTCTATTTTGGGCCCTTTTATCCAAAAATCACCTCCTCCATCTCATCCTATTATCCATCCATCACCTATCCATGTCACCCATCATAACTATCCCACTCTCATGTTCCCTAATCAAGATCAACAAAGGCATGTACCTCCTCCATCCACATATCATCCTCAAAATCCTACCTCCATCCCTCCATTCATATTCCCTCCATATCATCCATGTGCTCACACCCATCCCATTGCTACTAAAAGTACTTTGGATGCCAAAGTACAAATGCATCAATCTAAACACCCACATGAATTTAAAGCTTCCCATGTCCCCTCTAAAAGACATGGTAAAGAAAATAAAAATCAAATCCAATATCAAAATCAAATCCATAGGTTGCAAAGGCCCACCAAAGCAAACATCAAAACCATGTGGATCCCAAAGAAAACAAATGAAGCCTCCATAAACACATCCAAAGTTGCTACTCCAAAAGCTAATCATGCAAATCCTCCATCTCCTAAATCCATTTTGGGTCCTTACGTCCCAAAATTTTCTATCACCTCTCCTCCACTACACCCTCCATTAGCCCCACATCATCCAACCATTAATCCTCCTATCTTTTCACACCCCCCACCACATGTGCCAATGTTGGTCCTAAACACACCTCCCCATCATACGTTTACTCCATCATTCCATCCATACACTTTCCAACATCCCATCCATTATCCCACACATCTCCCCCATCAAATCCCTTTAATACCTGCCTTTGCATAATTCCTCCATTGTCATAGCTAAGGTTGTACCAACATCCAATAGTCACTTCAAACATGGACTCTTAATACTTCGTATGGAATTTGATGCTTGAGTCCTTCATCCATATCCTTATCACATGCCTTCCACATCCGCTTATCCACCTCCCTATACTTATCCATCCCCACCCACATTCTATCCAAAAATCTAAAAATATATATATATACAAAAATATATAAACAAATAAAATAAAATAGTAAAGAGAAATCATTCGTCCAATGGTGAAAACTTGGAAAACAAGCACCTTGGATAAGTACCATGATGAAAACCTGGTAAATAGGCATCATGCGTAAATCCCCTATCTATTTTACTTCTACAATTGGGGGCACCTACATCCCTTTCACCCACCTCCTTCATCCCACCTATCTTACATATCCTTCACCTCAATCCCTCCATCCTCCTTGTGATCTTGATATAGCTAGTAGCAAACATATATACATGCTTTCGACACCTCTTGGCATACTTTCCCTTCATCCATACATTGTCATATTCTTTGTCCACCCATCATGTTACCATACACCTACCCCCCTATCCTATTCCTTATCCATATCCATCTACCATCAGTACCCCTTCCTTATTCAAGCATCATACCTTCATTCATCAAACTCTCTCATCCACCCATCCTATCCTCCTCCAACTATCCCCTTCATCTTCCCATCCATTGGTCCTTCGCCCGTTTTTCCTTATCACACATGACATATCTAGAGTGGGGACATCTACTTCCTTTGTGACGTACGTCCTTGGTGACATCATTCATCAATCCTATCTAAAGTTTCGTCTTCCCATCCTTATCTTCCTATCCATCCATCCAAACAATCCCTTTCATATCCCCATCCTTATCTTCCTATCCATCCATCCAAACAATCCCTTTCATATCCCCATCCTTATCCTCCTATTCCTCCATCCAAACAATCCCTTTGATATCCCCATCTTTATCTTCCTACCAATCCCTTACGTCTCCCCATCCCAATCTTCTTATCCATCCAAACAATCCTTTTAACCTCCTTATCCTTCTCCATCCATCCTAACATCTATGCATCTACCTAACTAATCCCATTAATCCATCGAATCTCTTCTACCCCCATCCCTGTATTCATATCCATCCCCCATCGCATCCTTTCCATCTCCCCATCCTTATCTTCCTATCCATCCCTACCTCTATCCCCCATCCCTTTCATCCCCCATCCCTATCTCCCTATTCATTTCTCTCTACCTTCATCCCATCTCATCATCCCTTGTCATTGGTCTCTGGTTATAGGCTTCTCCCCATGCAATCCACTTCCATCTATCTAATCGTCATCACTCCTACTTCTTTCGCACATCTTTCTAATCCTCTATCACTTTTCATCACTCTATCATTTCTCGTCATATCGGTCCCATCTTTTTTATCCACTTATTCTATCATCTCATCATCCTTTATCCATCATTTGTCATTTGTCATTGGTCGAACTACGTCGCCCCTACACTTTCACGTAGCCAAGGTTGATCATTTGATCCACCCCCGGGGCTTTGTCCGTCTGTTCCTCTATCATATATCATTGGTCTTTCTGCTCTCCCCATCCACTCCTTTATCACCTATCATCAACCTTTCTACTTTTGTCTGTCTGGTCTTTGTCATCCATCATCGTTCTTCATCATCCTTTTTCCGCTTTTATCCATGGTCAGTCATCAGTCTTTTATCAAACTACGAGGGCTCTGTGCTTTCATGTAGGCAAGGCTAATATTTGATCGGCCCTCGAGCCCCTAGGTATTTATGGTGTGTCAGTCTTCTCTCTTGTGTCTTGTCTTGTGTCGTGTCATCAAGCTATGCCCTCATCTAGCTAGTTCTTAACAAACAAGATCCGTTAGTATCAGCAGATCCAATCGGTTCCAAGAATCTCGTGCCATATTGATCTTTTAGTTTAGTATCCATCATCATTGGTCTCAACAGGATGCACCCTTCCTAACAAACCTCATCAACCCCATCCATCCTCTTGATCCTATGGAAAAGGACATTTTGAATTTGATTGCGACCTTTTGAGCTTTTGGTTTTTGTTTATCATTTGAGCTCCCTATCATCACCTTTCAAGGCCACCATGATCCATCATATTATGGTGTGTTTTGACTGGTTAACATAGGGGCATATCTTGATCTTTTTATTAATGTTGTCATTTGGGTTGTCCCATGTAGTACCCACCAAGATCCCTGTGATCTTCTGTTATGTTGGAGCATCCTTTTGTGCTTGCGGTTATCCCAATACCTGGCCCAACCAAAGTCTTTGTCACTTTGGGGTGTTGGGATAGCCTTCTTGTCTGTTGTGTTTGTTTTATGCATTAGACACTAATTCGCCTTGGTCCTTCATACCTTGTTGTATCGTGTCTTATACTATAGCAAAAATCAGTGCTCCGAAGATGGAAAATTGCATTTAGAATTGCATTTCATTTTCCATTTCATCATCTTGCATGTATCCCCCATCCCTTCATCCTTCTTCACAATCCCCCCATCCCTCCATATTTTCTATCTATTCCCTTTCTTTTCCCCCTCTTCTTCTTTTGCCCAACTCTCACTGCCGAGGTAGCTCTGCCCTCATGGGCGGCTCCGCCCTCGGCCAGGGCGGCTCCACCCAGGAGCTCCGCCTCAGTCGGGGCGGCTTTGCCCGCTGGCGGGGTGGCTCTGCCCCCGGGCGACACCGCCCTCTGCGGGGTGGCTCGCCCGGTGGCACCGCCCTCAACCGGGGCGACTCCCCCCTGGCGGCACCGAGCCCGAGACAGCTCCCTCCTCCCGAGCACAGCCCACACCGGCACCACCACTCTACTGGGGCGACTCTGCCCTCTCCCCGGGCGACTCCGCCCCTCCTGCTTGGGGTGACTCCGCCCTTGACAAGGGTGGCAACACCCGTGCGTGGGGTGGCTACGCCCCTACCTCGTTGGCCTTTAACCCCCAAAAATTCACATTTTTATGGTTTTTTTCAAAAACTAATTTCAATCCATTTTCTAATTTCCCCCCGCCATCAAAACCCATGTGTTGAAACTTTCAAAATTTATCAAAAACCATATTTTTGAAGGTTTTGACTTTTACACCGAAACCCAGCTTTGACCCCTCACCCTCATCCTCATCATCATCCATTAGTATCTTCCCCATCCCTTTGGTGTTGTTTTGGGATGTATCCTTCCCTCATCAATACCACTCAGTGGGATGTATCCTCCCCTATCCTCGTGATTCATTGACAACACTCCATCCATCATCGACCCCTTTTGGCTTGTCCCTTGACTGGGGAGACATCACCTTTTGTCTTGAAATCCATTTGTGCTTCATCCATCTCCATATCACTTACTCTCTTACCCATCACATTGCGTCATCTTCCTCATCTCCCCTTGCATCACATCATCTATTTCGAGAGAACACACGTGTTCTCTTCAACCCGCATGTCCTCTCGAGGGGGCATCCTCAATCCCTAATCTTCATCTTCACCCCCATCATCTTTTTTCCCAATCAATCCTTTGATGACTGGGGCATCTTTCCCAATCTAACCATCTTCTTCTAGGTTCTATATTTTAATATTCTTTGAAATGATGCTACTTCATAGCACCATCCCAAAGAGGGGAAAAATGTAGACATCCAAATTTGGACACTTAATTTATCCAAATTTATCACTTTTCATCTAAACATTCTCTTATTTGAGTTAATTAAGTAATATTGCTATTATTTAATTAATACCCTTAATTCTGCCAAATCCCTAAGGTATTTAATTAATAATTAAATACTTTAGTCTCTCTTTAATCCTCCTTTCATCAAATAAATTAAATAAATAATACATTTATTTAATTCCTCACATGTCATTTTCATCTAATCTTAATCTATCTCCTAATCTCTTCATTAGGGATGTGCACATGCCTAATCCTTGATTAGGATGTGTCACATCCTCCAACTTTGGCAAGTTGGCTTCTAACCTCATTTATCTTCCTATTACTTCACCAACCCTCCATCCCCCAAAGAATTTTTAATTATTTTTATTCCTCCTAGAATCCCCTTTTCCCATACATCTTCTAGAATCTTTGACTTGTCACATCAAGTCACATGTGACAAACTCCCACCTTTTGGGAACATTGTCTTATCCACTAGATTCTTCCAATCATTGTGAATTTAAAATTCACTTTTATTCACCCAAGGTTCTTCCCATCTCCCAATGTACTTGGAAGGTACTTGTCCTTTCTCCACATCATGTACTTCTCTTCCACCTCACTTGCACCTCATCTCCCCTTAGCCACTTCACATTCCACATGTCAAAATGTGAGGGCTTGTGAGTTCTCAACTCACCATAGCCCTTCATCTTGACCTTGTTGGATGAATCTCAACCGTTGAATTCTCTAGAGAATTCAAATTCTTCTATAAATACCCCCTTTTCAAGGGCATTTTCAACACTTTCATTTTTGAGCAACCTTATGCTGCCAATTTGCATTCTCAAGCATTTGCTATCATTTAGCCATCCATTTAGTCATTTTGCATTATCAATCTTGCATCTAGTAACATCAAAAGCCATATAAGGAGCATACAAATTCATCTAAATCAAGGACCAACCAAGGAGTCTTCAACAGCAAGGAAGGTATAATCGATTTGCATTTTATTTCATCTATTTTCCTTGTTTTATCACTCTTTAGGCTAATCATTGAAGTGTTCTTAGTGTTTTATCATTTGCATTTTAAGATATTTTGCACATTAAAATAGGGTAAAATTCCAAGGTACACACTTACATTCATTCAACTACAACTAATGGAAGGGGGAAAGGTTTACTCTTAAGGCAATCTACTAATATTTTAACTTGTCAAATTTTAGAATGATATCAACAATTTTTTTTTTACTTTAGCTTCTAAAAGAGTTTGACAAATGGTTATAACTTTTAAAAAATTATTACAATCAACACCAAGACTATCAACAAACCAAAAAGTAAGCCTGCCATTATGTTCACAATAAACACCTCCCATGCTAGCATTTCCAAGATTGACTTTTAAAGTTTAGAGTGCAAGTACACTATCTCTTACAACATGTATTTAACTTGTTATAATCAATTTTGAATTATTCCATTAAATTTATTAGATCTTGTTTGTTAACTAGATAACAAGCTCAAATGAGCTACACTATCTATTATGTTATTTTTTTACTAAACTTTTCTAAATTAAGTGCTTATCTTAATTGTTATTAAATTGTACAATTGTCTATGTGTAAGTAAATAACCTCTCCCTATAATTGTATTCCCCATAGGACCCACCATATTGTTGGCAACACAATATTTGATGGTATCTCCTTGAAGTGTCCATTGATGCCACATTAGGCCTTCGCATTTATACATAACAATAAAGTTTATCATTTGGTTTCCTTCAAGCATTGACCATTAGATTTTTCAAGCTGATGATGTATGATTTTCAATCACCATGAAATAACCACTAATCACATGATTTAGATTCCATATTAAGACATTTTAATTTATTTTATTTTTACCATGTATTTTTTAATTCAACTACCATTTTAAACCTATAGGAGAGCTTCCACTACAATGTTAAGATACTTTTATAACATAACGATCTTCAAACATTTTCAAAGAGCTTGGGCAACCAATAGTTCAACCTCACTATCCAATGCCACGACCTCTATTTAGTAAAATTATTTGAGGCTAGGTGTCCCTTATCGATGGCAATGATTTTGGTAATAGCATCTATTTTAGTTATAGGAGAAAGACAAAAGAATGCTAGATTAGTGATAAAATTACCTTCTAAATTCAACAACGAAGATTGTTGATTTGGCAGGTATTTTCCACAATGAAGATTGTTTCTAAGATTTTGTAGCCTTTTGTTATGCTAGTTTAGATTTCTAGATTACCATTTTATTTTTTTCTTCCATTCCAAGGATAAAATTTATAAGATTTTACATTAGGGTTATTTAAATGTGAAAATATTTCTCTTGAAACTAAACTCAATAACAATATTAGGAAATATACGTTTGATTTAATAATTACATAAATATTGAATCTAACCACTTTTTATTTAAGATTTATTTTGTATTTTTGAGAAATTGTTATTTTTTTATATAGATTTCAAATTCTATTTATTTTCTAAACTAAGTTGTTTAGAAAGCGATTAATTTTTTTTGTTGTGCATGTAAAAGAATATATTTTTAACTTCTTAGTAACTCTACAAGACTTGGCATGGATGTTGAGGAAAATTTAAATAGTACAAAACAAGTTATACAAGAGTATTGATGAATATTTTAAATTTATTTCTTACTTTTTGCCCATGGAGAAGACAATGATTAGGTTTTAGGAAAAGGTGGTCTCCTTAGAGCCCATGTAGGTGGCTATTCCTTGCTCACCAAGCTTAAAAATGACTTCTAAATAAATGATGAAGAATGTTATTAACTCATAGTGTATCATGGTATTAGACATTTAAAATACCAAAAATTTGAAAATTGAATGATTCTTAAAATTCACAATTGCTAATTCATTGACCAAATAGACAATGAGAGTTTTTAATGCTCACTTAAAGATTTGAAGGGATCTTTTAAAAGCCGATTGAGAACTCTATTTAGATAAATTTATTAATTTAGAAGATAGGAAATCATGATCTATGGTCCCTTGTATTCATATGGATCATTCATTTGCTAGCTTTAGATTATGCCTATTAAAATTACTAATATAACATCAAATAAAAATATTCAAATTTCTTGAACGATTTTGTAGATTTTATAAAAGATCAACTTAAATTACTAAATTCAAAACAAATTCAAGCTCGCCTTCAATTTTTTAGTTCTTTACCTATCAAAATGTTCAGTAAAAAAGGATTGTAATATGCATGCAAACTTGATAAATGACCATTCCAAATAGCTATTTATTACTAACAAAAGTTCAATAATTAAATTATAATCCAAATTTATAATTTTGTACAATAAGAATCACACGTCTATTAGCCACATTTAATAAATATTTAAAACAAAAACTAAGTTACATATGTGGATTTGAATTCTTTGTATGTTTTTGAAAGAGGAAAAAACGGGTTTTACAAGGACCCGAAACCACAAAGTTTACAAAACAAAGAAAAATCCATTAAATACAACATAGACAGAAAGGCTGTAAAAAAATATCAGTAAATGACCACAGCCATCAAAAAGGCCAGCGAAGGCCACAGAACCAAAAAACCGGCCAAAAAGCTAGAAACAACTAAATTTGTGTCTTTAAAAGATCAGCAATCTCAGCTTCCAGCTCATTCATATCTTGAACCCCCCTCTTTAAGATCTAAACCATCTGTGTAGTAGGAGGCTCTTTCCTTTTGAGGTTGGCCCAGGTCCTTTTAGAAATACCTTGGTCCTCATTCTTGCTTTCCTTTTTCGCTTCCAAGTCAACAACCAGTGAACCCTGTTGCATTTTTTCCAACTTTTCAGACATAGCATTGAGAATAATGGCATTGTGCCTTGCCATTTTATGGCTTTGTTCCACAACTATTTTCAAGTTATTTTTAATTTTAACCATATCCTCTTCCAAAGACTTGTACTTTTCCTCAATGTCTCCTCCTTTCTTACCAGTGTTCTTATTTTGTTTCCCTTCTTCATTGCTGAGAGCGGCTAGCTTCAACTCCAACTCCTCTGATTTGATATACAGAGCCTTGTTTCTTTGATTAAGCTCATTAATTTCTTGGTAGGCCCATTTCAAGAACCTGAAAATGTCACTAATGTCATTTCTAGCAGAGGCCAAAATGTCACCAAACTGAACCCGGTCTAAAATGAGATTAGCATCATCCAGGTTGGGGGAGCTAGTAAATCTAGTACCTTCAAATATGAAAGAGGTGGGAGGGGAGGGCATAGAATTTCTACTAGCTTCAGGGTTCTCAACTTTGTCTTCTAAGGAGTCCATGGAGTAGGAAACCAGCTTATTGGCAGGGGATCCCTTAAGAATAGGATTCTTTAAGGGGGTACAGCAGTTGCGGAAGGTCTCTGGATTATCTTTGGCAAGCTGGGGTTTTTTAGACTGGGTTTTCCTACCAGGCATCTCAAAGGATGGGTGGGTTTCAACAATTCTCTCCTGGTTTGGCTAAATCTTTGATCCCCCACTATCAGTATCATAGTCCTTAGACTCCACAGAGGCTACAGAGTTACATAAAGTTGGCATGCTTTGATAGTGTTCATAAATTAACCTAATAAGACCAAGGTGAAGAATAAGGTATCTCTTGGGATTTTTCTTATGGTCCTCAAGACTATTAGTTAACGAACATAATAGGTAGTGAGGCATAGAAATCCATACCTTATGATGGAAGTGGTTAAGAATGGCCAAAATGGTGCCCATACACTCTGGTAAATCTCTTGTCCAGTGTGATATACTCCATTATAACACAAAGTACCTTTCTCCACAACACCTTAATAGTGTCAATTTTGAAATAGCTATTAGAGATTTTAACCAGTTTCAATTTCTCCTTGTCCTTCTTAGGAAATCTGATTACCACCTTGTTAGAAAACCTTTGGTCATGATAAAACTTCACACCCTAAATGGACATACCAGTAATCTCCCCTATAATTTGTTCATCCAGTTTCACATTCCTTCCAAAGAGAATGATTTCATCGTTGTTCCAGTTCTTCTCAAAGTAGTCTGTAGCCATAGAATCAAGCTCGTGAAGTTTTTCCACATATGGAACTAGGCCACCTCTTACAATCTGCTCCCAAACCTTGTCATTCCTAATATGCACCTCATAGCTATTAGGCTAAACTCTTTTCCTGTCCCCCCCATTTTCGTTTGTTCCTTACTGTCAACTCTACTAGCACTGAGAACCTGTTGCAGAATTATGCAGCGGTTCCAATGCACCCACAAAGTGTGCTGATTTTCCTTTCCTTCTAAGTAACATGACGTGTCCCCATAAAATCTCTTGATTTTGATGTACTTGGCCCCTTTCTCTTTAATCATTAAATATAGTTTCCTCTTCCCCATGCATAACATCATAATCTAGTAAGGCCATGACTTCAGTTCTCAAGTCCCTACAATTATGCCACGTGTTCAATCCTTGTGTCCTAACCCCTTCATTCACAAAGAAATCTTCCATGCTGTTAGCTTCCCTGTAGGCGTGTGAAACTTTTACTTTTTCAAATTTTTCTAGAGTATACTTAGCTTCATCTATCCAATTCTTTATCATCCAAGAGGGTGGGGTCCTCCCTAAAAGACAATCAATTATATTTTTAGAATCTCCTTCAAGCCATAAGTTTTTTATATTCACATTATGAGCTAGCTTTAAAACTTGATAGGCTCCTATAGCCTCCACCACATGGATGGTTTGGTGACCTAGGGATATGGCCATAGTCACCATAAAGTTACCATTTGGATCCCTTATCACACCTCCACTTCCTGCCATACCCAGGTTTCCCTTCGTTGCTCCATCAAAGTTGGCTTTATGCCAGCCATTTGGTGGAAAGGTCCAGCAAACACCCTCCCTACTTTTCTTAGCTGGCTTGGAAGTAGATGAGATATCCACTTTAATGTTCCAATCTTTTGCTATCTTTAAATCATAGGGAGTGCACACCATAGCTTCCAAGTTAAGATATTTTTGAGGAATCACATTAAAATTTTCCTTTATAAGCCTACAAGTTTTCTCAAAGACATTATTCTCTGACATCTCCTTGTCCCTGAAAAGTCTATTGTTACGTTCTTTCCACACTCCCCAAGCCAAAAAAGGGAATAAGAAAGCCCATAACCTCTAAATGTAGGGATTTCGAGTAGGGGCTTTCCATTGTAAAAATAACCCTTCAATGGTCTAGGGGAACACCCAAGATATATTCCAAATAGCTAATAATTTTCCCCAGATTAAGGAGACAAACAAACAGTGGAGAAACAAGTGGTTGGCTGACTCTGCCTCACTCTTGCTGACTCTACCTCACTCTTGCTATCTCTTTTCTATCCAGGCTTTAGACCAAGAGGGAGAGGGGTCTTGAGAGAGGGATAGCAAAGAGATAGTCGAAGAGACAGAGTAGTTACCCAAAGAGTCATCCATCTAGACAAGAGTTTCATCTAGTTGATTCTATCCCAAGCAGACAACCTTTAAGGAGGATTGAAGTTGAGACAACTCCTGACTGATCACACATTAGTTCACCCAATCTCCTTCATACCAGTAGTCTTTGACAAGTTCCCCAAAAGCAGCTTTACATTGGTCTACCCATCTATTAAATCTTTCAATTTTAATAAGGGATTCCTTAAAGATCCATTTATCCTCCCCAAATCTAGCTTGATTACCACTTTTGATGTGCCATCCTATCCCTGATTCCAGAATTTTTCTACCAGCAATCATATCATTCCAGCAAATTGAACCATGTGGGAGGACAAGAGAATCCAGCAGATCTTTGAGGGACATTCGTTCAGCAATATATTTACTTCTTAAAATGTCTTTCCATTCTCCGCAAGATGAGAAAGATCTCCATATTTGTTTGGCAAGAAGAGTTTTATTAATAGTTCTTATTTTTCTAAGACCTAAACCCCCCAAGGTTTTCGGTCTACAAACCAAATCCCACCCTATGAGAGGCATTATCTTTCTTTCCTCCACTCCAAACCAAAGGAATCTTTTCTGGATCTTTTCAATGGCCTCTACATATTTAGCAAGGATTTTGAAGAGGCTTAAAGCATAAATTGGGAGGTTCTGAAGAGAAGCTTTAAGAAGCTGAATTTTTTCAACTTGGCTCAAAAGAGCTCCTTTCCAACCAACCAACTTCTTTCTGAACCTATCAACCAAAGAGCAACAAAAGGAATCTGGGGGTTTAAGGCATAATAGAAGACCAAGATAGAAAGAAGGTAAGGATTCTACCTTGCAATCAAGGATTCTAGTAATCTTGACTTGTCTATGCTCAGGGGTATTGAAGAAAAAGATAGAACTCTTATGTCTATTGACCTTCTGCCCAGTCGCCTGCTCATACACAACCAAAGTTTTTTTAAAAATCTGAGCCTCATTCACAGAAGATTTTCCCATCAGCATTGTGTCATCTACAAACTATTGGTGAGAACAAATCAAATTCAAAGAAAAAGGACTGAGACCAACAAGAGACCTCTATTCGATCAATCTCTTAAGATTCCTTCCTAGACTTTCAACCATTATAGTAAAAAGAATAGGTGAAATAGGGTCCTCTTGTCTTAAACCTCTTGAATTTTGGAAGAATCTAGAGGGAGATCCATTCACAATGATAGATGTGGAGACTATGGTAACCAATTGATTCACTAGCTAAATGACTCTGCTGCTAAAGCCAAACTCCATTAGAATTTTGAATAAGAACTTCTAGTCAACACGGTCATACACTTTGGAAATGTCCAACTTAAGAAAAAACCCTTCAGTTTTAGATTCCACAAGTGAGTGAATATTCTCATGAATCGTGACTATAGAATCTAGGATTTTCCTTCCAGGAACAAAACCATTCTGCTAAGGGGAAATCAACTAAGGAAGGATAGAAAGGATCCTTGAAGTCAGCACCTTAGATATGATTTTATAGAGAGAATTGCAAAGACTAATGGGTCTAAACACCTCAAACTCCATTGCCCCTGGTTTCTTAGGAATAAGGACCACAAAATTAGCATTCAATTCCTTAAGGAGCCTTCTGAAACCAAACAATTCCTTAACAACATGCATAACATCATTTCCCACAATGTCCCAAAACCATTGAAAAAAGAGCATAGGAAATCTGTCAGAGCCAAGGGCCTTGTTTCCTTCATAAGAGAATACAGCTTTCCTGATTTCCTCCATAGAGGGAATGGCCACAAGCTTTTCATTGTCCTCCCTTCCAACAACCTTGGGGATGGCCTCTAATAAAAAGTCTTGATCATTTTGATTGATTTCCCCATTCACCGAAAGAAGGTTATTATAGAAGAGGACAACCTGCTTTTTGATGTCTTTCTCTTCATCAAATCTAGTTCCATTAACTTCTATGGAAGTGATTCTATTGGTAGCCATGTGCTTAGAAGTAGATAAATGGAAGTACCTAGTATTTATGTCTCCAACAGAGAGCCACAAAACCCTCAATCTTTGCCTCCATAAATCCTCCTCTTTTGCTATTATATCATGTAGTTTCACCAGCAACTCATTTTCTCTATCCTTATTATCTTCAATGTATCCTTCTAGATTTTGTCCTGGATCTCTGCAAGCTTCATTTGAAGTTCAGATTTCATGCCAAAAATGTTTCCAAAAGATTCTTTTTTCCATTTTCTTAAATTGTGTTTGAATTCTCTCAGTTTTTTAGCTATTCTAAACATAGTAGTTCCAGGGACATCAATATTCCACCATTTCCTGATTTCATCAAAGATAAGGGGATAGGAAAACCACATTCTTTCAAATCTAAAGGGTGCATTTTTCTTCACCTTTATAGGGTCTGCCACAAAGCTTATGGGAAAGTGATCCGACCCAACTCTAGAAAGAGCTTTTAGAGAACAAAAATAGCTTAAAAGCCACTAATGAGAAATTAAAGTTCTATCTAACCTAACTTGAATTAGTTCCTTACCAGTTCTTCTATTCCACCAGGTATACTGAGCCCCTTGCAAGTCCATATTGATTGGCTCCTTATTGTTGATGAAATCAAAAAGATCATACTTACTCTCCTAGTTCACCTAAGAACCTCCAAATTTCTCTTCATTCAAAAGGGGAGTATTAAAGTCACCCATAACTATCCAATGGTCATTATCAAAAATCCTGTGGAAAGCAGAAAGCTCATTCCACAAAGATTTTCTATCTCCTTTCCCATTGGGAGCATAGATGTTTGATTGAATCTAGCTAAAGTTATCTCTAGTGTGTGTAAATTTAGTAGCCACATGATTGTTTCTTTCCAACAAAGGTTCCCCTTTAATTAGGTTATGGTTCCAAAAGGTAACAATGCCTCATAACGCACCATCTGAATTGTTGCCTTGAATCCCATAATTCTAATACATTTTGATCTTCTCCACATTTTCTTTGGACATTTTAGTTTCTTGGATGAGGAGAATATCAGGTTTATGAAACCTAACAAAATTGTGCAAAACTTCCCTCTTATGAAGGCTATTGAGCCCACTAATATTCCAGGACATAATTTTCATATCTTACCAGGGGATTGTAGAATCTTCGGAATGGTCTTTTGAACACCATCCGCTATATCTTGGAAACTTTCATGCTCTCTCTGCCATTTTCCCTATCTTTTGCCCTGGCCAAGCTTAGTAGCTCCACAATCTACCTTTGCTCTTGTTCTGGTAACAACTCCACTCAGAGTATTATGATGTTTGTTTTTCTCCTTCTTTTTCTTAGAATGAGAGAGGACTTCTTCACAATCAGTATCTTCTTGGCTCTCCATCTCTCTACCAAATTCCCCTTCCTTGTCATTCATTCTTCTTTGCTCCAAGGGAGGGTATCCATTAGGCCATTCCTAGGTTGATTTAGATTTTCACTTGAAAGATCGATATTCTGGCTCAAATCCTTAAAGGTATCCTTTACAAAATTTGGGGATGTGTTTTCCCTGAGATTAAGAGGGACACTCAAAGGGGAGCAATCAACAGAGGTCGTGTTCTAGATTGGAATGCCAATATCCAAAGACAGACCCTGGATAAGAATATCCTCTAGTCCAGGAAACCCATTTTATGTCTTATGATAAGATTTTAGGAGTAGAGGAAACAAAGTCCTCATCCCTTTTCACTTCCTTTGTATTTTCCATTATTTTTTCATCATCTTCCTTAAGGCCTTCATTATTTTTTGCTCTTGTTTGGTGATTATTCTACACACTAAGGTCCTTTGATTCTGTTTCCTCAATACTGTCAGAGGAATTCCTCTAAGTTTCATTTTTCCTACCAGCTTCTACACTGGGATTGTTGGCTTGTCCTTCCCCATCAGATTTCTTTCTCTAGACAGTCCTAGGGTTGGACTGGTGATTTTCTTTTTCTTTACTAACATTTAATGGGCATTTCTTAGCCCAATGCCCCATTTTTCTACATTTGAAGTAGGTAAAAGGAATGGATTCAAACTCTATAGTTTGCATCCAGGTTCCCAACTTAGATTAAATGTCTATTGAAGAAGGAAGGTCGGCACTCTGTGCAACTCCTACATAGATTTGAGCAAACACCAACCACTTTCTAGTTGCTGTAATAGGGTCAATAGAAAGAAGTTATCCAAAATAACTAGCAATGTCATTGAAAATGTCCTCATTTCAGTATTCCAAAGGGAGACCTGGGAGTTTAGCCCAAACTGGAACGTTCTCAAAGATAGAATTAGAAACGTGCAAGGGGGAGGTCCATTTCTTTAGGGCCAAGGAATATTTTCTAATGACCCAGGGTCCGCCACTCCTCATAGCCAAAATATCCTCCTTGCAGGTAAACTCAAAGGCAAAAAAACCTCTTGGAAGAGCAACCACAATAACTTGCCCATTAGTTCTCCACTTGTTTTTAACAAATTCCCTAACCACCTCAACATTTGGTTTAGGGCCCATGAACTTCCCAATAGGACTTTTTCCATCAAAGCAATATTATGATCAATAATAGGATCAGGCACAAAGATGGCAAACTTAGCTTTTGTTGGGTCAAAATGATTACTCACTGGAGGGAAAATTGATTTACCATTTGGTTTAACACCAAATAGCGATGTCTAAGGTTTACACTTTGCTCCTTCCCTATCAGCGATCCCTACCACTTCATCGGAAATTTTTCCTTTTCCTCCTTGTTGTCCTTTAGGGGACCCCCTAGATTTATCTTTCCTACCGGGTCCACCTGGATTTTGTTTCTGGTGTCCTCATCATATTTAGCCTTACCTTTCTCCGCACTCGGAACATGCGTTAATTCAACTTGGGATTCCTCTAAACCTGCTCCATAGCCTACTCCATTGTTGAAATTAAGGAATGTACTATATTATTGTAAATTAATTTCAATAAATTAAACTACAATTCTCTACTATAAATTTTAATTTGATAATAATACAATGATGACATTTTATCAAGATTTAATTGCATAATATTTGAGTCAAACTTATTAACCCATCTCTTATTAACAATGATTTATATAAATCTATTTATTATGAATACAAATTATGTATCAAACATTCATTATTCCTAAACAATAATTTTAATAATAAAATATATTTTTTTAAATAAATAACAACATCCTACTTTTTTAAAGAACTAATAATACAAATATTACCTCCATAAATAGGATAACAGATTATATAATTATAAAACCTCAACAATAAGCAGGTACCACCTAAAAAAACTGCATTTAATAGGAGATACCAAGGTTATTGCCCCTTTCACAATAGAATAAGGCCGCCTTGTTGAGGATAAGGCTGCGGCGGCGATACATATATAGGGGGAGCTGAGGGGGGTGCAGAGAAATTTTGAGGTGGGAGAGGAAACCCTGTTGCTATCGGCACAGCTTAAACATCACACACTAAGCGTTTGACCACTTAGGTGGATGTTGTGGGGCCCTCTTCAACTATCTCTCTTTCGTTCCCTGTTTCCGTTTCTGTTAGTCCCGTGCAGTTACATGGATTCCAATAATGTGTTTAAACTATTTCTCCTGTCCACGTGAATGCTGGTAAATGTGTTTAAATCATTTCTCCTGCCCACCTACACCATAGAATCACGTGTTGCACTCATACTAAACAGGTTTCCAACTCTATGTACAAGGATTATTCAAACATCATAGTTGTATATGCTATGCTCTGGTAGACACGCATGCAAAACATGGAAGCATGCCAACTGTGTGACAGGATGCCTCAAAGAAATGTGGTCTCATGGAATGCTTTGATTGTAGGATATGCACAAAATGTGTTTGTCAAAACAGATTCAGAAACTTCCAATCAAATGTAACTCGTAGTGGAAAGTTGGACTTCGCAATCTTTGCCAGCATCCTCCCTGCTTGTGCCACGATGGGAGCTTCAGAACGGAGCATGGACATCTATAGCACGATGAAGGAAACATGAATTTTGTCAGATGTAGCTGTAACTGCCCTAGTAGACATGTATGCAAAATGGGGAAGCATAGACAAGGCACGTGAACTGTTTGACATAATGCCTCCAAAAAAATGTTTTCATGGAATGCCTTGATAGCAGGATATTCACAAAATGGATTTGTTGAAGAGGCTTCCGAAACTTTCAAGCAAATGCAACTAGCAGATGTAATGTTGGACTCTACAAACTTTGTCAGCGTCCTTGCAACCTGTGTTGAAATGGGAGCTTTGGAACAGGGTATGGACATCCATCAAAGCATAAAGGACAAGAATTTTTTCAAATGTAGTATTTGCAACTGCTCTGCATACATGTATGCAAAGTGTGGAAGCATACACAAGGAAGGCAAACTACTTGACAATGTGCCTCAAACAAATTTGGTTTCATTGAATGCCAAGTGTGGAAGCATACACAAGGAAGGCAAACTACTTGACAATGTGCCTCAAACAAATTTGGTTTCATTGAATGCCATGATTATAGGATATGAGGAAAATACATTTCTGGACAAAGTTTTACAAACTAAATGAAATTAGTTAAACATTATAGAAGGAAATGCTCTAATAGACACGTATGGAAAATGTGGAAGCATAGATAAGGCACGTTAATTGTTTAAAAAAATTCCTCAAAGAAATGTGGTCACATGGAAAGAGTTGTTTGCGGGATGTGGATAAAATGGATTTGGTTAAGATTCTTTCAAAATGTTTGAATTAACGAAGCATTTGGGAATATATACTAATATTATAGTGTATAAGCTTTTTTGTGTTCTATTTGCATTCAACCATTCAAGTTTATTGGAGGGTTGTACATATTTCAATCACACAAGTAACCCTTATTGCATTACACCTACAATTGATCATTGTGTGCATGGTAGAGCTTCTTTCCTATATTGAGTATCTTGAGGACACCCTAAACTTTATCATTAAGATGCCAATTAAACCTATGGTAGCTGTGTGGATGTGTTTCCTTGGTGCTTACAAATCACATACAAATATATGTTTAGGGGTTATTAAGACTTAAAAACAAAAAAAGACTTTAATATTGCAAAGGAAGCTAGTTTGGAAGGATAGCTTTGATAGAGAAATTCCCATTAAGGGACTCTAAGACTTATTATAATTAATTCAAGTAACAACCTCCCACACTTAAATTATTTAAACCTTAGATCATTGAATCTTGCAAAGAGCCACAGGATAGTGGTTTCAATCTAGGCAATTAGAATTTACTTCAAATATTTTTGCTAATACATCCTTTGATTTATCCATGGGGTTTAATAGTTAGCTCTTAATAAATTTTGATCTATGTAAGCCTACACTTTATTGGTACCTTAGGAGTGGTCTTCCCATCAAAAAGGTTTTTGAATAGGGAGTGCATGCAATATAACCTTGTACTTGATAATGCATTGAGACACATTTTATATATTTTTCACGCTTTTCCTCACAAGTCTTATTCACAAACCATATTTCTATAATCACTTTCCTAGTTCATGATTCATTGAAGTGCTTGATCTAACGTATTTTAAGTGTTGGAAGTAAATTGAAAAAAATATAAAATTCTTGTTCTTTAATATGGAATTACTCTAGCTATTATTTTTTTATGAAATTGAGTAAAACAATCATGTGATTCTATTCACTTTTGAAGCTCATCATATGCTACTTAAAATGCACATCTACACTTACTTGGAAAGATAGCATCCATCCTAATAATGTAGGATTATGTTATTCTTTTTCCTTATTAATAGCCTACAAAGCTAGCTAGAAACATGTTGTGCCTGGCATACACATGCGCCATTTTCGAAAAAAACAATGATGAGTCCTTTATTTATTTGCAAGCTTATTGATCAAATGTTCTTCTAGCTTGAAGTGTTATAGTTTTCCTTGGTTCTTGATGAGTTGGTTACATTGTAAGATCTATATTTTCGTGCTAGTTAGATTTTTTTCCAATACATGAGGTATTAGTTTTGTGGTGTCAAGATGTGATTGGGGTTCTCAAATTCACCTCTTGTTTTTATTTTCTTTCCTAGCTATTCTCTAAGTTACTATATAGTTAGAATTCTTGATTTTAGTATTTATGGAGACCTTTTATGCTATGTTACTATTTTTTCATACATTAGAAAAGTTTATGTTACTATTCATTCACACATTAGAAAAGTTTCTAAGTGTTCACCATGATATTAACCCCTTTAAACTCTCATAAAACCATTAAATAGTCCTATAAATAGCTTGGAAGTTATTTTTGAGTATTTACAACCTTTACAAACCCTCCTTCACTAAGTAAATGCCTTGACCTTGGGAAATACCCTCCCGCCTTCATCTCTCAAGCCAATCTCTCCAACTTTGCGTAGATCTCTGGTGTTTGTGGATGTGAGCTATCCTTTACACATAAAGCACACCATTTCATGGATTCCAATCCAACTACAACTAAGAATCTTACTATATCCTTTACCCTTTATCAATCTCACCATTTGAACCTCACACCACTTGCCCACATCTGCATAAATGTTTGAGAGAACATAAGTCACAACATTTTTAGATTCTAATTAAAAATCTTCAGCACTATAAATACTCTAAAACATATTTTTGTATGTGATTTAACCAATTTCATTTGCCTGAATTTTTAAAACTTCCATTTTGTTCATATCCTACAACCATGGAACCAAATTTCTTTGAGGCACATAGTAAAATTGTTCTCCTGCCTTGTGTATGCTTCCACACTTTACATACATGTCTACAAAGCAGTTGCAAATACTACATCTTACAAAATTCCTCTGTCCTTTATGCTTTGATGGATGTCCATACCGTATTCCAAAGCTCCCATTTCGGCACAGGTTGCAAGGACGCTAACAAAGTTTGTAGAGTCCGGCATTACATCTACTAATTGCATTTGCTTGAAAGTTTCTAAAGCCTCTTCAACAAATCCATTTTGTGAATATCCTGCTATCAAGGCATTCCATGAAAACAATTTTTTGGAGGCATTATGTCAAACAGTTCACATGCCTTGTCTATGCTTCCCCATTTTGCATACATGTCTACCAGGGTAGTTATGGCTACATCTGACAAAATTCATCTTTCCTTCATCCTGCAATGGCTGTCCATGCTCTGTTATGAAGCTCCCATCGTGGCACAGGCAGGGAGGATCCTAGCAAAGATTGCTAAGTTCAACTTTCCACTGCGAGTTACATTTGATTGAAAGTTTCTGAATATGTTCCAGCAAACGCATTTTGTGCATATCCTACAATCAAAGCATTCCATGAGACCACATTTCTTTGAGGCATCCTGTCACACAGTTGGCATGCTTCCATATTTTGCATGCAGGTCTACTAGAGCATATCCAACTGTGATGTTTGAATAATCCTTGTACATAGAGTTGGAAACATGTTTAGTATGAGTGCAGTGCAAGATTCTACAGTGCAGTGGGCGGAAGAAACGATTTAAACACATTTACCAGCATTCACGTGGGCGGGAGAAATAATTAAAACACATAACCGGAATCCATGTAATTGCACGGGACTAATAGAAATAGAAACAGGGAACGAAAGCAAGATGGTTGAAGAGGGCCCCACAACATCCACCTAAGCGGTCAAACACTTAGTGTGCGATGTTTAAGCCGGGCCCTCAAGAAAAGGAAAGACATCATTAAATGCAAATCTCAAAACTGGTGCCTTGAATTATCTTATGACACATCATAGATGCATGCTTAGACCTTTAACAAAATAGGTGCAGTGATCTAAGCTTTTATTGCCGTGTAAAATGTCATGTCCTCAAAATTGTAACTCTAAGATATAAAGTATTAAAAAGCAAGTAAATAAATAAAATATTAAAATACATATTAAAAATATTAACCATTTAATATTATTATAATTATAATTATCTTAAGATAATTTTAATAATTATAGTTATCAAATATAACATTATAAATATAAAAATATAAATACTAATAAATTAAATATTATTATGATTACAATCATTATAATATATAAATATAAACACAAATAATTTTAATATAAAATATAACGGACTACACGGCAATGGTTGAAGACAACGATCATGATGAAGAACAACGATTCCTTGAGAAGGAATCAATTATAATCTGTAGCAACTAATATTGAAGTAGCAGATATTAAAGGTAGCATTTACTTTATGAAAGCAGCAATTAGAGTAGATATATAATTATTATTAACAAACAATGGTTAAGTCTAAACTAAAAGTCATGACCCATTGAGTGGTCCTACCAATCCAAAAAGGTGTATCTTTTGAGGAGACATATTTAAAAAGGCAAATAGAAATGAAGAACTGGGGGAAGGAATATGGAGAAATAAATCGACTTTTAGAGGTAATCCCTATTGATACCATCAGCTACTAATCCAACAACAGACAAAGAAGCGGAATAATAGGTAAGGTGGAATATATTTCTAAGCATGAGAAATAAGATGGAAAGCTGGACTCATATAGCAGCAATAACATTCATATGATATACGAATGAATCCGAGGAAGAGATATAGGAGAAGAGGTTGGCTCAAGAAGAGACAAATGAAGACAAATGGTAAATCCATAAGGGAAGTAAGTTGAATAGAATAAATATTTAAAAAGGAAAATAAATATATATAAACTCATATAAAGTGATTATTGAAGATGGAAATCAACTAGGAATATATATATGTGTGTGTGTGAGAGAGAGAGATTATGCAATAATGATGCAGCAATTATTACTCCTTATCAGTAATCATTCTTTGAACTAACCTATTTGTTCTCATTAAACAATATCTTTTGAATATAAACATCATCAATTAGAGAAGAGAAAACCTAAAAACGTAGGAACAAATCAGTTCGTACCTATGAAAAGATTGTTGTTATCAGATATTCATATGCATATACATTCAGGTGTATTTCTTGCCAACTATTGTTTACACATGTATGGGCCTATGACTTATAAGATAATAAGAGTAATTAATGTATAATTTCCTATGCTAGAATTAGAAATGTATTTGACTATCTGAAATCCACTTGTGGGAGGGGCCTGGGGTGGAGTAGGTAAGTGAGGCTAGCAAGTAGCCATCCTAGAGTTGTCCATAATGGCTCTTAAGACTAGATGGCACTTAACCAGAGAGTCGAGTAAACCACTTACGACCCCTGCTCAATTCCACAAGATGGCAAGTGTCTTCCCGCAGTTGATACATTGTTGGGGTAAGCAAGTACAAGTCACCAAGGGGGAGGGTTGTGGTATACACCCTCTTAGGCTTGGTATATGGCTTCGGGTGGACCCATCATGTCCCTTCGCCCAAAATCTTAATATGTTTTCATTGTTGATAATCTATGGATGTAATGTAATTGTCTAACTCTAACAAGAATATATATATATATATATATATATATATATATATATATATATATATATATATATATATATATATATATATATATATTGTTCATGTGGTGAATGCAAGATTCCAATCCAAGCTTGCATCAGTAAAGAAATATTTGGCGAAATGAAACCCTAACCCTAATTCATTGCAATTTGTGAATTGTGGGGAAAATGGAGCGCAAATCAGGAAAGGGACATTATAGTGGTATCAGAGCATCTTTTTCTCCATCCTATGTATACTTTCATGTATTATGTGTATTCACCTATATGCTTCATGCATCTTGTGTATACTTCATGTATTATGTGAATACATGTATGCTTCATGCTTCCTGTGTATACTTCATGTATTATGTGTATTCATATGTATGCTTCACGCTTCCTATGTATACTTCATTTATTATGTGTATTCACATGTATGCTTCATGCTTCCTATGTATTCTTTTATACTTCATGTATTATGTGTAGTCTTGTGTATGCTTCATATATTACATGTATTCACGTGTATGCTTCATGCTTCTTATGTATACTTTGCATATCTTGTATTCAAGTGTATACCTTGTGACTTGTGTATTCAAGTGTATACTTTGTGGCTTATGTGTATTCAAGTGTATGTCTTGTGACTTACGTGTATTCATGTGTATACTTTGTGACTTCTATGAATTCAAGTATATACCTTGTGACTTATGCGTATTCAAGTGTATAATTTGTGACTTATGTGTATTCATACGTATACCTTGTGTTTGTCTTGTATTCATGTGTATATCATGTGACTTGTGTGCATTCACACTTTGTGACTTACGTGTATTTATGGGTATACTTTGTGACCCACATGTATTCCGACGTATAATTCATGACTTAAGTGTTTTTATGTGCATGCTTCATATCTTATATGTATTTATGTGTCTTCCACATGCATGCTACATGTATCAAGTATATCCATGTGTTTGCTTCATACCAAAAGTGTCTTCAACAAAGGTGTTAATGATTACCTTATGAAAATGTTAAAACCTCGTTTGTCAAAATGGTTATTGAGTTGAGAAACACTAACAAATTAACTTATCTAATACTAAATTATTATTAGTATCCAAATGCAATAATGAAGAGTTGTAACTACTAAAATGAAAAGGTGCGACTCCCTCGAACTTGTGATATAAAAGGGAGAGCATTTCATCCATCCCATCATTGGAAGAATTCAATTAAGAATAGAACCTTAAGCAATGTTGCAAATAAATTAATTTAGATTCCCACAAATAGTGATCATATATGAAAGATTTTGCCTCTTCAAAAATGAAAAGTTGTGACCCTTTGAATAGGTAAAGCTACAACCTTTTTATAAGAGTGGTAACTCATTTGCGAAGAGTGGTAACTCCTACAAATGAATATACAAGAATAAGTCTATCCAAGGGTCTCTCCTCTCAAGTCCTATCCTTGATCAAAGTAACTCCACATTCTGAATTCAAAGGACTTCAATGTTAGGTACTTTAAATAAATTTGATATAGATCAATTTCAACAAAATTGTACATAAACTTATACTAAGTTACATTATCGGCCCATAACCCACAAACTCCAAGATCATTCTCACCTCAAAATTTGGGTTTAATGTTTATGTGAAATGAAGTGTACTTTATCTACGATAAATTGTCAGTTGATTGTTTAGAGAGAAAGAATACATGTCGTGAGGACACCTCGATTTTTTTCTCAAACATGAAATTGGCTTATTACAAAGGATTTTGGTGGTAATGAAATAAGAGAAAACTTGTCTTAAATAACAAGTCTTGGAAAATTCCAAATCTTGGCCCTAGTTATTGGGAAATAGCATATAAGTTAAACATTAGACGATATATTGTTCTCAAAACTTTCAGGATGGTACTGACCCTATTGGTAGGAAGTTAAAGCAATTTAGAACTACTCTCCAAGGGCGTAGATTCAAACATGACCAAATAATCGTCACTTGCTTTAACCTCCAACTCCCATCAAAGTATCACAACTGAGACTAATATCCTCACAAAAAGGAGTAATAGTAAAAAAAACATTACAGGTCTTAATTATGATTGCTTGAGGACAAGCAATCTTGGACGGGGTGAACTGTCATGTCTTCGAAATTGTAACCCTAAGATATAAAGCATCAAAAATCAAGTAAATAAAAAAAATACATATTAAAAATCTTAGCCATTTCATATTATTATAATTATAATTATAATTATCAAATATAACATTATAAATATAAAAATATAAATACTAGCAAATTAAATATTATTATGATTATAATCATTATAATATATAAATATAAACACATAATATTTTAATATAAAATATAAGGGACTACACAGTAACGGTTAGAGACAACGATCATGATGAAGGACAGCGATTCCTTGAGAAGGAATCAATTATAATCTGCAGCGACTACTATTGAAGTAGCAGCGATTAAAGGTAGCGTTTACTTTATGAAAGCAGCGAATAGAGTAAATATATAATTTTTCTTAGCAAACAATAGTTAAGTCTAAACTAAAAGTCATGACCCATCGAGTGGTCATACCAATCCAAAATGGTGTGTCTTTTGAGAAGGAGACATAAGTATTTAAAAAGGCAAATAGAAATGAAGAACCAAGGGAAGGAGTATGGAGATCGACTTTCAGAAGTAATCCCTATTGATACCATCAGAGATTGATCCAACAACAGACAAGGAAGGGGAATAATAGGGAAGCTGGAATATATTTTTGAGCGTGAGAAATAAGAAGGAAAGCTGGACTCATATAGCAGCAGTAACATTCATATGATATACTTAGAATTAGAGGAAGAAATATAGGAGAAGAGGTTGGCTCAAGAGGAGATAAATGAAGACAAATGGTAAATCCATAAGAGAAGTAAGTTGAATAAGGAAAATAAATATATATAAATCCATATAAAGTGACTATTGAAGATGGAAATCAACTAGGAATAATTAACTATATGTATATATATTAATTATATATATATATATATATATATATGATAATGAAATAATGATGCTTGCAGCAATTATTACTCCTTATTAGTAATCATTCTTCGAACTAACCTATTTGTTCTCATTAACCAATATCTTTTGAATATAAACATCATCGATTAGAGAAGAGAAAACCTACAAATGAAGGAACAAATCAGTTTGTACCTCAAAAAAGATTGTTGTTATCAGATATTCATATGTATATACATTCAACTGTATTTCCTGCCAACTATTGTTTACACATGTATGCCTATGAATTATAAGATAATAAATGTACTTAATGTATAATTCCCTATCCTAGAATTAGAAATGTATTTGAATATTTGAAATCCACTTGTGCGAAGCACCTAGGGTGGAGTAGGTAAGTGAGGCTTGTAAGTAGCCATCCTATAGTTGTTCGTAATGGCTCCTTTGACCAGAGGGCACTTAACCTGTAATGTCCCCAATTTTGCGAGCATCAGAATTCAGTGGGTTTAGCTTATTCCTGGCCCTCATAGGCTAATATGTCTGGTTAAAGGGTCCCTTTTGGCAGTGAATAGTGGTTTCTCTCCTTCAGAGTTCAGTGTTGGGTCAAACTCAGCCTTCATTTGACTCAGTTTCACATACTTACTTGTAGTAAGTCACTGTTCAGGGTTTCTATTTTTAGACAGGCATCCGATCACATGGAGAACAGAAAGAGTTGACTTCTGGCTTAGACGACTTAGCAATTAAACAAGCATTTCAAGAGATATTAAAGTTTAAGTGATTTAAGTGATTTAATTAAATATTTTAATGTTATTATAAAGTTATAAAGTAACTTTATAATAATAAAGTCATTTTAATATTATAAAGTTTTATCCCATATGGGCCACGAAAGTGTTTGAGTTCACACAAGAAAAGAATAAAAAGGTACTTAAGAGCTCATTCTCAGCATCCAGGATTTGATATTTGTTTGAAGATTTCTCTTTGGAATTTAGAGAAGGGAACCCTAGGGTCTTCTATTAGCGTATCGACATTGGAGAAGCTACTTCATTGCAACACGCTGGGGTTGTGAAATACTAGTTGAAGGTGCTTAACTGTTGGCTTCATCCAAAAGTCAAGTTTGTACTTCATCAAATTTACAGGAGAGTAAAAGCTTCATCTTTCATTATTAGAAGATTGTAATTCGGGTATGCCCGATTGTAAAAAATTTCAAAAGTGAATCAATAAAATTATCTATTTGTTGTAATAGGGTTTTATAGTTTCATTTCCAGTATTTTATTTGCATGCCTGGCATTATATTTTTAAGAACACAAAAAAAAGGGAAAAGATATAGAAAAACATAAACATATCCAAAACCCTCATTAGAAGCACAAAGTTTTAGATGTGAGAACAACAAGTGTTCTTACAATGGTATCAGAGTGGTCTCCTGCCATCTTGCCATCTTGTGTTGGAAGTAAATTTTCATGGGTTAAAATAAATCTACAGGTTGCTAGGGTTTGTATGTAAAAGTTGCAGTCTATTTAAATTTCCCCAATCAATCTATTTGTCAGTTCTATGGATGAAAATTATTATATTATTGAAGCTATGCTCTAGCAGACAATAAGGAAATATTGGAGCTTTGAGGAAAGTCATGATTTTTAATAAGACTGAATTTTGGTGCTTGCATAACTTGGAGGAAGCAGCGGTAGGAAGAAAGTCGACGCCTTGTGTAAAGTCAGAAACTGGAAAAAGACAGAAGTCGAATATTTGGCTGAGCTGGATAAGAGATAAGATCACTATCAAACAAGCCATATTTTGGCAGGCATATACCTATATATTGTGGAGTTAGATAGGGACACTCAGCTGCAAAGAAATATTGAGAGCTAGAAAATGACAAAGACAGTAGTGTCAGACCAAAGAGGAATCAATTCAATATTGGGAAAAGACAAAATCATGTCATCTGAAAATGATTTTCGTCAGGAGCTAGGATAAGGAAAACTCAAGAAGCGAATATATGAAGGGTTTGATATCATAAAAGCTAGTTTACAAGTCGTTAGAAGTCAAAAGGGGGTCTATCGTATATTTCTTATGAGGAGTCGAGACCTGCTTCCCATTTGATATCGCACCATCATAAGCCTGTGTGAAGGCCGTAAGAAATTATTGGGTCCTGCTTAGATAAGACAAAGGAGATTTATATAGAATGTTGGCAAAGAGAATATCACTTCATTCTGAAAGACAAATATTAAACATTGCTAGGCCGAATAAGTCAGAGATAAAGGTGATAGTTGACACATATTTGGAGCCTTTTTAATAATCAGAAGAAATCGTTACTTGGTAAGAAGTCTAGGCGTCAGACAAGTAAAGGGTCGAGAGTTGCTTGGCATCACATCGTAGCCCAGAAAAAGACAAGGATAGAGAGACATGTTTTAGGCCAACAGAGAAGACAAATATACGCACCACACCATCTTGAACATTGCTGGCGTATCCCTCCAAGACGTCAATCCCATACTATATTATAAGCATTTAAAAAATTGGGAGCTGCTTCCTTTTAGTCGCTATTTTATCTGGACATATCTGTGCCATTTAAAAGTGTGAATGCTTGTGTCAGGGCGAATTTGGGAGCTGCTAGTCGATTATCAAATTTAGGAGGAAGAGTCATCAATTTCTTTATGGGGCCTGCATATTCAATTACGAGAGCTGCTAGACAAATTGACTCTGACTCAAGAATGTTCCCGTCAAAAGGAATAAGACAAAATCGACTTAAAGAGTCGTGAAATTGCAAATAAAAAGAAAAAGACATTGAAAGATTAGAAGAGGACAAATTCAGCCATCGAACAAAGGGATTGCTTCTTAGGAATTTGATAAAGCAAAGACAAATCCAGATGAAACAAAGCTCTTAGGAGGGTCGTCGAACCTGTCCAAGGCAAATGGGATTTTTGGTGTTTAAAACCTGAAAAGCTTGCAGGACAAGAACGATAGTATGGAAGGTGGTATTTTGTGTGTTGGAACTCTCAACATTGTAAAGAGCGGCTTGCAAAAAGAATGCACACAAAGTGTTTGTTATATTGTCTACTGTTGTACATTCACATTCCATGTTTAGCTATAATGAGTAGATCTGAGTTTGGCATTGTAAGGCAAGAATTATGCATATAGTGTGTCCTTAATTGTTTGAGAAATCAAAGATATACATTGCATTACAAACATTTGCTACTTTACTAGCATCATTCATCATTCAAAACAAGAAAAAACTCAAACAAGAAATTAGATCAGACCATAAACAACAAACAACAATTTAAAGAAGACACAAGCAATTGTTCTATAAAATTCCAAAGTTCCAAAATTAGAAAAATTTAGAATTATGGCCTCTAAATTTGTTGATGAGGTAATGGTTGCTTCTGAGGAATATATAACATTTCCAGATAAGGTCAAAGGTCGTCTAGACTTCAAGCAATATATGGAGCATCAGATGGATTATAACAAGCAAAGAAGCAAATCAAAGAAATGTGAGCAACTAAGTGTTGAGAGCACCTTAAATAATATTCAACAAAAACTTATGCTTTCACAACAAAGATTAGCTCGTAGCTTGCAGCAATTTGAAAATTCCATTTTAAGATGAAGCTCAACACGAAACCAAAAGAAGTTGTGTTTCTATTGTAGAGGGTCTTACGATGAAAACCATGATTTCCTTTTGAGACCTAAGGGAAAAGAAAATAGAATAATGTGGGCACCCTATGAGGATTCAAAATCCGAAACTTCCCACTAACAAAGAAATTATGAAGAACATGAGGTCTCTACAAGTAAGGTATCTAGAAACCTCTACAATGATTTTTCAACAATCGGTGACCAACATGCAGTTGATCCTAGGGAATCCACACATAACATTGATACTTTCAGCGTTCAAGCAATCGTTATCAGTCATGATAACAATTCTGATTTTGATGGCAACAATCCTTTGCTTGAGCATGATGGTGATTTGGAAGGCATGGTAAGTGCAGAAAATGTTGTGGAAGTCACTATGAGTATTGGCACGCAAGATGTTCGTGTCAAACATGAAGATAGCATGAAAAATTTGTCCCATAACCATTCTGATTTTCATGACAGCAGTAAGGAATCTTTGCGTCAACATGAGACAATAGTGATTTCACATGTGGATGATGTTTCTACAGGGTTGTCACATGTTGTTACTCAAAATTTGGGTATAAGTGATGCAAATCATGAGGAAGATTCATGCCATTATGAGTCTGATTTTTCTAATCAGACCTTAGAAAATGAGTCAGAAAATTCATTTAATGGCAATGAATCCCAGGATCATGATATGGATGGACATGCAGTCACTTTGGTAGCAGAAGGGTGCGAAGATATTGTCAAAACAACTTCTACCTTGCTAGTTGAGCCATCCTATGAGGTACATAGCAGCAGTACCTTAGCTGATGATGTGTGCAAAGTTGATAGCATACATGATGTTGCTTGTCAAGTAGTGAGTGATGACGAATCGGCCTCATATCATAGTGAAAATTTTGAACTAGGAAACTTGTATGGGAATCTTAAGCTACAGAGTCCTCACCATTTGGTCAGACAACTAAAAGTGAATGACAGTATGATTGCCACAACCATTGAGCATTTTGATGTTGCTCATCAGATGTTGGCTACCTTTGGTTGGAGTACTCTTTTGAAAAAGAAGCATGGTGATAGTGGTTTTTCCATTGTAGAGTTGCATGCACTTCGAGAAGCAATTGGACTGATGAAACAAAATTACCTACAGCCACTTGTGAACATGGATTTTCTTCTCGAATGGGATAGCATTTGTTATGATGCATTGAAGGGAAAGGAGGAGGATGTTGATGAGCTCACTCATGAGCTTGAGGTGACCATGGCCTCGTTGAAGATCAATCAGTTGGACCTTCAAGAGTCATAGTCATAGTTAGGGGAGCTTACCGTGGAGTTGAGCTTGACACAGTCTTCGCCATTTACAGATGCAGTTAAGGTTTCTGTGGTAGTAGTTGGTGACGACCATACATGCCTGATTCATAGCCGTGAGTGGGTTGAGGATGTGGTTACATCCATCACAGATGTTGGTGCAATTAATTCAGATGGGATGAGTGCTTTGGTTGAGAGCAATAGAGAACCGCTTGTTGCATTAGGTTCTCCTGAGGTTAGTCCCATGTTAGGTGATGCAGAGCAAGTGTTTGAGAACTCTTGTGATGTGATTGTTGATTCTCCCCAGAGTTGTGCGACAGATCACGTAGCTACTCCATCATCACCACAGAATATATGTTGGGCATCATCCAGTATGGGGATTAGTACTCATGTTGAATTGTTTCCCTCACCTGGAATCAATTCAATCACCTCATCCCATGCAATCAATTTTTTTCCCCAGGACTATGATGGTCAGCCATTGACAGAGGTGGGAACATTTTATCTTGATTGCATAGTGAGGAGTGCTCATCACTTCTCTTTTGATCCACACACGGAGGACTTGTTGATGCATCGATGTGGAGTGGCTCAGGGTTTATGCCATTTGTTATGGGGTGGAGAGTTACCATCTTTAGAAGATGGGATTAGCGGCTGCAAGTACCCAACTCAGTTGTTGGTGAGTGATTACTTGCAGGGACAACAGTCAGTTATCCATCATGCCGATATGTATATGACAGGGCCTGCTTCTTCTATGTCATAGAGTTTTCATATGGGTACATGGTTACAGGATGACTATGATGTCAATAGGCATGATGGCTTGGCTAGTTATCACATCCATGGGGGTTTAGCAAAGGAAAAAAAGAGATTTGGTATAGCAAATGCTTCTAGATTTTCTTATCTCTGCATGACAAATGGATGTGAGTTCAGATTGTATTGGGATCCAGGTGGTGACAAAATGGCATTAAGTATTGGATGGGTCCCATTGGGTTACTTCACCACTTTCAGCATGGTGAAGTTGGAGGTAGTAGAGCACAATGGAAGTCTGAGTTTCATTTTGGGTGTGGGATCCATGGATAGCTTGCGCAGTTGTGTTTATGTTGGTGCTTCAGGAGTCGGTTAGAAATGCATGGTACATTTCACAGCTCTTCTTTTGGGCCTTCTGAGGAGTGGAATTTCTTTGCAGTAGAGATTGCTTGGGGACAAGCAATTTCAGGGAGGGCAGACTGTAATGTCCCCAATTTCATGAGCATCAGAGTTCGGTGGATTTAGCCTATTATTCATCAAGTTCAGGGTTTCTATTTTTTGACGGGCATCCAATCACATGGAGAACAAAGAGAGTCGACTCCTAGCTCAAATGACTTAGCAATCGAACAAGCATTTCAAGAGATATTAAAGTTCAAGTGACTTAAGTGATTTAATTAAATATTTTAATGTTATTATAAAGTTATAAAGTAACTTTATAATAATAAAGTCACTTTAATATTATAAAGTTTTATCCCACATGGGCCAAGAAAGTGTTTGAGTTCACACAAGAAAAGAATAAAAGGGACTTAAGAGCTCATTCTTAGCATCCAAGATTTGATATTTGTTTGAAGATTCCTCTTTGGCATATGGAGAAGGGAGCCCTAGGGTTTTCTGCCAGTGTATCGACATTGGAGAGCGTAGTTGCTTCATTGCAACAACATGTTGAGGTTGTGAAATATCAGCTGAAGGTGCTTAACTATTGGCTTCATACAGAAATCATGTTTGAACTTCATTAGGTTTACAGGAGAGTAAAAGCTTCATCTTTCATTATTAGAAAATTGTAATTTGGGTATGCCCTATTGTAAAAACTTTCAAAAGTGAATCAATAAAATTATCTATTTGTTGTAGTAGGGTTTTATAGTTTTATTTCTGGTATTTTATTTGCATGCTTGGCATTATATTTTTAAGAATGCAAAAAAAGGGAAAACATATAGAAAAACACAAACAGATCGAAAACCCTCATCAGAAGCACAAAGTTTCAAAAGTGAGAACAAGAAGTGTTCTTACATAACCAAAAAGTCGAGTAAACACTTATGACTCCTTCTCAATTCCACATGATGGCAAGTGTCTTCCGGGGGTTGAGACATTGTTGGGGAAAGCAAGTATAAGTCGCCAGGGGGAGGGCTGTGGTAAACACCCTCTTAGGCTTGGTATATGGCTTCGGGTGGACTCATCATTTCCCTTCTCCCAAAATCATAATATGTTTACATTGTTGATAATCTATGGATGTGATGAAATTGTCTAACTCTAACAAGTATATATATATATATATATGCATGTATTACTCATGTGATGAATGTAGGATTCCAATCCAAGCTTGCATCATTAAAGAAATATTTGGTGAAATGAAACTCTAACCCTCATTCGTTGCAATTTGTGAATTGTTGGAAAATCAAGGGAAAATCAGGAAAGTGACAATACATAAAAGGCTAGTATGAAACATGGTGAAAGAACTAAAGGTTGCCTTCTACTTCCATTTTCAAAGAATGATAGCTAACTAGATAGTATGTTTTCCAAAATACCTGCAATGACCAAGAATGTCCTCTCATGAACAACTACAAACACCTAATATCAGTCTATCTATTGAGCCAAGTGATTTATGACTATCTCCTATAATGGGCATATGCATCTAGGGAAACTTTAGGCATTACTATGGTGTGATTAGGAGGTATTGTTATCATGAAATCAGTTTGTTGTTTAATTTATTAATGATTATTGTAGGTGATTCTTAAGAGCAAGATAGTTTTTCTCTCTGCAGTAAAACATGTTTTTCTTTTGTTGTTTGGAAAATTTGTCAAAGGTTGTCCAAAAGGTTTTCCCAATGCCCAAGGATAGTTATTCGGTCTTGCTGTACTAGGAGATTCAATAAAATAATTTGGGTGATGTAGTACCCATGAAACGCTATTTAAACAAACACAGAAAGCAAGGATGCTTTGGAAGGATATTTGAGCATCATAGGACCATAGGTTGGTTCTATGGGGGGACCTGTAAGTGCCCTTTGGATCTATCAGTAATTTTTTTAGCATTGTGTTTTTATGCAAAATGCATCATAACAGGAATTAAAAAAATTTAGATGCTTGCAAATGATTGACATCCCAAGTTCAAAACCTGACAGCCATCAGTCCATGTTAAGATGGCTTGGTAGATATAGGACATGAGTTGGCCTTCAATGATTCATCAATGATGACATTATTGTGAAATGTGAAGCAACCAGCTTCTTAGATTTAAAGAAATGCTTCACCATGAGAAATAATGTAATATTACAATTTCTAAGGCATTGTAGGTGGCGTACTACCTCTTTCCTTATTTTCATAATTTTTATGAAATTTGTAAAAAGAAATTTTAGATAGTTTTTGGTCAGCCATTTATCTCAAGCTGGAAAAAACAGGCGGGTGCTTGGTGCACAAGATTTCACTATCTCCTCGTATGGGTCACATCATGAAGAAAAACAAAGTATATTTCAAACAACACCATTGATGGATGAAAATTTTCTTAGGCTGACTTTGAATGAACATCTTGTTGCTACAGAGGGATTATTTTTGATCCTTCCTCCAAATGAAAAAAATTACTTTGATACCCTGTACCTCCTAAATTATCTTGTTCATAAGGGCATTGTCAATTACCATAGATTAACCCCTCAATTGTATGATATGTTGAAGCCCTTTGTCACACCAATTGAGCTGTCCACAATGGGACCAAGGCACATACTTGCCTACAACAACCTTATTTATAATGCATTAACAAGACCTAAATTTGTGATAGCTTGGATAGCAAGAACCCCAAAGATTGTAGAGGAAACAAAAGGAGATTGATTATCAGTCCTACAGAAGCATATTGTCTTCCTCAAGAAGTAGAGTTGTCAAACCGAGAAATAACTCATAAGGCACTTCAAGAGGTGTGCAAATAGATTTGTGTTGGTAACATTCATTGATGATAGCATGGAACACATGTCCTCTAAAATATCCCACATAGGATATTGCCCAAAAAATCTGATTTTCAAACACAAAAATTCTGCCCTAATTTTCTGATTTTAAATTTCTACACAAACCCTAACTTCTAATATGAATTTTTTTTATTGCAATCAAGTACAAACAACAAACATATATATTCCCAATTGCTCAAAGAATAAGGAAAATATAACTGAATTTCATTTATGAATGTAACCAACAATGAGCAATAACAAAATAACCATCCAAACATGCAATGAATCTGATTTTTCAGTTTGTCCAATCTGCTGCTACAAAACCAATACTAATGTCCATGCAATTACACCATCAAAATGGGCTCAACATGCCCAAAAATATTTCAAAATTTTTCTGCTATAAACATACCATAGTTACATGCCAAAAAGTATGTAAAATGCTGCTCCACAACAACCCTAGTTGGGCGAATTACTCCAGCTATGTCAAAATGTAACTGCTAATGCAAAATATGCATTCAAACCCTACCAAATAGATGTGTTGGACAGTAGATGAGTATTTGCAACCATTGTAAGCTCGCCAAAGTCTTCAAAAATGCCAACATTGCCTCCAAAGCAAGTCACACCACTTCCAACTTGGGCGCTCCACTCTAGGGAAACCCTAGACAAAATACCACCAAATATTCCCTCAAGAATTTTCCTGATCTGATCTGAAAATATGAGCATGAATTCTATCCCAAAATACCATTAAAGCACAAGTAGACCTCTGTCATGAAGTCCTCCCAAGATGAGCTAGGTTTTCATCCAACTCACCCACAATTCGCAAGGGTTTTCATCCTTGGAATGGCTGCAATAAATTGCTGATCAAGACTGAAGAAAATACGTGTGATGATCCAAAACCTACAAAATGAACTTGTATATATAGCAACCTCTCCTTGTCTCTCCAAATTGGCCAACCCAATTTGGGCACCAATTTGCTTCTTATTAAATCTAATTTTATTTCTTTTTATTCCTCAACTTGGGCACACTTTTTCATAATTCAATTTTTTTTCCCCTCCTTATAACTCCTAAAAGGGGTCGTCTAGTCCCAAAAAAAATTTATAAAAATAATTTGGCTTCACCACAATAATAATAAATTAAAGAAAATTGATTCCCAACTTCTCCAAGCCAAATAAAAAATATTGAGCAATAAAAGAATTATTTTTCCAATTTTGCGAGGCCCCAAACCACATTCCCTTACCTCATGAATTAGCCTACGGGAAAGAAGAATAGGCTAACTCCCATACCAATTGCTAAATGATCATGTTAGAAATGGAGACATTACAGTCCTCCCTTCTCGAGATTGTTTGTCCTCAAGCAATTGCAAACTAGGATGCTACAAAATCTACTCTCCTTCCCATGTCGCATCCTCCAATGGAAAATTCTTCCATCGCACCAAGTACTCACAGACCTCCCCGCTCCTCAATCGACACTCCCTCATCTCTAATATATTGTCAAGAATCAAAATCAAAACACCCTCTTCATCAAGAAGCAGAAGCTCAGGAGAAGAAACAATATGTTGTCCAAGTGCTTCTTGAGACAAGACACATGAAAAACATTATGGATCCTACTATTTGTGATTAGCTCAAGCTGATATGCTACCTATCCAACTCTCCTCACGATCTTTCAAGGACCATAGAATATGGGTTTCAACTTCTTCAAGGTAGACTGCCTATATGGTTGGAGGTACAAGAACACCAAATCACCAACCTCAAAAGTCCTCTTCACCCTATGTCTATTAGCGCATATATCTTTTGTTGATTCTGTGCCTATTGAATATTATCCTTAAGTGCCTTAAGGATATCTTGACTATCTTGCATCAACTCCTTACCCTTGGAGCACGACTATCATCAAAATCTAAATCTACAAAAGATGGAGCATCATACACACACAAGGCCCGAAATGGAGACATGTCAATCGACATATGATAGGCGGTATTGTTACAATACTCACCCATTTGCAACCATCTAATCCAAGCACACTGCTACCCCATAACATAATTTCGAAGATACCCCTCAACCCACTTGTTTACAATCTTCGTCTGCCCATTTGTTTGTGGGTGATAACCAGTGCTCGATGTCAACTCAGTACTAGCTAATTGAAATAGCTCCCTCTAAAATACACTAATGAATTTGTTGTCCCAATCACTCACAATGGTCTTGGGAAGACCATGCAACCTGAACACCTCCCTAAACAACAACTTAGCCCCCTGAAGGGTTGAATACTCCATTGGTATTGCAAAGAAGTGTGCATACTTGGTCAATCTGTTGACCACCACAAATATACAATCCCTACCTTAGACTTTTGGAAGTCCAGTGATGAAATCCATCAAGATACTCTCCCATTTCTGCTCTGGAATAGCCAATGGTTGAAGCAATCCTACAGGAAAAGTATGTTTGGACCTGTTTTGCTAACAAGTCATACACTCTCTAATATGCTGCAAGACATCATCGTTGAGACCCTTCCATGCAAATCTCTCTCCCGCTTGTCTGTAGGTTTTGAAAGACCCTGGATGCCCTGCTAGAGGAGTGACGTGAATGGCCCTCAAAATATCCTCCTTCAACTTCGACTCAAACGCCAAATAGATTCTATCCTTGTAGTAAATCACATCATCTATCACCTTATACCTATCATCCTGAACCTTTCCATCCATGAGCTCACAAGCAAAAGTATTCTTGGAATACTCAACCGACAAATGAGCTTTCCAATCAGCCGATATCTCAGACATAGAGAAAAGGGTAGGCCTCCTAGATAAAACATCAACAACCACACTGTTCTTTCCCTTAACATACTCAATGTCAAAATCATATGTGTGGACCTTGCTTATCCACTCTTGTTTCCTCTCATTCAAGTCCATCTATGCAAGGAAATGCCTCAAGCTATTATGGTTGGTCCTCACCACAAACTAGTTACCCACCAAGTACAATCTAAACTTTGCCAAGGCATGCATGATGGTGAGCATCTCCTTACCATAGGTGGAATAGAGCCTCTCTACATCCCTCAACTTCCTACTCTCAAATGCAATGGGATGTCTATTCTACATCAAAACCACACCAATGCCTACTCTTCATGCATCAAACTCCAAAACAAAGGGCTACATGAAGTCAGGCAATGCCAAAATTGGGCAAGAACTAATCACCTGCTTAAGCTTGTCAAAAGTATCCTGGGCATCCTCCGACCACCTAAATTCTCCCTTGTGACATCTGTGAGTGGTTCTATGAGTTGTGAAAATCCCTTCACAAACCTCCTATAGTAACAACATAGCCCCAAGAATCCTCTCAACTCCGAAATGTTCTTAGGCGGTAGCCAATCCAAGATAGCCTGAATCTTCTCTTAGTGAACTCGGACTCCATTAGCTCCAATCACATGCCCCAAATAGAGAATCTCAATCATCCCAAACTCACACTTGAATTCCTTAGCAAACAAATACTTTGCCTCCATGATGCTTAGTACGTCCTTAATATGTTGAAGATGTTCCTCCCATGTCTTACTATATATAAAAATGTCATCAAATAACACCAACACAAACTTACGCAATTTCTTACGAAAGATGTGATTCATGCATGATTGAAAAGTAGCAAGGGCATTAGTAAGACCTTAGGGCATCACCGAAAACTCATAGTGCCCATAATGACACCAAAATGCAATCTTGTGGATGTCCTAACAAACCTGAATCTAATGGTATCTCGAATGAAGATCAATCTTCATGAAATATACTACCCCATGTAGCTCATCAATCTTGGGAATGGGGTACCTATTCTTGATTGTCTTCTTATTCGAGGCCCTATAATCAATGCACATCCTCATGGTGCCATCCTTCTGCTTCACTAGAACAATTTCAAAAGTAAAGGTACTAGAACTAGGCCAAATGTGTCCCATATCAAACAAATCCTTAATCGTCTTCTCAATCTCCTCTTTGAAGTGTCGTGGATGATGATAGGGTATAGTAATGATGGGCTTGGCTCCCTCCTCAAGCTCAATGGCATGCTCAAAACCACGATCTAGTGGCCTATCACGAGGGATATCTCCAAACACCATGCTATACTTATCAAGCATAGACTGAATATCAACATGATGCTCATGAGTGCGAGAAGAAGATTTGGAAGATACAAAGCATTGGGCTTCCCAAGCAATATCATCATGCCTAAACAATGACTCCATCCTCCTTGCTGAAACAACCCTTGGTCCTCCATTTGAAAGTTCTCAAACAACCTTCTTTCCATTGGACATGAACTCAAGTTCCATCTTCTAAAAATCCTATATATACTGCCCCAAAGACTGTAGCCATTGGAATCCTAAAACAACATCAATATCACCAAGTCCTACCACATAGAAATCATCAGTAAAAGTATAATCGCCCATCTAAATGCTAAGCAAGGATACCTTCTTAAACCATCTCATGGAAAAGCCACTGACAACTGTCACACTAAACCCTGAAAAGTCCTCAGCTTGTAGACCCCTCTTCGCTACCAACACCTCATCAAAGAAATTATGCGTGGCTCCACTTTCAATCAAACAAGTAACTTGTTGTCCCTTAAGGACCTCTCTCACTTGAAAAGGATGATACCTAGGCACTCCTGAAATAGAAGCAATGGTAGCATGTGTTGCATCCTCTTAAGCATTTGGCTCAAGCTCCAATTGTGGTGCATGATCCTCTCACTATCCTAACTAGTGTCCTCAACTACCTCACTCTCAACATCAAAAGTGACCTCTATGAGATGTGATTTTCCTTTTCCAAAGCATTTATGACTAGTCTCCCAAGGCTCCTTGCAAGAGAAACAAAGCTTCTTCCTCAATTCATTCCTCGTCTCATTATCCATCCTCAAAGGTGCTGGTTAAGGCTGATTGAACTTCTTTGGAAATGAAGTTGAGCCCTTGAAGTCCTTTTGAGGCTGAAATGATGTAGGAGTAGTGTTAAGGTCAAGAGCAAGATGAATAGCATCATCAAGTGTACTAGGCCTATGGGTCTTCACCAAACCCTTCAACTTATGATTCAATCCTTCCACAAATAACATTGTCACCCTCTTCTCAGTCATATCGAGTACCAGTACTACACTTTGTTGGAACTCATTGATGTATGAATCTACATGCCCAACCTATCTCAACTGTGTCAAATCCTTGTAGTAGACTTTTATATCCCTCCTATCAAACCTTGGAATGAGCTTGTTTGTTAACTCCTCATAAGAATGAATCATCGCATGGTTTTGTGTCACAAGCCCACGATGCCACCAATCATAAGCTACTCCCTCAAGGTGCATAGTTGCAAATTGAATTGCATCCTCTTCTGACACGAATTTAAGCTTAAAAAATGTATCTAACTTGTGTACCCAGGCTCTAGCACTGGTCTTACCATCAAAGTTAGGGAGAGGAATCTTGTTCAATGCTTCTTTGTATTCCTTGTGTTGCCTTTGAGGTCACCTTTCTTGCTTGCCTTTCTTCTTATTCCTTCGTTGGTTCATGTATTGATGTAAGTTGATGGCAATCCTAACCTCAACCGAAAGTGTCTGGTACTCATCATAGGAAACCATCACATCATCATTATATGAGTGTCTTCTTCCTCTTCATCGGATACTACTTCTCTTCTTTGCACAAAAGTAGACCGAAGTGGCCTATCTGACACTATAGTAAAGGCTCTGAGATGTACCTACTCTATTCTGCACTGCAAGTTAATGACTAATCCACAAATTTCTATGCATTTAAAAACTAAGGTATGCTAAGTGGCCCACAAATCAGAGTATTACATTCAATTCAGGTTATGCTCCACACATATTACAAATGTCATGTGTCATAAACTTGCAAAATAACACTCAGTTTCCCAATATACCAAACAATCTATCAGCCAATCAAGGAGCACCGTTATATGCCCCTTTTAGTGGCGCATTCCCCTCACGATGGAGCTCCTGATAATTTCCAGTAGGTGTGTCTCAATTCCTTCACGTGTTGGGCTTAGTACAATAGTCTGGTGATGTGATGGTAGCCCGTGTGTTCCTACCTTTGCACCAGGTTGTTCTCCTTAGTCTAGTTGATCTAGACAAAGTAACCAATCTCAATGAACAAAGGACAAATGTAGGAATAATGCAAGGAAGATATACGAATCACAATACGCAACTGCAAGGGAGAGATTGATTCCCCAACCTTGACGTTTCTTGAGGAGGTTTTTATCTCCTTCAAAGAGTCATGGCATTCATCCAAGTTGCAATGCCTCCTTGAGCGCAACGACTCTCAATAAATATGAATGATAGCAATGCCTTCCAAAAGGTCGGCCCAAATATAAACTAAATTTAAATATTATTTATCAATAATTTGAATTTATATTATTGTTTATTATTATTAAATATTATTTAAATTCAAAAAAATAGTGTTGAAGAACACTCCTTGCTACCAAGTATGAAAATAGGACCCCATTAAGAAACGGGGACATGACAATCCTCTGGTTCCGATAATTGCTTGCCCTCAAGCAATTGCAAGCTCGTGTCCATGAATGTTGAGACAACCAATAAGTGATGAAGGATATAGCATCTGTACCCCAAACCTCTACTACTCAACTTTGATGAAAACGTCAGCAAGCCAATACTTGTGCCATGATACCAAAGAAATAGTGCAGCAAACATGTCAATTCCTAGATCCCAATTCATCACACTATCACGTTCAACAAACACTAGATGGATGTATCTCCAAGGGCCATCAACTCCAATCAACTTCTAGACCTTGAGTGTTCTCTCATGGATGTACAGAACATGGGAGGAAGGCTTTGTACACTCACCCTCATGAGTAGGGGCTGCCAATTCAAGACTAAGTGAAACCCGAAGTCTATTGTTCCAAATCAAAAAATCATGACATTTATCATAAATCTCCTTAGTGCCTTCAACCATCTCAAAATTCTCCTTTCTCATTGCTTCATGCTCTCCAATGGGTGTTGGTCCAATGTGGATTCTTCCATGAGAATTATAAACCTTAAAGTTAATCTTTTTGGATGTCATTACATGATGATGTAAAGATAAAGGACAATTGTCATACATCAAAAAACCAGTCCTCGCCTCACGCTCAAGTGCAATGTCTTCCCTAAACTCAATCAACTCTCCTAGACCCATCATATGCACATCAGAGATTTCCTTTTGAAGATTAGAAATTAACCAATCAACAAACTCATTAATCTTGGAGAAAAGGAACTCAAATGTTTCTTGATCAACCTCTATGGAGTTTCCTTCTCTTATTTCACTTATAACCTCCATCATCCCAATGTCATTAGGGTTTTCATGATAAACTTGCAATTTCTGCTCATGAGGGTCAATCTTAGATGCGCCATTCTTCACAATAACATCATCACATGGTTCAATTACTTCCATACTTGAAGCTTGGTTGGCTACTTCTTGGATATCACTTGAAATTAGTGACACCTCTTCCTTCATTTCGAGCTCTTCATATGCAACGGATGGAGTCTTTCTCACCTTCCCTTCATCAATTTTCCATTGGTCCATACAATCATTAGGAATCAAAAAGCAATCTTCATCTTCGACTTGCTTATAGGGTTCCTCTAGTTCTTGTTTTGTGATGTCTTGTGGCTTTAGTTTTTCTTTTTTCCCTACGACTTCCTCCTCTTGTGAGTCTGGCTCTATTATACCCCTTATTGGTTTAAGTTCCATCACCTCGGGCTCTTCTTGTTTCATAAATGATTCATCTAGCTTCTGCCCTTTAATCTCCTTAGCAGTTTCTAAATCTTCCTCTTCTTTCCTCTTTCGTCTTATGTAGTTGTAAAGTCCTCTTTCATTTGGGTTTTCGATATTCAAGACATTGTAAATAATCATCGAAAGGGAGTACAAATTTGATCTTCTCAGACATTCTTGGATATTGGTCAAAGATCTTGGTGGCTTCATATGGATACCTTTCTTGATCCTTTTGTATCTTTGATAATAGCTCCTGAAGGGGATCTATGTCTTCTTCCTTGGGTAGGAATTTAGCTCGCCACTTCATGTTTTCTCTCCTAAATTCCCAGAGTCCTTGATTCAACCTTCATGCAAAATCAGTCCCGCGAGTAGGCAGGACCACGGCTCTGATACCACTGAGATGTACCTACTCTATTCTACACTGCAAGTTAATGACTGATCCATAATTTTCTACACATTTAAAAACTAAGGTATGCTAAGTGGCCCAAAAATCAAAGTATTACATTCAATTCAGGTTATGCTCCACCCAAATTACAAATGTCATGTGACATAAAGTTGCAAAATAACACTCAAATTTCCAATATACCAAACAATCTATCAACCAATCAAGAAGCACCAGAGATCTTACAAAGTAGTATAGACCATTAGGATTCACATACGACATTGACTAAACACGAATCATAAGTATAGATACCTTTGACAATGAGCAACAAAGCTCGGAATGGCTAAATAATGAGTTCCAGATTGATCTTATAATCACACAGAATATATAAATCCAATCCCATTGCGCAGAAATGGGCTTGATGACTTAGATATATCAAGAATAGCTTTTCATTAGACAACCCCGTATCAATGACCAGATCAGCAATATGCATTGACATAGGCAGCAACTTCTAGCATTGAACTTTTGTTTCTCTGTGTAGCGCCCAAATGTTGCGATAATCACACACAACCAATAGCACCATTATATGTGCCCTTTCAGTGGTGCATTCCCCTTGCGATGGAGCTCCTAATAATTTCTAGCAAGTGTGTCTCAATTCCTTCATGCACTAGGCTTAGTGTGATAGTCTATGGTAATGTGATGGTAACCCGTGTGTTCTCGCCTTTGCACCGAGCTGCTCTCCTCAGTTGAGTTGATTTGGAAAAAGTAACCAGTCTCAGTGAACAGAGGACAAACGCAAGAATAATGGAAGGAAGATATGCGAATCACAATACGAATTGCAAGGGAGGGATTGACACCCCAACCTTGACGTTTCTTGAGGAGGTTTTCATCTCCTTCAAAGAATCATGACATTCATCCAAGCTGCAATGCCTCCTTGAGCCCAACAACTCTCTATAAATATGAATGATAGCAGCGCCTTCCAAAAGGTCAGCCCAGATCTAGACTAAATTTAAATATTATTTATCAATAATTTAAATTTATATTATTGTTTATTATTATTTAATATTATTTTAAATTCAAAATAGTGCTGAAGAACACTCTTTGCCACCAAGTATGAAAATAGGACCCCATCAAGAAATGGGGACATGGCAGGTTCTCCCTATATAGGTAGCTGCTCTACCCATGTTGTTATTGGCACTGTTGTTCACTCTTGGGGTATGCAGGTCTATCCTCAATTCTCCAATTGCCGCTACTATCTGTTGTTGAAAAGTTTGCAACACCTGTTTTTGTTGCTTGGAAAAAGTGTGCAAAATTTTTTCCCAAGGATGATCATTCCTCCTTGGACTTTCTTCTCCCATTTCTTGCTATGAGTCTTGATGCCTTGTTCTTCGATTATAGTAAAGCTGAAATGGTGATTGCATATAAGACACTCAAGCTGGCAGGATCAAAGCTTTGATACCATTGAAATATCCCACATAGGATATTGCCCAAAAAAATTGATTTTCAAACTTAGAAATTCTGCCCTAATTTTCTGATTTTAAATTTCTGCACAAACCCTAACTTCTGATATGAAAATTTCTGATTATAATCAAGTACAAACAACAAACATATATATTCCCAATTGCTCAAACAATAGGGTAAATATAACTGACTTTCATTTATGAATGTAACCAGCAATGAGCAATAACAAAATAACCATCCAAACATGCAATGAATCTGATTTTCAGTTTGTCCAATCTGCTGCTACAAAACCAGTACTAATGTCCATGCAATTACACCACCAAAATGGGCTCAACATGCCCAGAAATATTTCTAAAGTTTGCTGCTATTAACTAACCCTAGTTACATGCCAAAAAGTATTTAAAATGCTGCTCCACAACAACCCTAGCTAGGCGAATTACTCCAGCTATGTCAAAATGCAACTACTAATGCAAAATATGCATTCAAACCCTACCAAATAGGTGTGCTGGCCTGCTGGACTATAGATGAGGATTTGCAACCCTTGTAAGCTTGCCAAAGTCTTCAAAAATGCCAAAATCACCTCTCCAAAGCAAGCCACACCACTTCCAACTTGGGCGCTCCACTCTAGGGTCAAACCCCAGACAAAATACCACCAAATCTGCCCTCAAGAAGTCACCTGATCTGATCTGAAAATATGATCATGAATTCTATCCCAAAATACCATTAAAGCACAAGTAGACCTTCATCATGAAGTCCTGCCAAGATGAGCTAGGTTTTCATCCAACTACCCACAATTCACAAGGATTTTCGTCCTTGGAATAGCTGCAATAAATTGTTGATCAAGACTTAAGAAAATATGTGTGATGATCCAAAACCTCCAAAATGAACTTGTATATATAGCAACCTCTCCTTATCTCTCCACATTGGGCGACCCAATTTGGGCACCAATTTGCTTCTTATTGAATTTGATTTTATTTCTTTTTATTCCTCAACTTGGGCGCACCTTTTCATAATTCAATTTTGTTTTTCCCTCCTTATAACTCCCAAAAGGGATCACCCAGCCCCAAATAAAATTTATAAAAATAATTTGGCTTCACCAAAATAATAATAAATTAAGGAAAATTGATTCCCAACTTCTCCAAGCCAAATAAAAATTATCGAGCAATAAAAAGATTATTTTTCCAATTTCTCAAGGCCCCAAACCACATTCCCTTACCTCATGAATTAGCCTACGGGAAACAAGAATAGGCTAACTCCCATTCCAATTCCTAAATCATCATGTCAGAAATGGGGGCATTACATCCTGTGGGACATTAACAATGAACATAGCACCTATTGTTAGACAGGTTTCCTCCAGTTCTCTTGGAGAGAGGACTGCTATGTATAGGTGATCGAAGCAAATAATGCATAGCGTCTTTCTTAAAACTGTTCAATCTAAGCAATAAGCTGTCACAGAAAGATGCATTAAGCATAAAATCAACAGAAAGTAAACAATTGCATAAAAAAATGGCTAGAAAGTAAAAAAGTAAACAGAAGTAAAATAGTAAAACAGTAAACAAAAGTAAAGTGGTAGCATTCAGAGTAACCATTATCATAGCACAAGCATAGAAAGTAAAAGACTGAGTAAGCAAGGAAACAAAAAACATACTGGTATATTTGGATTCTTCTATGTGCTGTCCATTGCAAAGTGTTGGGAAGTAGCTCAAGTTTCAATGATATTTATAGGAAGACTTAGCATCGATCAAGAAAAGAATGTAATTAAACAAAATCTGATATCTGATAGGAAATAAGTAAATGCACTAAGCAGCTGGGAAGAATTTTAAGCAAACCAAATCAGTGACTGATATGACATGCAATAGAAGTATGCCTGCCGGCAGTGGTAAAAACTATGGTAAAAATAATATATGCAAGTAAAAAATGGTATATTGCATTTATTTGCATAACACTGCATTGAATGCTTTGAGGCAGAGATAAGGGTTGATTTTTATGGCAGAAAGTTTCCAGATTACGTGAAAACAACTAGCTGTTTTTGACAATTGACAAAGTTTATTGTCAAAGTTTCCTAGTCCCGGCGTGAGACAACTTTCAGACTGAAAGCTCACACTAAATATAGCCTATCGACTAATAACCACAAATTATGTAAATTGAAAAATTAGTAACATTTTACTGAAACCACACTGCTCTCTAGAGCAAAAGTAAGAGCTGCAGAAACTACCATCGTCCCTTGAGCATAAATTTTCATTCGAGGATTAAGGAATAAGGAATATAACTTTTAAGTAGGCATGGAGAGAATAATCAAGAGGCACCTGTAACATTTAAACAAAAAGACACAATACACATATAAGAAGCGAGTAAATTCATTTAGTGCAATATAAATAAAAAACAAGTAATCCATTGCAACTAGAAAAATACAATACATATTTATAAAAGTATAGAATAAATCTATTTAGTGACATGTTTAAAAAGATAAAAAGACTGGAATGGAAATCAGAAAAACACCAGATCAGAATGAAAATTCGCAGTTGTATGTTAATATTAAAATGTATTCATGCAATGCAAAAATATTGATATCTTTTGTATACATAAAAGAACTTCAATTTGTTAGTTTAAAGTTGACAAACAACATGCAGAATATGTCTGATAATTATTTAGCTGGAGCACAAGAAACAGTAACAGTAGGCCAACATATGTGAGAAAGGAGTACTTTGGAGCAAAGCTTTAGTTTTCTAAGGATAATACGGCTATATCAAAGAAATCTGATTAGCTTTAGCTCTTAGTATAAGTTGAATTAGAAGACAACTTTTTAAATTCATACAAAATTCCAATTAATTAACATACTAATAAAAACAAAAATTAAACAAATATTTACTCTTCAGCAACAGACACCTCCTACAATCCTTGAAAATCAAGAAAACTAAAGGGCTTGAAAATCAAGAAAACTAAAGGAGAAAACTAAAAAGTAGGGAATAAAAAGGACTATCAAAATATATATATGGTTTTTTCAAACATTTGATTTCATAAAAGAAAACTGAAATACTGAAGCTTACCAACTCACCTCTTGACTAATTTGACTCTAACATTTCCTCACCCATCTTGATCTTATCCATATATCTCGTTTTATATCTATACTTGAACTGAAATCACAATTTTCATCCAGGCTAAAATGTAGTCTGAACCCAGTCGAGCTAGATTGTAGATATAAATCTGTGTGCCAGCGCCATTCTCTTTAAAGCTTATAAACTTGCTTCGGATGGTATATTTATCGAATGGTGAGTGTGCTATGATATCTTTCAAATGTGCCTCTGCTTTTGGTTCATTACACAAATTGGGATCGTGTGGTTGTGTGCTATGATATCTTTTAAATGTGCCTCTGCTTTTGGTTCGTTGCACAAATTGGGATTGTGTTATATTATTGTTTTATTCCTGTATATTTGTCTGAAATCCCTCTTGAATACTTATCTAAAATGATCCCTAAACATGGAGAATGGGCATTTGTTCATCTTGAAGAATGAATTAATAATGCCATGTATGCAAATGCCTTAGAATAAGCTCTAAAATTTTAGGCCGAATTGATTGTGAAATAAGGCTCCTATCATGCATTTTTTATTTATTTGGCAATCAATTCGGCCTAAAGTTTTGAAGTTTACTCTAAGGCATTCGCATCCATGGCATTATCAATCAGTTCTGCAAGATGACCAAATGCCCATTCTCCTTGTTTAGGGATCATTTGAAATAAGTATTCAAGAGGGATTTCAGACCAGTATACAGGAATAACACAATAATATACAGCCACACAATCCCAATTTGTGTAACGAACCAAAAGCAAAGGCACATTTGAAAGATATCATAGCACACTCACCATTCGATCCCAATTTGCTGGGTCTTGTCCAGCTGGAGGTCCTATAAAGAACTCATCATTTTCATGTCGGCAAACTCCAACCTATATTAAATACCATAAACATAATTTTTCAGATCATTTTTTCAAAATTATCGTTTCTATACCGGTTTCTATATTGTGCAAATGAGCACACATCCTTGCATATAGTTATGTATGAAAATTACTTCTAACAAATCAAAGTAAACCCCATACTATAGCGGCAGCAACCAAAATTAAATAATATTGCTTATCTGACAGGCTATTATAAGCATAATGATTTTATATGATGCAAATGAAATATTTAAATGCCTTATAAACAGAGAAGTAGAAAAAGAACTTAAAACTTCACCTTGTTTTTATTAAGGAGATAAGTGAGAAATCTTTGCCACTCATCATGTTGATGCCAGTTTTTCCCAGATGAATTGAAGTTTGAGGCAAACTTTTCAGTGAAAAGAGACCCATAGGAGTGATATCCTTGATGTGCAAGGATTCAGGGCTGTAAAGATATTCAAATAAAGTCACTGCGCATGAAAAAACCCTTATAAACAATAAAAACAAGAGCAATCAAAATTCAATGCCATCTGAATAAATTGTTCGGGTATGCAACTTGGCTCAAATTTTGAGCAAGCACATACAAGCTGGAGTAGCATGCATCTTATGGAAGTGAACTCTTGCATTTTGAGAACTCATTTTAAATAATACATAGATATTTCTGCTATTCTGAAGGAAATTTTTATCATCAAAGATAGAACTTCAATTAATATGTATTTCTTATGTATCGAAGATATCAAACAACTCGAGTCATCTAGACATCCACAATACCTTAAAAACATATTTTTCCAATCTAATATTACATTATAATCTTACATTTTCACCGGAGAATTAGAACATAAAACTTGGCTGATTTGCTTGCCATCTTTCAAAAGCATAATAAGGATGGATGATTCATCTGGTCTCCCACATAAATGCAGAGTCAAGTGTCAGACACAGCCAATATAAACACATTATATTATCACACTAATAATTTTAATCATGTAAAATAGCTCAACATGTTAAAACTTAGCTCCCAAATTTACTTATAATTCTTAAAAGGAGTAAAGAACATACCTTCTTCAAGAGTATAAATATCAAGATTGGACATACATTTCATAAACGTTATTTATACATAAAGGTATAAGTTGCTACGATTTCGGTTACTATTTCCAGAATTTGAAATGCTAGAATAGTGTTGTTATTCACACTTCTTTACCAGTGACTCCTTTCAATGCATTTTAGAGGAATTATCAGCAGATGCATGCATTACCTGAAGTGCAGCTTAAGGAGCTGTAAATGGAGGCCACCCTTTGTTTATAGGAAGAGTAATAAACTAGCACTTGCACCAAGAGGAGCTGCAAGGAATAAGCCGATACAATTTGTATTACATATATTGACAGCAAGATTATTGATAAGCTGAAAAAAGAAAATGATAAAGTGGATATTGGGTGAGATTTATTCACCTTGTTAAAGGTGCCTCATATCATAAACTATTTCCTTGATGCTGAAATATTGATTTTCATTTGCCTTGCAAAAGTTGTGTCCCATGCTAAACTCTTTACTTGATGGACAAATTTGAAGTTAAACATGTTAGAATATCATATTGAAAGAAAGTAGTGGAAGTGGTTGCTAAGACTCAAAGTGAGCACCAATAACAACCTCATCGATCAAAGCGAACTAAGGTAAAATGAGATAAAAATAGAAGAGGCACTAAATTTGGTGGGGGGAATTAAGGTGTCCTGCTAAATTTTTATTATCTTCACGCCACCAAAAGCACACTGTCTACACCGAAATTTGGGCCAAACAAAGATCTTAGGTGGTGTGCATGTGAAGTAAGAACTGGTGATGTGTGAATTTGAAGAGCAAAAGAGACATTCTATGGCCTGCTATGTGTCGGACATAAGTAAGGTAGTTGTGCATAGTTGTGCAGGTGGTGAGTAGCTAGTAAAATATTTTACCACGTGTTTGTACGGTGCCAACAAGAAGAGCTTATACAGAAACCTACCTTACAGGATGAAATATAGGTGGAAAATTAAAACAAGTGAGTAGATCGAGCATTCTCCTCTGTTTCAATGGCCGCTCTCTCTGAGCAAAAAGTATGCTGAACTGCTCAGTTGCATGGAATAATAGTAATGCCAACTCAATTAAATGTTATTTTGATTCTTAATAAACTTCTTACAAAAATATTCAGCTCCATAAATAAACCAAAATCAGATTATACAATTTTTACCATTCCTACTATTTAAAAATTATAACATATTAAATCTTTCTTTTCAAATATTCGAAAATGTGGCATGTAACTTAATTTCAACTTCGAGCCTTAAGAAATAATGATTCTCTACAAAGCCCGCTCGTTGAATGCGACCCGAGTTTCCTGGTAATCTCCATTTTCATTATTTCTAAGCCATATGTTCATCACTTTGGTAGCGTTTGCTCTGAAATGCGAAAGGCAATGGCCAGTGTCCATGTATTTCAGCAAAATAAACAACTGAATTCATTGCTGAGAATGTTTGTTACTTCGTGTTCTCGTCTTTGAGTTTTGATTTTCACGATAGCTCAATTGCATTTTTTTAATTTTATTTTTAGGCTCTCTAAACAGTTACTTGTTTGTTGCGGACCAGTTACTTGATTGTTGTGTGCTTTGGAGGAAAATTACAGTTAGCATGTATTGGAAATTCCAGTCGTATGCTGTGAAATCATGCCATTAAATTAGGGAAACTGTATGCAATATTATATTTACATTTTTCACCTTAATAATAGGGTTAAGTGGTCATTTACTAAGCTTAGCTCCAATTCAAGAAAAGAGAGAGGAAAGTGGTTTCACCTAATAAATACTAGAGGTGGAAACCCTAACTGTGGGCATGGATAAAACCTGTGAACTATTAAACATAAAACCTCAAAGAAATGTCGTTTCATAGCATGCCGTGATTGCAAGATATGTGCAAAATAAATTCGATGAAAAAGCTTTGGAAACTCGCAAGAAAATGCGTTTGGCGCAAGCTTGAAGTTGAACGCACAACCTTTCTAGCATCTTCTCTGTTTTGTGTCAATATGGGAGCTTGGAAACCGCGTATACGCATCAATCAAAGCATTAAAAAGATAAAGGAATTTTGGCATATGTTGAAGCTGCAAATGCTCTGGTAGACGTCCACCCAAACAAGGACGGACAAGGTATGTAAATTGTTTGGTGTATAACCAGACATCAAAACCTCTGCCTGGTCCTTAATGGCGCTCTCAACAGTGTATGAACATCTACCAAAACATAACGGATATAGAATAAGCTAAGAATATAATTTATAAGTAGAACACTAACTATTTCAACAAAATAATAGAAAAATAAAAAAGGAAAATGACAAGAATAACTAGACAAGAAATAGTACTGGTGCAGGAGTATTGAACCATACAGACGTCCAACTCCAAAGCTCGATGATGGCTTGATCTGTTAACAGTCGGTCCATTTATGGAAATTGGAGGCAGTGATCAAGGGTGATTTGATTTGAGGCGGTGACCAAGGGTGATTTGATTTGATATGACTTTACAGATCCAAGATTGGATTTGATATTTAATTTTATATTAAATTGCAACTCTCTTCCAACTGAAAACTGTTTTCTGGTAGCAGTGAACAAGTTTTCATATTAAATTGCAACTCTCTTCCAACTGAAAACTGTTTTTTGGTAGCAGTGAACAGGTTTTCAGGCGTGAGACAAGTATTCAGGCAGATTGTGCACTGGGGATCCCAGAAGTTCTTCCAACTGAAAACTGTTTTCTGGTAGCAGTGAACAGGTTTTCAGGCGTGAGACAAGAATTCAGGCAGATTGTGCACTGGGGATCCCAGAAGTAAAGCCTATCGGCTAATAATAATAATTACTGTCCATGTAATTTGTCAGTCTTGGGTGTTTTAGGTTAGTAGTTGGAAATATTTCAGCTAATTGAAGCTTGTCTCATTCCTATGACTTGGGTCTAAATCTAGAGTTTCTAGCCTCTATCACAGGGTTAGCTTTCGTAGGTCTATCACAGGGTTAGCTTTCGTAGGGCCATCGTATAAGGGAAATAAAGTGAAGTCCAATTGCTTAGAAATAAAAATCATCCCTTCTTATTGTGGACTAGTTTACATTATCTTAGGTGTGAAACGGGCAGGTGGGTGGTTCCTAAAGAGTAGTGGGAAAAAAGAATATGCCGATTTTGTAACAAGGATAGGGTGGAAACGGAGTGGCACTTCATCATGGAGTGCTCAGAGTATAATGACATTCGGGCCAGCTATGGGGACACCGTGCAGGTTGATAATTTAAATACCTTGTTTGAAGTGTCAAGGTTAGACAAAACTGCAAACTTCATCATCAAAATACATTGTAGAAGGGCTGATCTCAAACTGAGTTTACAAACTGTGTAGGGCCTTTCTCTGGTGGACTCTTGTACTGTCCTTTGGTCCCTTAGACCTCCTTGACCTAGTGAACATCATTAAAAAAATTATTTTCATTTCATTTCATTGTGAGTTATGGGCCATAGTTGCTAAATCTTTCAATTAATACTATCCTAGTTTTATTTTATTTTTAATGCTACTCACTTCGCAACCCACGGTAAGTATGACGGGGCAAATAGATAACTTTATTTATGCCGATTACACCGCATAACCTTACAGTGGCAGCACACCTATTAGCACCCCAGCACATCTGTAAAATGAATGAATGAAAGATTTTAATGACGTCCGCGAGACTAAACAGTCTATGGGACCGAGACAAAACAGGCTTGATTTGTCTTCATGCTCTTTTCCAAGTCAAATCCCCTGCTATTAATTTTGACAAGAAGGCTAGCCGTCTAATTAATCTTATCTTCCTCAAATAGCTGGTGCATATTGTCCACTTTCAAACTATTTTCATGCTCAGTACGGATATCCTCATAAGCAATGCATTCCATGATGAAGTGCCATTCTGTTTCCACAACCCCCTTATTGCAGAAAATACAAGTTCTTTCTTCCCAAGTTTCCTTGGGTATCTTCCACCTACCGGTCTCACACCTAAGGTGATGTGATCCCGTCCTCAATTGTGCCACTAACAACCTCACTTTCCCTTTGATAGCCACACCTAAATAAGTTTTTTCACCATGATCCTTTGTCAGGTTAAACTCTTTGATGTAGTATGCTTTTTTCCGCCCAATCTGGTTTGTCCACATGGCAGTTCTGAATTTTTCAGTCACATAGCTTTTTATTTCACTATTGGTGCTAGGACACTCATGCAAATTGATGTCCCACTTGTTCATCCACTTGTGGTTTTGTTTCATCCAAGTTTTCTTCCTACGATCTAGCGTCTCCTTCATAGCTGTTTTAGGCCAACGGTGGTTATCCATGTTTTCAACCTTCTTTAAATAGCTTATCAACCGGATTAAAGCCGAAGCTTCCAATGGAAAAGACCCCGTTTCAGCTAAAAGAATTTCATAGGGGACAGTGGTTTTAACTTTGAGACTACTTGTTATTAGATGTTTTTGAATTCTTTCTAGTTGTCTCCAACTGCACTTTGACATACTGCTTCCCCATACCTCACACCCATAAAGTACAACCAGAGTAACAAGCAAACCAAAAAGAGTTTTCTTGGTTTTCCAATCCCAAAGCTCAGCTTTTCTACACCTATTTTGTAGAAGGTAAGAAGCTTTCCAACCTCCCTGTATCCTTTTCGTCCGACAAGTCTCCCAACTGAGCTTATAATGAAAGTCAATCCCAAGATATTTGTATTCTTTGACTATTTCAAGCGGGCTGCCTTCAAAAAGAAAGGTATTCTGGATATCTTTTCTATTCAATGAGAAAATCATGATTTTGGTCTTGGTGATATTCACTTGCATCCCAACCTCGTGACAAAAGAGTTCTAGAGCTTTCAGATGTTCTCTTAACCCATGCGCTGTTTTTGAAATTAGGATAAGATCATCAGCATATAAAAGTAGCTTCACCACATAACCTGCCAGTTGAATACCGTCCCCATCCGTTTTGCTTAACCAAGCTTCCAACTTATCAATGTATAACCCAAAAAGCGTGGGAGATAGAGGACAACCTTGTTTAACTCCAATGTCGCTACCAAAACATTCTGACATACCATCACTTGTTCTGATTTTAGCTCTAACGTTCTCATACAATCTGTGAACCGTTGCTCTATACACATTTGGGATGCCTAATTCCTCCATTCTATTCCAAAGTTTGTCTCTAGGTACCGTGTCAAAAGCTTTCTTGAAATCTACAAAACAGCAATAAGCTTCCTCACCCTAAGTGTTCCAAATTTTTTCAACCAAGTGTCTAAGGGTGATGCAGTGATCAATGGTAGAGTGTCTTGACCTAAAGCCTGCCTGCCCCTTTGCCCTTTTACCCTCATTTTCTGCCCAATTGCTGATCCTTCGCTCAATCATGCTCCCAAAGAGCTTGCCAAAGATAGGATTGACCATAATCGTACGGTAGTTAGATGGATTGTTTATATCACCACTTTTGAATAGAGGAATGACCACACTAGTGGTCCACTCCATAGGAAATCCTTCTTGGTTGACATTATTGAAAATTCTTTTTATGTAAGGAGCAAGAGTCTCGATCCCCCATTTTAAAAATTCAGCCTGCAACCCATCTATGTCCTGCGCTTTACCACTCGCTAAATTCTTTATTCCTTGTTTAATATCATCCACAGTGAATAGTTCAATTGATGTGTTAATAACAGGTGGATGGTCTTTCTCGTGAACCCGCTCATAAAGAAGCCTAGCATACTCTAGCCATTGGACATCTGTAATACCGTTTTCAATCCTCTTTTTCTTTTGCTGCAATTCTCTCCAAAAACCTTTAGGGTTCTGTTTTCCAAGCGAGATTAGCTCCTTCCTTCTTTCATTTACATAATCATATTTTTTTGACTGCACCAATTTTTCATATTTTTTCTTGTACTCTTTGTCCATTCCTTTCTTTTTTAGTGATCTCTTGGCTGCCTTACATTCTTCATCATACCATGGATTTGCCGAGAAAGTGTTTGCAGCCCTCATCTTGGGGTGGGACCTTTTGCATGCATTTAAAGCCCTGTGAATTATTGGGATCAACGAATTGCTGTGAATGTGGATGTCCCCATCTTTTGTTGCTTTGACCTCTCCGTTGTTTTTTAAATCATGGAAATGCTGTTTAAGAATAGCATTAAATATTTCTCTATTTTCTTTATTCAGGAGGATTTTACCCTTGGGGAGGGTTTTATTTTGCATGTGTTGAACCTGTTTAATGTGCTGGCTGATTGGGGACATGTGGAGCTTAACTAGAAGAGGTAAGTGGTCAGATTTCATCCCAATAGGGCAGTCCCCAATATCAAACTCTAGCAATCTAGAGACAAAACCTTGGGAGCAAATCACGTAGTCCACCACACTTTGACCATTATAAGTTTTGCAAGTGATACCCCCCGACTTTGGCCAATCTCTCATCCCATTACAAATAACCATGCCAAACAGACTACAAAGCCCAAGTAATTCTGCCCCAAACGGGGTCACATCCCCATTATCATCTTGGGATGTTCTTTCCCAATATTGATCTCCACCTTCCTCTAACCATAAAGGATTGTTCTCCCCTTTTTCTTCCCTGCTCAACTGAAGAGACTGATTATTAGCTTTCCTTGCATTAAAGTCCCCCATTAAGACAACATCTCCAAGTGCGCTGAAAATAGATATATCTCTTTTTAGTGAGGCATACGGGTCTTCGTTGTCTAAATTTCTCTTCTTATAGAACTTAGAATTTTTTGGAGCAAAGTAACAAGCAGCCAATCTGAAAGTCACCCCATTTTCTGTTATTTGCAGCCATATGTATTGTTTATTTGCATCTTCTTTTTCAAATTCAACAACTCCCTGCCATTTCTCACCTATTAGCACTGTAACTCCTCCATGACCTTTGCCTGACTCATTCCCTTTGTTCCAAACTGAAACTTTCTTATACCCTTCAAAATCTGGAACTTTGCAGCCTTCATGCTCATGTGTTTCGGTAAGAATGATAATATCTTTAACTTTTGCTATGGGCCCCAATCCAGGTCCTCTTCTCCATGGATATCCTCTACAATTCCAACTTACAACATGTAAGTATTCCTGTGGGGCCCCCAATTCCTATTTCTTGTTTGAAAAACGATCACCAATTTGAGCTTTCCCATTCTTCAACCATGCCCACTTTCCTTCATTTCTTGCTGTTTTCACTTTCTCCCATTCTTTCCTTTGTTCTTCCTGCTGCTCGAAGGTCAAATCTTCATCTAGGTAAATATGTGTGCCTCTAAGTAACCCTCTATTTTTTAGAATTCTATTCTTATCCTCTAAGCTTCTCAAGGTGACTCTTAGATGCCTATCCCTTCCACCATCTATCTTTTTTCCAATTCTATTTGCTTGTTGAATATAACCTGTCCATTTCAGCTCGTCTTTAAGGAAGTCCCTTGCTAGGATGTCTGTTCTTTCCTTTTCACCAAAATCTTTCAAACCTTTAATAATAATGTTTGTAGCCTTGTTTTGTTTATCTTTTTCTTCCCTTAGTTGCCTCTTGACTTGTTTCTCAATGATTACTTTCTGCTCACTTGATGAACCACTTACCACATGTGACCATGATTTGGCTTCTTCTATTTGGTCTCTTAACTGATTCTCTTTTTTCTCCAGGTCTACTAGTGCTGATTGAATCAACTTTAATTCCATTTTGTTTTCACCTCCTTCCACTTCTGGCTTCTTGTTTTCAGTTGTTTTGAGTTGATCTAACTCCTGCCTTAGAGTGATCAGTTCTTGTTGTCCCTTCTCCATGTTAGCTTGTAGATTTAAAATTTGCTCCTGCAGTATTTTATTGTCCCTTTCCAGCCTGCATTTGGACTCTGTAACTATTTTAAATCTGCTGTCCTGAAACATTTCCTTTGTTTCTAAAACATCAAGTCTATTTTTCATTCTCATGAGCTCTTCCACATATAACTCTGAGGACCATAGTAATGGTGAAGACGTAGGGCTATAAAGTTCAGTGGGTACTTTTTCCGTAACCTTGCTTGCAATGGTCTCTTCCTTTTTGTTCTTGACTTCCTCCATCTTACTCATGCCTGACCCAAGACTCTCTATGTCTCCTATTAGCTTTCCCTTTCGTTCATACTCAGTTTGATTAGTTTTCTCTTCTTTCTGCAATGCTTCTTTAGATATATCTGCCTTACTGTTATGAATCTTTGGTAAAATCCAAGTAAATTTTTTCTTTTCATTTTGTTTCAGTTTCCGTCTCTGAGCTTGTCTGCGTCTTAGAATCCCATTATATTGCTTTGCATTTACCAAGATCAGCCTTTCTTCTGTGTTTACATGATTCAATATGCTTGATAGATGCGATCTCGTAAGCAAAGAGTCCCAAACACTCGCTAAACCCTCATCTTGAACAGTAGGGTAGAGAGTGGACCACCCGTTTGACCACTGTGGAATGTGGTATCCTGGAGATATTAAACCTTTTTGACCCAGAAGAGTTAAAAGATCACTCAACTGAATCTGGGGTTTATTTTCCAATTTTCTATTGCCCAGTACGTTCTAAAGCTCCCAACTGCATTGAAAATGAGTTTGTATTTGATATTTGTGTCCCTTCTGGAGGGACCCTCTAACATGCCAGGTCTAGGTTTTCACCCATAATCCCTTGTTTAACTCTCATGCGTTTGAAATGCTGTGGTTTTATTTATTTGAAATGCTGTGGTTTTGGTTGTATGCGGGTATGCGAGTTTGCCTTCTTACGAAGAAAGAGACAGAATAAACTTTAAAATAAAAGAAAATAGGGAAAGGCGACAGGGAGACCTATTGGAAACGCAACCCACTGTCCACGCCTTCCCGTGATCCTAATTCCGCTTTGTTTCACTGGCTTGTGGGGTCCCTGGTCCCGCTTTGACTTTTTGCGTGCCCTTTTCCCCTTTTCCCCTTTTCTCGAACAGCGTAGTCTCCACATATAAAAGACCTCTCCCGCCACTTGAGAAAAGGCTGCCTCCGCTGACTTTGTCACTGCCTGGTACTCGCTGCCCGGTAATCCCTGTCGCTGCCTGGTAACCATATAAAAGAAATGCGTGAAAAAAGTAAATCACAAAACGCAGGCAAGTTTCCATTGATTTTTGAAGTTTACTTTTTGAAATGGTACGATTTTATATTATAAATATACAAATATACGTGCAGTTTTTCCTGCTGGAAATGATTTACAACTTCTTTAATAAAGCTTAGAGGATTGCCTTCACTGCTAAATGTATATAGAATTGACATTGATCCGCAGCTATTCGTGGCATTTTACCTTTTTGGTAAGTGTTTTTGGATCGATTGATTTCACTTTTATGGTCGACGATTAATTATTGAATTTAAAAATTAGCCTAATTATATTTGAGAATTTGAAATTTGTAATGGATGGTATATGGAAGTTTAAACTTAATTATGTTTTTAGGTCATATATATGTTCTTTTTGTATGGACATACTTAATGTACCCAAACTCCCAAAAAATGTTGTGATAGTGCATCATACCTATATACTCGTACTTGCACCTAATCACAGTTCAACAACCTAGTAAAAAGTAATGAACATACCTTTGTCGAGTAACATGATTAATATCAAGATTGAATACACATTACATAAACATAATTTATAGTTATACAATGCAACAACTTTCTAAAAAAAAAAAGCTTATTAACTATCAAGATATTATACACATTATACAAACTTAATATTATTTTATATGAGAAGAAAAAGTTACAAATAAATAAAAATGGATTTGGAATCACAATTCTACATTTTCTTTTAATCAAATCCAAATGAGCAATGCACTTACCTTCTTCAAGATGCCTATTCAAATCCAACGCCATGTTCATCAATTACAAGAAAGAGAACAAACTAGAACACGCATCCAAAAGCAAACAGCTGCAATATAAAATAAAAGTAAATAGTTAGTTATTAGGTAGAAATGATTCTTCCGATAAAAAAATCCACCATTTAAATTTACAACAATGATAAAGAAAATCAACATAATTGATTCTATTAATAATATTGCTAACATTACTTATATAATACAAAGGTTTGTCATGTTGAAAAGAGGCAAGAATCAAAAGGAAGATTTACAGTTGTATACACACATTGAGATCATGTCAAAATAAATTAGAATATTATTTTGAAATTAAAAAAAAATTAATAAAATATAAAATTATTAATTAACATGATAATATGAATTCAATCTTAAAACTTATAATGGTTTTAAACTTTTCTCTTAAAAAATAAAATAAAATATAAAACCACCAAATAAATATATTATTCACCTTACAACTAAAATTATCTCTAGATGAAGAAACAAATAGGGATCTAACACTAGATAGTACAATAATATTATATATGAAAATTCATAAATAAAACCACAGAATCAATGCCTTCATTTAACAAATAAGAATTATGAGTTTGCAAGAAAAATATCACCGAACCCTACCAAAGGTAAAAAAACAAATAAAAATAGACAAACCAAAACCAATCTCCCTACAATGTTGCTTCAATCTATTCACAATAAACAAAAAGTATATTTAAAAATATCGGGGTTTTAGAGGTACTAGATTCTTGCCCTCCAGAAAATATTGGTTGCAAGTCAAAATTTGTTCAGGCATGCCGTGAGAAATGTTTCAAATTTTCAATTGTCTAAAATTTATATTTTTGTGTGTGAAACATATTTCCTAGTGAAAGTTGTTACAAGTTAGTCTATATCTTACGTATAGACTAGTATTTTTTGTGTATATAATTTTGAAATGCAATCTTTGATTTTTCTTTCAGCTATCATTTCTCTCTATAAATTTTGCTTCATGCTTTTAGTGGTTTGTTTGTTTTGGTTAATGATTTGACAATTTTACACTAAGATTGTAATGGAAGTGCAATGGTTATGTCCATTTTAATTTATACAGAATGTCTTCTAAATTTGAAATTAGCATTGGGTCAATAAAGAAGCCAAAAATTTTATAAAAGATCTCACAAAATGCTTGTTGACATGCTAATCTAAGATAATGTCTAAAATCTAAAAAACTATATTTGGATAACTATATTTGGAGCATAATTATTATCTATTGTTCAAAATTAAATCATTAATAAGTAATTGTTCTTTTCCTGTTATGACTAGAGGTTTGGGTTTTCCTTGGGTTCACTTGTAGGGGTGGTTGTTTCCTAATGGAGTGGCAGGTTTTTATCAAGTGCTACATAGCATTTAATTAAATCTAAAGACATGAATGGACTCTTCTCAATTTGCATTCCACAATAAGAGAAGTTCTTTGTAGTAGGGTAGAGGAATTAGAGGAAGAAATAAACATAGATGAGCTTTAGCTCTATTCGAATGATGGAAACAACTTCTTTGAGCATAGTACATTATATGGCTTATTTGAGCACAATACATTATATAGCTTCTTTGAGCTATAGTAACTATTCTATGAAATAAACAAAGATGAGCTTGAGCTCTATTCACAAGTTGAAAACAACTTCTTTGAGTACAATACATTCTACTAAAAAATTTCAATTGCAATGAAATTGTATTTATACCACTAAATTGGCATGCACCCATTTACCATAAAAGATTGTAGAAATCAAATCTTTAGAATGAGAATATGGTGAAATTTTATGACATGAAAAAACATGATAAAAAATGCAAACAAACTCCAAAGAGGGTTGCTTCTAAAATGAAGGGAAAGTGTGCAACCAATGATAAGGGGAACATGCTTAAAATATGTTATATTTCAAGCAAGGAATCTATGTCACTATTTTACAAAATAGAGGCATATAAGAAGAAGAATTCATGACTCATTTGTATTGACTTGTCAAAAGAAAAAAAATTTAAAAAGTACTTTATATTGTATTAAAGTGAATAATAGATTAGAGATGCATAGCAAAAAAAACATACCTCTTTGTATCCCATTATACTTTTACTCCACCTCCAACTCATAGTCACTTCCTCATAGAACAATTCAATTTACAAACATAATAGCATAAACCTTACTTGAATTGTATGTAGAATTGGATATGTTCAATTGATAAAGCAATGGAAATTTACCAAACAATTGTGTCATCTAAATGGAAATACTTCACAAGTAAATTTTACGAAATAATCAAAAGAAGATACCCAAATAAAAAATAGAACCCTCAAAATATACATTTTGTATAACTTTCGCAAGCTCTTATTGGATTCATTAAAGCTTATCAGCTAACCTGAATGAGTTAGCTGTCAAGATTAGCTTCTTTTGCCTTCACCTTTTTTAGCTTTGTCTGCTGCATTCCACAAGAATTCCTCAATACCTTCCACTTGATGAAGCTCACGAAAAATGGTAGGTTGCATACAACAAAAACAATCTATTAATAAAGTGCAAGAGTGCAGCAAGGTCGATCATTTTGATCTATGCTCCATCCTAATGAAATCAAATTTCCCTGATCCAAATCATGTAATAGCTAGTTTGAAGCAATACTATGATTGTGGGAGCCAGAACAAAGGTAACCCAAGTTTATCACAGGACAATTAGTTTGTTTGATATTGCATGTGAAACCAAAGAGAAGATATGCAAGGTACAATCATATCCCTACATAATAGGGAAGCCTATGCTAGATCAAAGTGCAGCTCATTTGTAATGGAACAATGAGTAGGCACAACAATTACCGTGTCTTTATTGTTTGTTTTAAAATGACAATATGACAGTTTACACAATCTCAATATAACAAAGATAGCATATAAAAATCAAACTGAAGAATGATGTTACCTAAAGAGCAGATTCAACTGTACGAGCTACTAACAAAGATAGCATATAAAAATCAAACTGAAGAATGATGTTACCGAAAGAGCAGATTCAACTGTAGGAGCTACTAACAAAGATAGCATATAAAAATCAAACTGAAGAATGATGTTACCGAAACATGGTGTGAACATGCCTCAACATCTTTGACGAGTGCATTATGAAAAGGAAGATAATTGTACTACAAACTTTAAAATTAACAACAATTGTGAGACTTGTGTATGGTTTATAAATGGTGTCTAAAGTACAAATGCAGTATGATGGAGATGTCCACAATCACTTCTTGTTCATATCCACTTATACCGTTACAATGACCTCAAGCAAATAAACCAGATATATAGAAGTTTTATCTTTGGTGAAAAAGTGCAAAATTTGATCTTATTTGAATTCTTCTGAAGTATAATTCGGATAGGTTTCGTTATTCCTTGTGCCGTTGCTTTGGATAAGGCACAATTGAGCTGTGTATTTGTCGTCATTTTACAAATGAAGTGTGGATATGGTGCATAAAGTACAAATTTGTTATGGCAGAGATGTTTGTGATCACTACTTCCTGTATCTACTTATTCTGTTACAAAGATCTGCAAAGAAAATAAGGAATATAAATTTTAAATTTGGTGTGAAAGTGAAAAATATGAACTGAAGATCACATTTGAATTCTTCAAAATAAGATATGGATAAGTTTCATTGTTCTTTGATATGTTGTGTTGGATAAGGTACAATCGAACTGTGTATTTGTTGTCTTTCTATAAATGAAGTGTGAATATGGTGCATAAAGTACAAAAATGCTATGGCAGAGATGTCTGTGATCTCTTATGTGTATATACACTTATACTGTTACAAAAACCTGAAGACCTGCAATGAAAATAAAGATCATAAATTTTATCTTTGGTGGAAAAGTAAAAAATTTAAACTAAAGATCACATTTGAATTCTTCGAAATAATATATGGATAAGTTTCATTGGTCTTTGGGATGATGTCGAACGTATTCTGCAAGCACTGTGTTCCACGACACCAAACTTGCTTCAGAGAATTTGTCAAACACTTGGCGTGCATCCTCTAAACTCCCACATGTAACATAAAAAATGGTAAGCCTCGTGTATGTAAGAAGTTTGAGAGAAATGTGCGTTCTATATACTAAAAAGTGCATCGTATAGCTTTATGCAGTAATCATTTAAAAATAAAATAAAATCCCCGCATACTCAAATGGAAAATTGCTCTGCTGCAAATTTAATTATCAATTTCTAGATCAACCTTGTGAATATAAATTTAAATTCAATTAAAAAAAGAACAGCTAGAATTGGTGGTGAATCGTCGAAGCTATCATAGCACAAATCTATATTGTAATTTTCAAAAGTTAAATGTTAAAATGTAACAATGTTGAAATTTTAAAATTGATTAAATTATTCCATTGCACGTAAGAGTGGTGTATTTCAACCAATAAAATCACGTGTAAGCTTGTGTCTGAATGAATTGACATCAAACACTTAGGTCAGAGTAAAATTGACACCCAAACCCTTGGTCTACATAAATTCAAACATTCAATTTTAGGTGTAACTTATCTCAAATAATTTAAATGAACAAATCAGATACAAGTCTGTACGTGAATTTGAACCAAGTGAAAGGGATCCGTCAAATTTTAACAAATTAAAAACAAATTTCAAAATTCTCAAAATAATCTTAGCTCAACCAAAGAAATTATACATTTTGAAAGAATGTAAGATTTCCATAAACAAAAATCCTGAACAAGTTTACTAATGTATCCAGTGTAGTTTAAATTTCAATTTTAGCTCTGAAAAAAGTATATGCTACTGACATTAAAGGCTGTATAAATAGCTTTTATTCTTAATTAAACTCAACTTCATTTACAGTGATAAGGGTTTACTTAACGCGAACAATTTCTTGTAGAGCTTTTTTAAAAACATATAAAAAGGACTCCACAAATTCAATGATCTATCTTCCTTATGTAACGCTATGAAATTCTAGAACAACATTAAATATAATAAAAATACCAGCATTTAAAAGCACATCCGAGGAGCTGCGGCACTACAAAATTAGAAGTGAGGTTTGAGAAAAAAACAAATAAATTATACATCGCACTAAAATGGTGAAAATAATCTGTATTCATAAATCTACATTGGCAAGAAAAGGGCATTGCTGCCTAAAAACAAAATGCATTTAAATATCAACGAAAAGAGGGCATTCCTGTTTGAAGGAAAGAAAATAAACACAATTTGAAGTGAATAAATAAGTATTGAACGTATTGTATAAATGCCTGCAAAGTGGATCGAAGACTGACCCCACGACGTTTCCCCTGTTCAAGAACTTGTCTGCAGTTCTTTCCCCACTGCTAAGAAAAAATATATTCCAGCAAAGAGTTTATGGTAATAAAATCGACATTAGATTTAAAATTGCTTAAAAATAAAAAACAAATTGTTGCTTCGATCTATTCACAATAAACGAAAAGTAGATCTAAAAATATTGGGGTTCCAGAGCTAGTAGATTCTTGAGCTCGAGACAGGATTTTTGCAGCCTATTCAACGAAAATATTCGAGTTAAAATTTGTTTTTGGGCATGGGGCGAGGAATATTTCAACTGCCTGATAGTTTTTTTCCCGTCATGGCCTTCATTTAAGAGATACCAACAGAAATCAAATTTCTCGGAAATCAAATTTCTCTTGCACAATAATACTGTTTGTACTTGAATATCCAATACAACTTACTTGCAATATGCAATACAACTACACCTACTGTAAATCCCAAGGCAGCCAAGCAAAAGAAACTACAAATCAGAACATATTTAATTTTAATAGACCGATTTGCAAGCACTTGGACAGCCTCTGAATTTATAAAAGAAACTTATGACATCTGTAATGGGAATGCACAGATTCCTACCATCGAGAGTAACCAAATTAACAGTATATCCAGCCAGAGCTTCAGCTAAAGTTGTTTTTTGGGTCACTATTAGATCATTTCCATCGCTGTTGTAGAGATCATGCGGCTTCTCATCAATAACAAAGACTAGGTATGGAGGAAGGACATTGGATTGCTCATTTCCTTTCTCTGGAAATGTTATTTCGGTCCCTTTTTTCCAACCAGGCTTAACCTCAATGGTCAAAATTTCATTTAACGGGCAGAGTTTGCCAGTAATCTTACATAGCCTAATACATTTTTTAAGATTAAGAAAAGCATTCAATATCAACCAACCAGTAGGAAAATTATGCCACGGGCTTGCCTGTATCCAACATTCAAAACCATGGATACCAAGCTCCAATGGAATGCAAACAAAAACAGATAAAAATAATAATAATAAATCCAGAATACAAGAAGCAAAAATCTGATTTGGAAAATACAGACAGATGCACTCACATGCCATTTTTGACCTCGGCACCATGTAGGCACACAGCACACACACACACACACAGACCTGCCCACAACACACTCATGGGTGCACACACATGCCAACAGCAGTGACTGTAATATCGGCGTTTTTAATGAAAAAAAATGGGGAAAGAATGTTATCATTGCTATAATTACGTGTGACGTTCATAGAAACATAGCTATTAATGGTGATAATTAGTAAAAGCCATGCTAATATCCGAGTAATACGTTATCATGGGTTATAACACTAAGATGGGTTAGTGTTAGAGTTAGGTTTAGTGTTATGATTAATGTTAGAGATAGAGTTAGAATTACCATTAGGGTTAGAGATATAGTTATCATTAGTATTAGTTGTAATAATAATTCAAGTATGATAATAATTAATTAATCTTATTTTTTATAATTATACTTACTGTTAGTATTAGGTTTAGGGTTAGTGTTAGAGTTAGGTTAGTATTATGATTAAATTTAGAGTTATGATTAATGTTAGAGATAGAGTTAGAGTTACGATTAGGGTTACAAGTATAATTATCATTAGTGTTAGTTTTAAAATTAAGGTTAAATTTGGTTGAGGGTTAAAAGTCAATGTGAATTGCAATCAAAAGAATCCACCATGTAATTTACAATACACACTTGGGACATGGATGGCTCGCCTCTCTTGAGAAGGGACAATGTTAAGGCTTCAAAATATAATAATCTAAGTAATGAATTAAATAATCATATGGATTTGGAAATTATGTCTCTTAGGGATAAAATAATAGACCGAAAAAACGAAGGGAGTTATGAAGGTTGGGCAGTCAAAGAAAATTGGGCAATGGTGTGAAGGAAAAGGAAGAAAAATGAGGCAACTTTCAACATGTATGTGATCTTATCGGATTGTTTCTTGTTTAAGAGAATTCATCCTTTGTAGTAATTTTAGGCACTCCTTTTGAGTTGCCATTTTGACTGCCCTCTAGATGGATGCAAAACTATTATTTTCATATCATTATTATTTATTCTAATTATTATAACATTATCTTATGTTATTATTTTATTTTTTTATTATATTATTATTAATAGTATAATACTATATTATATATATTTAATACATTTAAATTTAGTTAAATTTATATACATATATAATTGAACTTCAATTTTACTTCAATAGTTTTAACTAAATTATTTAAATGAATATTAATAACTTTACAATTTCAATAACATAAGAATCTCTATGGGCGGGATGATAAGTAAGAGCGCAAATTTGAATTTAGGAGAGGCTGCAGCAGATGGTGACTCTGATGCGGACGACGACGACGAAGATAGTCTTAAGGTGTTGCAAAAGGATCTCATCCCTTCCCTGGTCCGTGTTGTTGGTGGTCAATTTTTCTTGCTTGAATGGTTGCTTCTTCTCATGAGTTCTGGTGGCCCCTTTTGCTGCCTAAGGGTGGTTGCGGGTGCTCTTCATGGTCGTGGCACTACTCTATGGACCTGTGTTTGGCCCCTCTTGGTGTTGGGAGTGATGGTTCCTTTGCTTTCTTTTGTTTTTGCATTGGAGGTTTCTCGTTTTAGAGCTATCTTTGCTAACCAGTCTGTGGTCTCCAACTGACTATTGGACTTTCATACTTATTTTTGTGGTTCAGAACCTGTTATAGGTCACTGGCCCCTACTGTGGTGCGACATTGTTGCTCGGGTGGGAAGCTCTTCCTCCCTTTTCCCTTTTGGGTGTTGTGTGAACCTACTCTAGTGTTCATTGGTGGTTTATCTTGTGAGAGCAGGTGTTTCCTTCTTCCTTTTGTTCCTGTATTTTCCCCTTGTTCGACGTTAATTATCTTTTATGATTGGGAGCTGGTGTTTCAGATTGACCCCTCTATGGGTGTGGCTATTTGGTTTTCTTACTGGGAGTGCTCTCTTTGGTTGTGGGTTAACTTTTCGCCCTTTGGTGCTCTGCTTTCATTGACCCCATGCCTAGTTTTGGGTTGGGTGTGCCTCAGAAGGTTGTTCTTCATTGTTTTTTCTACTTTGGGGGCTATTGTGGAGAGGTTTCTTTCCCTCCCTGCTATTGTTGGAAGTGTGTGTCTGGAAGGCAAAGAAAGTTCCCTTTTAGTTTGGTTGGTTTGGCTCCCCTTTGGGTCTTTCGAAGGGGGTGTGTATCTTTCTTGGAAGACATTTTCTATGAGTTGGTTCTCTTAGCTGGGTGGTTTCCTATGTTTTATTTTAAGACCCAAATTTTCATGAAGCTTAAGGATGACTTTGTAGTTTTTATAGAAAAGCTCTTGTTTGTTGAGATGGTGCTAGTTCAGTTTTGTTTGGTGGAGTTTTTTTTGTCGAAGCTATTCTTGGTGTCTTTGGAGGTGTTGTGGGTTGGGTGGTATCCAGAGATTATTCTGATGACCAAGATGCTTTTGATGTTGTTGTGTGCTAAGTTCATTCTTTCTATTGCAGTATTTTCCTTCTCTCTAGATACTGGGTCTTCTTTTTGAGGTGGAGTCCTCTCCTTTTGTGGTTGAGGTGTGTTTTGTTGTTGAAGTCGGGTGATCCCACAATAGTGGTTTACAATTTTTGGCCAAACTGGACACTGATTTTTCTTTTTTAACTAAATCTTCACATTCGGGCACCTATAGCGGTTAAACCGTGAGGAATTTGAAGATGATGCAAACTAGAGTCTTGTCACATTTTGTTTGTAGATTCTAAAAATATTTTTTTCAATATTTTTGGAATCAGATTGCACTTCGTTTTCCATCTCCCACGAAAATTGGGTTTTTTCAAAAATAGCATTTTTAAAAAGTGGCAGCACCAGTATAGCATAACTTTTTTTCCTTGAAGATAAAATTTTAATT
>VDFB02000017.1:511873027-511888100 GCA_007258455.2 Sequoia sempervirens | reverse complement strand
TCTCTCTCTCTCTCTCCCTCCCTCCCTCCCCTCCCTCTCCATTTCCCACCTTACCTAGACAACTCTAGATCTCTCTCTCTCTCTTAATATTCTCCTTCCCTCTAAAGACATACATAAATACATACATACAAGCATAATACATATGTACATACAATCCTACATACATACAATCATACATGTACATGAACGTATAGACAAGTAGGCATACATACAATATACATGCATTGATACATATAGGCATACATAAATACATACATACATACATGACATACAAGAATACATGTGCATACAAACATACAAATATATAAACATACATTCAATATGCATTTAACATAAAGTAAGACATAACGCGAGCGCGTTATAATGTGCTCATGTTATGTCTTGCTAGACATGCTCCCCACAAACAAAAACCATACCAAATCTGACATATAATGCGAGCGCATTATAATGCACTCACGTTATATCTTGCTTTAGGAATCCTTGGCCCTTAGGATTGGTATTTTCCTTAGAATACCAACCCAAAGGCTTGGAGGGAATTCCCAATTACCAAAGACATTTTTTACAATTTCTACAATAATTCACATAATCGGGTTCATGCTCACCGTTAGGATTGCATGTGGTTCAATATCAAACAAATTGAACATCTAGGTAATGTTAGGTTCTCTCTTAGCTATCCAACAATGTAATTTTTTCACTTTCTGACAATGTTAAGCCATTCATCCATATTTCTTTTGTTTGTATCTCTTTTTTGGAAAAAAGCAATGTTTGGTGTTTTTTTTGTTATAAATTAACCGTTCATCAAAATTTTAAATAAATTACATTTTTTAGAAACTAGACTCCATTCTACAATTTTTTTTTTTTTTTTAAATTTCAATTAGTTTCAAAATTTATAGGGTAACATGGCCAATGTTCTATTTTTTAGGAAGTGTCCATGAAATTGAAGTAAAAAATATATTCATTAAAATTATCAGAAAAATCATGCATTGATTCACACATAATGTTGCCTAACCGACCCACGGTGATTTTAAAAATGCTAAAAAAATTCCATAGGTACCAAAGGTCATACAAGAGTTGTTATGTTATGTTTTTAGACAAAATAACGCAATTTGTGTGCATATATTAGACACCAATCTATTATTTCAAATAAATTAGTAGTTTAGAAAGTAGACTCAAAACACCCAGATCCTTCTTTTTGTTCCATCTAAAATTTGCAGTGTAAATATCAATTTCCTCCAGAATTCGGTATTTGCCACGATTCGGAAAAAAAAAAAAAAGTGGCCACTTAAGCCCCCTTTTTGGGAACCATCTTGGTGCAGTTACCCATCCTACAGTATCAAAATTTGAAAATATAGTCCACGATCTCTACATGCATACTTTTGTCGAAGTCCCAAACGTTTCATAGAATTTCAAAATTTTGCTAAGGGAATAACAATAGGAAACAAGCTTCTTAAGGATGTTGATACCAAATGGATCTTCTTACATGGACCAGTGCAACGAGTTCTTTCATAATATCAATCCTTAATTGGATTATTGTACGACCATCACAACACAGTAGACAAAGCTCTTGACCTCTTACATAGGATAAGCGATATAGAGACACTAGTCTTGAGTTTAGCTAGTCTTCTCCCCATGCTGGATGAAATGAAAAATATTGTGAAGAAATCCCAAGACAGAGCTATGTATATCAAGAATATACCAAACTACATAGAATTAGATGCATGGCCCTTGATAATCTATATCTAGAGCTAACTTCTAAAAGTCTAATTTTTTTAAGATGATAGAAAATTACAGATTTGAATCATCCTGAAAATTATTTACAGTTTAATGCAAGTGGGAACTTATGTGTCTATGTATGTGTAGTTGAGATACCAATGTACCATTGCATGACAATCAAGTGCTCTAATAGAGAAGTACCTACTACAAAGGAAACTTTTAACGACATTGTTAAATCTATTAGTGATAATTTGAAGAAAATTGCAAAATCTCTTTCCATAAAGATTTATAATAGATTCCCTTGAGAATAAATACTTGAAGCCATGGCTATTGTGTATCCTCAATTTTGGATTCAAGGAAACTGAGATAGCCCAAGCTATTTTCATGGTAAAGTAATTATCTTGGCCGAACACTTTTTGAAAAGTGTAAAATACAATGAGTAGACAATAGAAGGAATTATAAATGGAGATAACCTTAGACAATAATGTAAGAATTTTTGTAGAAGTATGATGGACCAATTTGATTCCATGGAGAATCCCTTTGAACTGGGATCAATAAAAAAGGCTTGGACAACCTTAGGTCAGAGTGAAATATTGCATGGTTCAATATAAGAATATTTGAAACTTGTTGATTTATGTCAAATAATGATATTGGGGTTAGTGGAGGATGAGAGAGTTTTTAGTTCATTGGAATTTTTGAAATCAAAGATAAGAAACAAACTAGACAAGAATTTGGAAAATTTCTTGAGGGCTTTTAGAACTATGTATTACATCAAAACTTTTCCTTTTGAAAGGGTCCTCATAATCTAGAGGTTCATATGTGAAAGAAGAGGGTTGTGAAAAACTTCAAATGTTGGTAGTGGTGGCACTAATAGTGGGAAAAATGACAGTGACACAATGAATGTTGAATTTGAGATGCAGGGTGAAGAAAATGAATACCAAACTCAAAATCAAGGTGACTCTTTTACTTTATCTTTAAAATTTGAACATCAATTTGAGGACCCTAACTTGATTTGGGAAATGGAAGTGAATTAGAAATTTTTAGGAATTTATACTACACTTCATTAATCATATTCCAAATTGTAGTTGATGATATTTTATATTGTATTCCATGAAATTGTGAATCATTGCACTTCATGATATTTTATTTTATATTGCACTTCATGAATCATATTCCAATCTGTAGATGATATTTTATATTGTATTCCATGAAATTGTGATATTTTATATTTTATATTATTTTCCATGATATTGAATTTGATATGTGATTTTGCATCATTTTTAACAGTTAATGAATTGTTTTGATTAGTGCCATATCTGCAATTGATTCAAAAAATGAAATATACTCCTACAAAAGACCAACTCATGGCTTCTTATAACCTCACCACCTTACAATGAGAAACCAAGAAAAGAACAACACTTATCACACTACTTATAAATTCCTATTGCATTGCAATTTGCACAATATTTGATAAATAACCGAGAGGAATATTAATCTATTCCTTGAACAGAAGCTAACAATTCAATATCCATAACATAAACACATGATGTGATATGACAACTTATAAATAACCCTTGATTATTTTGAGTCAAAAGATAGTGAATACAATACTGGAGAGCAAGTTAAGTCGATGTTCAAAATTAAGGAAATAAAATTAAGTATTTGAGTCATCTTTTGTTATAATAGACCAAAATTACAACATTTCCTATTTATGCTATCAAATAGCTTAAACTGTGTAAAAAGAGCTTACAAAGGATTCGATGGAAGATCAAAAAATAAAACACTTTGAAATTTTGAATGAGGCTCAGGATTCCCTTTTATAACATAAGGGAAGAAACAAGAAAAGAAGTGAAGAACCTAATCCCGAAACTTTCTAACAACCAAATTCTCAGACAAGAGGCATAGAAATAAAAGCATGGATCCACTCACAAGCCGAGTAAAAAATTATACTTTTCATTCCATGCCTTAATAATATCCTCAAAAGGCTAGTCATGAGCTATGAGCTAAGAGCTTTTATGAATTCTCCAAATTTTGATGATACTTGACATCAAGTAAAGAGCTAGCCTCTCTACAAAAAAATTTCCATCTTTTTTCTACATCAACCATCTTGTCCGAATAGAAATCAAGCTGATTTAAATCAAGATTGTTGTCTTTGCAAATTAGAAGGAGGAGTGTGGGGATTAAAATATTGAAACTATCCTTCCATTTCTCTAGTTTCTTCAACTCCCCATTATCTTCTAGCAAGTGGGGTACAACCCTTCTATCAACATTTATGAAAGAGTTCATTCTTTCTTGTGCAACTTAAATTATACTTTCCAAATACCCTTTATGATTCTATGCCATCTTGACAATCTCAAAAGTAAGATAGATACCAAGTGTGGCATCAAATGTGTGTTTATATCCCTTATACATACCTTCCAAAGATGAAAATATAGGAATCCCTTGTTCAAATATACATTTGAGCTGCTCTTGATCCCCACTTACTCTGGTAATGGTATTTCTCAAATTCAGATATGACACATGGGTATTTTCGAGCCTTCTTAAGATTTTAGATAGTTTGTGCTCCAGGATGCACATTGCAATGTGCACATTCTCCTTTTTCTAATTTTGCTGAGCATTCTTCAATTTTTGTTCCATCATTTGAATCTTTTCTTTAAGCATTATGTTTTCAATCATCACATGAGCAAGGGGGACTATAGAAGAGGAGCCTACTTTTTGCACACTTTCAAGAAGGGAATTTTATTTAGCCAATAATACTTATTGCTGGTTGTAAGCTTCCACAAGATCATTATGTTCCTTCAACACTGTATTAAGTATATCTTGCAACCTTCTAACACTAGCTTCATCAAACTTGGCAACATCTACCACTAATTTAGTAGCTTTAGGGGCAAAGGTGTCAGACACCCTCTTTACAATCAAGTTCCCTTTGATACCCTTACCCTTTGATGCTTCAACAATTGCAAAAATGTTTGTATTTGGGGAAAGGGCCCAGATTGCAAGGGCTTCCCAATGTGGGTTGAACCCTGATCCTAACAAAGCCATCTTTGCTTCCTCTTCTATGGAGAAAACTTCTCCTTCTTGTGTCCTAATAGTATCAAAGACAATTGCAGAAGCAATGTCCCATTCAAGGAGTAGTAGTAATCCACTATCTTCCACTATTCTTCTCCCTTCGTCAAGCATGATGTTTTTGGACTCAAATTCATTTATGTCCTTACCCTTGTAGCTACTTCATCATACATTTACCTAGGCACATATTCTTGTGCCAATTGAATTCTTTGAAGGTACTCATCCCTCTTTGATCTTAAAAAAAAATCTTTAAACTCTTGGGATTTTATTAACTCATCATCAAACACGAATTGTGAACATGCCAATTCCCTCACATCATTGAGGTTATCTCTCCCCATAGTCACATCCAACTTGAACCTTTTCTGAAGAAGGCCAACAATATTTGGTCTTGAGGGGATGACATATATTACTTAATTTCATCCATGATGATATTAATATCTTCTCTTTCATCTAGATTTATGGGATTTTCAACCAACAATGGAGGTTTCTCAACTTTCATCTTCTTTTGTGGTTGCTCTCTTGGGGGAGAATCAGAATCCACACTGATTGTTTGAGGGGAAGGAGAGGGAGTGACCTGTGGTGGGTCTAATTGCACATTTTTTCTAATAAAAGGCCCTTGGGGCTAGGGACTTTTGATAGAGAGGTCAGGTGAAGGTCTAGGCCGATTTGTTGGTTTCTCTTCTAGCATAGGGGCCTTACAACTTTATCAAAATTCTTCAACACTGCCTCAATCTTGGAAATTGGGTCAACAATATCAGAAAATGCTCCATGATAATCCTTATCATTCTTTATCCTAGAAATCTTTGCCTTCATGAAAGCAATCCATTTCTCCTTTCTGTATATTACCTTAGATTCATCCTTGTAATTTCTTATGACGTCTTTGTTTTCATTAACCTGATGGCAAAAATCGGTCCTTCTGATACCTTTCTTGACCTTGTGTATGAAACCTTTAGCATCAAAATTACTGGAATTTAATTAAAATCAACTGTATTCCCCAAGCATTTCTTTCAACCTATCTAAGCCATCTCTGGTAAAAGTGAAATTTGAAAAGGTAGTAAAATAAGGGAAAAAATACCCTTTCCTTTGTTCCTTAAATGAAATTGATCATTATCATTCAATTTCCATATAATTTCTAGGAATGCTAACCTGGGTGACACATATTTTGGTAGCACATGGGGGCCTTGAGGGCAGCCATATACTCTAATAGTAACTAAGTTCTCATGGAGGTAATAATCTCCCCAATATTGTTGTACTCTTAACTCTAACCTCCACTCTTTGGGCCTAAGGAAATCCAAAATTTGCTTGTGCAATCTGATTCCAGGTTGACCCAACCTTGCCATGATTTTTCTTATAAAGAAAATCTCAAAAAAATAATAGTCAAACTTGACTACAATGTTTGTCCCAAATATGGGTCCAACATTGCACTGGGAGATTGTAGCCCTCTTTATCTTTCATGTTCAGTTGTAAAAATATGCATAAATGATCTTTCCCTTTGTACACAATCATATGGAAAAGGAGAGAATACCACATGAAATTCACCTTTGGCTCCTTACCACTTTTCCTTCTCTTAATGTCCACCAGTCGATTGTGAATAGCCTCAACTAAAAAGCTAGCATAGTTAAAGTCAATATTGAAAAAAGGATTTTGTATATCAATAGCCATATACATAAGAGGTATCTCCATTTTTTAACTCGCATATTCTCCCAAAACTTGGCATAATGCCCAATATTTTCTTCTGAAATAGTCTTCAAAATACTTGACATCAAAAGGCTGATGTTCGTTATTAGGGATTCTCAATGACTTTCCATAGAAGCTTTTCTATCTAAACCTAGGGAGCCATTTCACTTTGAAGCTATTTATGTCTTGCTTGTATTTTCTTCTAAAATAAGTAAGGTTTATAACCTTATTTGCAGTCACATTGAGTCTAAAAACCTCACAAATAAACTCCCTGGTTACATCCATTATGAAACTCCATCCAATGCCCTAATTACTCTGATATTCTCATCATACCCAAAAGCAAGGCATCTAATGAGTTCCACATTTATAAATAAATTAGGAATAACCAACTTCCCCAAATCATAGGTCCATGCTTTGAAGATAGGGGAATGTCGGTTTCTTTTTCTATACTAGTGTACAAACAATTCCCACCTAGTGACTATGTCATCTTGGTACTTCAACTTAGCATCTCTACAATTTTTGGCTATGTCTACCATCCCCTCTATTGCATTAGGGCTGATGTTACATTAACGTTGAGGCTTTTTTGAGGAACTCGGTAACTGGGCCAGAATATCCTCCTCTAAGGGTCTTTTAGATGTAGAGCCAAAGGGTTGGGTGTTTGACCAACTCATAATTCTAGAATGATTTAAAACTGATTTCTACAGTATTTTGCAATAGAGTTTGTAGACCTAATTATGAGCTTCAAGAATAAAAATGGTAATTTTTTCCAAGAATGGCATACCTATTTTTTAGTTTAGCTCAAGTTGACATGGAATGGATACACCTCAGTCCTCTACAATTTTTGCTACTATGCCAAACTAAAAAAATGAACTAAAAATTTATGAAGGATATTATGAGCCATCATTTGTCAAATCCAACATTACTTCTTGTTTGTGTGAGTGTAGTTTATTCATCTACTTGTTTATCAATTTTTGAACGTGGACCATCCATCTGGAAAGGGACGTACAAATCTAAAATTTCAATGATGAGTAAAGTCTTAATTTTCTTGAAATGGATGCAACCGTCCTCTCTGTCCAACAAAATTCCCCCATGTCCCACATGCTAATATCGTCACACAATGTCCTTCTATGGTTTCGCAACCAAGAAAAGGACATTTCGCTATGAGCCTATGGACTTGTGGAATCCTTTATTTTTTGCCATGTAACAAACATAAAACAATAAAATTATAGAAAATTAAAGTTTTGATTTTGATTTTTTTTATATTAAAAGGACACTTCCCAGAAAAATGGGACGCGAGACTTATCACATCGACACCCATAAGTCATAACTTAAACTTAAAGACCAGTCAAAAAGTGTCCTTCCACGATTCTGCAACCAAGAAAAGGAAATTCCACTATGGGCCTGTAGACTTGCAGAATCCTTTATCTTTTTCCATGTAACAAACATAAAATAATAAAATTATAGAAAAGTAAAGGTTTTGATTTTGATTTTATATTTTATATTAAAGGGGCAATTCCTAGCAAAAGGGGATGTGAGACTCATGACATCAATACCCATAAGTCATAACTTAAAGACCAGTCAAAAAGTGAACGATGTCAACAACAAAACATAAGAATGTCAGGGTTTTGGGATAAGAGGGTTTGAGAAAGCCCTATGTTGCAGACCTAACAACTCTAATTTAACTAGTTGAGAATTACCTAGAATTTTATGGTAGGGTTTTAGGATAATAGGGTTTTAGAAAGACCTAGGTTGCAGACCTATCAACCCTAATTTAACTAATTGAGGATTACCAAGAATTTTATATTTTAAACTATAATGATATTTTATATTGTATTTTATATTTTATATTGTATTCCTTGAAATTATGCAACAGATTGAATAAAATAACATATTATTAATAATTTCATATTTTAATTATGTTAAACATATACTCAGTGATTCATCACTCAACTCAATGTTTAATAACATATTAACAACTTTAGCATTTACAACAATGAACATCAACAATCATTTAATGTGTATCTAGTAGTTGAAACCAAAGTTTTTCTACAATTGATAAAATAAATAATATAGATAATTGAACACCAACACATTACTGAATTTGAGTTTTTTTATTGATTTTCAAATGAAGGAATACATAGATGCAATGAAAAATCTTGCTCAAATACAACTATGCACAAAGCTCAGTTGGAACTTGAAAACTCATATTATCAATATCAAATCATTCTATCGGCTTTTGTAGCAACTTCCACAGTTTAGGTGATGGAATTGTCATTTGTTCCAATTGATGTTGTCAAAATTGGAAATTTTTTAACAATGTATGATTGAATTTGGATCTTGACTTGAACGTTTCAGCTAAAGTTACATTCAAGGTTATCAGTGGTTTGATGGAATCTAAATAGTTTGCCTCATCTGGGTTCTGAGGAAGCTGGTCTAAATCAATCTTGCACCCTCCATCTTCTTTCTGAAACCATCCTTTCCAATGAATCACTCATTTGTCTCAAAATCCTTTTGCAAACCAAGCTTTGTCATTTTCCTTACCTTTTCATCCAACTTCTTCATCTTTGTTGCAACGAGATTCACAAATTTTGTTGTTTCACACATTCTCAAACACTTTTGAATGATAGCTGACACCTTCATTGAGGCTTCAATCTAATTATTAATCCCTTTTGATTTCAATTCATTGTCATTGTCTTTGTAGACTATTTGTTGAACTTGATTTGTAAATTTATCTTTTTCCAACATACTTTTGTTGTCCATTAAATATTTGTTGAGCTTCTTATAATGTAGTCTCATAGCATCTATCAATTGAAAAAAATCACACAAATGATCAATCCTCTACATTATTTCCTCCTAGATCTTTTGTTTCATATGCCTCATTGTTTCTATACAAAATGTAGTTAACTTATTTTGACAAGAGTTTATTTCATTTTTTGCTTCTTTCAGCTCTACTGCCAATCTTTCACTTCTTTTTCTCTCTTTCTCCAATTTTTGTTCCCACTATTGATTTGCTTTCCCCAAGTTTAGTCTTAATTTTTCTTAAGTGTATTTTTCCTTATCATATTTCTTTTTTCTCTCATCTAACCTTTGCTTTAGTTCATTCAATTCCACCTCTGTTTGTTTATCCTCTTTACTTGTTTATGTAGAGGAAAAAAAAATTATTCTTTTTTTCTAATTCATTACTCTTGTTATCTATTGCTTTTCACTTTGCTTTCTCATTTGCTAGGTCTTTTCTATTTGAATTTGTAACCTTTTTTTCTCTATTTCCCTTGATTTAGCAATGATGTGTACACCAATTCATTGTTCTTCTTTGATGCATTAATTTTTCATTATTTTTTAATCCAAAAAAATCCAATTGGAAACTGCCTGAAATTCAGATCGATCCATCTAATTTGTTGGTTTATTTTGAACTGTGGGAACAACAAACATGTACTCCATGATTTATTTATTTGTGTCAAATTTGGGTAATACCATGGTTGTTGTAGGCTTTGAAGTTACATCACACACTCTCCATCAGTCCTTTCCTTTATTTTTTATATAATTCTAATTTCTTTTTAAACTCATCAATGTAATCAAAACCTAGGAACATAGGAATAATAGAATGATTGAATGGCGAAGGAATAGGAGTACTTGTAGTTTTTGTTGCATCCACACTTACTAGGGGAGTTCCTAGAAATAGCTCCTTTGTGGTGGAACTAGTAGTTGGACTTGGACCTATCAAAATCCTTGCCCTCTTCAATATGCCTTGATCACTTGGTGTTTGTGTGGTATCTTGTATTGTTGTCCTCTTGTTTGTAATTTATTGTTGTAGCACTTGTTGACCACTACTAGTACTACTACCCATACCATTTCCACTAGTGGCAGTGCCAGTTGCACTAGGTTCTCCGCCATGGGCATGTCCTAGTTGTGATTATATCTAACCTTGAGGATTAGGATTTGAAGCTTTAACAAAATGAATTGTTTCAGTTGTACTTGTATTTGGTCTATTTTTATCAACTCCAAGGCCTTTTTTATCACCTGGTTTTCTATGCTCTACATCTACTACCATCAAAGGGCCTTGTCCTTGGGACCTCAAAGGACCACCTTCATAACCCATTTTTTCAGCTATGGTTACTCCTAAAGTATATGCTTCTTTTGTGGCCTCAGTTAAACCAACTTTTATAGAGCTTTTTTCTTCCATATCATCATTAGATTCATCATCAATTTCTTGATCTTCATGTTCATTGAGATGCTCTATATACCATAATTTTCTAAACTTGTAATCTTCTTTGTTATCTCCAAATTATGCAAGAGTTCTTGGTTCACCTAGCTCCTTCCTCATACCAAAAGGTATTCATTTTTTTATCACAACAATTTTTTTTTTAACTTCATTATCTAGAGAATTTGGAATTTTTACTCTCGTAGATGGTTTATCACTTTTTTCATAAAAAATGTTGTACATCCCAATTGTCTTTTGGTGCAATGCCATAATTTATGTTGAAAATTGTTCAAAAGAAATACCTTTCTCAGTAGCACTTTTCTCCATTGCTATTTTGACCTCATCCCAAGAATCCTTCTTTCTCAAGTTTTCAAGCAAGGGTTTACTTTGATGTTGAATTCTACTTGCAACATTCCTATTGGCCACAATCATTGATTTAATGGTGTCACATGGATCATACTGCCAGTGATAGACATCATCAAAATTAAAAAAATTCAAAATATCATGTACCACCATAAATTCTTTTCTATCGAATGTGAACCGTCCACATGAAAAGGGTAAAGAAGGAAATAAGGTCTTCTTCTATTGACTAACAAAGTGTAGTTCATCAACACTTTGCATCTACATTACATATTCCAATGTAAAAACTTTTTTCTGTCACATGTATTGGAAGTTTGTATGGCTCTACTTTTGATCCATAAAATTTTAGCAAAGTATATTCCTCCATTAAGTATCAACCGACCAATTTTATTTCTTTTCCTAGTTGAACACAGTTTCTACATGACATAGGCAATCTAGGCATTGGAGTATTTGCAATTGTTTGATGCAATGGAGCCAAAAATTAGTCTACAAAATGATTGTAGTTCCTTCAAGAATCATGCATCCTTATCTTAGTGGTCTAATCATATACTGGAGCCAAATTTTATTTTCCTTAGCATTCCTATAGGACTGAATCTGAAGCTTGTTGGTCTAAAATATTCCACTAAATTGGAATAGAAAAAATAAGCAAAGTAGGTTGTGAACCTAAATGTCTTAGTGTACTTTGAGTGTGAACCTCCTTTAATCATTAAAAATTGTTCATGCATGGATTCTACAATGTGCTCAATAAAGTTATATTTGACAGGTTGAACAACATAATGGATATTATATACCATTTCAAGGAGGCTTGCACCCACTTCCCAATTGCTATCTAGTCTAAGAAAAAATAATAGCATGGAAATAGTATCCTAAACCCATGGTCTAAAAGTTTAAAAATCATAAGGAGGCTTATGATTACCTTTTAATTTGTTTCTAACTTCTTTGGTATCTTGAACTATTTTATTTAGGAAAGAAATTTTATCCCTTTCATCCAGTACTTCGTAATCACTAGCAAGCTTTCCTAGGTCAATGTGGATGTTTCCAAATTCTTCAATTGTAAACCCCAACACTTTTCCAAATTCTTCTGCATTAATGGATAACAATTCTTCTTTTCTATCTTTATTAACAATTACTCTTTTGTTATCATCATAATTGTGGGCATAGACCATGAAAAATTATGGGCAAGGAAAAACCTCATGTAACATCATGTGCTCTAATCCACTTACCCATGGTGCATTGAAACTATTATTTTGCATTTGGTTCAAAGCATTATTTTGAAATGAAAATTTAAGTTCTGAGGTAATCCTACCATAGATTTCAAGATCATAAATATCATGGTATTAATCAGTGAAACCTGAGGATTTAAGCAATCCGACATAATGTATTTTTTATCCAATTTTGCTCTTCCTTTCCCAAAAAAATTTTTTGGTCTGCTAGTGGTGATAGAATGCTTGTACAATGTGAAATTGTGAATTCCCTCTTAGTCCTTAAATTTTCTTAAGTCTCTCAACCCTAAACCCAAACTTCAAAGTTTGACAAAATAAAATTTTAAGAAACGATGAAGCGTAGCCATAGGAATTTTGTCTTTCACTTACCCATATTTTAATTCTTGAAAAGATTAATACTGACAAGCATGGATTGGCTTTGTCGGAACCCAAAATCTCCCTAGTGCACTGCAATGAGAAATATAAAATCTCCCTGTGTGTTGACTCTCTCACTTAAAAATAAAATCACTTAGCAGTAGAAATTTCACTTATTTTTTCGAATATTAAAGTGAATGAAATGTCAATGTGTTGCTGCCAGACTACACAATTAGTACATTACATTTCCATAATGACACTTCAAAATAAATTCTCAAACAAATTCTCAACCATTAATATTTGTAAATCTAACAGTTATAGGGTGATTCTGAAGGTTTGAGTTTGCAAGCCTAGCGCTCTGTGCATTTCATTCTAGAATGCAACTAAAACCATCTATCAAATGTTCATCGAACGGTTGAGTAATTTATGATATAAACAATAAATATGTGTTTTAAAGTTGTTTTAAACATGTTTTAAAAAAAAAATTAAAATTTAGTGGCACTAGGATACACAATCTTAATGGAGTCATTGAGATGAGTCCACGTGTCTATTCTATGGTTCTACGAGTCACATATAGATCTACTTGAAGCATCCTGTAGACTTACGAAATCCATTTAAAAGCAAGACAATGATTGACATCAAGGCCAAGGGGCCGATAACTTAATGTTGCAAAGGAATTAATATAATGATTAATGATATCGGGAACTAGGGGAGTAGGTCAATGACAAATTAGAAATTAATAACACTTCATCAAACCCTAGCAAGAGTGACAACTTTTATTGTTTTTAGTTTTTTTTTCAATTTGATGACAACTTTATTTTTTCATTTGTATTGCTTTATGTTTTAAATCTGCATGCAAATATTTCATAAATAGATAATACTTAATCTCTTAAAGGAAAAAAATCTGATTTTTCTAAGTTTATTAAATATTTCATTCTATTATTTTATTCCATTTACATTACTTGTATAATTTGAATAGACACTGTAAACACAAAATAATTCTTTTATGTAAATGACTACTAAAGAATAATACAACCATTTATTTTATTACCACTGAATTACAATGTTACATTATTACATAGCTTTTTAAAGATGAGTAGAGCATGCAAGCTCTTGTTTTGTATAAATGACATATGCCACTTTACGTCAAACACAATTGATTACAAGATGCTACTAGTGATCCGGTGGATATTTTCAGTGAAAATTGAAGTGTCTCATTTCTCTCCAGAATCTGCACCATCAGAAAGATCTCGGCATCCTGATTCCAACGCAACTTGAACGGAGCGAAAAGGAGTCCGTTTGTGCAAGTTATGGCCAGTCAAAGGTAGGGTCAAACAGGGATCAGAGGGCGTCCAGGAAGCGAAAAAAATAACGTCATCAAAAGTTGGTGAAGTTGACATCATCGTGAAGAGCTCGTCGAAACGATTCTGACGGCGTTCGTTTCGTCGTAATCTGACATCGTATGCTCGAGATACAGCTGGTCAAAATTCGTGCAAGGATTGTTGACTTTTGACCGTACGACATGCTGACTTCATCATTCCGTACTGTACGGAAAATAAAGTGGACCAGTCAGAATCTGACACGTGGCATCCACATCAGCATTGTACGGAACCAATCACCTATCGACATGTGTCATCTGTACGCCCAGTCAGCAGGTCCAGTTAGCAATCCGTAGCATAGTTGGCAGTCCAGTTAGCAGGCCGCGTCATCGTCTAGTCAGCAGGCCACGTCATCGTCCACATCATCATCTGAGTCAGCGGACACGTCATTGCACAGTCAGCGTATAGTCGGATTCCACGTCATCGCACAATCGGATCCCAGTTAGCATGATCAGCGAATTGCATTCCGCCACGTGGCACCTCCTCGGCATGCCACGTGGCCTTGGTCATCTCCACCGCCGGTTTTGAATTTGTTAGTCAGTTTGTATTTGGTTGCAAAAATGTTTCAATTACAGGCAAGGGGCTCGAACCCACAACCTCTCTTTAGCGAATTTAGCCCGTAGTCGTTCCACCATATGCGCATCCATTACTATTATTGTTGGCCCGTTTGTTTTATTACAAGGTTTGGTTTTGTTTGTTGGAAAAATGCCAGCCGGCGGGTTTGGAACCCCGAACCAGCCGGCTAACAAAACTGATAGCCACCGATACACCATGCGCACAGTTTAGAGTACATATGGCAGAGATTGTTTATATTTATTAGTTAGGAGATATGCCTAACTAAAATACTTTTCAATGGCTATATTTTAATATTTGAATAAAACAAACAAACCAAAAGCCCGAAAGAAATAAGTAGAAGGGCTTAATTAGGATTATCTAATAATCCTAATAAGGGAGATATGACATAAGGTGGTTGTTTACAAGATATTATGCAAAAATATGGGAGATTTTTAAAGATCTTTATGTATTTTGGAGAGATAAGGTGAATATTGTAAAATCATTTGGTTAAGGGCCAAATTGGGTTAATTTTTTGTATTTAAAGGGGA
>VDFB02000017.1:511795795-511872927 GCA_007258455.2 Sequoia sempervirens | reverse complement strand
TCTTTGTTAGGTCAGTATCCTCAATTCTTGAAGGAAATTTAGCCAAATTTCCACATGTCTCACAAATTCCTTTTATGCAATTTATTTGAGGTCCATTTTCATGATCACATAATATAGACTTTATGAACAAACTTGCTTGTTTAGGAGGTGCATTTTGAAACCCACATCTTTCTTCTCTCATCTTTTGAAACACCTGATAGTAGAGATCAAATTCAATATGATAACAACAACAAGTTTCAAAAAACTTGTTTATCTTCACATAATATGGCTTTAACCTTTGAAACATTGTTTGCCCAATCTTTATATGAATATGCATTACAAAGTTCATATACATCTCAAACTGTGTTGTGTGTAGCCAATGTTTGATATGATTTTCATAAATACTAGGTCCAATCCTGTGTCTCATAACATCTCTAGTATTTGATGATGGACGAGTCTGATCATGCCAAAAACCTGAGACCAAGTTCCTAACAACATCTTCAATCCTGTTAGAATGGGGAGCTCTACACATAATTGCCCAATTTCCTTCTAAACTCTCATCCAAAAACTTTCTCTTTTTCTCATATTTTATCAATGTGGTTCTACTATAACCAATTTCAATTGAAAGTGCAGACATTTTTCTTTTTTTTGCTATTTATCTTGATGTACAATAGATGTCAACATCACCCTTCTTGTAGTGGCCTTATCCACTAATCGAGATCCTTTCCCAATGGAATCTAAACCCTTTTTAACATTTTGAATAATATCCTTTTGTAATCCCATGTGTTTCTTCTTATTTGATGCTAAATGAACACCCAACAATTGTAATGACTCTTTGAGCTCATCACGAAGAAGTAAACGTGATAACAATTGGGTTTTTTCAAGTGTATCAAGATGATTGAAATGATGATTGATCATTCCATTTGGTTAGTCATTGACCTCTTTCTCTTAATATAAAGAACTGGTTGGCATAATATTCAGTTCTCATATCCATTTCAAGTAAATGATCTAAATTTCTATGAAATTTGTTTCCCACCTTCTACGCTAGTTTATATGCTCATCATGCAGGTAGGAGGAAGTGATCCCGACCCTCTCCAACATGCATTGTTTGAACTTGTGCCTCCTCCCTATCTTCAAGGACCATGCATTCTTGGGCGGATTCATTTGATCCAATGTCTAGATTTGGCTCGACTTGAGCATGAAAACTTCCTGCTTGTTGAGCCCTTCCTACACATGTGTCACAAAATATTTTGCAAACAAAAGTGAGAGATGATGTTAAATATATAAGTGAAGTTTATATATGCAAGCAAACAAATTGATAAAACATGATGAGCTATAAGTGAGAGAAGTTTGTGCTATTTTTATATGCTCATCCATACCAGTAGAAGGAAGTGATCTTGACCCCTCTCCAACAAGCATTTTTGGGCGGGTCTACTCCTAACTTCAAGGTCCTTAGTGTTCAACTAGCGGATTTGTTTGATCCAATATCTAGATTTGGCTCAACTCGACGAGAATCCTAGAGCATAAACATAAAAAATAATTTAAAAGAACCCATTAGTGATGAAAATAAAAGACCAAAGACACAAAACACAAATATTGAAACAAAAAGAATTGGCTTAAGGAATTGGAGTCAAGGATCATATAAACATTGCAACTTGCATGACCAAGATGACTTTAGGACATTTAAAAGTATTTATAGTCATTCAAGTGCAATGATGGTTAGAAACCTTCAAAGTAAAAGTCCTAAACACACACTTGAGAGTGAGAGAGAGAAGAAACAAGTATGTACCTTGTTTCTTTCTATGATAATTTTCCAAGTTTTGTTCACGCCTCTTTTGTTCTTCTTCTTTTGATAATTTTCGTTGAGATGTATTTTTTCTTTTTCTTTGTTGTCCCATTTTCTTCTTCAACTTAAATATGACTCAAAACAAGTCCTCTACCAACTTAGTTAAATTATCCTCCATTTTTTTCCTTGATTGATAAAAATGAAAAGTTGTCGAGCTCCAATATTTGCCTCCTTAATAAATGTGCAAAAATTTCTTCTCCAAAATCTGCGCTCCAAGTGATATAAATGAGAATTAATCTTGCAATTTGATATCCAGAATAATGAAAAATAAGCTTCTATTTATATGTATATGGGATGGGAAAAAAATTATTCTAGTGTACATGGAATAACTAGATCCTAGTTTAAATGAATCAAGTAGTAAACAAACAAGTTATTTCATTGTGAAGTTTGTTGAACATATTTAATTCATAGGTATGCACAACATATCTAGTAATTTTAGAATTTTGTTAAAGTGTCAAAATGTATATTAGAGGTATAATTTGAATTGAATTTTCTTAATTATATTTGAATTGAATTTCAAGTTAGTTGTCAAAAATGTATAATAGAGGTATAATTTGAATTAAATTTTCTTAATTATATTTGAATTGAATTTCAAGTTACTTGTCAAAAACATATAATAGCTCGATATAATTTGAATTGAATTTTCTTAATTATATTTCAATTGAATTTCAAGTTACTTGTCAAAAAGATTATATCTTGTTCTCTACTCAATGGTTCATGTTGCTAAAGTCATTTTTTTAAAAATATTTATTGTGATCAACATGAATAAACTTAATTATAAAGTGGCATTGATTTCCCTAAAATTCTACTAGAGATCAAATGTATATTGAATATAAGGAAATGTAAGTTGTAAGAGATCATAAAATAAGAAAACATGTATGTATATTGAATATTTAAAGCAAATGCATACATATATTATGTGTAAACATGTTTAAACCATAAGCAAACACATGTACATACTTGTAAAGGGATTCAATACATATAAACATAACACATATTATAAGCAAAGAGGTAAATGTATGTATATATCATATAAGAAAATATATGTACATATCATACAAACAAAATGTAAATTAAAGATCATCAAATGTCGAATACTAAAGATCAGCAAATAAGCAAATGTATGTATATCATATAAGCAAATGTAAGTTAGAGATCATTAAATATCAAATACTATTAAAGATCATCATATAATCAAATACATGTGGTAAAGATCATAAATCTAGAGTGCATGGCCTAATATGAATGTCTACTCCTAGACGAATGGCCATTTGAGTGAGAACACTCCTGCTCTGATGGATGTGTTGAGCCCTACAAATAAAATTGTGTACAAGATGTGTTAAATACATATAATTTATATTAAATAAATTTTATGAAAGTTATTTTTAAATGAACTTGTATTTTTAAATATCAATCTAGATCTATGCATACATAAATATATCGCATGTACATATACACGTGTAATTATATAAAAATATAAAACTCACATGTCCACTGACAGCAGATTCATCCATAGAGTCACATCGATCATGCACACGATTTGGACCGAGGCTAGGAGTGATATGAGGTATGTCCACCTGTAACAATATATATACACACATATATCAACTTACATGAATATCTAGTTTAAAAAAAAAATGAAAAACGAATTGAAACATGCACATGCACATACATGCACATCATCCGGACATCTGATGACCTAAGTCCTTCGAAACAAATACTTCCACCATATCCACCAAACGCATCAAGCGACAAATAATCTATCCCATGTCATACCATAAATGATGAATGTAGAGGACTATGAAAGTGAGATGGCATCGGTGATGATGAACCAAAACCAATCAACATATTAGTAAAACCCATAGTCTGTGCAGCTGTCGTATGAACTATAGGTGGATCCCCGACAGCGACTAGTGCTCTAATGAGAGTGATGGGATCCTCGAACCTAATGATCTCGCGATCTCAAATGCTCTCTGTGAACATGCTCACGGCACCGATCCCATTGTTCCGATGTATCGTGGGCATATGCCTCCAATAGGTCCTCATCCAAACAATGCAGAGTCCTGTGTGCCATATCTCCTATATGTGCATCAAGCTGTGTAGGAGTAGGGATGCTAGCCACTGTAAAAGGATCCATGGTGGTCCACTGTGCTGAAAATGGTGTGGATCAAGAATGTTTGGACATCAAATAACGGGTTCACATTCTATCATCGATATCCTAGTGGTGGCACCGGGTAATGTCACCTCCACGCTGGTCAATTGCTCATTTCGAAGCAATGACAACCTCATATACTATGGGGGCTAGAGTTGGGGTGAGAGCAGGAGACCTCTCACCAACCAATGCCCTAAACACTGGGGCTAGTCTATCTGCTCGACGATAGGTGGGCCTATCGACAATCCTACCATGCCCCTAACTAGCATATGGTGGAATGCCTAGGTAGTTAACTTTGAGGCCCAAGTGGACCTCAGCATACAACTGCTGAACAAAATACAATGGAATCTGGTCATTGTTTGGGTATAGACCATGTGTTATGAGAAATCGTGGGTAGATCAATGAGGCCATAGCATGATCGACACATCTAGTGACCTGGTATCCCCTAACCTTACGCACATTTTGATAAAATGGAAAACAAGTGGCTTTTATCATTTCTTTGGTGACACTATCATGTATTTGTTTAAGGGGAACATCACCATGTACTTCTTCCCGCATGCGGGAAAGAATAGCAGTCACTCTATCTGGGGAATATGCACTAGTCCTCTCAAGTTCATCTTTTAGTTTTTCTAGACTATGCAATATTAACATGCATGGTTCACTATATATCCCGGGTTTGCACCTTGTGCTAATGAATCTCTCAATTTTTTAATCTCATTACTAGTATTTGCAAACAAAGAATCGCAGTGGAACATAATCTGCATTTTCCATGTTATATATATATATATACGGTACACCTAAAAGAGCAATGAGACTTTGGTAAATAATATATCTAGATAAAAGGAATACAAATCTAAAATAGAACTTGTAATAATTCATCTACTCATCAATAATATTTCCATACCATTAACAATTTAAAAAGAATTGGAAGACAACTATAATCTATAACATAGCATCCTTGAATGGTTCAAATTTTAAATGAAATGATGAAAGAAAGAATAAGAATACAAAGATTAGTATAAAATTATTTGAAAATAATTGGGGATAAAAATATTTAATCTAATAGTTGTTAACATAAATGAACTTCAAAATAGGATTATGTAAGTGAAAAAAAAGTTCTATTTCCCTCATTGAACCTAAATTTATCTAGTTAAGATATGTCTAAAATTAAGAATTCACACTAGAATATCAATATTCCATGTAAGAATCTCATAAAGAGTATGAATTTAATGGAAGATAATATAAAATCCTCCATATGAGGATGAATTTTATCATTACAATATAAGTGAATCATCTCAATTATATAGCCAAGAACATAAAAAAGTTATAGATTGGAAAGCAAAATAATCAGACATTTATCATATTTTTATATGTATAAAGTTTAGATACCATCAAACTATTTAAACTTATAGATTGCATAAAGCTATAAATTCAATCATTAAAACTAATTTATTAAGAATCAAATCTAATAAAGTTTGACTTCATTGCATACTTGTTATAAATATCTCACTAATCCAACCATACATTTTATATATGTTAACAAATATATAATTGTTATGCCCATAATTTTTCACTATATCTTGACGTGGATCTCCTTCAACTAGATCAAATAAAAATTATTTGTAATGTTGGAGGAAAATGGATTTAATATCATTAGAGTTGTCATGGAACTACCTCTCTTGATCAACGATAGATATTATTGTAAGGCCCCACCTTGCATGTGATTAAAGTAAAGCCCTAGTATGTTTTATGTGATCCTAAATAGATGGTAAGATGTATTATGGATGACAAATAGTGTGATTATTTGATAATATTCTTGCTTATGCTACCGTGAATGTAAGACCCCATTTCGTATCCCCCATTTTATTTCAATCGAACAAGTAGTTAGATGATAATTATGATGAAATGAATGATAAAAATCTTTTTAGGATTCATGGACATTAACCTTGATTTAATTATGATAGATGCACATGTGAATTGTTGGATATAACTTGAAAGTGCTGGGTTATTTGGCATATTAAATTTTGGTAAATGGTTCATCAATAATGTTATAAGAGTTTAAAATGAATTACTAAGGTGGTAAACAAAATGATGGAGTGACTATTTCATTGACTATATTCTTGTATTGGAGTAAGTGTGTATTTCCTTTGATTATAATGAAAATTGAATCATTAGGTTCATTTGATGTATTAATGAGTAAATAGTTCATGAGTGAAAATTATGTGAATTGGATTAGCTAATAATATGAAGAGATATATGATCTAATCATGCTGACCTTGGTAATGTGTAGGAATCAAATATGCAAATAGGAGGATAGATAAATGTTGGAATCAAATCAAATACATCTTTGGGAAGTTCTAAGTGTAGCCCTATTTGACTTAGAAGGGTTTGAGGTTTTATTATTGGTTGGGTGATTGAGTAGAATCCAATTGTAGGACATGTGATGTGAGTTTGGTTGGGGTTGGAACCCTTGGTTAAGATCAAAATTCGTATGGATTTTTGTGTGGGTTTTAAAAAGGGATTACTGAATCAATTTCCTTGGTTTTGAACAAGAATAGACCCTAGGACCTATACCTATGGGTTTGCAACCTTTTTGACATATGTGAACTTGTCCTTGGAGTGTGAAAAGACCCCTCAAAAGTCCACATTCATGAATGTGACAAATTCAAAAAGTGTTGGGGCTTGGGAAGAGTGACTTGTCACTCTCAACCTTCTACTCCCCAAAAGTTCTTGGAATTGGCACAAGACTCACACATGTGTGAGCACTTGTGAGAAAGAGTGTAGGTTTGGAAGATCCCTATATATCTCAAGAAGATGGAAGATTTGGGTATTGCCCACTTCTCCTTTGGAGAACTCTAGTTGAGATGTAAGTAAGGATGAGAAGAGGAGAGGAGTGATCCCTCTTAGGAGGTAGTAATGAAGATAGCTTGGCTTGGAGAGGAAAGGATGATAGGGGAATGTGATTCCCTCAACTAAGAAAACAGATAAGTTTTCCTCTTCTTTCACTCTCCTTTGTTTTTTTGTTGTAAGAAGGTGGCATGTTACATATGGATCATGGTTGAAAATAGCAAGTGGAGAACCTATATGCATGTAACTTGATGCTATGTTATTTTTGTCTTCCTCTTTTGGGGAAAATTTTAAAAGACTCCATTCATCTTTTTGGAGCTAAAATAAATCCTTGCTCGGGGGTATGTCTAGAGCCCATGAGGCTCCATGATGCCATTATGGTAGGGTGGAGAGCAAGCCCTAATCAACTGTGTGTCTTTCATAGTATTTGTAAAATTTATTCATAATATGGAAAACTAGTGTTTGATGTAACATGGGAGAGAATGGAAAAGGGAAAAATTTATTCATGGGCAAGTGGACTTTTAGATTTTCCATTATTATTGTAATAGAGAAAGTCTTATGTGTTAGCATGGTGTTCCTTGTATTCTCAAACATTATTGTAATGTTAGTAGTTTAGTGTTTTGTTGAAATGGAGAAAAATGAGATTGTGCAGATCCAGTTCCTTCTTACTATGTATCATTGTTGTATTTCACTTAAACTATTCTTTGAAAAGAAACGAAAAAATATTTCGAAGCTATTTTCCATACGAATCTTTAAAACTATGACTAAAGTAAAAAAGAATATCCATTGCTTTAAATGTGACCCATCAAATGATAGTTGTTTTTAATTCATAAAATGTTGTATACCTTATAAATGTACTCGCATTTCTGATATGTGTTAGTGTGTAATTGTGGAATTGTGTTTGAACGTTCTTGTGGCTCCCCCATATTGACACTGTTGCTTATGTAAATGTTAGGGATTACAAATTTGAGTAAAGCTGAGGCCATATCCCTCCGTGAGAACTTAATTTCAAACTAAAATCTACCCACATCATCACTGTAGATTTACTTGTGTGGATTCGTTTCAACATATTGCACACAAAGTACTGTTATCTAGAATGAAAATGGAGAATATGTGCTCTAGTTCGAAAGGAATATATATCATCTCATACTTTCAGTTTTCCCATATATTAGAAATGTACATATAGGGTTATGCCTCTGATTATTAAACTTACAATATCTCTATTCGCTGCAAGTACAATCAAAAGTAAGATATGCAACCATGTATATCACTAGTTACTGATATGTATGAATGAACTTCTATTTGGATATAATATTTTATGTTATTTCAATACTGCCATTTCTAAACATAAATAAAGAAAGAGAACTTTAATAAAACAAAACCCATATTTTAGATGATTAAATAGACCGAGCCTTGGGATGGAAAATGTAGTGGAGTGAATGGGTTGCTCACAGTTGAAAAAAAAGAGGAGAGAGAGAGCATTAAGCATATCATTAAGACTTGAACCTGCAGCCTACTCTCGCTCTATCACCATAGTTGCAACTGGTATTACCCTATCAAGTATAAAAAAAAAAAAAAAGAGAATAATACAACTGCAGTCATAGCACCCTATCAGGCCCAACTCAACAAATCAATCTTTCTCTATTAATGACCTTTTTGGCTGTGCGAAGTTGTTAAAAAAAAAAAAGATAAAATAAATGGGAACAATAGATGTGCATTATTCTTGTTCTAATCAGTAAGTACGCAGTAAATTTTCCATCTTGTGCTAAATATTGGGTAGCTGTAGATGGCATTCCGTAAGGAACTAAAGTTTTCAACAATCATTGGAAGAGGTCAGTATCATTTAGGTTATGGCACAATAAAGAAATTTAAAAAAAAAAGAAAGAAGAATATTATACGCTGAAATATGAGAGAAGAAGATTTTTTCTTAAACCTCTTAATATTTATGTTGAACCTTTAGCTAGCTATGTACTTCTATTCCAGCTGAACTGATCTTGCCCTACTAGAGGTAATGGCTCTGTTCCTTCATCAACATTCAGATTGTGTGCTCAAATTAAAACGTTATTTTGAAACGAAAATAAAATGAAGTAAAAATGATAATGATAATCTACAAGAGAGAGTGAGAAAAATCTACAGGAGAGAGTGAGAAGTCATATCCCTAGCTTGAGATGCTGGTCAAAAAAAAAAAATCTTACTAGGTTTTATCTCAAAGTCTTAACTCCCTCTAAACTTTTCCAGCAGATCGGCCCAACAACAATAATTATGAAAGTTGTAGCGGAGTGGGTAGAGGAAAGGACCACAGTATGTCTTGTCAATATTTAATCCCAATGTCTGAGGCAATTTGACCAATGCTAAAGGGTAGTTGGCTGCTCCATTCCCAAAAGGGATGTTTAATAATAAAATAATAACAAAACGTAGGGAGTCATATAAAATGAAGGAAAATTTAATTGCCTAAAAATTACGGCGTTGTCAGCAGCTGTAATGACAGGCAATCAATACTTATTATCCCTTGGATGACACAAAATTGGTTAGCATGGAGTTCGCTGAAAAAATATACTAGCGCTTGCACCTCAACAAGGTGCAATGGTTACGCCGATAGTAGGATATACTCTGGCAATATATTGAAGGGCAGGGGAAAAAATCGCAAGAAAATGTAAATTGAGACTAACTATTTGTAGCAAAATTCTATTGATGATGGGATGCGAGGAGATTTGAATGACAGGTAACTGAAGAAAATTTTGTCAAAAAATTGGCATGAGGATTGATTTTTGAATATATATACTGATTTTCTCAATGTTGACAAGATATATATGGCATCAACAAGAGTGCAAATACTAATTGTGATAACAAGGATTACATGCATTATAAAGATATTCTCTTGCAAACAAGATTATCATTTGTAACACAGTCACATAAATATGAGAACAACAGTACTATTAGTACATTCTGAGTGCATGTAATGGTTGTCCATACATATGAGACTGCCCAAAAAAACACATTTTAGACTTGTCCTATTCCAAGAAATGACTCAGAGGTTATCTTGAATGTATAGTAGTAGATACAACATTGAGTTTTGAGATTGAATGAGATATATAGCACAGTACAAAAACAACTCTTAGCCAAAACTCTCTAAAAAAAGGGAGGAAAATTGGAAATCTAGAGCTCTTATATCATAAGAATTGTTGATCAACCTTGCAAGAGCCAAGGATCACCTATAACCAAAACAACCTTCCACACAAGAGAGATGTAATGAAAATGCTATGAAGCCAAGGAATTAATTAGACACAAAAATAAAATTGATGCAATATGCAATGAAGAAAACCTTGTTATAAAAGCAAGGATGAAATCCTAGGACAGTAAAAACATAAGAAATGTCTTAATCTTATGATATGAATCATAAGACACAAAACATAAATGACCCAAATAAATATAAGTATGAAGTGCACGAACAAAACCTAATTTGAAACTAATTAGGTAATATGCCATGTTAATCAATGAATCCCACTCACTCGTCATAATTTTACTCACAATACTCTTATTATATGTTCTATCCTAAACAAATTAGATATAATTATTCAAGTTATTTATTTAAATTATAATTATAATTAGAATTAATCACTCCACTTCTTAATTAGTTAGTTGATGAAAATTTTATGTTCTTTTAAAAACAAATGACAAATATGAATTCTATATATCTCTCCTTTCTACTATTTTAAAATAATTTACAACTTCTAAGTGAAACTATTTACAAATTTCCTTACACAATTTACCATGTTTCTTAATGTTGCAAATTCTTATGGTAACTAAACCTTCAATGCAGATACCAAAGACTGAGTGAAACTTGTTCATGGAGCTCAACTTTTAAAAGTTTGAATCGGACTTGCACATGAATTGAACAGTACTAAATGGAAATATACTTTGAAATAGAAAATTTTGGTTTAACCTTCAAATTCCACAACTCATTTAAGGACTGACCTTTTAACACTAAACATATATTTGATTATTTGGAATTTAGCTTGTTTTAGTGTCTGTTACTGAGAGACGCTACAATAATGTAATATTTTCACAGTACATGAAATTGAATTGAAAAGTTGGAAAATGACTATATGTAAGATTTTCAGAGTGCATGAAGTGGAACTGAATTTTTTTAGAAAGACTCTATAAGAACACCCTCAATGATCCATCAACAGCAATTGAATAAGATTGCAGGAATAGCTCATTTAAAAGGGGATACAATGTTTGATGACCAATAGCAAAATATTAAATTGCTTTAGGATTGTAGATTTGCATTTAACTAACAGGATGACCATCAAAGTAAAATTTAAGAGGACAAAGAAAAAACCAAAATTCTTCTGTATCCATAGATCAATGACTCTATGGTTGAAAATCCAAGCTTCTCATAAACATATGCTTATGAACTTTGTATCTATCATCACACTTTGGAAGCCAAATCCAAGTGGACTTTTTGACATTATAAACAACTACTTCTACACTTCCATGGGCTCTGAAACATAAACAATCTCCAACTCCAACACACTCAAACCATATTGAACAAGAAGTCTTGAAGAAATCCATAAGAAACACCTCTGGCATTCTAGCAATCTCCTTCCATGTTGATATTGTTGTTGTTGCTGTTGTTCTCATTGTTGTTTCTGTTGAAGTAACTGAGGAAGTGAGTTTCCCATCCATCTGAATTACAGATATGATGATATGCCTTACAGTATACTCTTTCTCAATGCCTTCCACCAGAAAGACCTTGGATCCACAGGCCACCAACGTAGGCCTCACACCGTTCACAACATCCCCATGCACAGGCATTGCCACTATATCCAAAACCCATGTTGGATATCAAAAACCATGACCCCATCGGGCTTCACTGTAAGACAAAACATAAAACCATTACAAAAAAATTATGTCCTAATTCTTAATGCAAAAATCGTCAGGGAGGTCCATGCAATCCTCCATGACTTTTTAGAGGACTCATATACCTCTACAACACATGAATTTTCCTTGGTTTTCCCCAAATCCAAAACAGAGTACCCCCCATTTTCAGACTTTGTCATGCCCTTCGCCATAACGACAGTGATAGAAGTAGTAATGGGGATTTCTGTACACGATTTTGTCAGAGGATTACATACATAGAGCAATGCAGAATTAAGAGAAAAAGAAAAATTAGGGACTTCCACTAACAACAAACCCCGTGCAAAGCTACTGCAATTTATGCCATACTTGGCCTCCGGTAGAAAAGACAGAGACAGGTTTTGCCATGTATTAGTGGCAAAGGAATACATGAGGCAGGGGATTCTAGTTTGGGTGCACACATAAGCAGCCATGGCTGAGGCCAACGTGCATCATTCCACAGGTTCATAAAGTAAGGGCTAGACAACATGCTGCTCCATTTCTTGGAGACTGTGTGAAAACAAACAAGGCTTTGCAGGGGTAGATGGGCAAGCAGAATCCATGTTAAATCCTTTGGAAGCTTTCCCCACACTGATCAATCTAATAAGGGCCCTGAGCTGGAGCCCTGTAATTCCAGTTTCAGGTCCATTTTCACTGAAACCTTGTTCTGAATTCAATCTTCATGTTTCTTTCTAGCCTTGGTCCTGATTTGACTACAACACAACTCTGCAACTCCATATCTAGCTATAGATGAAATAGAAAATGAAATCCAATAATTAAAAAAGTTGTAAGTGCCTGACCCAAACCCAATTCAGTCCTTTGGCGTGGATTTACACTTCCAAATAAAATGGTTCTAACTTATATCCAAAACAATCATAAGACTTCCTATGGCATGGCTATAATAAACCCAAAAACTTCAAGTGCCTCTCCAAAAAGATTGTGATAGATTTATTTGGTACGGATTCAAGTTTACAAAGGTACACAATGGTATTAGCACAATTTTGCACTTATCTGAAGTGATAACCCACTACCTAAAATCTGAAATCAAAACATTCAACAAATAATAGGGATTTCATTCTAAAAGTAGACAACCTCATACAAAATCTTGCCATATACACTACAACCAGACCCCCACATAAATAATCTTTTGGAATAGTATGAAACAAGGTGCCCTTGCACATTCGGAATGAAATTACATAGTGACTAAGTAAGATCGACTAACCCATATGGCAACAATGAATGGGTTTGACAATACAATGCAGATTATAGCAGCAAGCCTGTTTCTCACTCATCAAAGTAGCATTTACAACATAAACTTTAAATACATCTGAATACCCGCACTTGAAGGTTAAGACGACCCCAACTGAGAATGCAACACACGTCCTCAGAAAGGCTTCTCCTGAAAGAACAATGACTTCTTATCAGCACTCGTTTCTTGGCGCAGGAGATGCGCCCAGCTGAAACCTCTTCGTTTGGCTCCTCTAAACTTCCAAACTAACCACTAATATGAGTATTTCTGAATGCAGAGATATTTTCACACAATTCTCAGAATTTTATTTTTCCACACAATTCTCAAAAAATTTCCATCCGTGGACAGGGGTGCCATGCCCTGTGACCATACCTGCCATACGTACCCCATTCCTATTAATTTCACTAACAGTTACAATAATTTATTGAGGATACTGTGCACAGTACAGGGGGCCTCACTCCCATCGTCTACCACTTAAAACCATTGCCGGAAAACTTCAAAAATTTCAGGCATCAGACATCAGACGAATCCGGTGGGATTCCCCACCTAGAATAGCCTATCGGCTAAAAATAGAAAAATACAATCTTTATGAATGCTATAATAATAATGAAATTCACGATACCATTACGTTGGTCGTGTTCAACATTTTAATTGTATAGATATTTATAAATTCTTGAATAAAAAGTTCATTGCTAGTGTTCTCTTTAATATTCCTTTATCCCCACAACTCCTCGTTGAATGGCGTAGAAAACAATACATGAATGTTATAAAAGAAGCCACTCATAAAAGGAACAAAAAAAAAAATGACTTAGTTACTTTATGTTTTTTAATAATTCATGTTTTGTTTTATTAATTTAGGGGACTTCGATTTGAGTTCCATTTTGAAATTCCTTAATAGAAGGATATGTGGAATATATCCCTATTCTTTTAAAAAGAATGTGTGAACTTAAAACCTTTAAATTAAAAAGAAAAAGGTAACAAAATAAACATTAGTTATTATTAACATTATTTAGAAAATGATTTATCTTCTATTTTTAATAAAAAAAACTTTTCCTCCAAAATAAATATATGAAATATATATAAATGAATACATTTAATTGTATAATCATTTATGCATATAATAAAGATAAATAAATAAATATTATATATATAAGAATTAACTAAAAGAATTAAAAATAATATAATAATAAAAAAATAGTGGTATTATTATTGAGGGTAAGTTTTAAGCAACAATTAGTTGAGAGATAATATTGTATACACGTACTGTTACAAAAATAATTTAGTGGTGTTTTTGTATTACATATAGATTTAGGGCATGATACCATCCACCTTAATTAATCTAGGGGTCAACTTGGGTGATTAGAGTATTTATATAATAGTGCTTATTTGATTAATTAATTCTTAATGGTAAATATAACATGGATCTTTATATTAAGGATGATGTGTATAATATTATTATTACTAAAAGCAATTATAATATTGATATGGGTATTAATGGATGGAATTTATAGTAGTATAAACAAGGGTATATGCAAACATGATATTCTATCGCATTAACATTTCTATTATAAGTAAAACTTAATATTATCTGTGAGTAATAAAAATTTCAGAGAAAGCCTTATTATCATCGAGTACCTTAGTGATCAATGACATAGTATTGTTAATACTCTTATCAATATTCATATCGATAGTTACCCTAATACTAAAGTTAGCATAATTAATGTTACTAGTTTTTGATGTTCATTGCTATCTAGGAGCATCTCTTGGCACAACTTTATATAGATGTTAAAATATGGAATTTTTTTTTACAAGCAATCTAATTAATCTTATCGAAAGATACATTTTTGGTACCCTAAAATACCATCATTGGGTCAATGAAATATGGTAATAATCACAATACTTTATTGACATTATGGTCAACATGAATTTGAAGTAGAAACTACTCAATGCGGGTTAAGGTATCATAACCATTATAATGAGAATATTATTAACTTAGCTAGTGAATCTAATACTTGTAAATTAATATTTAAAGCATAGTCTAATAGTGAAAGATAGAATAATATTAGTATCACTATAACAAGTTTAAAATCAATATTAGTTTAAAGAAAGGATACTAATGTGGACAAGTTTATGATGATGATAATTATCATATTATTTTAATATCAGAAGGAATGTTGATATTAACCTTACCTCTAATTATAAATAACAATGCTAGACTAATGTTAAAAATAAATCGACTATTGGTGACAGGATTAGTGGTTCCATTTATGGATAATGAATATAGTTGTATGTTGGAGATGGCTTATGTTACACCCCAAACACTTAGAGCGTTAATTAGCATAATTAATAGATTCAAAAAAAAAATTGTTAGGTTTTTCTGGTGAAAATTTTTGGGCATGACAATTATCCACTCTCGAGAATGTAAATATGTTCGAGATAACTAAAAAAAAATTGTATCCCTTATATCCTTTCATCCAATGTAGCCTATCTCTTAATTGAGATCCTCTACCACAATTAAGTTCAAATCTTCTAAGTTTTATTTCAACGAAAGCAACCACTCATTGTAGAAAATTTATTAGTAAGTGCTAAAGCTAAAATAAGTTTTTTTTTTTTTCTATTTGGATCCATATTTTTTTCCATTCTAGATATCTTTCTAGCCATATTAGTATTGTAAGATCATAGTAAGGTAGTGCAATAGGATTTAATCGCATCATTCCACAATTGTATCCACTTACCATTTTGATGAGGTCTAGGAACATCAACCAAGGGATATTAGGGAAGCAAGGTGATCAATTTGATTTAGGTGGGAAGTGTTGAGCTTGAAGGATAGATTATTAGGTATGAGGAATAAGAAGTTTGAAAAGTTTAAAGAATTGGGAGGTGATATGTGAGATAGGTTTAATAGAATCTACTTAAATAAGGGTGTTTTATGGAGAGGGGACAATGGAAAGAGAAATAACTAAGTTTTAATCTATCAATACAACTAAGTTTCCCTTAGTTCACCATCTCTTTAGTTGGTCCAAGTGAACTAGTGATCGGTATAAGAATATTTTTTGTCTAAAATGGGATCTAAACCCCTCATGGTATTTCTAGTTAGGATGTAGGAATTCAATTATTTTTTAGAGAGTTTATGAGAACTAAACCAACTTGTATCTTGGTTTTTTCCACCATATCATATTCACCTCCTTGTAGCCATTTAGTCATAGGGAGGACATAAAAATCCATTCCCACAATTTAACTTGAGATGAGGAGTCATTAGGCATATTACAATAAAGAAAAAATGAATAGGTATTCCTTGCATTAGTAGTAAGCACAAAGAGAAATTGTTGTTGGGATCCACTCCTCAATAGATGATAAACTTAGCCAAGTATTGGGAAAGGTGGGTCAACCTTGCATCCTAATATTTTGATTTATTATTTTGTCCTCATATTAGGAAATGAGGCATCTCACTTTGTGTTGGTAGTTATTTGTCATTTGTTGAATGCTTCAAGGGAGGTGTCTAAGATGTTCTAAATGCATATAATATTATTATAGCTTTAAGATGAAACTCTAGATTATTGTTGAAGATCATGGTAGCTTCAGGCGAATACCTTCTAGCCCAGTACGCATGAAGATAATAATTAAATATAGTCGTTGTCTATTTAATTTTTATATGTGTCTTAATGAAGAGTCATTCCATTTGATAAAAAGATGCATTTAATAAAGAGATGTGAATTTAATAAAGAGGCACGACTTTGAGGTGGCCGACTTATTAAAATTAGTAAAAGATATAATTCTTTTGAGGCCGAGCTGATATGATTTGGAGTGACACGCCTCTTCATATTGTATATATATTCATTCGATTATTTCATTGTGACTCATTCATTAGCATTCAGTTCATATCACATACATGCGAGTTCAGTCCAAGTACATAAGGCGAAGTTATTGATTTAGAATGATTATTGTCAAGTGCGTGTTCTTCAAGGTGGAGCAATATCTCTTGTGACTGTATCTTGTATCAGCGAAATATTGTTTTTGTGTTGGCTATGTTGTGTTCTTAGTTGATGCTCATATTCAGCCTTCAAATTGGCCTATTGTAAAAGGATACTCTCCTTATTGAGATTCAATAGATAAGTGTTATTTTGTGGCTGGGTTTTTCTCCCTCAAGAGGAGGGTTTTCCTAGGGTATCTGTTGTGTTATTGTGTCTGATTTGAATTCATTTATGTGCTTACAATCTAATCATTAAAACTTACAATTATGACATATTCTTATGACATTTAAGAGCATGACTATAGAATATTTATAGTAAAGTATTGACTGGTCAACATTATGAAAAATCATAAGAAATCTTTTAAGAAATAGCAACTGTGTCAAGGAAAAAGATGCAGACATTTACAAGAACTTCTTTTTTTAAGAAAAAGTGGGAGACCACTTATAATTTTATTTATATATAATATTTTACATATAGCTGGTTCAGGCGGACATACTGGTTGGAAAGAACCAGCAAGAAAACTCGATTCAAGTCAGGTAACAAATTTTAAAAATATCAAAAAGACCAGTGAGGTCCTAGTACAAATGACCAATTGTCTGATTACAACGTTACAAAACCACATTGGTTGAATACATTAGTACATATGCACATTCTCTTATGCACCTAAAATACCCAAAAGAGACATCATACTAGATACCTGTGACCCGAATACATAACACAGTGGAGATTACAAAACCTTACTAAACATAAGACTGGTAAGCTAGGAAGCCACTTTCAAAAAGATGCAGATTTTCCACCAACATGTTGAAAGCCATTAACCAAGCTTTCTTTTGTTTCCACTCATTTACCTTTGTGTTGGCGATCATGCTCAAATGAAGGTTTTGATTTGTTTTAATATCAGGCACATAACGATAACACAATTTCTTTTTGGATGAAGATGGAAGTTGCAAATCATGAATGCAAACATGACTTCTCAAGAAAGAAATGGCATGATATTTTCTTTTTAAATCATCAATCTCCATGGCAGATCTGTATTTGTTTAGAACTTGGTAGAGATGTGAAGAAGTGTCATGCATTGTGGATAATAACATGCCTTGGAATATGTGAACATAGGTCTCTTCTTATGAAACAAAACCTTCTTTGAATAATTAACATTAGAAATTAATCAGGTTTGGCGACATATTGACCCATAATCACTAGAAACCAACAATGGAGATTGAGTCTCAACTAAAATTCCTGATATGGATAACATTCATACAAGCCAACAACAAAGGAGCCAAATTTCATAAATAAAGTTCATGTGTTATATATCATGCCTTTGAGGGGTCCACAAGTACCATGAGCCTTTTGAAATCCTTCTCCATCTAAATGCATTCATTCCAAGACCATTGGGAGGTGGGTATACAATATGAACCAAGTATTAATTTCTAATGTTAATTATTGAAAAAAGGTATAAAAATTATTCGAGCATCTTAATTCTCATATACAAAGTTACATCTTAGTCAATTTCTCTTGATGTATGAGTTCCATATATTTGTAAATTTTTCTTAATATAAAAACATATTTTATTTCATTAAAATTAACCTATCTATTCCATGTTACAAAGGATGCTTCTTATTTTAAATTATTAGTATATAATTCAAAATTAATTAGTAATTTTCAAGATAGAGTACACACAATTTCTTTAGTTAAAATAAAATAATATTCTTATTTCCATGTGAGAGTTATGTAGAATGGTAGTTTGATGTCTCAAAAATATTTCTTTCATATATACTAACTTTTTATCATTGTACATTATGAGTCTCAATTATATATCCAAGCACATCAAAAATTTATAGAGTGGAAAGAAAAATAATCACACATTTATCATATTTTTGTAAGGTGTTCGAAAAGACTAAAAGTTTCCCTAGAAAGAACTAATTAAGGAATAAAAAAAATGGAAAGTGTCTACCTCATTGTATGTTGACCTTTCCCATATAAAAAAGATCATGGAAATGCTAAATGAGTTGATATAAAATTTTTAAGAATGAAGGCACAAAAATTCATAACACTAATCTAAAAGCAGCAAGCGTGAATATATTTCCTAGTTATTTTAGAAAGAAACTTTAAGGTTATAAATCACTTCCACCCTTTCTAATGAAGATAAAATAAAATAAGTTACCAAATATTTCTTAAGAGTTTAAGGTGGTGATTTTAATATGATTTGAAATAAATAAGATAAATTAGATGAAATCAAAGTTTTGTTGTAAAAGGTGATGAATTTTGGGGGAATAGATGAAAATAATTTTACGAACCTAGTTGACTCATTAAATGGCAATAAGATAGATTTTAAAGGGGTTTTATTTAAAATATGTAATAGTTAGATATGTACTAATACATTATATTCTCTATTAGATAGTTATTTCTTCCATAAACATTTCTTACAATCTTATAATTTATTAATAATAGTGATGTGTGCATCCCTAGACACTATTTGATAACCACACTATTAATGTTTCTATTTTTACTAGAGGATACTCTAATTGAAAAGCACGTAAAGAGGAAGGGTTAGTTAACCTTGATATTAATGCAATGAAAGGTGGGATTATCTTGATGGTATCAAAGTTATCTTAAAGATATAAATTCAAGGTTTTTCTTCTATGCCTGAACACATGTAGTGAAATATAATGAATATGTACATTATCCTAGAAAAATATGTATAGCATTAAGGATAAAATTTAGATTTTAAGTTGAAAGAAAATGTCAAATATTTAGAATAAAAATGGTGGGGATGGAATACAAGCTTCAAGAATCTCCTTGTAATAATTAATTACAATAATAAATGATTAAAACTAAACACTAATGGATATGTCACCAATAATTTTTAGATAAAGTGACTAAAATTAGAGCCAAGATATCTTAGTTCAAGTATCATGATAAAGGTATCAAATTCTTATTCAATGTAAACATAGCCGAGTTTGATAGATAAAAAGTTGGCCCCATTAATACTAGGGGAGCATTGTCTAATGAGATTAAGTTGACACTATTCAATTTTTAGAAGTTAGAACCCTAACATTTATATGAGGCTTGTAAAATAGAACCTTATTAGGAAGAGTAGGAGAGGAGAAATGAACCCATAATAATTATACTTATATAAATAAAAATAATAATAATGTTTAACCATTTCAAAATGTTAAATTTGTTTCACTATGGTGATCAATAGCTAATTTGTACAAGGAGGCCACAATTTATAGGGAAATGAAGACTACATAAGAGGAGAATTTATTAACATAGTAGTTTGGTTGTAGTTGTTTCTTTAGCATTAACTATTTTCTCTTTTTTATTTTGTTGTTGAATATTTTATTTGATCTCTTAAAACTTATCAATAGTACTTGATCTTCATAATGATTATTTTATTCTTTTTCAATTATTATCATCTTAGAAGGAATACCATTTCGATTTAGAGCAGGGAGAAATGTATTTTTCTTTTAAAGTATTTAAATATGTTGTTGTTGATGGTTCCTTCTTAACCTCTTCCTCCTTGGAAAAAAATTATCAACACTTGAATCTCCTTATATTAATCAATTTACTTCTATGATTTATGTATGTTTTTAGTTATTTAATCTTATCCTTTCAAATTTATTCATGATATACTTTAATATAGTTATAACAAGTATACAATAGTTTTTTCATAACTGGATATGCCTTAAGAAACTCTTTAAACGTGAAATTATTTGATGAGGGAAGATATAAATTAAGGTTATTCTTTCTTACTTACCTCATGCCCATCCATATTTTTTGTCCATAAATATCTCAAATCAAATAGGATTTTGCAAAGAGGATAGCTATATTTTAAATATTAGCTCTTAGTCAAAGTCATTTATTTCTTTGTACAAATTTAAAATTGATTTATGTAATTTAATTTTTAATAGTTTTAACATAGATATATGAAGAATAGTTTTAAATATATATATATAGTAAAGTGGACATATTTTTATATTTTCCTAATACTAGAAAATTTAATATTACCACATTCCTTCTAATCTATTAGAACTATTTTGACCTTACATTTCATTCAAAAACAATCTAGTTTCTTTCCTCTAAATTTCTATTTCTTTCCTCTAAATTTGTTCTTGATTCATACATTTTAGTTCATAACCATTTTGAGTAATGTCACTTAAGACTCAAAGGCAAAATATGAAGAATTTTTATCAAGTTTCCATTCTTGTACCTAAACTTTATACCATGAAGCTGTTGATATAATTCTCAAATAATTTGTTAATAGTATTTGATATAATGCCTCAAATAAATTTCCAATAGTGTTTTTAATGAATTATGATAGAAATAATATTTTGATATAATACTATAATAAATTTCCAATAGTGTTTTTTGATATAATGCCTCAAATAAATTTGTTAATAGCCCCATTTTAAAATAGGGTGCATAGTGGAACTATTTCTATCATACTCCCATCAAAATTACAGCGAACTATTTGATAGAGATGCCTCGAATAAATTTGTTAATGAATTGTTTGATATAGGGTGCATACAATGGAAACACTATTTCTATCATACTCCATCAAAAATTACCATGAACTGTTTGATATAATGCCTCAAATAAATTTGTTAATGAATTGTTTGATATAATGTCTCAAATAAATTGGAGGTGCCCTAGTAGAAATGTATGCAAAATGTGGAAGCATAGACAAGGCATGTTGATTTTTCGACAGAGTAGAAATGTATCATCGAAATAGTGTATGTTGAAAAGACTTTAGAAACTTTCAAACAAATGCAGTTTCCATTCAACAAATTTGCAAAATTTTGCATTTAGGGTTTCGAAATTTAATAAACAAATGTATTTTCAACTCTATGAAATTCAAATTTGACAAACCTGGTGCTCAATATGCAAGTTGGGTTGATGAACTTTGGAAAGATGAAGTTGAGTTTGCGCTCGCCAGAGAGATGAAGTTGTCACCGTTTGCAGATCACGTTCGGTTTGTCGCACGCACAAGCACAAGGAAAGCAACTGATAAAATGCGAAAATGACAGTGACATTCATGTTTTTTTTAAGGGGTTCGGTCGAACCCATGTTCGACCGAACCCCTTAAAATATTTTTTTTTTGTTTAGGGTTTAGGGGTTCGGTTGAACATATCATGTGGTTCGGCCGAACCATTGAGTTCGACCAAACCCGTCGACTACGGCAAAAGGAAAAAAAAAAGAAATTTCCTTCCTCATAAACTTTGTAAACCACTATTGTGGTTTGACCTAGGCATGCTCTTACATCTCCCATTGAGGCAGAGCCCATTCCTATTGAAGTGAAGTGTTGGCTTGTAGGTGTTTTGTGGTTGTTGTGGTGAGGATGAGCTTGGGTTTTTCTCCTATAGAGGTGGAGAATATAGCTGGCTTTTGTGGAACACTATTGGAGCCTTGAGTGTTTGCGGTGACTTCTCCTATAGAGGTGGAGAGGGAGAGTTATTGGGGTCTATTTTTTCTGCTCATGTGGTTGTCTATGATTTGGTTGTTTCAACCAGTGGTATGGAGAATTTGATCTTTTTGATTGGCTGGTTTGTTGTTGCCTGGCAATTACAAGTGGTGTCTTTGGGTTTAAGGTCCCTGCCAAAACCTGGTTGTAAAGGGTTGATGGTCTCTTCAAAACCTATGGGTTCGAGATCCCTGTAAAATCTTAGTTTTGTGGTTGGTAGTTGGGTTTTGCTATTGGTTTGGGTTGAGGTTTTGTCTCTGTCTCGCTACTGGTTGTTCTTGGCTTTTTCTTTTGGCAACATGATCGTCCTAGTTTGGGTTTTAGGTCCCTTCAAAACTTGTTTATATATGGTTTCGGGTCCATTCAAAACTTGTTTGTAAATGGTTTCAGGTCCATTCAAAACCCATTTTTCCCTCTAATCAAAACTTTACAATTTCAATAATTTAATTTTAGTGAATTATTAATTTTAAATACAATTGATAAATATATAAATTAAAATTAATATTAATAATTATAATTAGATTTCAATTGCATTTGGGTTTAAAAAAATATTTATTTCAATTTATTAAAATTATATTAAAATATAAATTTAACAAAATTTAAATTGATTAAAGTTAAATTTAATTTTATGTACATAAACTTATTAATGTTACACTTATCAAATGTGTATAAATTTAACTAAATTAAAATTTATTTAAAAATAATAATTTTTTAATTTATTCCAACAATGTTTTAAGTAACATAGCGGTTGCATTGGTAGTATCTTGGATATCAAATGTTTATCTTTATACTTTGGTAAGTATGCTTTGTTAATATGTACATGTTAGTCATGTCCTATAGCTATGAGCATAGCTTGTTTCTTAGTCCTATATATATTGATAACTTTTTCTGAACATCATAATATGAAATACTAAATCAAAATAGTTTGTAAGAAATTATAATGATGATATTTTGTTATGTATGTGAACACGTATATGTGTTTTTGTAGATTGCCAAACATCATAATATGAAATAATAAATTAGAATTGTTTGTAAGAAATGATAAAGTTGATATATTGCTATGTATGAAGGGAATAATGAGATCTTTCAATAGAATGATGGGAGAAAACTTGGTCATATTTTAGTTCATGAAATTGCTAAGAATTTTGCATACAAAATTTACATTTTTGAAATAGATTTTGTTTATGTAACATTTTCATTTGTGATTATTTGTGTCTACCCTACAAAACAACATACATAATTTTGTAACAATTTGAAACTTAAGAACTCTCCTACAAATATTTCATAGTGATTTCAAAAGTTTACTATCACAAAAGCGAACACTATTAAAAGCTAAAAACTTTAAGTAATAAAATGAACAAAGACCTTATTCATTACATAGTGAAAGTTCACTTAATTAGCTGATAGGCTCTTTATTGTGGGCTTTCCCACCGGAAAAGTCTTACGCCTGAGACATGCCACTAGAATTGTCTCACGACTATGAAATTCCACTAGAAAATTGCAAAATCAGGCGGTAAAATCATTCAGTGGTACTCGAGTGCAATTAGTTGTTGTTGTATTTATGGTTCAATCCAATGCCTACTCTCTTGATATGTAAGATTCTTGTAAATACCATGGCAGCAGATATAAGTAAACAGAAGATTTTGAATGGCCTATCTTTCGATCCCGACATGCAACTTCTCGATTTTCACTAACTAAACCCTTCACGCGCATCTCTACTCCATTCCATTAGGTATAGAGGATTTCTCCAAGGATCCTTTACGAATCTGGATGTTGAAAGAATTCAAGGTTGGGTCTTCTATCTCTTAATCGAGTTCTTGCCCAGGTGAATATGTGATCAATCCAGTTTCTTGCAGAGGCTAGCAACTGTGAATAGCTTGAAGCAGTAACTGAAGGGTCTGTCGTGATAGGGTTTCATAAATTTTTCCTCCAAGCTTCACCCATTTTTTCTCGTGATCGTTGACCCTATGGCACAATTTGTGGAGAATCTTGAGGTAAACCACTTGCAATAGTTTATATGATTTTATTTTTTTGAATCTATATGCCTATCATTATTTTTCATGAGTCTGATTGAGAATACTTGTTTGATTGTGTGTTGTAAGTCGAGCTGAAAGTTTTCATAGTAGGAGATTCAAAGCTTAAAAGTCAAGGTATATTACAAGTTGTTTTATAGTTTCAACGTATGAACATTCACCAAAACATCATGGAAGGTGGATTTTGTCAGATATGGTAGGGCATTCCCTGGTAAATGCACATGTGAAGTGTGGAGGTGTGAACAAATTTGTGAACTGTCTAAAAGCCACCTCAAAAAGGTGTCATTTAATGGAATGAAATGTTTGTAGGTATGCACAAAAATGAATTTAATTGAAAGGCTTTATAAAACAATGTGACCCTACTATCCTCTTTCCTACTTTTGCTTGGCTCTCTTGTTTCAAAAAATGGTTTCCTGCTTGTTGGCTTTATATTTACTAGAAAGAGAACATGTTTAGTAGAGCTTGTATCCTCTCTGGACAAATGCTTATATTAGTATGCAAAATATATGTGTAACAAAAACACAAATTTGGTGTTTTGTTATGAGAAGAGAAAGCAATTGCACTAGAAATGTGGAACAGAGCAGTCGAAGTCTCATCATAATCACTTTGAGAACAGGTATTTTCCTGAACCATATTTTGTTCCCTACAAATTAAACTTGTGAGTGCTTGCAATGGAGGAAATTGGGTCGCTAAAACCATGAAACTTGAAGGATTGGATGAAGTAGCATGTCAGATTGATGATGATGGTAATAACTAATACCAATTTTGATGGTAAACAAATTTCAGCAAATTGGAGGGCTTATTACGGGCATTACATTGATGGTACAATTTCTTCCATGTGTCAACATCACTTGAGGAAATTTGAAGAGGCTCCAAATGTGGCAGTTCATATTTCTATAATTCATGGCCATTTCCATCAAGATTTTAATAGTTTACCCTTTTAGATAATGTCTAAGGGTTTCAAACCCCTAGCAGATATTTTCTTACTATTTTTCACTATTGTCCCATGATTTTATGAGACCATGTCTTCACCATTTCATGTTAACATGGTGACAATAAAGAAAAAAGTATACATATCAACATCATTTGTTACAACAAGACTTGTTGAGGGTTTTATGAATGACCACTATTACCCATTTTGAAAATAAACTATGAAAATAGGAGCTACATAGCCACTATAAAAAAATGTTGATCAGAATTTTGCTTCTCAATTTTACTCAAATCAAATGAAAATAATTTGTTCTCAAATATAACAAATGCACATCAGATGCACCTAATATTATTATATAACAAAATACTGATATAGTATTACTACACAACTATTTTACATTTAATGCATTGTGTTGATGGATTAAGAATTTTACGATTGTCTTAGATTTACTGTGGTAAACTAAGATGCAAGGATGTTTACCCTCTCTGCTCATGATTATAACAAAAAAATGCAACTCTATATAATCAATATAACAAATATTTTTAATGATCTTCTTTCCATGTTCACAAATAAACCAATCTTGTGGAGCTCAAGCCATATAGAATGAAAAGCAAAACAATAATTCTTCAATTCAGCCTTGCAACTTCCATTCTATTAAAGAAAACAAACTTACATAGTTTCAACAATTCTTAATGTGTGTTTGATCCTCTGGAAAAAAAAATTCCAAGCCAAAGTCTGCAATTTTTGGATTCAAATTTTTGTCCAACAGAAAATTGCTAGCTTTGATATCACGGTGTATAATTCGTGGCCAAGAACCCTCATGTAGATATGCTAAATCACGAGCTGCTCTAGTGATAATTTGCATTCTTGTGGGCTAGTCTAAATGAATAGCAACCCTCTTATTTGCAAAAACTTAGAAGCAGAGAGTTATGACCACAAACATTGTTGATGATAAATAAATTGCCATAATAGCAAACATATAAAGGTCCCCCAATGACCAACACTAAAGGTTGAAGCTAACTCTTGTTTTGTTGCTTCATCAACGACATTAACATTGGGTTGGTTTGAAGGGTCTAAGGCACTGAAGCACACACCATGTATGATCTCTGCTTATTTATTTTCCATATCACTAAATGACCACAAAACACAGACAAGGTATGGTCACTTGTAACCTCCAACAACCCTTTGCTATGTGTAATTAAGATTCCACACAACACTTTGCACATGTCAGAGCAATTCACCCTCAGAAAAACTCCCTCCTGCTCAAGGGAAAGCACTTTCTCTTCTAAAATATTTAACTTTCCAAAACCCTTATCTCTAAAAACCTCATCATAAATCAAAATTATTATTAATGTCGGTCTATCTCAGTTGTTGGTGTTTCACTAAGTGAACTCAGTCATTTTAAGTTGTTCAAAATGTTTTTTTTTATTGGATTAACTAAAGAAAGGAAAGTGACATGACTCTCCACTCCCACAAGAAAAATGCTAAATGTAAATCTTGAAGAGTCTTGTTTTGGAGCTAGTTTTTTGGCTGGTTGCAGGCTATCTTTTCTGTAGTCGTGTTCATGTTTGTAAAGGGTTTTGGGTTTCGGGTCCCTTCAAAACCTGTTTTAACCTTTATCAAAAACTAAAGAAAGGAAGTTAGAGTAAGCTGAAAAAGCAACAGACAAAAGACCTTGTCAAATAGAGTATAAGCTATTGAACAGGCCAAACCAAGGAGGCGGCATTGGCAAAAATTAAAGGATTTTATGGTTTGAGAGGAGATATATTTCACAGTTCAATTTTATCCAAAAATGGCATCCAGTCTTACTCCTAATCCAAATAAAATAGTAAAGGTTGGTCTTTCAAGATTTTATTGGGAACAACAGAAACTAGGAGAGCATTAAGTATCATTTAATTTGAGTGTGTAGAGAGACACAACATTTTGTATAATTTCATTGTGGAAATGTTTTATAAATCTAACATGAAGATAAGTTAAGGCAGTTCTCATTCATTATGTTATTAAAGAGGAGGTGATAAGCAAATGAAGATGCAGGCATTGCATTTTATACAGTTTTTTCTAGAAGAAATAATTTGCATTCAGTCAAAGCTTGCAACAAAGAAATAGGGAATTGACATAGGATCATGACTGTCTATGTTGTAACAGTAATAACTAATATGTATTCTCATGTTGGTTTTATCTGCAAGATATGAATGCAGTTGGAGTTCTTCCAAAGTGTTAGCCTTGTTGGTACATAAATTAAGCAAGTTCTTAGCTACAAAAACTTGAGGCATCTTGGAGGAACATAAATGTTTTTGAGTGGAGGGATGGAATACCATTGGGTTCTTATTATTAGATGCACTCTTTTACCAGGACATTTTGAATGGTGTGACCTTTTGTTGTGCCAAGAATGAGTTCTTGCCCACTTTCTTGCTTAAATTGATATTCAACTTCAAGGGGTGAATAGAACTAAAATATATTTTGTGGTGAAAAGAATAGTTGAAATGATAAAATTGGCGAGGTACATAGCTGGTTCTTAATAGGTTCCTAATTGGCACAGAGTGCTTTTGGAAGTAAATGTGATAGTTGAAGCATCTGCAGCAATTCTAATAGTATGTGATGATAATGTTCTGACTGTATGTAATGATAATACTATACCAATTGGATTTCCAAGTCAAATTTCTAATTGTCCGTAACCTAGAATGTAACATTCTCTGGTTGAAAGTGATATGGCCCTAGCAGCATCTTTAAGCTGCAATTGTAATCTTTAAGTTCAAAGCAAACCATATTAGTTAGTTCAATACCTTTATAAGGGAACACCTTTAAGTGCAAACAACTAAAAGTTGAATAATGATAGTTTCCCAGTCTACTTTGTTGTTAACAATGAAATCATCTGCAATGGATTCTACAAGACCAAGAATTGATGGTTGTGGAGATTCTTAGATCTGAAATCACAATACAAATTGGGATATTTTGGGATTTGAAAATGAGCAAGATTTTAGAGGTCAAAGATTTTGAGATGATCCCTTCATTTCCATGTTAGAAGATACATGCTTGAAATTAGTTACGGTTTACACGGTTATGTGCTATTGCAGGTAATTGTGTGGAAGGAAGGGTTGGATACTGAGCAAACTGTTTGATCCTTTTAATAGTTGAAAGTTTCAACTTGAAATCATTCAATTTTAAAGAAAACATCTGCAGCTTCAACTGTGATATGGTTGAAATCTCCATAAACTGTATGATACAGGATGAAAGTTCAGTTTACGCAGTCGAGAGACTAACCTTTGCTTGCAAGATGCAATATAAAAAATTAGAGAATGCAATTAGGAGAAAGCAAAGTTAAGTTGTAAAAATCTATTAATAATCCTCTGGCTACGAATATATCAACAAATCATGACTATTGTTGCAAACTCTAGAATTCAGCTTTCAATTTTTTAGTTCCATACTGTGTCTCCTACTTCTCCTTGTTTGCTACACTTAATACAAACTTCTCGTACTCTCGAAACATACTATGTTTTTGGAGTAGGACTATAGATTACTTGTAAATTTCATTTCTAACTCTAAATTTCTTATGTGCTGCTTTTTGGTATTTGGCTATAATATTTAGCAATGAAAATGTAGATAAGAGCCATGGGATTGATCATTGAAGAAGAACAAACATACTAACTAATTATTTTTATACATATTATAAGGAATGATAACATAATAATGTGGACTGTCTACAATTGATGTTTATTTGACTGTGCTACAATTTGTATCTTCAATTTGAAGTGATTTGTGTCAAGAAATACCAAAGGCTACAAGAAACATTAGTTGCAATTGTTTGAGACAACCATTCATAAAGACCATTCATCTAGGAAATCAAGATGCTTCAACCCACATGATGCCTCTCCTCTACTTTCAAGTGTCTTTTCTTTCTATGATTGACTCTAGGAAGCAATAAAAATCACAACAATCTAAGATAAATGGCTGTTGTTAAAACTTACTTGGCATAAACACTTGAAAGTTGCAATACCATATGCATATGAGTGATAATTTTACCATGTCTTTTGAAAGACACTACATATTACACTATATTAATAAACTTAATCAATAAAGTTCATATTGCATGACCATTACTCCATGCACACAAATTCACTCATTAAGTTGAGCCAGAATATGATAAAAAAATCTACTATTCCAACACTTCCCCTAATATATTTAGTTCAAGGTGATTGATTCAAAACTTTATTGCCGAATCAATGCTTTTATCACTTATAATTTTATCTATATAGGAATATAATAAACATGCATTTTATACCCGTTAACCCCAAATAATCAATGATTTTTAAGCACATGTTTGATCAAATAATAGTCAAAGTAATAACTTTCTTAATTTTCAATATAACATTTTCAGTTTTTAAAGAACTTTGGCTTTTGACTTCAACTAGGTGGTTACTTTTTACCAACTGCACCATTTTGGCTCGACCTTTTATTAAACCAAACCATTGTGAGAACTAAAAGCTCCATTAAAACTATTAAATTTTATCAAAAATATTATATTTAAGATTCTAACCATAAAACGACCCAACATGATACCTGAAAAAATATTTTTTAAGTTTTTCCAAAAAATGACCATTATTATCTTTCAATATAGTCACTAATTGAAAACCATTTGTCTCATTCAAAAAGTGTCTAGGCTATGCTACAAATATATAATTGCATTATGAAGTGGCTCATCTTAACCCAAATAGTTTTTTTTTTTATTGATAGAAAGCTGCAAAAAAGAATTACAACAAAGGCATGAGCAACATGCTAAAGGAGTTTACAGCACAACAAAACTCAGAAAAGAGCAGCAAACTGCTGCCAAACAGCTGATCAAAAATAGAACAGCAGAAACTAAATTTCCCAAGGAGTAGTCTACAGCCATCAACCTCCATAAAGCACCCAAGAAGGATGCCAAACATGACTAGAATTGCTAGGCAACAAATACAATCTGAGCATGACCCCAAATGCATCTGAAAGCAAGCCACAAAATTCCACAAAGAGATGTCATGAACTGTTGGTATCCACTGTAGAAGAGAACCATGAAATACCCTGCATAAAATGATGAAATGAAGGCCCGAATTGAACCTGTAGCTGAGATAAAAGCTGCTTTGCTTGCAGGTAGTGAGCATTGTCCTTCTTTTCCAGATCATCAGTTAACCACAGCAAAAGAGTATACAAATTGGTACAAATAGATGATAATTCAATTACAAAGGGAGAGAAGGTGTGAGCTAACGCAACCTGGCAACGAATCCTCCAAATGACTTTTAGAATGATAGCCTACAAGAGTTGGAAATCACATTATGCAACACCGAGGATCCAAGGAGAGTGGATTTCCATGACCAAGGGAAGTGAAATAGGGCAGGCAAGGCTGAAAGAAGGGCATTCCACAACTTTTTAGCATGGGGGCACAACCAGAAACAGTGCTTGAGAGTTTCAACCCTTCCACAAAAAGGACAAGGAGGAGGTGGGTTAATGAATTTGAGGCGAGCACCAACTGGGAGTTTGGCATGCAAAAGTTTCCATGCTGTGAGTTGTGATTGTGCATCCGCTTTGGATTTCCAAATTTGCAAGCTAAGCTAATTCCACTTGGATCTTCTGAAGTTACATCTCCAAACAGAGTTAAGCCGGTTTGAAAGAGACAAACCAGGAATCAATTGTTTATAAAGGATCTTGAGAGGAAAAGTTTGAATACTGCTGCCATTAGGCCACCTCCAATCTTTAAAAAAAACTAGAGTGATAGCTAGTGGCCATGAGGATAGAGAGGTTAGGAGGGACCATATTCTGGATTTCTAAAACAATGAGCTTGTCTTTATTATTGAGTTTGAAGCATATCTTGAGCTGCTGCCATGATTTCCATGTAAAACTAGTGGGATCCCATAGGTCACTGAACACTCAGATACCTTTCTTGAAAAGTCGTTTAGCTTTCATCCTTGGAATCTTGGCAAGGGGCTAGTTATTAACTTTTATCAATTGATTCCACCAAATTGAAGAAGATGCAAAACTGAGCCCATGGCTGAATGACTGGTCAGACCAAGATAGTTTTTGAGAAACCATTTGCCATGCTTTCCAAATACAATTAAGCGGGGAAGATCCGTGGAGTTTGAAGTGATGTGCCAAGAGGATCTTGTCAGTCCATTGAATGGAACTCCAAGCTTTGCCAGAGGTTGTTGTTTGTATACGGTATCTGATCAAAGATTTCCAAGGGGCGTTGCCATCCAAAGCTCTGCCTATCCATTTAGCTGAAAGACATATCCCTTGAATAAAAGGATCTATAATTCCTAATCCACCCTTATCCTTAGGAAGTATACAATGAGACCAAGAAGTGGCAGGAGTACCTTTTTTATTTCCCCATTTAGACCAAATAAAGTTGCGAATAAGCTAGGTAAGCTGATTATAACAAGTTTTAGAAGGCAGCCAGCATGAGGAGGTATAGACATGACTAGCTAAGAGGACTTTGTTGGCCACTTGTATACGCCCAGCCATTGAAAGAAATTTATTTGTCCATCCCAGGAGCTTGACTTTAAACTTGTTAAAAAACCATCTCCACATATCTTTCAAGGAAACTCCCAGCCCAAAAGGAATGCCTAAATACCGATTAATGTCACCATGTTTGATCTCCTTCCATTCTTTGGGAATCCAAGGTGATCGGGGTTGGGACTGATCATCCAAATTTTAGTTTTGTGCATTGCTAATTTGGAGCCCGAAACCTCACAGGAAAAATCAAGGATATAGAGTAAATTATTAATGTCTTCAGCTGTATTTTGGATGAATAACATGTTATCATCAGCAAAATGGGAATTGAGAGCCATAGAGTTACACGGCAGTGAAATTCCATGAATAAGAGAATTTGAATGTGCATGTTGGAGGAGGTAACCAAGGGTATCAGCAGTGAGAACATAAAGAAAAGGGGCAAGAGGGCAGCCTTGACGAATGGAATTTTGGAGGGGGAATTGGGGGGATAAAACTCCGTTAACAGCCACTCTTGCACTAGCATCCATGAATAGCATTCGAACATGACCACAAAAGTTAGGACCAAACACCAGCCATTGCAGCATTTTGAGGATGAATGACCAACGTATTCGATCATAAGCTTTATCAAAATCAAGCTTAAGAATCAAAGCATCCTGAGAAGTTTGACGAGCCCATTCAGAAGTTTCCCAAGCAAGGATTAAATTGTCCAAGATAAATCTGCCCCCTAAAAAACTAGTTTGTTCCGGTCTTACAATTTCTTGCGCAATGGGTTTAATTCTTTTGGCTAATGCTTTAGCTATAATCTTGTATGAGGTGTTGAGTAGCGTGATGGGACGCCAACCATTCACTGAGTCCTCATGTCATCCTTTGGGAATAAGCTTGACAAGACCTTGGTTAATGAAAGCTCCAAGAGACCCAGTTTCTATACCCTCTAGATATACATTGTAAAAATCTTCTCTAATATGGGGCCAAAGAACACGATAAAATTCCACAGGAAGGCCATCTAGCCCGGGACTCTTCTCTAAAGCCAGATTGTACAAGGCTTCATCAATCTCTTCCAGCGACAGGTAATGATCTAGAAGTTTACTATAATCTTGCTGGATTTTATAGGGAATGTAGCTAGCTAAAGTATCTTCCAGAATGGGAATAAGAGGATCATTCTTGGAATCATCACTAAACAGCTGCTTATAATGATCATAAAAGATTTTCATGATACTCTCTTGGCTAGTTTGCAAAACACCATCCTTAGTTTTGATGGCAGAAATATATTCCTTTTTATGTTTATGTTGCAGAAAATGGAAAAAAAACTTAGTACTCGTATCTCCCTCCTTCATCCAATGAAGACGGGCCCTTAACTGAGCACCTCTGCCCTTATAAGCATCAAATTTGTGAAGGATATTTTCAGTATGAGCCACTTTTTGCTGAAGAGGAATACAATGAGGATTGTTGTCCAAGTGTTTCCTGTCTTGAGTCAGCTGCCCTTTAAGGGAATGCTCTATTCTTCTACGTTTAGCTGCAACTCTCCTTCCAAAATTTCAAAGAAAAAGAATGCAGTGAGTGATAGTTGTTTCCCACCAGCTAATCCATCTATCATTTTGAGGTTTAGGCTCAGATTTCCAAATTGCTAAGAGTCCATCAATACAAGCCTTATTTTTAAGATGGGAAACACTAAGCTTGAAGGGTAAGTCATGAAGTGTGGAATCAACATGATTGAGAGCAAGGGTGGTGAAAATGGGAAGATGGTCTGAAAGAGTGGCAGCTAAGTCAAGATGAACAAAAAGACCTAGAGATGAAGGAAGGATAGGCAGATTGGGAGAAATATAAAATCTGTCCAAGCGGCATAACTTACAGAAAAGCCCTTCCCGACAATTGCTCCAAGTGAACCAATGAGGTCTATGGGAATCTTTTTTACCCATGATAGGATCATGCACAGCTAAAGAATTACGAGCAAGCGTCCAAGCTTCAAACTCGAGTTGAGGCAATCGAGGGTGGCTGTCCCAACTCCGATCAACCGGGTGTTCCACCATATTGAAATCACCCCCAAGAACCCACTCAGCAGAAGGCAAATTAGTACGTAACCAATCCCACAAGGTCACTCTTTTGGACGGGGAGTTGGGGGCATAAATAGAAAAAAAGCCCAACAAGTTGCCTTGAACTATGGTGGTAGCCCAAACACAACAATTATTAGGATTAGATTCAAAGGCGACAATTGATTTAGCCAGCCAAGGAGCTAGACCCAAAACAACACCTCCAGACCCCTCAGAATGGTTTGTATGAAAAAACTTAGCCTCCTTCCAAATGGTAGCAAGTGCAGCGTCAAGACGAGTTTGACTAACTTTCACTTCTTGCAACATTAGGACATCAGTTCGGTTATTCATGACAGACTGTTTGACCTAAAACTTTCGGGATGGTATAGACATTTCCCTAACATTCCATGACTGAATATTACAATTCATTGAGAGTCGGGAATTTCCTCATCGGAGAGGAGGGAGTTAAACTGATTATTTATCGCTATGGCATTAGGCTCAAGGTAGACATCTGAGGGGGGGCTCTCTCTAGAAGGAGATCTATCACGAGATCTCGTTGGGCTAAAGGGGGGAGTTCTCGAAGGACTGTTAGGCTGCGAAGAAGAACACACAGGGCTACCGAGGGAAGTTTGCAAAGGTGCTAAGAGCAGTGGGGGATCGAAAGGTGGCGGAGAATGAGAGGGAGAAGAAGAGGTTAACTCTTTTCATTTTTTAGGAAGATGTTTATCAGCTAAAAGAGCATCCTTGAATGAAGAAATTCCTTGAAACAGAGAAGGGGGGTGGGATTTCAGGGTTGAGAGGGGACTTGGGGTTCTGGGGCTTCGGAGAGGGAGGCTTAAAGTGGGTGGAGGTGGGTGCAACTGGTGGCACAACAACAGAAGGGGAGATGGAAGGTTGAGGTTCAGAGGCAGAACTTGGCAAGGGGCGGGGTTTACGGAAGGGGCAGTTTCTAATAAGGTGACCCTCTTTACAACAATAGAAACAAGCATTGGGTTTATTAAGATAGATAATTCGTTGAGAGAACTCAAAGCCAGGACCTACTAGCTGGATGGAATCGGGAAGAGGCTGAGTTAAATCCATCTCGACACAAACTCTGGGGTGCACTTTGAGGCCAACCCATTTGTTAGAATGCGGTTTGCACCAAATAACTCTTCCCAATTGGGAAACTATTCTGTGAAGGTAAGGACGAAAGGCAAGGTTAAGTAGAGGCAGCTCCAACCACATGGGGTATTTAGATTTAGAAATCCCTTTTGGGTGAAAATCTATATCCCAGGCTTGAAGATAGCAAATCTGGCCACAGATTATCCATGATTCATAATGGAGGGCAGCTTTCACATGATCTGGGTCAACGAACATGCAGGCAACATACCCCCTACCTAAGCCCCTGAAGGATTCTATGTTCCAACCCTTTTGTTCCCAGTTTGTACGAGTCCATTTGTAAAAGTCTTGTTCCGTAGGAATGCCTTTCAAGAAAAAAAGAATGATAGATCTAGCTCTGTAGTCTTCTATCACGTCTAAAATGTCATCTGGAAATTCAAACTTTATTGGCATACCTCCATAGTTGTCGTTGGCTAGGGGGATTTCACTGCTGGTGGCCTCAGGTCGCATTGCTGGATCCTGTTGTCCTTTCAACGGGTTTGAGGTTGGAATCTGGGACCCAGCCGCAGAAGAGTCCAGAATATTTATTTCCATTTTTGTTTCCTGGGCGACAGAACTAGGGCGAGCATGAACAGACACTTTCTGAGCAGCGGCGGCCTCAGAGTCTTCCGTTTTTCCTTTATCCCGTGCTTTCTTCTTCATGGTTGACCCACGCAGATTTAGTGCAGCCTGGGTCCCAGAATCGACAGACCTGGGCACCTGGGGTTCTGCTGATTTAGCCATTGAAAATGGTGTGATAACATAGGAAAATGGCAGTAGGGTTTCACCGATCCTTTATCTTGACTTGATTAATTAGATTACTTGCAGAAAATTAATAAATGCATAATCCCTAACTCTTGAAACATCTATGTCTATACAACTAAAATTGAATCTCGCCATCATTCAACCAAATTATAGTTTCAAAGTTTTCCTTTAACCACAACAAATATCTTTTAAGACATTTCCTTTATTAAGTGTTGCTAGAATGATAACATGTAAGCATGTCACACTTACACTTATGTACCCAAGAACAACAAAACATACCTACAACCCCCTCATGAAATTCAAGTCATATGAGACAATCACTAAATGCTAACACGATCTGTATATTATGTATTAGGTGATGTTTTTGTAGTGAAACAAATTATGTTAGATTCAACTCAAGGATATTGAGAAAAATATGTTTTCAATTGGACTTATATGTGTTGAGTGCAAGTTTTTTTCTTGAAGCTTCTTATATTAATGAAATGATAAGTGTAGCCATTTTAGAATATGTACATTTGTTCAATATCCACCAAGATTGTGAATCCCAAAACTAACCTTACCTATATGAAATAGAACAAACAAACATAAACATGCATAGGTTGGCTTTACTACATTTGAAAAGCATAAGAAAAATTATAGTTTATAAACAATGTGAAGCATTACTCATACTTTAACAAATGCACACACTTCAAAAATATAAGTCTAATGTACATGATTTTCAATCCCTTGTTTCTAAAATTATGAGTAAAAAAAATTGGAACATACTTTACCCAAAATAGTATAGCATTACTCATACTTTAACAAATGCACACACCTCAACAATAGAAGTCTAATGTACATGATTTTCAATCCCTTGTTTCTAAAATTATTTCTTATCTGAGTAAAAAAATTGGAACATACTTTAGTCAAATTAGTATTCTAAACATGTGATTTATTTCGATTCACACTAATATTAAATAAAATCGGCGCAACCATTGCACCTCCTTCCAGTGCAAGTGCTAGTTTTAATTAAACAGATTATAAAAAAAGAACACGCCATGAAATCCTACAATATTTAACTCAACAACTTTTAAAAAACACAATGTAAGCCTAAACATTTAATTCCACAAACTATCACCAAAAAAACAAATAATGTGGCAGCTAAAAATATTTAATTCCACAAATTATCACAAAAATAAACACCATAGAAGCCACATTCAATTCAGTAAATTACCATAAGAAGAAACATTGTGATAGCCGACAACTACAATTTAGCAAAATACCACGAAAACAAACACTAGGGAAGCCCAAAACATGCAGTTCAATAAGCAATCACACAAACAAACACCTTGAAATCCTGAAATAATTAAACTCGGCAAGCAAACACTGTGAATGTCAAAAACACTTGCTTCGAGGCCCTTATTTTTAATAAATACTACAACTATAAATGCATGAAAAAGAGTAGAGTATTGACTTGCCTGTCAATTTATGAGAAGAATTAGAGCCTGTGTAATTTTCCTTCGTAAACTAGAAGGAAGCGAATGCCCACTCACTTGCAGCAACTCAACAAGCTGTTTGGGAAAATGTGAGAGATATTGAGGATATCAAGGCGCAACATGGGTGAAAAAACATAGTCAATTCTTCGAGCTCCTTGGCTGCGCCGAGGTCGTCACCCATGGATGCCAATTTCAAAGCGGCGTGTTACCAAAATACAACGAGACATGGCTGAAAGTGGCATACCAAAAATAAAAGCTTGCTCTTGTAGCCCTGGGAATCACATTTCATTTGTGATTGTAGAGATGGGAGGCTTAATCTTTCAATGCTCAGCCCCGATGCACTTAGGTTTGTGGATGCATCAACACCTCCTAGAATTCGTAATGCCACCATATTTGGCTATAGCAACCAAACCCTGATAGATCAAAAAAATTGGATTTATTCAAATTTTACCAAGTGATAAATTTAGAAACAACAAACATCGTTCCAAAAATCAATGGGAACTTGTCGATTTAAAAAACAACAACCATTTGTACTTAATATGGAAACATTTCCCTTGGAAGATGTAGTTTCAGATTGGAAGTTCACAGACTCAACATTAGTAGGAAACACCCAAATTTGTTTGTTGATCGAGATTTCTTTTTTATGTACATAAATTCCCAAGGAAACATCTTTCATTGTAAATACCTATCGACGTAATAAATATTGGCAAATGCGGAAGAAGTATATATATTTATGTAAAAGGATAACCATAGTAATTAAGATAACAATAGGGGTGATATTCATATCCAAAGGTGTTAGTATTAAATTTTGGAAGAATTAGGAACATAAACAAGTATATAAATGGTGGGGATGACCCTATAGTGCAACGACAAGTTGCAAGCAACAACTTCCCTATTGTCATGTGTTCAAATCCCACTAGTGGACAGGGGATGAACCATCGTTGGCCAGATAATGAAGTGAACATTGGATGATGCATGGATGACAAAGGAAGACCTATGTAGGGGTGGCAGCGATCGACACACGAAGGAGTGGGCGAACAATGGATGGCGAGTGCTACTACGAGGTCCGCATAGGGAGTTTGGTGGCAACAATGGAGGGGAGGCTACAAATGGAAGCAAGAGATATCGGTAGCAAGGAAGGTGGTGCCTAGTGGATTGAGGGATAGAGGAAGGAGTTTGAGAAGACGAAGGGTGAAGAAGGTGTCGGGGGAGGAAGATTGAAGGAGAGGTAGGTGGAACAGAGGAGTATGGAGGAGGAGAAGCAATGTAGAAGTGAAGGAAGAGAGGAGGAGTGAGGTGTTTTGGAGGAGAAGAAGCAAAGGAGAAGAGGAGGAGGAGGAGGGGAGGAGAGGAGTGAGGAGCGAGAGAGGAGGAGAGAAGGAGAAGAAGTGGAAGAGATTGAGGAGACGAGGAGGAAGAAGAGGAGGTGAAGAAAAATGATGGGGATGAGGTCCCCCAATGTGGCCTCATTGGTTCAAAACTCCAGTCAAAAGCGTTTACCTACCAAAAAAATAACAAGTATATAAATGGTAAAATCAAGAATAATATTAATACCAAATTCAATATTAATATTAATATCATTGTAAACAATATATTAACAATCATATTATTAACTATATTAATATTCGCATAGTTATTAATATGAGAGTAGTGTCCAACATTTCTAACAAAGAATAGATTCAACATTATGCACATTAGTGATCATTAATGATGATAATAATAATGATAATCTCAATATGAGTGAATAGTATTAGTGTTAATATAGATATAGTAATAAATTGAGGTCTTGATGTTGATAATAGTAATACTGGCAAGTGGGGCTTTGAATGTTAAAAGATATAACAATAATGTGGTTATTAACACTAAGAGTAATAATAGTAGTAATATTACCAAAGATAAGTTGAAAATTTAAAATTGAAAAGAAAAAAATATTATGGAAATAATAACATTTGAGATTAATACTAAAAATGATGGCAAGTATAATATTAATGTTAGGATTTCTTGTGTCTGTAGTCATCCTTGGCCCTTCTTGCATCATACCATGCCTTAGGCATAGGATTTTTCATTTACTTTGTATGTACGACCATATTTACTATATTTTTTTTTGTTTATTATAACTTCAATCAACTCTAACCCAACAGTTCTTGTCGATGTTGGCAGTTTGACGAATCTACTCAATGGCTCCTCCTCTGAACAAGTGTCCCCAAAAATTTGTTCTGAAAGTGTTCAACAAGGTAAGTCTTTTGATTCCCTAGCTGATGTGGTGTTACCCATGCCAGATTTTGATTCTGCATGTCAATGGTTAGAGCAACATACTATTTTTGGTTATTTTGTTGGGAGGACTCCCCCTAAAAGTGTGCTTAAAGAATGGGTTCAAAAGGCTTGGGTCCCTCATGGGGTCCGCCTTGAAATGGTCCAAAATTTGAATAAAGGATTTTCTCTTTTTTTCTTTGAGGAGGTCACTCATGTTCAGGAAATCTTGAACCATGGTCCTTGGTATGTTCGATCCTCTTCACTAGTTTTCTAGTCATGGACCCCAAACCTTGCTATCTCAGATGACACCAAGTTGTAGGTTCCAGTCTAAATTGAGTTTCCTGGTTTTTTTTTTTACTTGTTTGCATTTTTTATAGCATATCAAGCTTCCTCTCTGGGGAGGGTTATTTGTGTTGAACTAAATATGTTCTTTCAAGCTCACCCTCAAAAGCGATTATGTGTCGAGGTGGACCTTTCATAGGATTTGAAAGAGTCCATTAATATTCAAATTGGCTCTTTTCAACATACCTAGAAGGTCGCTTAGTTTAATCTATCAAACACTTGTTATTGGTGCCAGTCCACTGGCTACAAGATTAAGGATTTCCCCTTGGTAGTCCCCCGTACTCCATCTCCACCACAAGAAGCTAACAAGCCCTATTAGGAGGAAGGTGTTGCTTCCAAACTAGAGGAAAAATAGACAATAGTTACCAACTAGAAAAATAAGTCTAACGGCTCCAAGACGGTTTCCAAAACCCCTGAGTCGATAAAGGAAGTTTCAAACCCTTTTGCGAAGGGGAAGGAAGCCTAGATGGGCTCTAATAGCACTTCAATGCGCCCAAGGCCTACGACTATGCCCCAACCTGCCTCATTTATGATAGCACAATTTACTAAGTCTCCTCCTGTGTCGGTTGTTCATAGGAGGTCTTGAAGTCCCTCTTGACCTCTAGAAGAAGGAGAATATGTTCAAGAGAAACGAAGGAATTAGTCTCCTACCATTCAAATTGGGTCAATCCCACCAAAATCTTTACAAAATCACTTTTCCACTCTAGAAGAGCTAAAATCTAATAAAATGGTAGAGTTTCTAACATGAATTTCCTTTCCTGGAATGTTTGAGGTCTGAAAAACCTCTCTAGGAAGTCTGCTGCTAGGGATACTCTTCAAAAATATTTTGGTATTGATGTTCTATGTCTTCAAGAAGTGAAATTTGTTTATTTCTTTCTTTCTTCAGCTTGTTCTATTTGGCCAGCCAGTAAAATATTTTGTATTGATCATGAGGTTGGACGTGGCAGAGCAGTCACCCGTTTGTCCCCACGGTGGCACGCTTGTGTATTTGATCATGGGTCTAACCCCACACATCGGCTCGTCCAAATTCTTTTGAACATTGATAATCATTCCTTTGGGATTATTAATGCTTATGCCTTGAATGATGTTGTTAAAATATCTCTTCTCTGGCGATGGATTGTTGATTCACTACTAGTTGCTACCTAGCTGCTTTGTGGGGATTTCAATATGGTTAAGGTGGCATACAACAAGGATGGTACTCTACCATTTCTATGGGTAGTTGACGAAAGAGATACATGGTACTACATGCATAATAAATTGGGTCTTTTTGACCCAATATTGATTGTTGCCACTGTCATTCTCTCTAGCACACTTGGTGCAATTATCGAGCTGGGTCTGATAGTATATTTAAATTCCATGATCAAGCTATGATCTTGGCTCAATATTTTTTCTCTTTTGCTAGCTTTTCACCAATTCCGATGAGGCCATTAGTGGATGTGACATTGTCAAACCACTTTCCCATCATGTTTTACATCGAATGGGAATTAAGGCAACCTTGTACTAGTAGGACCCATTTTTCTTAACACTTTATTGAATCATCAACCCACACTGGCCTACATCAGCACTTTTTGGAATTTGGAGTGTCGACAACCTCACAATATAGGTTGGATTACGTGGTGGAATGTTGCTATCACCCGGATTGCAAGGTTTCTCCACATTCATGGGTGCTAGTTGGCTATCTTTCATAGATGGCCTTATGATGTGACAATGTCTAACCTCTATGCTACCATTGAGGCCTTGGCGACTAACCCCTTTTCCTATTCTCTAAAATTTAGGTTTGCAAAATTAAGGCATCAGAAGCAAGTTGTTGATAATTATGTTACTTGAGGGGAAAAAATCAAGGCCAGACTTCACTAGCTTAAAATTGGGGATCGTGCCTCGAAAGAATTTTATTGGCTTTTCAAGCTAGCCACTCATCTCCTAGTATCAAACATATCAAAGAGGGAAACAATGTGCTTTCTAAACCACCTAATATTCTCTAAGTGTTTGTTAGGCACTATGAATAGTTGTTCACAACCCAAGAGTACACTTTTCAATGGCATCAAGCACTTTAGGATTATCTCGTTGTTGTGCCAAATAGGCTCTCCTTAGCCCAAAAAACCTTCTATGAGAAATTGCTCAAAATTGAAGATCTCAAAGAAGCTATCAACACTATGGTCGATGATAAGGCCTCAAGAATTGATGGGTTCCCATGTGAATTCTACAAGGCCCTTTGGGATTGTGTTGGGAAAGATCTACATAAGGTTTATTTTGAAGCTTTTCACTCTAAAATCTTAGGTAAACTTATTAACAAAGGCAATATAAAATTAATACCCAAAGCTTGTGATCCTGAGGATATCTATAACTAGAGGCCCATCATGCTCCTCAATGTCTCATATAAAATTATTTCCAAAACCCTTGCTTTGAAAATCCACCATCTTCTACCCCAAATTGTGCGCCTAGAGAAAATTGGATTTATTAAATCTAGGGTCATCTTAGAAAACATTATTGCTATTTGGGAAGACATCAAGTGGGCGAGACGCTCTAATAAAAAGGAAATATTTCTCAAAATTGATTTTGCTAAAGCTTATGATCTCATTGAATGGCCTTTCATACTTGTTATACTCTTCACGTTGGGATTTGGTCCTCAATTCTTTTAGGTTGTGTAAATGTTGTTTTCTAATGCCTCGACTTGCATCACCATTAATGGTCGCTAGTACCCTTCCTTTGGTACATGTTTTGTTCTATTCTTCAAGGCTGCCCACTTGCCCCCTTGCTTTATGTGCTTTTTGCTAAGGGTTTTAGGTATCTACTGGCTCATGCCATCTCCCAGGGGCAGGTTTGTGGCATCTCTTTGCCTAACTCACCAATCCAGCCAGTCAATGACCACTTCGCCGATGATTCTTTCCTTACCTTACTAGAAGAAGAAAATAATGTCAAAGTTGCTCTTGATTTCCTGGAGACCTTCTATTTGGCCTCTAGTTCTGCCATACAATGGAACAAAACTTTATGCTATAGATAGTTTGTCCTTCCCAATCCCCTCTCGATTCAACATTATGGCTGGAAATGGATTTCTCCTAGCGATTTTTTTTTATTTATGGTTTTCCTTTCAGGCTTCTTTCACTAATCTTTGGCAAGTGGTTCTTTCTCAGATTGAGTAGGAACTTGCTTTCTAGATTACTAAACCGCTCTCTCTAGCTGGTAAATTCTATATTTTCTCCAAGGTTTTAGTAGTGAATCATGTGTATTAGTCTTTATGATGGGCCCCTTCCAAGGCCTCATATGCTAAGCTAGAAAAGTTGCTTCATGATTTTCTTTGGGCCTCTTTTGAGACTCATTGAAGTTTTTACTGCATTGCTTGGGAGTTTTGCTACCTGCGTAGAGACTTTGGTGGGCTTGGCCTTCTCTCCACTCAATGGTAAGGGATTTCTCTTTGTGTCAAATGGATTATAAGATCTCTTACTAGCAATGAGGCCTGGAAAATCCTCCTTAGATATTCTATTCATTTTGGCTATCCCACACACAAACCTTCTTGGAAGGGAACTAGCTTTCAAACCCTTTTGGTTATGAGGGAGCCAATTCAAATCGTAGGAATGTTTGTGGACAAAAGCATTTGGTGGGCTTGGGAGTCTGTTAAGCCTTAGCTCTGCTAGTCTAGACCCAAATTTTGAGATGGGCTCTCGCTCAATCAACAAAATGTTTGGTGGTCACCTCTTTTTTCTAGTGCAAGTTGGTCTTTTCCCAAGCTTCCTTGGATTAAGGCCCTCATGTTTTACAAAAAGGGTATTCAGACCCTTCAAAATTTATTTCATAGACCCACTATGCACATTTTTCCATGGGAATCTTTTTGTTCTCAATATGGTTTTCAAAACCATGACTATGAAACCTAAGATGGCATGGTGAGTGCCATTCCGATTGATATGCTTCATAAGGTGGGTATTTTTGCCACCAAGCCTTGGTGGAAGGATTGGAAGTGGCACCAAAACACCCCTTTCAGAAATTACAAGTTTCAACTTGGTTATTAGTGGCTTTCACCTCATTTTCCAATGATTGAAACTCTAGTCCTGAGATGGCACCTCCAGTCTTTAGTGTTTGTTTAGCATAAAATATTTTCTACTATGTGGTCCACAAGTGTTGAGCCAAAACTTCCCACTTTTCTTGGTGTATTCTTTTTCAAGGCTTACCAATGAGATCTCAGCTTGCTCACTTGGGGGTATAGGACCCTCATTTCCCTTTTTGTGGGTAGGCTAAGTCATTTAAGCACCTCTTTTGGTTTTGTACTAGAGCTCGACAGCTATGGAATTGGATTCATGACTTTTTTTAACCATTCAAGCCAAAGCCCTTCTCCTAGCAGATGGTCTTGCTGGGAGACTCTCCTAGGTTCCCCACTAAGTATACCCATATTTGGCACACTTTCAGGGTGGAAATCCTCTTCAGTATTTGGAAAGATAGAAATGTTTGCATATTCTCTCATAGTTAGATTGATAAATTTATTTCTTTATATTCTAAAGCGATTATTTTCTCTAATGTTCTTTTGCAGATTCAAGTGCAAGCTAGAAAAGTTGTGCTTGAATTTTCTCACCTTTAGGAGCTCCTGGACCACTAGGGAAATGCCCCTTGTACTATGGAGCATGTGTCTCCCTCGTCCACTTCTTCTCAGGGCTGGTCACCTTCACAAGGCCAGTGGTGAAGTGGCTCTGCTAGGGATTTTTTCCCCCGCTTTTAGGATCCTCCTCGTTGCAATTCTCACCCTAGTTGGCAGTCACCCTCTCCTCCTCCACAGGCTGACCTAGGGTGGCCTTCTAAAGGGGCAGCGGTGGGTGGTGATGACACTTCTAGGCGGCCTACTAGTGATGCTCTTGGTGGCAGTTCTAGTTAGCCTTCTACTAATACTTCTAAATGGCTCCCACAATTGGATTTGGAAATTTCACCTCATTGTGAAGACAAAGATAAAGAAAAAGATGACGGTTGGGCTCCCCATAACATCACTCTAGACCCTGCTGATGTATGGGGGGAAAAATTAGATGACAAAGACCCGCTACGCTCTGCTGGCACTGCAATGGCCACCTGATGGCCTTTTATTTTCATGTGTTTATAATATTTCTTTCTTTCTAAGCTTGGCCCATGTGACTTTGGACTTCTGGGCTTAGCTCATGTGACTCTCGAGGTGTGCCTTTTTACCACCCATCTTTTTTTTTGTGAATATGTATTTCTATCTTTTATATTAATATAGATATAATGCCTATTCATCAAAAAAAATATTAATGTTAATCTTGAGGGAAGTATTAATAGTAATAATATTATTAATGTTAATAAGGATATTGGTATTAATATTAAATGATTAATATAGTAATTAATAATACTAAATAGTAAAATTAGTTTTAGGATAATATTAAATAATAATGTTAGGAGGATAATGTTATTATAATTAATAAAGGGTAATACTAAGGGTAACCTTATTGATTATAACCATGATATCAAGTTAAAAGAAGAGATGATACTAGCTTAAGTAAATGTGATGCAAATATAAAATTGAAAAGAAAAAATTTATGGAAATAGTAAGGTTTGAGATTAATACTAAAAATGATGGCAAGTATAATATTAATGTTAATATCGAGGGAAGTATTAATAGCAATAATATTATTAATGTTAATAAGGATATTGGTATTAACATTACTAGTAATTAATAATACTAAATAGTAATATTAGTTTGAGGATAACATTAAATAATAATGTTAGGAGGATAATGTTATTATAATTAATGAAGGGTAATATTAAGGGTAACCTTATTGATTACAACCATGATATCAATTTAAAAGAAGAAGAGATGATACTAGCTTAAGTAAATGTGACACAAATATAATATTAAAAGAAATAACTAACTTCGAGGTAAGGTCATTAATCACTGGTACTATTGGTGCCACGATTAGTAGGGTAGGTAATAATTATTTTAGTGCAAGGTTCAACATTAATACCCTAATGAACAATAATGTCACCAACCTTAACCTAGTATATGGGAATCAACATTATGGTCACAAACAATAGTCCTAAATTAAATGAGAGTATTAATTGTATATTTCAAGGAAGTTATCATTAGCAATTTCATCATTAATCTAGAGATTAACCCTCACACCTTACCTAGGGATGATAATTATGGAACCCCATGTAACCCAGTTCTCAAAGTCGATTTGTTTCTCATTCGAGGGTGTGCATGATGGACTACATGCACCTAGCTTCGTTCACACCCACACCTCACTCTTAGGTGATGTGTTGATGGTGACGTTGCACAAGCAACGTCCTCCAATGCATGCAATATATTAAGCATGCACTAGCATGGTTGGAAATTAGAAGGGTATATACATTATTGTTATAAAAATTTGGTGGTTGTCTTTTTTTCCCTACGTGAAAATTTAGGACATGACATCAAGGCCCCCACCACATCTTTGATATTTTTACAACTATAGACTCTTCAAATGGAAATCATCAAAAATAGATTAATGTATTTGGTCAATCTAACCCACATATCTATTTAAAAATTAGACATGGCTTCTCCCCTTGTAAAAATTGGCATGTCCTCATGTCTAAGACTAAGAGAACCAAATAAGTTTTATGTCATATTTTCCAAATTTTATGATGTGAAAATGATTTTAGGACCTATGGGTTATGGACCCATAATGTTCTTAAAATAGATATGTCGAAGAAATCAAGTTTTTAGTTTTAAATAGAGATAGCAAGCACAAGAGAAATACTTTCTCAAAATAGATACAAAATCAAATGGAAATTTGTATGGAAAGATAAATTTTGCTATTACAAATATAAATCCATTAGATCTATGTTGAAGACAACTTCTTTGTAGAAGGGAGTAAAAAGAAACATGAATAAAGTTGAATATAATACTACTAAAGTGATTAATATCCACTATAACACACAAATTTGCATCATCTTAATGAAGGAACTACATAAGGATATAACTAATGATTTTATTTTTCAATAGATCTCACCAAGAGATTTAGTTTTATCACATAATGTCAAGCATGAAAATATATTTACCTATAGTTTGAGTATCTATTTTTTTAATGATTTTGAATTACAACTCTTCAAGGGAGAAGTTTTAAGTCTCCATACTAGTTTTTTTAAATAATATGCACATACATATAAATTTCATGGTAGGAAACCCAATATTTTATCGCATCATCTATGCTAGATGAAGAAGATCTCATGATGAAAATATAGTTTGTGGTCTTTAAAATAAAAAAAAATTGAAGGTACTGGTCCAAATTGAAATACAAAGAGATCTTAGAAGGTTTGATTCTAAAGTTTCTATTGTTGAAGAAGCTAAAGATCTAAAAACTTTAAAAATGGTTGAATTACATGGAATCTTGACTACCTATGAGATGAGGTTTGATAGTGAAAAATCAATAAGAAAAGAGGTTGCATTTAGAGATGCATACAAGAAGCAAGTTGATCTAGATTCTAATTTTGGATCAGATCCAGAGGAGGAAAACTTTGTCAAAAAGTTACAAAGAGGTTATGAAAAGTATAAAGGTATGCTACCTTTCATATGTTTTAATTATGGTGAAGTAAGACATTTTATGGCTAAGTGTCCTTACAAGGACTCTAACAATGTTGAGAAAAGGTATGGAAATAAATTATTTCAAAAAGGGAATAAAGGTTAGAGGAAACAAGAGAGTTTCTTTATTAATGAGGAAGGATACTCTACTGATGAAGAAGATGAAGATATCTTCAGATATGAAAAAGAGAAGGCTATATTTATGGAAATGGAAATTATTGAAGATGCTACAGAGATGAATTTCAAAAATTGTGATGAAGTAGATCTTGTGGAAGAGTTACTCTGTGTTGGAAAGGAGATCAAGAGACCGAAGAATAGAATTACTGAAGAAGTGAAGGATAAAGACAACTTATCTTAGAAATGTATTAGTTTGAAAAATATGATCATTAATCTAAAGGTTCACACAAAAGAAGCATAGAGGATTGAAGAAGTTTTAATGAAAAGACTATTAGATCAAAATATAAGGACTGTGAGAATCTTGAAGTAGAAGTTATATCACTAAGGAAAGATCTTGACAAATTAAATCATCAACTAAAGATGAAGTTTGGTAAGAGCACAAAGATCTTGAATCGGATAATTGATAGTCAGAGATCACCGCATATCAAAATTGATATTGGTTTTGATGAACCAAAGAACAAAGTGGAAGAGTAACCAGTGAATCCTACTAAGAATAATTTGGAAGAGGTTGGTTTTGAAAGTTCAAAGTTTGAACAAAGTGTTGCAACCAATGATAGAAAAGTGTAGGATGATGGTTTCATCCTAGTGCAAAGGAAGTACAAAAGACCGAGAAGACAAGCTACAAGAGAACAAGGGTATAATACCAGGTTCAATCATTCCTTTTTTTGTTATTATTTTAACTGTAATGATTTTGGTCTTAAGGTAGTGGATTATAGAAGAGTTTCAATAAGAAGAAACAAATTTGTTATGCACCTTTGTACAATTTCAATTTCATTTGTCACAAGTGCAATAATTTTGACATATTACTAGAAATTGCAGAAGCAATAAAATTTTGTGAGTCCTCCTCTACTAGAAAAAAGAAGGAAAGGGTCAGAATTTGGGAGTCATGAATCAGATAAAATTTAGAAGAAGATATTGAAAGAGAAAATATCATTGAAATCAATGATAGCTCAGACTGTTCTACATGCTCAAAAGAGAAAAAATTATGGGTTTGTTACCACAATTGAGGTTGTATTCTCCAAAAACCGTGTCCACCCTTGAAAAGAATTAGCCATGTTAAAGTTGTCACATTTTTTATTGGTTTTTGAAACTATGGTGGGAACCGATTAAGTCAAGCCACAACCTCTTTTCCACCTGACTTCCAAAGTTAAACTTAAGTTCTTTTTGAAGTGAATTTTTGTGTTGTTTTAAAAAAGATGTCAAGTCCTAGAGTAGTTTTCATAACCTCAGTGCACACTGATCGGAGAATGGAAATTTGAGTGAAGATTGAATTTACTTTGAAGCTTTCACAAGGTTTCAAAACCTTTGTTAGTCCCTAATAGGGTTTTGGAAACCTATTTTATCCCTGACACTAGGATCTCTTTCAAAGGACTAAGTGTTTGGTTATTTCCAAAGGATCTTTCCTAAAGGCTAGATTATTAGGAAAAAGACTTAAAGGAATTTAGACCAAGTCTCAAGAGGGAGAAGATAATGGGGTTATTTTAGAACTGAGGCAAGCTCCAATGGCATTTCAAGAACACGCCTAAGCCCAACATTGTTTCATTTTAAATTTCCATCTTAGTATTTGAAGAATTGTTTAAAGAAAGGTGGTGGTACCCAAAGGAAAATACATTATAGAAATATTATTCAATTGAAGCAAAAACCATTGGAATTCATTGCAGTTATGGAAATAAAGAAAGCATCACAACAAAAAAGATAAACAAAAAATTGAAATAGAGAATTTGAAGATCATTGCATCGCATGAAAGAAATTAAACACAAAAAGGTGTATATATATATATTCATTTATTGTTTGTATTACATCGAAAGGTGAAAATATTCCAGTACAGTTTTTCAAAAAAGAGAGTAAAAATCAATATATGGATTCCCTCCACGACCTCCTGGAGACTTTCAATCTACACTAGTGAGAAAAGTTTTTTGTTAAAATCCACTAAGTGAGTGAAGGTCTCCATCATATTCTACTCCAACCCAACACAAAGCAGAGTGACAACTTGTTTTTCTTGTTCATTTCTCAAAGCAGTGGTGATACAAACAATGTCTCCCACTAGGCCAATGTGTAGGTATTCATTAAGATTCCCTAGAGTAGCTTCAAACTAGGCTAAATAAGTTGGCCTCACTAGATGTTCTATATCTTTTTCTCCCCATCCTAACTTGTTAGAGGTATGGAAAAAAATGTATAAGTGCTCCAATAATGTAGAGTTGTGCACATGAACCTAGGCCAATTTTTTTTTTTGATTATCTTCTTGATTATGCCTTCCTCCACATCATTGTGTATTAGGAAAACCTCTCTAAGATGGTCTTCCACTAATCTCCTTACTGCACTACACTCCACACCTTCAATTGAGAGGAAACCGCTCTTTGAAGTGGTGTGACTTGAGGTGCTCGATATTTTTGAAGAAAAGTTGATAAGTAAAAAATGAGAGCATTTTTGTTCAATTTATAGAAAAGGGAATAAGATGAAAGAGTACATTTGAGAGCAATTAATGACACAAGGACATTCCAAGTTGTCTTGAATTTAATAAGATCAACAATGATGTGATGTTACATTAGCTATATAAGTTGCAGTGTCAAATAAAATCTTCTTATTTAAACCATCAACATGAGTGTAATCTTCAATGGGTATGTCATTAAATATCAAACTGAGGAATTGTAGACTATTCATGTTACACCCCATGTGTTATTACCTATTTACTATTACCTTGTTTGGGTGAATTACTTCAATAAATGTGAATGTGTTTATTTATGAATTCTAATGGAATATGTTGAATGAATGTTTGGTTAAATTAAATGCTTTATGATTCAATATATGAAATATATAATGTGAATATGACAAGTATATGAATGCATTGATTCAGATAACTACTAATATGGTGGACTAAGTTGAAATGCAAGAACATGTTCAAGCCTCTGGAAGAGAGGGGCAGTATCACTCAAGAGAAGAACTTGGTCTGGTAACCTCTAATTCAGTCTTATTAAGAATTCACACACTCATGCCCTAGATGGTCTTAGTTGAGTCAAGTCAGTTGGGTAGATGGTAAGTGATCTTTAGTCTAGTTGTGTATGTTTTATTAATTTTTGATCTTGTTTATGAATGTATGGAATGAGGTATGTGATGAGCCTTGATGATTAGTGGAATCCTTCCTTGCGTGTTTATTTGTATATCAATGAGATATATGCATTTAATGTATATATATGTATATATGTACATTTTTTTGGTAAACTCATACATGTGAGTAAATGCATACATGAGTATACATACCTACACATGCTCATGGGAAAATTACCCATATGCATGGGAATACCATTTGGACTAGTGACATATATATATATACATACATACACACATGCATACATACATATATATATGTATGTATGTAAGTATGTATATATACATTCTATGAATATATGTTGATTGATGGGATTGCATGTACGAGTGTTTTATAAAGATAAATTATGTATATATACATACATACATACATATATATATATACTATTCTTTATATTTATATTTAATATAAATATGTTTCTTAATAAAATGTATTCGATAAACTTATGGAATGAATATATATACATTGATATATATATATATATATATATACTTCAATTGAAATGTGTGTGTATATATATATATATACATAAATACACACACACACACATATATCTATAATATACATATATATATCTATAATATATATATATATATATATATATATATATATATATATATATATATATATATATATATATATATATATATATATGAATAAGTTTTGATATAATTTCCTACTACATAGATAAGCATTGATTATTATTGCCAACATTATAATGCAAAGTGCATATGTTAACATATGGCACATGAAACATATCCAGTGCATAAAGTAAATATGGTGCAACATTAACAAGTGAGAAGCTAACGCATAAGTCTTTGAAGACTAAGTCAAAGCATGAAGAAAATAACGTATAAGTCTTGATGTGCAAATAGTATGGAATATAGTTAATGTTATGAATTTTGTTGACCATATCTAAACTACGTCTATGAGAGGTGGTGCCAAGGATAAGAGGTGGCACCATATTTAGTATTGGTTGCAATGTAAAAGAAGTCTTTGAATTTGAATAAGCCTGCAAATTTATAAGTGTTTTGAATCAATCAAGTGAAAACTTGGCATCATTTTGAAATGGAATTCAAATTAGGAAACCTATTTTTAGGTTGTTGTCCCCAATACTAAGTTGGCTCATCCATGAAACTGTCATGTGTTGTGAACTTGTGAGTGAGGCATTGAATGAGGAATAAAGGTGGCAAAAATACTTACCTATTTGTAGCCTTTGGTTGCTCACAAAATAGTGTAAATAGAGGTGCTCATTCTTCCAAATGCATCACTTTTCATTTTGATTTATTGAGAGTTATGCTGTTGAAAATTTAGTGCAAGTAAGCTGAGAGTTTGTGAGATTTAGAGTAGTATTGTTGCTTTATATTTGATTTGTTGAGAGAATTGGAGTGAAGCTAGTAGAGGTGCTTGAGTAGTTTGTTGTAGAAGTTGTGTGTGATCTTGAGGAGAGGATTATTCAGTTGGAAGCTTTTAACAAGCATGTTGATTTCCACCTCTTTATTCTTTTGTTGAAAATATTGTTATTTTATTGTCATGTTGAAAGATTATCTTTTACTTGTGTGAAATGTTTGGATATGCTTGCATATCACTTGGTTGTTTCTCATTTTGTGAAACCTTACTTTTGATATTTTCTCATATATAGATGTGTATATTGAGTATATTATTATATGGATATAAATTATGTTTGTACTATACATAGATTGTTTGTACTTTATGAAGTATAGTGAAACTTTAGGTGTGTTACATGAGATAGAGTTACTTTGAACTATTTGATTGTATGTTAGATAAAGTGAGTCAAAGGGAAGGTTATTCTTGGGATTAGGATAATCCACGAGAAAGGGAATAATCTAAAATAGAATAGAATACTAATGGTCAAAATACAAATCGAGCAATTATAGTGGTGAATATAGATGACCCACACTCAAAGTACTGGGTGTTGAATCTTTGGCCAAAGTAATGTAGGTGTCCACTATCTACATTGCCAATTCGTTGTGATCCAAGTACATACTAGGATGAGAATATCATAGAATTAGAGGTTGAATTTATGGTAAGCTCTAGTCATGTAGGACACATCACTATGCTCATAATAGGTTATTTGAAGGATGAGGTTACCAAACCAATCTCTTTATCGAAGGTTAGGGCCATATACTAGTTTGGTAGATGTGCGATGTACCACAATTAGTCCATGGTTGGCGAAAAAAATCTTGAGTGATTCTTCTCCTCGTGTAGTTGGTGGCAAAGATTTAGGAGAAGGACATTGTGGACTATTTGTATTTCTAGTTCATGTAAGCTTGTTTAAGCTATGTACAAATCATGTGTCCATCTTTATGGAATTTGTAATGTGAAATGTTATCTTGAATATATTTATGTAAAGTTACATCATACTTATATTATTGGAAATGATTCTTTGATTATGCAATGGAAAAGTTTGGATAAAGTTATATTTCAAATGATTTATTATTATTGAATAGAAAATATTTTTTTTATTTCTATACATTGGATGCATAGATAAATTACATGTGGGTAAAACTTAGTAGATTTATTAGGAAGAACAATGTGCATGTTAAAATTCACACAAGTTGGAGGACATGAGGCTTATCTATGAGGTAGGGATCTTTTTAGTGGAAAATCTTTTCCAATTGACGAATATTACATATTGAGCAAGTTGAAATTGATGAATAAATTGCACCTAGCATGGCCAAATCACCTAGATTTTACAAATTATCAGTCCAATGCATATCTATTCGCCATCAATTTATTTTATGAGGCATATTAAAGTAATAAATTTTCCATAACAAACTACACGTTTCAAATGGATCGATTAATATTTTTTCCTAGAATCTCGGAAGCATGTAATAAATCACCTAAATATTTTCCAATACTATTAAAACACCATTGTGTATTAGGACCCATTTCACCAATTAAAATTTAAAAAATAGTTGCTTATGAGGACCCATTTCACCAATTAAAATTTACAAATAGTTGCTTATGAGGACCCATTTTTTCAATAACATTAAAAGATAATTACATTTGAGGACACATTTCGCTAATTACCATGACACCTCCATGCTAATCATAGGGCCATAATTGCCTTGAAAATTACAACGTATGTGTTTCGTCAAGGTTTTATCTGCCCAACACTTAAATGTATCAGTGTACAAGCACGTGAGATTCACCAAATTTTTAATATACCATTTAAAATATCATAGAATTCACCAAATATAGATTGATATAAATACAATCAAAATTTCCATTTATTCTTACACATTTTGTTCAATTCTGAACTTTTGAGCTCTCGATTTGGAAGTTGGACTTGGAACCTTGAAGTTGATCATAGGCAAGTTACAAACTTACAACACAAGCATTCTTGCATTAAAGAATATCAAGTTAGTGAAAACCTAAACTCAAAGGTGAGTGATCTTGTCTTCATAGTGTTAGAATATTTCTTTATCTCTTTTCCATTCTTGCTTCAATCTTAAAGATGATATTTAGTAGGGAATGGGATATATATTCTTTGTCCTTCTTAAACAATAAGACATTTGTTTCTAGATTTTATTCGAAGTGAGGGATCAAGATGTCGAGCAACAAGTGCAACAAGAGTAAGACTCCTTAGGGTGGTGAAGGGATTGGGAAGCCATCAAAATGCCCAAAATGTAGAGTTACCATACAGTCTTACTTTGAAATTGGCAATGCTTCTAATCCATCAGATCAAGATAGAGCTACATCATCAACTCTTCCACCAAATATTAATAAAGAAGGCATTCACAATACCTCACTACCACTGGAAGGTGGGATTGTCATAGAGTTAAATGAGTCAAATGAGGATCACAATACTACAGAAGATGTTCTAAGGGACACCTTGGTTAGCCAGAATGAAATAATTGACTTAGATGAAAATTTTGGGGATGTAGATGATGTTGGTAGCAAGAAAAGAAAAGACAAATAAAAATGGGGTACAAGTGGGAAGTGACAAGGAGTTTTCAACTTGATTGGGTGTTAAAGTACCCATTCATTGAAGTAGTGGAGAAAGAAAACAAAGATGAAGCTCCAACAAAATGCAAGTGTATGATTTGTAGTCAGAAATGTAAAAGAGACAAAAAGTTGTAGCTAAAGCTTGACATGATAGAAAAGCATATCGATAAATTTTATGAAAAACAAATCATAGATAGAAAGGAACAATTAGTAGTATGATGGAAATCAAAGGAAGAATGTCTTCATGTTAAGTATGCCACAAAATATGAAGAGCATAAGAAAATAATGTCGAAGCTTGCTGCATGTGGAGGTAAAATTGAGGCTCAATTTGGAAAAGTAATGGAAGGAGCACAATTGGAAAAAACTATTCAGATGAGTGTTGTTTTTCATATTTTTCCTAGAGGGCATCCTATGACAAACTACTCAGAATATTTTAATTTATTCTTTTTTGGGTGTTCCTCACTTAACTAGCATACATTAGTCACTAAATGTTGGATGGGAATGGGCAAGTTGTCTTGCAGTAGTGGAAAAACAATATTTAAAGGAGAAAGTAAAAGAGTCAAACTTCATTGCATTATCTTTAGATGAAGTTACTATGGTAGATAATACTTGGGTTTGTATGCATGTGTATAATGTAAAACATGTCCACCAAGCTCATCTTCTTCATGTTCATAAAATGGAGGAAAATTCAACATCACAAAATCTATTTGAAATAGTCAATAAATCTTTGAATGAAATTGTAGGTATGGATGACTTGACAATTGCCAAAAATTTGATGTGTGTAGGAGCCAATGGAGTTGTAGTAATGCAAGGTTAGAGGACCAATTTTTGCACAAAGTTACAAAATACTTGTGCACCATACATTCTTGGAATTCACTACATGGCCCACAAAATGAATTTAGCATTTAGAATTGTAAGCAAGTATTTAGGCGGGTGCATGGAGATGGGTAGCGAATTTGTGGCCACTTTCAAAAAAAAATTTGAAAATTCATAATGCGAGTGTGTTATCCTTGATGCTCTTTCAAAATTCTACCACAAAAAAATCATCCATGATACCTCCATACCATTCATCTCCATCCATCTCTCCTATTGCTCTTGGAAGCAATTTGGGTGCCAAATGTCAAAAGCTTCCATATGAAAATTCACATGTGTCAAAGGATCAACATGTCTCCTCAAAGAGGCATGCAAAAGTAAAAGAAAATTTAATCCAAAATCAAAAGAAAAATAGAAAAGGCCACAAAGGCCCATCAAAGAAAAAAGAAAAATTTCCAACACCACAAAGGTCCATAAATCAAAAGGACACAAAGGCCCATCAAAGCAAAAAGAAAAATTTCCAAGACCAAAAAGGTCTATAAATAAAAATAGAAAAATCTCAAAGGCCACAATGGCCCACAAATTAATATCAAAGTAAAAAATCATGTGGATTCCAAAAAGTCTCATAGAAGCAATGAAATCTAAATTGGCACCCAAATTTGCTAATCCAAAAGCTTCCTCCAATCTTCCATATAAAATCCTATCACCTTCCAAATCAATTTTTCCTCCATCACTTCATCACCCTTCAAGGTGTGTGCCAATGTTGATCTTTCCATCTATCCATCAACAAACCTTTCAACCTCCTATCCATTATCCCATCATACCCTAAATTTGCCAACATTTAGGAGTCCAATTTCCCATTGCCATGGTTTATTAGAGCATGTATTCAAGAGATATTTGGTTGTGAAACTTGATGCTTAAGTCCTTCCTCCATATTCCTATCATCCATATCCTATTCTCCATATTCCTCTTGCACTCTACACTTAGGGACAAGTTTCGTCCATCTTATCATTCATGGTCATTATCCCTTTTATGCTCATTCCTTACTTTTCCACCTTTGATCTTGAAAAAGTTAAGGATCTTCTTGAGCATCATGTATCTTATCTTATACATGTTATCCATATCTTATGTACCATATCCTTCGCCTTATCTATATCCCATCATTCTTTCTAAATACATCCTTTCTTCCTTTCCTTGGTCTTGATGAGGAATAAGGGAAAAATATTGGGGCCTTGTGTCTGTATCTTATCTAGTTGATCTTGATCATCCCATTCATTATCATTATCCTTTCTGTCTTCCATTCCATATCTCCTAGCTTATCAAAAACCATGTCATCATGTCCCTTTGCAACCTTCAATCTTATCATGCAAATCATATTTGAGCCTAACTGTAAAACATTATCCAATCCTCATATCTTTTGTCAATCAATCATCAACAATCATCAATCTCATCATACTTAGAGGAAATCAGTAATCCTAAGTAATTATCATCACCATGCCTTATGGAATCAATCATTCCTGACATCTTAATCAATCAACCATTATCATCTTTTGACAAAAGATATGTTGCTTGTGTGACATGTTTTGCAGTGAATATTTCATTTTGATCTATCATTTATCCATGGTTGCATTATCTCTATTGTGGGGCATCTTGTTTCTTCAATCGATCATATCATATCATTCATCCATCTATCTTGGGCTATGTGACTTACTCTTCATCATTCATCCATCATACTTCCATCTTTGCATTTTCCATGCTTCCATGTTCACATCATAGCTTGATCCAATGTTTGTATCATGGTATCCCCTAGTATTACTCAACCCATTCTAAAATCAGTTTGTCTTATCGTATCACACTAGGGGCATGTCCTGCATTGGATTGGATTCTTGTACATTCTCAAGGTCGGAAAATTGAAAAACCAAAAATATTCAAAACAAACTGAAAATTAAAAAAAAATCAAAATAGATCAAAAATCCAAAAACATTCAAAACATATCAAAATCCAAAAAAATAGGTCAAAAATTCAAAAAGAAAGTCTTTATTCGAACTACGTTGTCTCTGAGCTTTGAATGTAGGCAAGGGTGATCTTTGATTATCCCTCGAGACATTTAGGTCAGTCTTTTAGGTGTCCATTATGTTCATATTTTTGTCTTATAAATCTTGGTCGTGTCGTCAGTTGAACTACGTGGTCTCAATGTGTATAACATAGGAAAGGCTAATCTGTTGATCAGCTCCTGAAGCCCTTAGGATAGATCTTTAGGTTAGGTCTTGGTCGTCATGGTCATGTCTCAATCTAGACTGGGGGAAAATCTTGTACTCACTAGGGGCAAATAAACTTTGAGCTTGAATCAACAAGAAAACAGTCGTCGGACTAACATTACAAACACAAACTTCAAATGGATGGTGATATTTCTGAATCAAGGGTTTATCACATTAAACACAAAAGTTCAAATTGTTCTACTTTGATTTTTGTTATCATATCTCTTGAGTCCTCAATGATGTATCGAACTAGAGGAGCAAGGAAGGAGTATTATTTTTCTCTTGTCTACTATCTGTGAGTTTATCATTATTACTATGCAAGTTGTCGCAGGACGTGCTCTATAAAGTATCACTAATGACATTCTAAATTTGCATAGGAAAATGGTTAACTCTTTTTTTTCTATGCAAGCAATGCTCAGGTCATCTTGATTTAATTATACTTAGATGCTTGTGTTAACTTGCAATTTTAAAACATCATGAAAGTAGTACTGAGGTCATCTTGGTCTAAACTATGCCATCGATGCTTGTACTCACTTTCAACATTTTAAAGGCTCAATGATGATAAAGAGCATGGAAAATTGGTTAATATGAATGACAACTTTTGAATATGAGATTTGCATAGTTAAGTTAGACTACATTCATGTTAGTATTGCATGTGTATTTATGGGGTTTTTCAATGCTAAAACAATTTCACAATGGTGTCATCTCTATTATTAATGGATTGAGTACACTGGACATTAACCAAAAATACATCATTCTCATTTAGTTTCACATTTGTTGCATCATCATTGGAATATGTTAGAAAAAATTCTCATCTCATTTACATTCATACATTCCATCATAATATTTTCCTCATGAAATACAAAAGAAAATAATAAAGGACATACACTGCATATCATTTACAAAATCAAAATCATGTCATCCACTACACTTAAACAAGTGAGTCTCTTCATATTTCCAAGAAATTTGTGAAATATGTTAGAGTTATGAAGCCTAAAAGATCAATCTACTGCAGTCTTCCCACAGCTTTTGGAAGTTGGACATACTCACTTATTCAAGCTTAAGGCCTTGAACATTTGAAGTCATGCACATTCAATCATTTGCATCACATAATCATCATTCATCATTACACAACATCACACATCATTTGCATCGCATCCATACATATTAAACATAATCATCACATGGAATATCTTACATCACTTAATCCATCAAATTATCATTGCATACATCAAAAATATAAACATCACATAGAAATTACACACATTCACATCATTGCATAATCATCATATCATCATCATATAGAACATTACATAAACATCAACGCAAAAATATACATCATCATTTCATCCATCATACATTCATTACATCATATTGGCATTAGAAAAGAACGAAAAAACATAAAATGCATCACATACTCATTAGCATAGTCAAATCCATCGCATACATCATATAGGCATCATTCATAAACCATCATAGACTCATAACACATCACATTGCATCATCACAACATTGCATATCATAATCATCATAGGGAAATAAAATGCATCATAGACTTTTATCATCATATCAACATTTAGATCATAACCATCATTGCATATCATATAACATCAAAAATATCATAATGTTCAAGTGTACAAAGATATCCAAAAGTAGGATGAGATACATCAAAATCCAACCTGGAACTGTATCATGGGAAATACATCCTCAATCTCACAAAAGGTGTATACACAATGTATAACAAACATCACAATATGATATGTCGAGCTCCCACCAAACGCTGCTAGTCTCATGGAACTAGTACCTCCTCTACCTAACAGACCGGCACCTGGATCTCTCCTGTCTCCAGGAAATGGCTACGTGAAATCCATGCTAGCAATCTGAGAATGAGATCTGCTAGAACAAGACTATATAAAACTCTCTCATCGCTCAAGAGGAACCAACTCATGATATTTAACTTTGTAAAACTGTAACTCCTGAGAAATGTGTCGAATCTCTCTAAAGAAATCCGCTATACCTGCAGATGGTGTTGCCTTTTGTATCCTTTTGGTAATGGCCTCAGCCTACTCTTTCTAGTGTCTAAAGGCATCCCTCTCAGAAGTGAGTATGATTACCTATGCCTACAACTATTGTATATGTTGCTATTCTATCCCTCTATCAGTCATCAAAATATCAACCTGTGCCTGACACTGCACTAACTCATCCTAAAGTGACTCAATTTGTGCTTGAGCCTGCCCTACCTCACTCTGAAACAACTGAACCTTTTCCTATAAAGTTGCTATCTATGACAATTGTTGATGTGGGGGTATCCCAATCCAAATCCTAGGAATCACCGCTTGAGGTACGATAACACTCCTCATGTGCCTCAAAACTACAAAATCAAATGGATGACTGTCATCTCCCTCTAATGACCCTACCTCATCATCACTCTCACCACCACCCTCTGCACCACCATCACCCTTGTAAACACCCTCCCCACCATCATGACCATCCTCGCCATCCCCTCCCTCTCTATCAACTAGAAGTACTGGCTCCTTTGGATGAGTAAATCTAGGAAAGGGATGAGTGTGGAATTACTCTAAATAATCCCCTATCATCCCAGCATCTATAATATATGGAACATACTCGCATACACCTGGTGTCAAGGTATAGTACTCTATATAAGTTGCCTCATAAGATACACAGGAGCCCCACTCTAAAACATCTTGTCATCGTCGTGCATAATGGGAAACTCCCAGAGGCATCCCCTAAACCCATCCAAACTATTGACATACTTGCAGATATAGGTATCACTCAAGCACAACATATGTCTACCCAATTAGATAGCGGGATAACAACATATATGACATCTCCAGCTAATCCTCTAGCCGTTGCTTGCAATCCAAGTATGGGTGCCATGTAATAGTTTCCAAATCATCTAGAGCATGACTCAAATAGGCTACCTTGTCTAGCTTATGTTGGACATGTGGACTGTTGTAACAAAAAACATAGGGTCTCCTTGGTGGTCGATGTCTCTCTCCCATGGGCCGAGTGATAGCTATATTCTCCCATGCCCTGGTCTGCAGTAATGTGATGCCATAGGACATGCTCATTTCCTTGTAATAAACAACCTCGCGCAAATCTCGGTATAAGTGGGACAACATGCATGAGCCCCATGCATATCTAGTACCATCAAGTGTCATCCATGATAACACACAACCCCAAGCTACTAAAAATCCCTTTGACCTACAATCAGGACAAAGGAATCCACCAATGAATCCAGAAAGCACTTATGGCAAAGGATCATATCTGCTAACCATCTCTATCCAGGGAATCCACCGGCCTGCCACGTGATCATCTTGACATAACCTTTGTAACACAGCTATCCTACCCTACTCTATCTTATCATACACCACTATCTCTCCCATCACCGAGATCTGCACAATATGATAGATATCCTCTGGAGTCACTGTCATCTCTCATGTGGCTAAGTGAAAGGTGTTGTGGTCACTATGCCACCTCTTTTCCAATGTCGTCAGTAAACCTTTGTTGATTTGATATTGTGGGATATCTAATAAGGAGGTCAGCCCACAATGTGTGATAATATCCAAATCTGCTATGGACAAACGACAAACCATCTTCCATGTCTTTAGGAAATGTTACCAAGACTAGAGTACCTCTGAATCTCCCTAATCAAATCATGTTCAATCAACATTATTAGTCAATCAATGTCATGTTAAATCAAGACTATCATTTATTCAAGGTAATGTGCAGTTAATCAAATCAGGTTTAATCAGGACAATCAAATCAATCAGAACAATCATCAACTCAATCAATCAAGACAATCACTCTTATCATTGATCCTTGCCTATCATGAGGGCGATGTGCAATCAATCCTATCATCGATCGTTTCCTATCATGAGGTTGATGTGCTATCAATCCTATCATCGATCCTCACCTATCATGAGGTTGATATACTATCAAACCATTGTCGATCCTTGCCTATCATGAGGTCAATATGCTATCAAACCATTATCGATCCTTGCCTATCATGAGGTCGATATGCTATCAAACCATTATCGATCCTTGCCTATCATGAGGCTGATATGTTATCAATCCTATCATTGTTCCTCACTTATCATGAGGATGATACATCAATCAACACACCATCAATCCTCGCCTATCATGAGGTCGATATGCTATCAAACCATCATTGCTCCTCGCCTATCATGAGGTCGATACATCATTGGTTCTCTCATTTGATTCTCATCTATCATGAGATCAAATCATCAACTATCTTACTCGAACATCAATCGATCAACATACATCTCACAATCAAACTAAAATCAATCCAAAACATGACAAAGCAAACAACTACTAGGACTCAGAAACATCTTGCAAACATCATCACGGGGGCTTTCCACAATCACACCTTCTCAAATGGGGCAAACCACAGGCTTAAACCACCTAGAATCAACCACAGTAAAGACTTTCCAAGGCAACAAGAAGCACCATTTGGGACCCCAAAGGCACCAAAATAGAGTTTGAACCTCAAAAACATGTTTTCCAAGCTTGCAAGAGGTGCCACTTGGGACCCCAAAGGCACCAAAATAGAGTTTAACTTCAAAAACCTCCATTTTCAAGCTTGCAAGAGGTGCCACTTGGGACACCAAAGGTTCCAAAACAATGTTGAAGCACAAAAACATGAATTTCAAGCTTGCAAGAGGTGCCATTTGGGACCCCAAAGGCACCAAAACTCCTAAAACACCCAAAAACAAACATTTTCAATGTTGCAAAAAGCACCATTTGGGACCCCAAAGGCACAAAAACTCTCAAATGAAACAAAAACTTGAATTTCAAGCTTTTCAAAGGCACCATTTGGGACCCCAAAGGCACCAAAACTCTCAAACACACTCCAAAACCCTTCAAAATGACAAAAACATCATCTGAACGTGCAACAATAACATCAAATGAGCTACAACACCTATCTACAATGTTCAAAATACTGTTAAAAGGAAATAAAATGACTAACAAAGAGGTTTCTCATAAAGTGTACCGTAGGCCCAAAGGCAGTAGGCTGATCAGGTTGGCGAAGACACTTAAAATGATGCTTGTGATATGGGATCACCATATTCCTCTAAGCTCTCCAATCTCCAACTTCTCCAAACTCAAAATGTGCAAATGAATCCCATTTTACCACTTTTACCTTTTAGGGGTAAAATGGAGGGAATTATGGTGGAATTTATTTCCCATTTTTACCACAAAGGATTTGTAATTCATCAACACTATTCAAAGCAAGAGCTTGCAATGAACTTTTGAGAGATAAATCGTCTCCGACATCCAAATCTCACTGAATCAATGTTGGATCATCATCATAATCATCACAACACCATCGCCTCATTCCAACATTTCATTTTAACATCCCCACATTCACTGATTTATCTCTCAAGTGGGAATATATCCGTCAATACTTGAAATTCAAAAGTATGGGGCATTGTCTAGGGCATCAAAATCTTTTCTGAGCATCGACATCAAAATTTTCTTTGAAGCAATGTGTAAACACATTACTTCAAAGAGGGGAAAAATGTATACACCTAAAAGCGGTCATCATATTCAATTAATTAAATACAACCTATTTGATTAATGCTTCAACTACATATAAATAAGGTCTTTATTTATATTGTTCACTTTCCTTTTAATTCTCCAAAATCATTTTCTTCTAAATAATTAAATAAACAAAATACCCTAAACGTGTTTATTTAATTAATCTTCCCTAATCCTGATTAAGAATTAGAGCACATGTCTACTACATTTTATTTTGTCACCTCATAAAGGTCACATAAAAATAAATAAAGACTAATTATTAATTAGAATTATCCTCACACACTTCCACCAATGGGAAAAAGCACATGGCTTTATTCTCCCACACTTCCAACAAATTTGGAGCACATGGGTCTTTGTTTCGCACACTTGGATCTCCCATCCTTTTGGCATGTTTCTAATTGGTCAAAGGATTCTCTCCACACACATGTCATGTTGTCTTTGGTCAAGGGGACAACATCCTGATTCCTTCCATCTCTACTGTCTATTATTTCTCCTTTGAATCTAGACCATTGATAGGTGCCACCTCACAAAATGCTTGAGAAACCCTATAAATACACCCTCTTTCCTTAGCATTTATCATCCGCAATTGAAGTAAAGTTACTATGCAGGTTTCTGTTAGGAGCTTGGAGCTTTCATGGAGTCTTATAATTAGTTTTCATATCATGTGTTACTTTGCATTCTAGAATAACATATTACATCATAGTTGCATTTTATCATCCCCATTGCATCATAGTTACATTTTAGGTTAGTTTGTTTTATGTTTGCATTTGAGCATATGCATAATCATGAATAGTTGATTTTAGTTTCATATCATCTCACTCATCTCCACTTGTTCATTTATCATCAACATCATCCTTCGTTTATCATCGTATTCATCATCCTTTTCATCATTTTGTTTCATTTAGAAGCATACCACTAATCTTTCCCGCACACACTTGCACATAGAAATCATCTTAGCTTGCATATTAAGCATCAAATCTCATTTTCTAGGTTGTCATTTTAACAACCATTGCGCCCATAGAAATATGAGGGCCAAATGGTTTAATAAATCCCTAGAAATAGAGGACAATGATACGTATTTGAAAGGTTTGATTGTATTACAGATAGAGTAGTTTTACTTGCTTTAAAATTTGAATGTAAACTGTTTCATTAAGGTTTGTGTTGACATTGAATCTATCCACATTCAACACATGCACAATTTCAACTATAATATAGTTGTTTAGAAATTCAATATAAACAGTGATACAATTACTTCACCATGAGACCACATTTCTTCGAGGCATTTTTTCAAACAACTCACCACCTTTTCTATGATACCACATTTTCCATACATGTGTACCAAAGCATTTTATCAAACTACTCACTTCCTTGCAGCTATGGCTAAAAGCCTAAAATAGGTTCTTTCCAAAAAACTATGGATGCTTGGAAAAATATCTATCAAAGCATAATAGTAAGCAATAATACCATAGAGAAGGCAGTGAGCTTTTTGAAAAAATGCCTGAAAGAAATGCGGTCTTATGGTGATGCAATGCCATGATGTGCATTTTTTTATAATGGCATTCTGTCACCATGAGACCCCATTTCTTTGAGGAATTTTTTCAAATAGTTCACTGCCTTCTCTATGACACCACAGTTATCCTACATGTCTATGAAAGCATTTTATCAAACGGTTCACCAGCTTGCTGCTATGGGTAAAAGCCTAAAAACACATCCTTTCAAACAAGATATGGATAGGTAAAATAGTAAGCGTGAGAATTAGAAATATATAGTTTAATAAGTACTCCAAATTTTTTTCATTATCTCATACATTATAAGTCATGACATGGATTGGTATTGTAGTTTTTGTGATTGAATAATTTTTTGTTTTATTTTCAGTTATTGCAAGTTGAAACACCTCTGAATGTGATGAGGGCAATGGAGATCAGTGTTTCATCTGCTATACAATCCTTGATGGCTCTGACAGGCGAGGTATGAGGCAAATTAGTAAATTTCAATTTACATTCGTTGTTATAGATGTTAGTGAAAAATCAAACCATTATTGATTCGTAGTTTAATTTCTATTTGGATGGTTTATACAAGTCTTGAGCACACCTGACCATGGGCGTGTAAATATTTCCCTCATGGAGAGAGATCATGAGATGGTGGTAAGTGATTATTTTGTTAAATATATCATTTTTTATAATGTAATTTCTATATATTAATGTCTTTACTTCTTATTGTAACAGTTAAAACTTCACCATGAACTAAACACTAGGAGCAACAAGAGCACTCCTCGAGCACAACACAAATGAGTGACATACCTATCACCATCTGATCGACAAGAAAAGGGAAAGAATTTATTTCCAGAGCATGGAGAGATATGACTTTTGATTCTAGAGCCCTTTACTGTATGCCTACATGACAATTTTGTACATATTTTGTATTGGATATATTTGACATTGTATGCCTATATGGCATTCGCATAAGCCTATATGGCTATTTTGTACATGTATTTCATACTTATATCAACATATATTGATGTATGCCTACATGGCTATTTGGTTAATACAAATCTTTTTTATCGATGGTGTCCATATTTGTATTCTAAATTGATGGTTCAATAGATATGAGTTACGTGTATTCAAGTGTATACTTTACCACTTACGTGTGTTCCAATGTATACTTTGCGACTTATGTGTTTTCACGCGTATACCTTGTATTTGTGCATATACTTTGTATTAATTTTTGTATACTATGTATTCATGTGTATACTTCAAGGCTTACATGTTTTTGAGTACTTGTGCTTCCCTTATTCACATGTATACTTATTAATTGGTTAGCCCTAGTATTGATCATTGTTGTCCTTCATGGTTTGTCTTGAATATTAATTGATTGATGGTAAACAACTTTATCTAAAAGAAAAAAATATGTTTTCAATTGGTATTCCATGAAATGATTCATAAAAATATTCCAATATATTTAATTCTTTGATTGGAACAACTCAATTAAGCAAAGGATACATAATCTTCACAACTCTTGCAAAACATAATATTCAGAATAGATGACGTAGTTAACTTCTTGACTCATTATCATACAAACATTTATATTCAATAGTCTTTAAACATTCTCATAGCATTATCCTGATAGTGCAAAATGAATTGTTATGTTCTTGATACACCACCATATAAACACTTTGAAAGATTTATATGTCAAATTTTTGTAATATTATTTCTTGTATACAAAATGGACTAGGGAGAAAGCAAGTTATAATTTATAATACAAATAAGAAATGGACTCAATGTTTTCCTAGACCCCCGAATAGGTCTATTTGACAAAGCAACATGCTCTCAATCACTCCTCCAATTGTAAAACACCATTGAGAAGCATTTACCAAATTATGTTGCCCCTTGACTTTACCCACTTTTACTCCCTCAAACCTCTTGTCTTCATTCAAAACCCCTTTATTCCCAATTAGGGCATCATTCCATAACATAATTTTGACCTCCCTTGTCCTTGCAAACCATTTGAACACATCAAACTCCACAACCTCACCCAATTTCCAACCTATTCTAACTTATTCTCAAGAAATTTATTCTTTTCACCTCGCCTAGCTTTGCTTTTAAGGCCTAAATTCTAAATTTTGAACAAGGGCAGCGTTAGTAATCTCTTTCAATGCCTTTACCAATGCTATTTTCTTATTTGTACTTACATAATTGACTCAAATGACCCCACACTGACTCAAAACTAAAAGCAAGACTACAAAATGGCCTATCATGGCCTTATTTGACATTATAATGACTAAAACCACTAAACTGTACCTTCTTCATCAAATGGAGGAACAAGCTGCTCTGCACCAATGATCATATGCTTTTTGTGTGGAATACTCAGACTTCTCAACTGTCGTGTGTATGTTTCTTTTTTCCATTGTTTTGCATGCCATCATAAGGGATCAAGTCGGTTGAACGTAGCTCGGATTAATTCCACATTTTTGGGTGTGAAAGAGGACCATACCTAGCATAAACCTACCTATCGGTATGTGTTGGACTAGTTATTTTGGTCACACGAATTGCAAAAAAAAGGTTGCACCACTTTGCAACTTTACACTGGTTCAATTTGACACTTTTTCCATCAGGTGAAAATTGGACACCACGGGAAAATGATTTTGAGATAACAAAAACAAAGAGAGGTTATTGTAGAGGGCTCAATGCAATCCCATAGGCTCAGATGGAGAGTTTGTAAGCATCATAGTTTCTAAGTAATAGCCCATCAAAGTTTGCTTCCCTTTTGCACTTTGGACCCTTAAGGGACCGGTTCAATTGAACGTAGCTCAAAGTGATTCCACATGTTTGGGTATGAAAGATGATCATGCCTAGCATAAACATGCCTATTCAGACACATTGGAATAGTCCATTTGGTCACACGAATTGCAAAACAAAAGTTGCACCACTTTGCAACTTTATACTGCTTGCATTTGACACTTTTTCCATCGAGTGAAAATCTGCCGCCATAGGAAAACCACTCCAAGATAGCCAAAACATAGAGGTTTTTGTAGAGGGGCCCAACACAATGCTATAGGATCAGATAAAAAAATTCAAGTGTCACGGTATCCGAGTAACAACATGCTGAAGTTTGCTTCCCTTTTACACTTTGGACCCTTAAGGGATCGGTCTGGTTAAACGTAGCTCAGAGCGATTTTGCATATTTGGGTGCGAAAGAGGACCATTCCTAGAGTAAACATACCTATTCAAATGCATTGGAACAGTCTGTTTGGTCACACGAGTTGCAAAACAAAAGTTGCACCACTTTGTAACTTTGCACTGCTTGCATTTGACACTTTTTCCATCAAGTGAAAAATTTATGCCACAGGAAAACCATTCCGAGATAGCCAAAATCAAGTGAGGTTTTTGTAGAGGGTCCCAATGCAATCTTGTAAGATCAAACAATAATTTTCTAAGCACTATGATATCCGAGTAACAACATGCTGAAGTTTTCAGCCATTTTGCACTTTGGACCCTTAAGGGATCGATCTGGTTGAATGTAGCTCGGAGCAATTCCGCATGTTTGGGTGTGAAAGAGGACCATTCCTAATGTAACACATGCCTATTTGAATGCGTTGGAACATTCCGTTTGGTCACATGAGCTGTAGAATGAAAGGTGCACCACTTTGCAACTTTGCACTGCTTGCATTTGACACTCTTTCCATCAAGTGAAAATCTCCAGCCATGGGAAAACCACTCTGAGATAGCCAAAACTAAGAGAGGTTTTTGTAGAGGGGTGCAATGTGATCCTATAGGATTAGATGAAAAGTTTCTAAGTGTCATGGTATCCGAGTAACAACATGTTGAAGTTTGCAGCCATTTTGCACTTTGGACTCTTAAGGGATTGATCTAGTTGAACATACGGGCAATTCCGCGTGTTTGGGTGATAAGAGGACCATGCCTAGCATAAAAATACCTATTCAAATGCATTGAAAGAGTCATTTGGTCACACGAGTTGCAGAACAAAAGTTGCACCACTTTGCAACTTTGCACTGTTTGCATTTGACACTTTTTCCATGTAGTGAAAATCCACCACCACGAGAAAACCGCTCTAAGATAGCCAAAACCGAGAGAGTTTTTTGTAGAGGGACCCAACGCAATTATGTAGGATCAAATGAGAAGTTTATAAGCATCATGGTATCTAGTAACAACATGTTGAAGTTTGCAACCATTTTGCACATTGGACTCTTAAGGAATTGATCTGGTTGAACATAGCTCAAGTGATAAGCGTGTTTGGGTGTGAAAGATGACCATTCCTAGTTTAAACATACCTATTCGGATGCATTGGAACAATCTGTTTGGTCACACGAGTTATAGAACGAAAGTTGCACCACTTTGCAACTTTGCACTGCTTGCATTTGACACTTTTTTCATCAAGTGAAAATCTACCACCATGGGAAAACCACTCTGAGATAGCCAAAAATGAGAGAGGTTTTTGTAGAGGAATCCAAAATGATCCTATAGGATCAGACAAGAAGTTTCTAAGCATCATAGTATCCAAGTAACAACATGTTGAAGTTTGCAGCCATTTCACACTTTGGACTCTTAAGCGATCGAACAGTTAAGGAGTTCAAAAGGTAGTTAGATGCATTGGGAAAGTTTAGTTTGAAGTAGAAAAATTATAAATATATTTTAAAGACTAGATGAGAGGGGGATCTTGAAGATTTGAAGCAATAAAAGTTGATTAACACTGCTTTTTATTAGATTTTCAGTATTTTTCCATTCTTGGCAGACTTGTACGATCTCATACAAGGGTGTTTTGACTTGCAATATGTGGAAATATCTTATTGCATGTGCTAACTTGCATTTGTAGAAGTTTTGAGAGTCTTATTTTAAATTTGTGGAGTTTTATCTCAGATTATTTTAATCTGCCCTATTAACCCTATTTTTGGGGTGTTCAAAGTCACATAAATGCAAATTTTACCCATTCCACCCCCTGTGACTATTGTGATTGGTGGAATGGGATTGTTTTAGTTGGGAATAGGTGGTTTTAATATTTTTTGTGAAGGGGAGATCTGATATTGCATTGGGTGTGATGCCCTAATGTGAAAATATGAGTTCTCCTCATGAAAAGTGGAGGTTTTGGGGGCCAAAGTGAGTTTTGTGAGAAGGAAACATTATTTCATGTTTGATTAAGCTTTTTTAGACCAATTCAAACTTGTTTGAAAAGGTTTTTTTTTGGGTAGATTGGGAAGTGACTTTTTAATAAACCCCTAGGGTGTTGGCTAAAAAGTAGGGTTTTATGGATTACCCTTTGTACAGTGGTATGTTAGAGGTATGATTGTGGTTTTGGAGGTGTTGACACATTTAAATTACTGTCCCAATGTTTTTTATGGTTTGGATAAGTTTCAAGTATAGTTGCTTTGGAAAAAGAGGCTAATTAGAAGCCTAAAATGGTGAAAAGGTGAAATTTGAGTGCTCTGGTCTGAAGTGATCATAGGTGGATTTTGAGTATGTCAAAGTTTGTTGAAATGGGTCCCTGAAGAGGTTCATGTCATGGACTGATGAGGTGTCATTGAGATAAGTTACCCAATTGAGTTGATTCCTAGTGCTACAAGGGAAAAGAGTGATTTTGAAGAAATGATGAAATTGTGAGGAGTTTATGGCCTGACAGTTGTGTTTGTAGATTAGAATTGTGACTGTGTGTTGTAGGCCTCCCCCTATTGCATCAATCCATAAACCATCATATTGACTACATCACATGAACTTTTGCATACGTTTTACATTTCAAAATTATTTTTTTACATTTTAAAACTAATCAACAATCAAAGTATAAGGTGCTATACAATCTGCACAAGCTTGAAACAAAAAAGGAAAAGTGTTGCAAATACAGAAAACATCATCCTTTATTTACTAATTTTGCAATTGTGCAACTAATGCAAGTTTTGCATTTTTACACCAAATGACATGTTTTGTGCAATATCACTTCTCTAATCACCTAATGACCTCTTTGAGACTTTGAATACATTACATATGACCTTCACATGACCTTTTTCACATTGTTTACATTTCAAAATTCAAATTTTGCAAATTTTCCTATTGAAGGAATTTACAGAACAAGGTGCTACTACACCAAACATGAACTCCAAAATTACAATATTTGAATAAATCTCATTACAAGTAAATCTCATTACAATGCCTTAGGAACTTCATTCTCACAGATCTTTTACAATGTCACTCATACATTCGAGATTCTTTTTAAATATCTACATCATAGTAGCTCATTATGAGGTTAACTTCAATTGAGTAACTTGAGAGTCCCTCACTAAGCTTCACACAATCTTTTATAATGGCTTCAAATTAGAATTGAGATTTCTCAAGATCATCAAAATAAGGATGTTGCATTGCTTTTTTGGCTAATATTTTCTTTAATGGCTCATAAATTAGCATTTTTTTCAATGAGAGACCAATCAATTTTTAGTAGTTTACTTACAAATACTTAAAGTAAAAGAGAAAAAGAAAGAGCATCCAAAATGGAAATGAAATGAAAATAGATGGAAGGCATGACTTATAGATAGGCATGCTAGTCTCTCAACTTAGTCACTCCTGGTCATACATCTTCACTGTGAGTTCCAAGATACCTATTGCACACAACACCTCTCATGAATAGAGTAAGTTTAAATTTGAGATGCTCTTATAATGTCTACATCATAGCTGCTCATGATAAGGTTAACTTCAAATGAATAACTTTAAATTCCCTCACCAAGCTTTGCACACACTTTTGTAATGGCTTAAAATCATGATTGAGATTTGTCAAGATCATCAAAATAAGGATGTTGCATTGCTTTTTTTACTGACATTCTCTTGGATGGCTCATAAATTTGCATTTTCTACAAGGGGACACTAATCAATTTGTAGTAGGTTACTTACAAATAGGAAAAGTAAAAGAAGATGATAGCATTTCCATCAAAGAAATTAATGCACATACAAGTATAAATTAATAAGAACCGATGTGCATACTTACAAATTAATCCAACGAACCATCTAGGTCTGCTCTGCTCTTTATTGTGTCTAATATGGCTTCGTGGTCAAACTCACAGACCTTCCAAAAGACCTTGTTAAAAGGTCTACCCCCATATTTGGTCAAACGAACATTGGATTCCATGACAAGGTTCGAGTAATGAAGAATATTACGATGCATGTGAAAGTCCTGAAACAACCATTGTTTAACACTCTTATGTGGGTACCTTCTAAGCCACGTTCTAGTAACAACAACCGAGCTTGTAAGGTATCCAATGTTTTCTCCATCTATAACTAGGGCCTCCAATTTCTTTTTGGCCTCAACACAATGACACAAGTAATAGTTTGTTCCCTCTTCGTTGTTTTCATCTGCAATAACTGCATAAAATTTTCCTGCATTGATATGTACAACACATCTCTTGAAATTAGTCAACATTACGAATACACTACAAAGTAATACAACAATATGGAATTTCAAAAACTAAGCAAGCAGATATATTACCCAGTTGAACTAAATCTGATACATGGTCAAAGTTGACTGATGATTCCATCTGTGTTAGTTCCAATGTCGTCAGAGGGTGATATGTGTGAAGTGGGCTGAGATAACTTGTCAACCATTTTTCAACCCACTCCCCAGACTCACAATCATTCCAAGCTTGCATTGCACATGAAGAACAAAAGCATGCCATCTTCTGTGTATGAATACTCCATGAACCTGCATTTGAGCTAAGGAAAGAGTGTAGCTCACTCGATCCTGTTAGTGTACAACAATCCTCATATGGTGCAATGTTAGTATCATCCATCAACCAAAAATACCTATGAACTGAATATGTACCTTCATTACCTAGACCCATCGAAGCATTACACCACTCAACAATTGATCTTGCATATGTCAACTTTGCACTATCTTTATACTTTAACTCTTCTCATGTTAATGCTCTTTTCACGCATGCTCCTGCACCATCATGCTCCCCCTTTCCATGCCTAACCTCACAAAAGTTCCACATATGTTGTACACCTATAATGACATGCATGCTACTCAACCAATAAAACATGCATGAGTTCTTGAACTATGTTGCACAGTTATCTGACCATATTATATGTCAACCGTATGCTATGCTTCTCTGAGCCAAATCACTATAGAACATCTGCAAGCAACCTTGCACGGACTCTGGAGAATGTGTGTGATCATCACTAATATAAAAGTGATACTCCCTCAATACCTTCCTTTGGTCCTCTATACTATCAGCTGCATGAATGAATGCTATTTGCACAAATATTGAAACTTGTGTGGAGTTGTAATATTGTGACTGCACCTCACGTTGTGGCTGTAAACTATAGTTCTCTGCAAATTCAACCACTGATACTATGCTACCAACTAGAAAGGTTTCCTTGCATAGCTTGAATTGCATGTCCAACCATCGGGCTCTATGGGTATGCCTTGCATACTCATACACTATATTTTCATGAAACATGGACATAAACTGATACACTGGAATCTTCTAAACAACCAAATCACACATTTTTTCTTGAGACCCATCTTTTGTAGCGTATGCCACCTTTTTATACTTCCCAAAATCTAATAGTTTTTGTCCCACCTCATCTGTGCTTTCCATATGTTGACATACTGTCATACGTTGCAATCCATTGCAATGCTCACATGAACCATCCAAGTATGTTGTCCTGTAGAATATTTTTCCATCCTCTATTTCACATAATTTTTTTGATAAGAACTCTCTTGAAGATTTTGGTGGAGCTTCTATGCCACAATCCTGCAAAACATTGTTAGTATGCTTATCATAACATATAGAATGATAACATCAGAATGGTTAGAGAATTCAATATGCAGTCTACAAGAAGTATTGCGTGTGTGATTTATCTTGACATAAAAAGGTTTAAGCATTTCAAAAAATCTTTGACAAATACTAATTTGAGGATAATCCATTTGAAATTTATGAAAAAATTAGGTTTGATTCATATCCAAAAAATGCTTTGGATGTGGCTCATGATTCCGATCACCGATTCTCCTTCATACCACATCCCTTTGATTCAGAGATGGCCTTGTGTTATTCTTCCAATACTCTTCAATTAGTGTTCTCAGTGCCTCAATAACTTTTTTATCTTTTTGTGGCAATCTCCCCAAGAATTCCCATAATTCATTTGAATCAGTGCCCTCAATTCTTTGCCTCCTTTGAATGACTTTTGATAAAGTTTTTCTACTAATTCTCATTTGTTCACTTTTTTTTCTAATGAGATGAGCTCTCTTTGTTTGACTACTTACCAAAGTCGATGTAATGACACGCTGTGTGACATTACTATCCTTTGAGCATGAGGTCTTACCCACACTCTCATATGCATCCATTAGATTCTTCACAATAGTGTTTTCACTCGATGCATTCAATGTTCTCAACCCAAGAGTCTTCATGATGTCTCTATACTTTATACCCTGCATCATTTCAACAAATAGTTGGCATCTTGTGGTCTCATTTAGCCTTTCAAAGTAGAATTTCCAAATCTTATCAACATATCTTCTACAAGTGTGTGTTGGAATCTTACCTTCATGTGCTACAAAATATCCTCATCAATATTAATGAAATACTTTGGCTTTCTACACAAAATTCTAGGTGGTGTTCTTCTAGGTACATACATCTCAACATTAGGAGTTTTATCAATATTTAATTGAGGTGGGCTAGATTACATACCTTTGATCGATGGTGTATTAGAAGACATACCTTGAGGTTCTCATGGGGATGATGGTGTACCTTCTTTTTCAAATCTAAGTGATGATGTACTCTCAACTTGGGATGTGTTGGATGGTGTCCAACCATATTCACTTGCGATAGATGTTGTCCCTCCATATTCACTTGTAGTAGCTGGTGTCCCTCCATATTCACTTGTGCTTAATGGTGTCCCTCCGTATTCAATTTTCATAGAGGGTGTGTCTCCAACTACGGTATCTTAATTTGTCTTAGCATGATGCTTTCGCATTCATGCCCTTTATGCTACCAAATCCTGTTCTCTTTTTGATGGTTGAGGTTCCTCTTCAGTTGGCTTGTTTTCGTCAATAGTACCCAATTTCTTCTTTTCATGATATGTTGCCACCCATTCTCTCTCCTTTGCTTTGAAGGTTTCATATACTTCATCTATTAGTTTATTCCTTCTTCACTTCTTCGGCATGGCAAATAATTTTACCTATAGCATGGTAATGAGACGAATATTAGTTCCTAAAGTATTTGTCCATTCAAATAAATGAAATATATGTCATTCAAGGCTTCATAAAAAATACTTATAATCATCTTGTACAAGACTATTTCTAGCATAGACAAAGGTGGTGTAGGGGTTAGTTTTTTGTTTCAGTCTGATCATTTTGAGTTGGTTGGGGTCTTCACCACTTAGGTTTCTACCACGTTGCCCCTACCTTCTCAACCTACCTATTGGAAAGCTAGTGGAGTGTTGGAAAGCCAGCCCACTCACTAGCACTGTGGCACCCCATTTCTATGAGGCATACACTGCCCCTACCTTCTCAACCCTACCACAATGGCAACCTAGTGGAGTGTTGGAAAGCTAGCTCACTCACTAGCTTGCCAATACGGTAGGGTTGAGAAGGTAGGGGCAGCGTATGCCTCATAGAAATGAGGTGCCACATACATCACCATGGCACTCCATTTCTATGAGGCATACGCTGCCCCTACCTTCTCAACCCTACCACATTAGCAAGCTATTGGAGTGTTGGAAATCTAGCTCACTCACTAGCTTTCCCATGCAGTAGGGTTGAGAAGGTAGGGACATCGTATGCCTCATAGAAATGGAGTGCCATGGTGATTATAATCACCGTGGCACTCCATTTCTATGAGGCAGGTATGGGCAGCATATGTGTCATAGAAATGGAGTGCCACGATGATTATAATCACCATGGTAATCCATTTCTATGAGGCATACACTGCCCCTACCTTCTCAACCCTACCGCATGGGCAAGCTAGTGGAGTGTTAGAAAGCTAGCTCACTTGCTAGCTTGCTAATGTGGCATGGTTGAGAAGGTAATCACCGTGGCACTCCATTTCTATGAGGCATACACTGCCCCTACCTTCTCAACCCTACCACATGGCCAAGCTAGTGGAGTGTTAGAAAGCTAGCTCACTTGCTAGCTTGCCAATGCGGCATGGTTGAGAAGGTAGAGGCAGTGTATGCCTCATAGAAATGGGGTGTCATGGTGATTACATCACTGTGACACCCCATTTCTATGAGGCATACCTTACCCCTACCATGTCAACCATTTTTGAGACCAGCCTAAACACACAATTTTAAGGTTTGAAAGTCATTTAAAATGGTGTTTTGACCCATTCCTCTCATTGTTATAACTATAAATTGAGGAATGGGTTTGCAACATCACTAAAAAGGTGTGGGAATGTTGAGTGTGTGCAGGGGAGGTCAAGAGTTGAGTTGGGCATGAAGCCCTAGAGTAAAATTTGGTGTTTTCCATGTGAATTTGAGAGGTTTTGACATGCTAAAGTGAGTATTGTGTTAGGGAAGCATTGTTTCTTATTGAATTGAGTTTTTGCAAGCCATTTTAGACCTGTTTGAGGTGGTGGCATGTTTTGATAAGGTTGGGAAGTGTGTTTCCAATAAGCCCTAGGTTATTTGGCTTTAAAAGAGGGTTTTTGTTTTTCGCATCTTGGTGGATGAATTTTAAGAACTAATTGTGAATTCTTGGGTTTGAATACATATAAATTTCTGCCTACATGTGTTTGGAGGTTTTGGTCAAATTTCAAGATGAGTTTCTTTGCTAAAGTGTCCTAATTTGAGGCCTAGTTGGCGTAGAAAGCCTGATTTGAGAAAGTTGTTCCAAAGTAACCAATAGTGGTTTGTCAGCATGTGATTGCGTACCCTAAAGGGTCCTTGAAATGGTTCAAGTCTTGGTCTGAAAGAATTTTATCGAGAAGAAATACCCAATTGAATGAGTTGGTAATGCTACAAGGAAGAGTGATGATTTGGTGAAAAGTGAAGAGTTTTGAGAATTATAACTTGTGAATTATTGTTGTTGCTTGATTTTTTGTGTTCAGTTGTGTTGTAGGACCTCCCCTGGTTGCATCACAATTCAAATTATTTTTCCATGCTTCCATTTTGAGCCATGATTGCAACATAGGCTGCACCTTTCCCCATGTTTCTAACTTAGCCTTCAATAAAGAGTCTTCTAACAGTGGAGAGAAGGGTTAGAATCCCTTGTATGTAGACTAATCAAGGAAACATTTAAAATATATCACCAATAAAAGTGATGAAGTAAATTTAGAAATAGAGATGAAAACCAAAATAGTTTCTAAGATCTATCAATGTGGGAGGAGTATATTCCAATTTT
>VDFB02000017.1:511716228-511793282 GCA_007258455.2 Sequoia sempervirens | reverse complement strand
CTCTCTCTCTCTCTCTCTCTCTTCCCCCTCCCCTCCCTCTCCCTTTCCCACCTTACCTAGACAACTCTAGATCTCTCTCTCTCTTAATATTCTCCTTCCCTCTAAAGACATACATAAATACATACATATAAGCATAATACATATGTACATACAATCCTACATACATACAATCATAAATGTACATGCATGTATAGACAATCTTACATACAAGTAGGCATACATACAATATACATGCATTGATACATAAAGGCATACATAAATACATACATAAATACATACATACATACATGACATACAAGAATACATGTGCATACAAACATACAAATATATAAACATACATTCAATATGCATTTAATAGAAAGTAAGACATAACGTGAGCACGTTATAATGTGCTCATGTTCTGTCTTGCTAGACATGCTCCCCACAAACCAAAACCATGCCAAAACTGACATATAATTCGAGCGCGTTATAACGCACTCACGTTATATCTTGCTTTGGGAATCCTTGGGCCTTAGGATTGGTATTTTCCTTAGAATACCAACCCAAAGGCTTGGAGGGAATTCCCAATGACCAAAGACATGTTTTTGCAATTTCTATAATATTTCACATAATCGGGTTCATGCTCACCGTCAGGATTGCACGTGGTTCAATATCAAACAAATTGAACATCTGGGTAATGTTAGGTTCTCTCTTAGCTATCCAACAATGTAATTTTTTCACTTTCTGACAATGTTAAGCCATTCATCCATAATTTCTTTTGTTTGTATGTCTCTTTTTTGGAAAAAAGTAGTGTTTGGTGTTTTTTTCGTTATAAATTAACCGTTCATCAAAATTTTAAATAAATTACATTTTTAGAAACTAGACTCCATTCTACAAATTTTATTTTTTAAAAATTTCAATTAGTTTCCAAAATTTGTAGGGGTAGCATGGCCAAAATTTTGTTTTTTAGGAAGTGTCCACTTCAAAAATTAGTAAAAAATAAAATATTCATTAAAAAATTATCAGAAAAATCATGCATTAGTTCTACATACTATTACCTAACTTCTGACCATAGCGATTTTAAAAATACTAAAAAAAAGTTCACCATACAAGAGTCATACAAGAGTTGCTATGTTATGTTTTTCTGACAAAAATAACACCAATTTGTGTGCATCCCTCATTTGAACCCCTTAATCTCAACCATTTTCAAAATAAATTAGTAGTTTAGAAAGTAGACTCGGAGCACTTGAATCCTTCTTTTTGTTCCATCTCAAAATTTTGAGTGTAAATATCCTTAATTTCATGTCCAAGGTCAGTATTTCCTAATTTCAAAAAAAAAAGTGGCCACTTAAGCCCTCTTTTTGGGAACCATCTTGGTGCACTTACCCATCCTACAGTATCAAAAGTTGAAAATATAGTTCACGATCTCTATGTGCATACTTTTTCCGAAGTCCCAAATGTTTCATAGAATTTCAAAAATTTGCTAAGGGAATAACAATAGGAAACAAGCTTCTTAAGGATGTTGATACCAGATGGATCTTCTTACATGGACCAGTGCAACGAGTTCTTTTAGAATATCGATCCTTGATTGGAGTATTGTACGAGCATCACAACACAGTAGACAAAGCTCTTGACCTCTTACATCGGATAAGCGATATAGAGATGCTAGTCTTGAATTTAGCTAGTCTTCTCCCCATGCTGGATGAAATGAAAAATCTTGTGAAGAAATCCCAAGACAAAGCTATGTATATCAATGAATATACCAAACTACATAGAATGACATGCATGGCCCTTGATAATCTATATCTAGAGCTAACTTCTAAAAGTCCAAATTTTTTAAGATGATAGAAAATTACAGATTTCAATCATCCTGAAAATTATTTATAGTTTAATGCAAGCGGGAACTTATGTGTCTATGTACGTGTATTTGAGATACCAATGTACCATTGCATGATATTCAAGTGCTCTATTAGAGAAGTACCTATTACAAAGGAAACTTTTAACAACATTGTTAAATCTATTAGTGATAATTTGAAGAAAATTGCAAAATCTCTTTCCATAAAGATTTATAATAGATTCCCTCGAGAATAAATACTTGAAGCCATGGCTATTGTGTATCCTCAATTTTGGATTCAAGGAAACTGAGATAGCCCAAGCTATAGTAATTATCTTGGCCGAACACTTTTTGAAAAGTGTAAAATACAATGAGTAGACAATAGAAGGAATTATAAATGGAGATAAGCTTAGACAATAATGTAAGAATTTTTCTAGAAGTATGATGGACCAATTTGATTCCATGGAGAAGCCCTTTGAACTGGGATCAATAAAAAAGGCTTGGACAACCTTAGGTCAGAGTGAAATATTGCATGGTTCGATATAAGAATATTTAAAACTTGTTGATTTATGTCAAATAATGATATTGGGGTCAGTGGAGGATGAGAGAGTTTTCAGTTCATTGGAATTTTTGAAATCAAAGATAAGAAACAAACTAGACAAGAATTTGGAAAATTTCTTGAGGGCTTTTAGAACTGCATATTACATCAAAACTTTTCCTTTTGAAAGGGAACTCATAATCTGGAGGTTCATATGTGAAAGAAGAGGGTTGTGCAAAACTTCAAATGTTGGTAGTGGTGGCACTAATAGTGGGACAAATGACAGTGACACAATGAATGTTGAATTTGAGATGCAGGGTGAAGAAAATGAATACCAAACTCATAATCAAGGTGACTCTTTTACTTTATCTTTAAAAGTTGAACATCAATTTGAGGACCCTAACTTGATTTGGGAAATGGAAGTGAATTAGCAATTTTTAGGCATTTATACTACACTTCATTAATCATATTCCAAATTGTAGTTGATGATATTTTATATTGTATTCCATGAAATTGTGAATCATTGCACTTCATGATATTTTATTTTATATTGCACTTCATGTATCATATTCCAAACTGTAGATGATATTTTATATTGTACTCCATGAAATTGTGATATTTTATATTTTATATTATTTTCCATGATATTGAATTTGATATGTGATTTTGCATCATTTTTAACAGTTAATGAATTATTTTGATTAGTGCCTTATCTGCAACTGATTCAAAAAATCAAATATACTCCTACAAAAGACCAACTCATGGCTTCTTATAACCTCACCACCTTACAATGAGAAACCAAGAAAAGAACAACACTTATCACACTACTTATAAATTCATATTGCATTGCAATTCGCACAATATTTGATAAATAACCAAGAGGAATATTAATCTATTCCTTGAACATAAGCTAATAGTTCAATATCCATAACATAAACACATGATGTGATATGACAACTTATAAATAACCCTTGATTATTTTGAGTCAAAAGATAGTGAATACAATACTGGAGAGCAAGTTAGGTCGATGTTCAAAATTAAGGAAATACAATTAAGTATTTCAGTCATCTCTTGTTATAATAGAGAAAAATTACAACATTTCCTATTTATGCTATCAAATAGCTTAAACTGTGTAAAAAGAGCTTACAAAGAATTAGATGAAAGATCAAAAAATAAAATGCTTTGAAATTTTGAATGAGGCTCGGGATTCCGTTTTATAACATAAGGAAAGCAACAAGAAAAGAAGTGAAGAACCTCATCCCGAAACTTTCTGACAACCAAATTCTCAGACAAGAGGCATAGAAATAAAAGCATGGATCCACTCACAGGCCGAGTAAAAAATTATACTTTTCATTCCATGCCTTAATCATATCCTTAGAAGGCTAGTCATGAGCTAAGAGCTTTTCTGAATTCTCCAAATTTTGATGATACTTGACATCAAGTAAAGAACTAGCCTCTCTACAAAAAAGTTTCCATCTTTTTTCTACATCAACCATCTTGTCTGCATAGGAATCAAGCTGATTTAAATCAAGATTGTTGTCTTTGCAAATCAGAGGGAGGAGTGTGGGGATTAAAATATTGAAACTATCCTTCCATTTCTCTAGGGTCTTCAACTCCCCATTATCTTCTAACAAGCGGGGTACAACCCTTCTATCAACATTTATGAAAGAGTTCATTCTTGCTTGTGCAACTTCAATTATACTTTCCAAATACCCTTTATGATTCTATGCCATCTTGACAATCTCAAAAGTAAGATAGATACCAGGTGTGGCATCAAATGCGTGTTTAGATCCCTTATACATATCTTCCAAAGATGAAAATATAGGAATCCCTTGTTCAAATATACATTTGAGCCGCTCTTGATCCCCACTTACTCTGGAAATGGTATTTCTCAAATTCAGATATGACACACAGGTATTTTCGAGCCTTCTTAAGATTTTAGATAGTTTGTGCTCTAGGATGCACATTGCAATGTGCACATTCTCCTTTTTCTAATTCTGCAGAGCATTCTTCGATTTTTGTTCCATCATTTGAATCTTTTTTTGAAGCGCTATGTTTTCAATCATCACATGAGCAAGGGGGACTGTAGAAGAGGAGCTTGCTTTCTGCACACTTTCAAGAAGGGAATTTTATTTAGCCAATAATACTTACTGATGGTTGTAAGCTTCCACAAGATCATTATGTTCCTTCAACACTACATTAAGTCTATCTTGCAACCTTCTAACACTAGCTTCATCAAAATTGGCAACATCTACCACTAATGTAGTAGCTTTAGGGGAAAAAGTGTCAGACACCCTCTTTACAATCAAGTTCCCTTTGATACTCTTACCCTTTGATGCTTCAACAATTGCAAACTTGTTTGTATTTGGGGAAAGGGCCCAGATTGCAAGGGCTTCCCAATGTGGTTTGAACCCTGATCCTAACAAAGCCATCTTTGCTTCCTCTTCTATGGAGAAAACTTCTCCTTCTTGTTTCCTAATAGTATCAAAGACAATTGCAGAAGCAATGTCCCATTCAAGGAGTAGTAGTAATCCACTATCTTCCACCATTCTTCTCCCTTCATCAGGCATGATGTTTTTGGACTCAAATTCATTTATGTCCTTACCCTTGTAGCTACTTCATCATACATTTACCTAGGCACATATTCTTGTGCCAATTGAATTCTTTGAAGGTACTCATCCCTCTTTGATCTTAAAAAAAAATCTTTAAACTCTTGGGATTTTATTAACTCATCATCAAACACGAATTGTGAACATGCCAATTCCCTCACATCATTGAGGTTATCTCTCCCCATAGTCACATCCAACTTGAACCTTTTCTGAAGAAGGCCAACAATATTTGGTCTTGAGGGGATGACATATATTACTTAATTTCATCCATGATGATATTAATATCTTCTCTTTCATCTAGATTTATGGGATTTTCAACCAACAATGGAGGTTTCTCAACTTTCATCTTCTTTTGTGGTTGCTCTCTTGGGGGAGAATCAGAATCCACACTGATTGTTTGAGGGGAAGGAGAGGGAGTGACCTGTGGTGGGTCTAATTGCACATTTTTTCTAATAAAAGGCCCTTGGGGCTAGGGACTTTTGATAGAGAGGTCAGGTGAAGGTCTAGGCCGATTTGTTGGTTTCTCTTCTAGCATAGGGGCCTTACAACTTTATCAAAATTCTTCAACACTGCCTCAATCTTGGAAATTGGGTCAACAATATCAGAAAATGCTCCATGATAATCCTTATCATTCTTTATCCTAGAAATCTTTGCCTTCATGAAAGCAATCCATTTCTCCTTTCTGTATATTACCTTAGATTCATCCTTGTAATTTCTTATGACGTCTTTGTTTTCATTAACCTGATGGCAAAAATCGGTCCTTCTGATACCTTTCTTGACCTTGTGTATGAAACCTTTAGCATCAAAATTACTGGAATTTAATTAAAATCAACTGTATTCCCCAAGCATTTCTTTCAACCTATCTAAGCCATCTCTGGTAAAAGTGAAATTTGAAAAGGTAGTAAAATAAGGGAAAAAATACCCTTTCCTTTGTTCCTTAAATGAAATTGATCATTATCATTCAATTTCCATATAATTTCTAGGAATGCTAACCTGGGTGACACATATTTTGGTAGCACATGGGGGCCTTGAGGGCAGCCATATACTCTAATAGTAACTAAGTTCTCATGGAGGTAATAATCTCCCCAATATTGTTGTACTCTTAACTCTAACCTCCACTCTTTGGGCCTAAGGAAATCCAAAATTTGCTTGTGCAATCTGATTCCAGGTTGACCCAACCTTGCCATGATTTTTCTTATAAAGAAAATCTCAAAAAAATAATAGTCAAACTTGACTACAATGTTTGTCCCAAATATGGGTCCAACATTGCACTGGGAGATTGTAGCCCTCTTTATCTTTCATGTTCAGTTGTAAAAATATGCATAAATGATCTTTCCCTTTGTACACAATCATATGGAAAAGGAGAGAATACCACATGAAATTCACCTTTGGCTCCTTACCACTTTTCCTTCTCTTAATGTCCACCAGTCGATTGTGAATAGCCTCAACTAAAAAGCTAGCATAGTTAAAGTCAATATTGAAAAAAGGATTTTGTATATCAATAGCCATATACATAAGAGGTATCTCCATTTTTTAACTCGCATATTCTCCCAAAACTTGGCATAATGCCCAATATTTTCTTCTGAAATAGTCTTCAAAATACTTGACATCAAAAGGCTGATGTTCGTTATTAGGGATTCTCAATGACTTTCCATAGAAGCTTTTCTATCTAAACCTAGGGAGCCATTTCACTTTGAAGCTATTTATGTCTTGCTTGTATTTTCTTCTAAAATAAGTAAGGTTTATAACCTTATTTGCAGTCACATTGAGTCTAAAAACCTCACAAATAAACTCCCTGGTTACATCCATTATGAAACTCCATCCAATGCCCTAATTACTCTGATATTCTCATCATACCCAAAAGCAAGGCATCTAATGAGTTCCACATTTATAAATAAATTAGGAATAACCAACTTCCCCAAATCATAGGTCCATGCTTTGAAGATAGGGGAATATATAAACATACATTCAATATGCATTTAATAGAAAGTAAGACATAACGTGAGCACGTTATAATGTGCTCATGTTCTGTCTTGCTAGACATGCTCCCCACAAACCAAAACCATGCCAAAACTGACATATAATTCGAGCGCGTTATAACGCACTCACGTTATATCTTGCTTTGGGAATCCTTGGGCCTTAGGATTGGTATTTTCCTTAGAATACCAACCCAAAGGGTTGGAGGGAATTCCCAATGACCAAAGACATGTTTTGCAATTTCTATAATATTTCACATAATCGGGTTCATGCTCACCGCCGATTGCACGTGGTTCAATACCAAACAAATCAAACATCCGGGTAATGTTAGGTTCTCTCTTAGCTATCCAATGATGTAATTTTTTTCACTTTCTGACAATGTTAAGCCATTCATCCATAATTTATTTTGTTTGTATGTCTCTTTTTAGGCCAAAATTAACGTTTGGTGTTTTTTTCATTATAAATTAACTGTTCAAATAAATTACATTCTTAGAAACTAGACTCCATTCTACAATTTTATTTTATTTTAAATTTCAATTAGTTTCCAAAATTTATAGGGGTAGCATGGCCAATGTTCTATTTTTTAGGAAGTGTCCACTTCGAAAATTAGTAAAAAAAATATATTCATTAAAAAATTATCAGAAAAATCATGCATTAGTTCTACATAATGTTACCTAACTTCTGACCACAGCGATTTTAAAAATACTAAAAAAAAGTTCACCGTACAAGAGTCATACAAGAGTTGTTATGTTATGTTTTTCTGACAAAAATAACACCAATTTGTGTACATCCCTCATTTGAACCCCTTAATCTCAACCATTTTCAAAATAAATTAGTAGTTTAGAAAGTAGACTCAAAGCACTTGAATCCTTCTTTTTGTTCCATCTAAAAATTTTGAGTGTAAATATCCTTAATTTCACGTCCAAGGTCAGTATTTCCATTCCAAAAAAAAAGTGGCCACTTAAGCCCCCTTTTTGGGAACCATCTTGGTGCAGTTACCCATCCTACAGTATCAAAATTTGAAAATATAGTCCACGATCTCTACATGCATACTTTTGTCGAAGTCCCAAACGTTTCATAGAATTTCAAAATTTTGCTAAGGGAATAACAATAGGAAACAAGCTTCTTAAGGATGTTGATACCAAATGGATCTTCTTACATGGACCAGTGCAACGAGTTCTTTCATAATATCAATCCTTAATTGGATTATTGTACGACCATCACAACACAGTAGACAAAGCTCTTGACCTCTTACATAGGATAAGCGATATAGAGACACTAGTCTTGAGTTTAGCTAGTCTTCTCCCCATGCTGGATGAAATGAAAAATATTGTGAAGAAATCCCAAGACAGAGCTATGTATATCAAGAATATACCAAACTACATAGAATTAGATGCATGGCCCTTGATAATCTATATCTAGAGCTAACTTCTAAAAGTCTAATTTTTTTAAGATGATAGAAAATTACAGATTTGAATCATCCTGAAAATTATTTACAGTTTAATGCAAGTGGGAACTTATGTGTCTATGTATGTGTAGTTGAGATACCAATGTACCATTGCATGACAATCAAGTGCTCTAATAGAGAAGTACCTACTACAAAGGAAACTTTTAACGACATTGTTAAATCTATTAGTGATAATTTGAAGAAAATTGCAAAATCTCTTTCCATAAAGATTTATAATAGATTCCCTTGAGAATAAATACTTGAAGCCATGGCTATTGTGTATCCTCAATTTTGGATTCAAGGAAACTGAGATAGCCCAAGCTATTTTCATGGTAAAGTAATTATCTTGGCCGAACACTTTTTGAAAAGTGTAAAATACAATGAGTAGACAATAGAAGGAATTATAAATGGAGATAACCTTAGACAATAATGTAAGAATTTTTGTAGAAGTATGATGGACCAATTTGATTCCATGGAGAATCCCTTTGAACTGGGATCAATAAAAAAGGCTTGGACAACCTTAGGTCAGAGTGAAATATTGCATGGTTCAATATAAGAATATTTGAAACTTGTTGATTTATGTCAAATAATGATATTGGGGTTAGTGGAGGATGAGAGAGTTTTTAGTTCATTGGAATTTTTGAAATCAAAGATAAGAAACAAACTAGACAAGAATTTGGAAAATTTCTTGAGGGCTTTTAGAACTATGTATTACATCAAAACTTTTCCTTTTGAAAGGGTCCTCATAATCTAGAGGTTCATATGTGAAAGAAGAGGGTTGTGAAAAACTTCAAATGTTGGTAGTGGTGGCACTAATAGTGGGAAAAATGACAGTGACACAATGAATGTTGAATTTGAGATGCAGGGTGAAGAAAATGAATACCAAACTCAAAATCAAGGTGACTCTTTTACTTTATCTTTAAAATTTGAACATCAATTTGAGGACCCTAACTTGATTTGGGAAATGGAAGTGAATTAGAAATTTTTAGGAATTTATACTACACTTCATTAATCATATTCCAAATTGTAGTTGATGATATTTTATATTGTATTCCATGAAATTGTGAATCATTGCACTTCATGATATTTTATTTTATATTGCACTTCATGAATCATATTCCAATCTGTAGATGATATTTTATATTGTATTCCATGAAATTGTGATATTTTATATTTTATATTATTTTCCATGATATTGAATTTGATATGTGATTTTGCATCATTTTTAACAGTTAATGAATTGTTTTGATTAGTGCCATATCTGCAATTGATTCAAAAAATGAAATATACTCCTACAAAAGACCAACTCATGGCTTCTTATAACCTCACCACCTTACAATGAGAAACCAAGAAAAGAACAACACTTATCACACTACTTATAAATTCCTATTGCATTGCAATTTGCACAATATTTGATAAATAACCGAGAGGAATATTAATCTATTCCTTGAACAGAAGCTAACAATTCAATATCCATAACATAAACACATGATGTGATATGACAACTTATAAATAACCCTTGATTATTTTGAGTCAAAAGATAGTGAATACAATACTGGAGAGCAAGTTAAGTCGATGTTCAAAATTAAGGAAATAAAATTAAGTATTTGAGTCATCTTTTGTTATAATAGACCAAAATTACAACATTTCCTATTTATGCTATCAAATAGCTTAAACTGTGTAAAAAGAGCTTACAAAGGATTCGATGGAAGATCAAAAAATAAAACACTTTGAAATTTTGAATGAGGCTCAGGATTCCCTTTTATAACATAAGGGAAGAAACAAGAAAAGAAGTGAAGAACCTAATCCCGAAACTTTCTAACAACCAAATTCTCAGACAAGAGGCATAGAAATAAAAGCATGGATCCACTCACAAGCCGAGTAAAAAATTATACTTTTCATTCCATGCCTTAATAATATCCTCAAAAGGCTAGTCATGAGCTATGAGCTAAGAGCTTTTATGAATTCTCCAAATTTTGATGATACTTGACATCAAGTAAAGAGCTAGCCTCTCTACAAAAAAATTTCCATCTTTTTTCTACATCAACCATCTTGTCCGAATAGAAATCAAGCTGATTTAAATCAAGATTGTTGTCTTTGCAAATTAGAAGGAGGAGTGTGGGGATTAAAATATTGAAACTATCCTTCCATTTCTCTAGTTTCTTCAACTCCCCATTATCTTCTAGCAAGTGGGGTACAACCCTTCTATCAACATTTATGAAAGAGTTCATTCTTTCTTGTGCAACTTAAATTATACTTTCCAAATACCCTTTATGATTCTATGCCATCTTGACAATCTCAAAAGTAAGATAGATACCAAGTGTGGCATCAAATGTGTGTTTATATCCCTTATACATACCTTCCAAAGATGAAAATATAGGAATCCCTTGTTCAAATATACATTTGAGCTGCTCTTGATCCCCACTTACTCTGGTAATGGTATTTCTCAAATTCAGATATGACACATGGGTATTTTCGAGCCTTCTTAAGATTTTAGATAGTTTGTGCTCCAGGATGCACATTGCAATGTGCACATTCTCCTTTTTCTAATTTTGCTGAGCATTCTTCAATTTTTGTTCCATCATTTGAATCTTTTCTTTAAGCATTATGTTTTCAATCATCACATGAGCAAGGGGGACTATAGAAGAGGAGCCTACTTTTTGCACACTTTCAAGAAGGGAATTTTATTTAGCCAATAATACTTATTGCTGGTTGTAAGCTTCCACAAGATCATTATGTTCCTTCAACACTGTATTAAGTATATCTTGCAACCTTCTAACACTAGCTTCATCAAACTTGGCAACATCTACCACTAATTTAGTAGCTTTAGGGGCAAAGGTGTCAGACACCCTCTTTACAATCAAGTTCCCTTTGATACCCTTACCCTTTGATGCTTCAACAATTGCAAAAATGTTTGTATTTGGGGAAAGGGCCCAGATTGCAAGGGCTTCCCAATGTGGGTTGAACCCTGATCCTAACAAAGCCATCTTTGCTTCCTCTTCTATGGAGAAAACTTCTCCTTCTTGTGTCCTAATAGTATCAAAGACAATTGCAGAAGCAATGTCCCATTCAAGGAGTAGTAGTAATCCACTATCTTCCACTATTCTTCTCCCTTCGTCAAGCATGATGTTTTTGGACTCAAATTCATTTATGTCCTTACCCTTGTAGCTACTTCATCATACATTTACCTAGGCACATATTCTTGTGCCAATTGAATTCTTTGAAGGTACTCATCCCTCTTTGATCTTAAAAAAAAATCTTTAAACTCTTGGGATTTTATTAACTCATCATCAAACACGAATTGTGAACATGCCAATTCCCTCACATCATTGAGGTTATCTCTCCCCATAGTCACATCCAACTTGAACCTTTTCTGAAGAAGGCCAACAATATTTGGTCTTGAGGGGATGACATATATTACTTAATTTCATCCATGATGATATTAATATCTTCTCTTTCATCTAGATTTATGGGATTTTCAACCAACAATGGAGGTTTCTCAACTTTCATCTTCTTTTGTGGTTGCTCTCTTGGGGGAGAATCAGAATCCACACTGATTGTTTGAGGGGAAGGAGAGGGAGTGACCTGTGGTGGGTCTAATTGCACATTTTTTCTAATAAAAGGCCCTTGGGGCTAGGGACTTTTGATAGAGAGGTCAGGTGAAGGTCTAGGCCGATTTGTTGGTTTCTCTTCTAGCATAGGGGCCTTACAACTTTATCAAAATTCTTCAACACTGCCTCAATCTTGGAAATTGGGTCAACAATATCAGAAAATGCTCCATGATAATCCTTATCATTCTTTATCCTAGAAATCTTTGCCTTCATGAAAGCAATCCATTTCTCCTTTCTGTATATTACCTTAGATTCATCCTTGTAATTTCTTATGACGTCTTTGTTTTCATTAACCTGATGGCAAAAATCGGTCCTTCTGATACCTTTCTTGACCTTGTGTATGAAACCTTTAGCATCAAAATTACTGGAATTTAATTAAAATCAACTGTATTCCCCAAGCATTTCTTTCAACCTATCTAAGCCATCTCTGGTAAAAGTGAAATTTGAAAAGGTAGTAAAATAAGGGAAAAAATACCCTTTCCTTTGTTCCTTAAATGAAATTGATCATTATCATTCAATTTCCATATAATTTCTAGGAATGCTAACCTGGGTGACACATATTTTGGTAGCACATGGGGGCCTTGAGGGCAGCCATATACTCTAATAGTAACTAAGTTCTCATGGAGGTAATAATCTCCCCAATATTGTTGTACTCTTAACTCTAACCTCCACTCTTTGGGCCTAAGGAAATCCAAAATTTGCTTGTGCAATCTGATTCCAGGTTGACCCAACCTTGCCATGATTTTTCTTATAAAGAAAATCTCAAAAAAATAATAGTCAAACTTGACTACAATGTTTGTCCCAAATATGGGTCCAACATTGCACTGGGAGATTGTAGCCCTCTTTATCTTTCATGTTCAGTTGTAAAAATATGCATAAATGATCTTTCCCTTTGTACACAATCATATGGAAAAGGAGAGAATACCACATGAAATTCACCTTTGGCTCCTTACCACTTTTCCTTCTCTTAATGTCCACCAGTCGATTGTGAATAGCCTCAACTAAAAAGCTAGCATAGTTAAAGTCAATATTGAAAAAAGGATTTTGTATATCAATAGCCATATACATAAGAGGTATCTCCATTTTTTAACTCGCATATTCTCCCAAAACTTGGCATAATGCCCAATATTTTCTTCTGAAATAGTCTTCAAAATACTTGACATCAAAAGGCTGATGTTCGTTATTAGGGATTCTCAATGACTTTCCATAGAAGCTTTTCTATCTAAACCTAGGGAGCCATTTCACTTTGAAGCTATTTATGTCTTGCTTGTATTTTCTTCTAAAATAAGTAAGGTTTATAACCTTATTTGCAGTCACATTGAGTCTAAAAACCTCACAAATAAACTCCCTGGTTACATCCATTATGAAACTCCATCCAATGCCCTAATTACTCTGATATTCTCATCATACCCAAAAGCAAGGCATCTAATGAGTTCCACATTTATAAATAAATTAGGAATAACCAACTTCCCCAAATCATAGGTCCATGCTTTGAAGATAGGGGAATGTCGGTTTCTTTTTCTATACTAGTGTACAAACAATTCCCACCTAGTGACTATGTCATCTTGGTACTTCAACTTAGCATCTCTACAATTTTTGGCTATGTCTACCATCCCCTCTATTGCATTAGGGCTGATGTTACATTAACGTTGAGGCTTTTTTGAGGAACTCGGTAACTGGGCCAGAATATCCTCCTCTAAGGGTCTTTTAGATGTAGAGCCAAAGGGTTGGGTGTTTGACCAACTCATAATTCTAGAATGATTTAAAACTGATTTCTACAGTATTTTGCAATAGAGTTTGTAGACCTAATTATGAGCTTCAAGAATAAAAATGGTAATTTTTTCCAAGAATGGCATACCTATTTTTTAGTTTAGCTCAAGTTGACATGGAATGGATACACCTCAGTCCTCTACAATTTTTGCTACTATGCCAAACTAAAAAAATGAACTAAAAATTTATGAAGGATATTATGAGCCATCATTTGTCAAATCCAACATTACTTCTTGTTTGTGTGAGTGTAGTTTATTCATCTACTTGTTTATCAATTTTTGAACGTGGACCATCCATCTGGAAAGGGACGTACAAATCTAAAATTTCAATGATGAGTAAAGTCTTAATTTTCTTGAAATGGATGCAACCGTCCTCTCTGTCCAACAAAATTCCCCCATGTCCCACATGCTAATATCGTCACACAATGTCCTTCTATGGTTTCGCAACCAAGAAAAGGACATTTCGCTATGAGCCTATGGACTTGTGGAATCCTTTATTTTTTGCCATGTAACAAACATAAAACAATAAAATTATAGAAAATTAAAGTTTTGATTTTGATTTTTTTTATATTAAAAGGACACTTCCCAGAAAAATGGGACGCGAGACTTATCACATCGACACCCATAAGTCATAACTTAAACTTAAAGACCAGTCAAAAAGTGTCCTTCCACGATTCTGCAACCAAGAAAAGGAAATTCCACTATGGGCCTGTAGACTTGCAGAATCCTTTATCTTTTTCCATGTAACAAACATAAAATAATAAAATTATAGAAAAGTAAAGGTTTTGATTTTGATTTTATATTTTATATTAAAGGGGCAATTCCTAGCAAAAGGGGATGTGAGACTCATGACATCAATACCCATAAGTCATAACTTAAAGACCAGTCAAAAAGTGAACGATGTCAACAACAAAACATAAGAATGTCAGGGTTTTGGGATAAGAGGGTTTGAGAAAGCCCTATGTTGCAGACCTAACAACTCTAATTTAACTAGTTGAGAATTACCTAGAATTTTATGGTAGGGTTTTAGGATAATAGGGTTTTAGAAAGACCTAGGTTGCAGACCTATCAACCCTAATTTAACTAATTGAGGATTACCAAGAATTTTATATTTTAAACTATAATGATATTTTATATTGTATTTTATATTTTATATTGTATTCCTTGAAATTATGCAACAGATTGAATAAAATAACATATTATTAATAATTTCATATTTTAATTATGTTAAACATATACTCAGTGATTCATCACTCAACTCAATGTTTAATAACATATTAACAACTTTAGCATTTACAACAATGAACATCAACAATCATTTAATGTGTATCTAGTAGTTGAAACCAAAGTTTTTCTACAATTGATAAAATAAATAATATAGATAATTGAACACCAACACATTACTGAATTTGAGTTTTTTTATTGATTTTCAAATGAAGGAATACATAGATGCAATGAAAAATCTTGCTCAAATACAACTATGCACAAAGCTCAGTTGGAACTTGAAAACTCATATTATCAATATCAAATCATTCTATCGGCTTTTGTAGCAACTTCCACAGTTTAGGTGATGGAATTGTCATTTGTTCCAATTGATGTTGTCAAAATTGGAAATTTTTTAACAATGTATGATTGAATTTGGATCTTGACTTGAACGTTTCAGCTAAAGTTACATTCAAGGTTATCAGTGGTTTGATGGAATCTAAATAGTTTGCCTCATCTGGGTTCTGAGGAAGCTGGTCTAAATCAATCTTGCACCCTCCATCTTCTTTCTGAAACCATCCTTTCCAATGAATCACTCATTTGTCTCAAAATCCTTTTGCAAACCAAGCTTTGTCATTTTCCTTACCTTTTCATCCAACTTCTTCATCTTTGTTGCAACGAGATTCACAAATTTTGTTGTTTCACACATTCTCAAACACTTTTGAATGATAGCTGACACCTTCATTGAGGCTTCAATCTAATTATTAATCCCTTTTGATTTCAATTCATTGTCATTGTCTTTGTAGACTATTTGTTGAACTTGATTTGTAAATTTATCTTTTTCCAACATACTTTTGTTGTCCATTAAATATTTGTTGAGCTTCTTATAATGTAGTCTCATAGCATCTATCAATTGAAAAAAATCACACAAATGATCAATCCTCTACATTATTTCCTCCTAGATCTTTTGTTTCATATGCCTCATTGTTTCTATACAAAATGTAGTTAACTTATTTTGACAAGAGTTTATTTCATTTTTTGCTTCTTTCAGCTCTACTGCCAATCTTTCACTTCTTTTTCTCTCTTTCTCCAATTTTTGTTCCCACTATTGATTTGCTTTCCCCAAGTTTAGTCTTAATTTTTCTTAAGTGTATTTTTCCTTATCATATTTCTTTTTTCTCTCATCTAACCTTTGCTTTAGTTCATTCAATTCCACCTCTGTTTGTTTATCCTCTTTACTTGTTTATGTAGAGGAAAAAAAAATTATTCTTTTTTTCTAATTCATTACTCTTGTTATCTATTGCTTTTCACTTTGCTTTCTCATTTGCTAGGTCTTTTCTATTTGAATTTGTAACCTTTTTTTCTCTATTTCCCTTGATTTAGCAATGATGTGTACACCAATTCATTGTTCTTCTTTGATGCATTAATTTTTCATTATTTTTTAATCCAAAAAAATCCAATTGGAAACTGCCTGAAATTCAGATCGATCCATCTAATTTGTTGGTTTATTTTGAACTGTGGGAACAACAAACATGTACTCCATGATTTATTTATTTGTGTCAAATTTGGGTAATACCATGGTTGTTGTAGGCTTTGAAGTTACATCACACACTCTCCATCAGTCCTTTCCTTTATTTTTTATATAATTCTAATTTCTTTTTAAACTCATCAATGTAATCAAAACCTAGGAACATAGGAATAATAGAATGATTGAATGGCGAAGGAATAGGAGTACTTGTAGTTTTTGTTGCATCCACACTTACTAGGGGAGTTCCTAGAAATAGCTCCTTTGTGGTGGAACTAGTAGTTGGACTTGGACCTATCAAAATCCTTGCCCTCTTCAATATGCCTTGATCACTTGGTGTTTGTGTGGTATCTTGTATTGTTGTCCTCTTGTTTGTAATTTATTGTTGTAGCACTTGTTGACCACTACTAGTACTACTACCCATACCATTTCCACTAGTGGCAGTGCCAGTTGCACTAGGTTCTCCGCCATGGGCATGTCCTAGTTGTGATTATATCTAACCTTGAGGATTAGGATTTGAAGCTTTAACAAAATGAATTGTTTCAGTTGTACTTGTATTTGGTCTATTTTTATCAACTCCAAGGCCTTTTTTATCACCTGGTTTTCTATTAAGCCACTAACTATGACAAAAAATCTAGTCATAAAATACATATTACAAGAGTTGTACAATAAAATATAGTCACACTTCATTATTAAAAAAATTTGTAACAATACCAGAGGCAATCAACTGGGTGTTTGAGAAGGACGTGAATCGAATTTAACAAAGTAATAGTGGAGAAGAAAAGGGAATCACCCAAATCCTTCCTCCAAAACTCCAAACTCTACAATGATTCATTGGTCGTATCACACACTAGACCACACCTCATATTAACCACGACAAGAGCTTGCATTGTAGAAGCATCTAGTTCAAATTTGGGGAAGATTCCACCAACAGGCTTTAACCCAATTTCAAAATTGTAAAGCTCAAGTGCCAACTCCAACAAAGAAAGAGAGTAAATGAAAGGTTGGAAATAATGTATTTCCGACATCTTCACCAAATCTTTATGCTAGTGTGAAAGGGGTGCTTTATCTAACTAGTTCATTTACTAGCTAGTTCTCCACTTAAGTCCTCTTCACACTAGCTTAACTTTACATAGGGATAAGGTTGTTGAGCTTTAATGACATGAGTTGTCACACCTCACAAGATGACAACACTAGTCATAATTTGGTTACATCTATCTCTCCCCTTGGCCTATATAACCAAGACATTTCCTATGTAATCTCAATTCTCAAGCTGATTATAGCTTTGCATTCTTGAGAGGAATACATTTTATTCTTTCTCATATCTCATTTCTATATTTGCTTTCCTTCAATTATTTGATTCTTGGGTAGGCTAGTTAGCAAATCTCACATGGTTTCAAAGCCAAGATGAGTTGTGGGTTAGCAATATTTTAGGAAATTTGAGTGTAGAGTTATTTTTTTTCAAGCACTAAGTATGCTCTTCTCTTGCATCCTTGGATGATCTAGAGAATTAGAAATGTCTGAATAAAATATCAGTTTTTGGGGGGGTTCATGCATTGACTTTCTAGTTGTAGGTCATTTGAAGCTTCCTGGAGAGATTTTGAGCTCACCATTGAGTCCAAAATAGCTAAGACAGTTAGATCTACCCTTTATTTCGCCTAAAATGGACATCGAAGGCCAGATCTGCAACAATTTCAAGCAAGAGGTTCATTGCCAAATCTAGCAAGGAGCCATCATTTTAGATCATTTTGAGCCAAATCTGACCCTTCCATTGTGCTCAAAGACCCGAAAACCATAAAATCAACTGTCAAAATATCGATTTTGGACAAAGTTACCAAGGCAAAAAAAAATTGTCAAGGGAGCCACTTGGCTCCCATGAAATTTTAAAAAATAATATTTTTTAAAATAAATAAAAATTTGTTTTTAAATTTATTTATTTTTAATTTAAAAATATAAAATTATTTTTTGATTTTACAAAATTGAAAAAAAAATATATATGTTTGAAAAAATGTTATATTTTTCATTTTATTTAGAAAGAATTTAATTAAAAAATAAAATAAAATTTTAAATCAATTTTTATTTTTTAATCATATGGCACTGGGTGACAAGTACACGTGTGTAGGCTTTCCAGGGTACCACACGACTTCTAAGGTGTCATGCAACCTTTGCAAGAATGCATTGACTACATACAAGTTTGGCCTTCGGGCCTTTAAAAGTTTTTTTATCTTTTTAAATTTTTTAATATTTTTTTAATGTTTATTTAATACATTTTTAAATATTAAAAAATATAAACTTTTTCAATTCCCTCAACTCAAACAATTGGTTGCTGATTTAAAATATTTTTTAATGTTTTCAATATTAAAAATATAAAACTTTAGGTCTGCCGACACATTAATAAATATGGCCGACAATTTTAAATTATTTTTTAATATTTTTTTAATTAAAAATTATAAAAAATTTAAAATCCACCAATTTTTTACAAAAAATTCTGCTGACACTTTTTAATAATTTTTTAATATTTTTTAATTAAAAAATATAAATATCTCAATGCTGTCAAATTTGGAGGAGCATTTAGCAGACAACTAAAGTGGAGGTTCGATAACTTTATCTAGCGGGTTGCTAATTTTGGCGGACTTGTAAACTAGTTGGAAGATATCTAATTTTGGCAGACTGCTAACTTTGGTGGAAGTCCTGCTAACTTTGGCATAAGTTTTTCACACCCCCTCTTCGTTGATGCATTGATTTTTCAAAGCCAACTTTGAAAGCTCATAACTTGGGCTCCCGACCTCCAAATTTAGTGCAATTTTTTGTTATTTAGGATAATTTTTTGTGTTCTATGTATTTGTGAAGACGGTTTCAGATTTTGGTGCACAATTTTTTTAGAAATTGCTATTTTTCATAGAGGACACCTCACCATTCATGTTTTGCAAACTTCAAAGTTGCACAACTTTTGCATATGACCTCAGATTGAGTTGATTCTTTTTTTGAAAGTGCATGATTTTTCGTGTGCTTTGCATTGATGCTGATTTTTTAGTTTGAAATTGTACCAAATATATACTTTCAACACATGCATGCTCATTTCTTGAGGATTTCTAAAAGCATTGAAATCCAAAAATCTGTAATTGCATCATTTTTATCTAGGGGGTTCTTTGATTGAGTAAAGAAGGGGGGTCTCTTGTTGTCTTTATGCTTGAACATCTCTTCTACTTTGTGCTATATTTTTCCTTCATAATGGGTACATTTAATTTTTCATTGCTAACACCATACAAATACAACACATGACATTAAAATGCATGGAATGCCTTAATTCAACTAGGATATACACCTTATGTTGAAAATAAGGTAACTAAACCCACAAATGATAAGGAAAAACTACTCTGGATGTTTGAACATACAAAATCTCTTGGTTGTCTAAGGAGTTTAGTTTCTCTAGATATAATGTTTCAAATTGAAGAATGTAAAGATTCACATGATGCATGGAAAAAATTAAAAAACTCTATATGGTACACCTGATGAAGTTCGTGGTTATCAAATCGACAATGAACTAATGAGTCTTGATCCAAAGTATTTTGACAACATCCAAGATTAACCAAGGTCAATGACCTTAGAGCACAATGTAAATCATGTTGCTTAAAGAAGAAAGACATTCAAATTGTCTATAACACTCTCAACAAACTTGGACCTGAATTTGAAGCTTTTGTTTCTAGCTTTCACGCTCATAGGTTGACAATGGGATCTACATTCACTACACTTTTTACTTCATTTTTTGAAATGTTGATGCAAGAACAAGGTAAGCTTCTTTTAATGGGTTTTCTCAAGCCTTCACACTCACAAGATTTTATGACTAGTCAACCAAAGGGCCAGAAATAATCAAGGAAACCTAACAAAAAACAAAAAGTCACAAAGAGATCAAGCACAATCATCTTCTACAACAAAAGTTTACTCCAACTCCTTTTCAAAGGGGATCAAGAAGTCACAAAGAGATCAAGCACAATCATCTTCTACAACAAAAGTTTACTCCAACTCCTTTTCAAAGGGGAATTTTCAAAAAAATGAAAGGCCAACTTGTAGCTATTGCAAGAAACCTGGTCATGAGGAACATTCTTGTCATATGAAGCAGATTGATGAATTAAAGCATCTTCTTAAAAAGAACAACATTAATCTACCTTCTTTTGTTGCTCAACACACTTCTACTCCTTCAAAATTAGATAAAGGGAAAGCAACTACACTTGTTGCTATTGTTGATTCTTCAAAACAATGGATTCTTGACTTGGGTGCATCACATCACATGGGTTCTATTAAAGAACAATTTTCTTTGTTGGAGCCTTGTTTTGTGCCCCACATTCTCATCAAGGATGATTCCCTAGTGGATGTAATTGGGAATCATTCAATAGATACTAGAAATGGTATATTTCAGGATGTCCTCTATGTGCCTAATCTATTAGCCAACCTTCTCTTCGTCTACCAAATCACTCAAAATGGTAGAAAAGTTGAGTTCACTCCAGATTCTGTCAGCATCCAAAATCTTGAAGATAATGCATTCCTTGCAGTTGGTAAGGCCAAACATGAGTCTCGTTTGTATTCTTTCTCTCATTTTGTAACTGATTCACATTCTAGTGCATTGCTCACCCATTCAAATGTTGTGAGTAAGCTATGGCATGAGCATTTTGGCCATCTCAACTACCACTATCTTCAACAACTCAACAAATAGAATATGGTCATGAGTCTTCCTAAAATCATTTTTTTTCTGATGGTGTATGTTCAGTTTGTACCTTGGGAAAAAATCTTGAGGTCAAGTTCGACAAAGGGAAGGCTTGGAGGGCTTTAGAGGTCTTTGAATTGGTACATAGTGACTTGGCAGGTCCTTTTCATCATTATATTTCAGTAAGGCTTGTTATTTGCTCACCTTCATTGATGACTATTCCAAATATACTCGGGTCTACTTTCTTTGACACAAAGTAGAAATATTTGATAGATTTCAAGAGTTTAAGGCTCATGCTAAGAAGCAATCTAGAAAGTGTGTCAAAATTCTCTACATTGATAATGGTAGAGAATATGTGAACCATCAATTTGAGTGATTTTGCAATTTTAAAGGGATTAATCTACAACATAATGTTGCCTACACACCACAACAAAATGGTGTAGCTGAGTGGAAAAATAGATGCTTGAAAGAGATGGTTGGTTGCATGATCCACACTTGCTCCCTTGTACCTACATATTGGGTAGAAGCTATCAATTGTGCTACTCACATCTAGAATAGAGTTCCACATAAGGCATTAAAGGGTATAACTCCCTTCGAAGCTTGGTGTGGAAGGAAACTTGTTGTGGGGAACTTTAGAGTTTTTGGCTCCCCAACATGGGCACATATTCATTTAGAGAAGCACAAGGCCTTGGAACCTTAAAGTCAACCTTGTATCTTTGTTGGTTACCTTGATGGTGTCAAAGGATATCGGCTAATGGATCCTACAACACATGAGTTCTTCATTGAACGTAGTGTACATTTTGAGGAAAGCTCTTCTAGCTCATCCTCTACTCTTCCTTCCTCCACGGTGGATTTAGAGGGTTTTGATATCAAGGATTTTCCTCAAGCTTCCTCTAGTCATTAATTTAATAATGAGATTTCACCTTCCTCTTCACAGAGTTCAACATCTCCTCCTCCATCCCCTCTCATGCCTCATTGGGCTCACCAAATACTTGTGTTTGTAGGCGATATTGTTGGGGATCCTAAAAATACAAGGAGGACTCAGTCACAACATTATGACATTCCACATTCCTATGTCGCCATAGCTTCAGATCCACAATCATTTCATGAGGAAGAGTACAACTCTTTAATGAAAAATAAAACATGGGATCTTGTTCCACTTCTTAAGGGAAGAAAAATGGTTTGGTGTAAGTGGATCTATCGAACCAAATTTTTAGTGGATGGGTCAATTGAAAAATATAAAGCATGACTTGTGGCCAAAGGTTTCTCTCAAGTACCAGGTATTGACTACACTGAAACCTTTGCCCCTATTTCCAAAATGAACTCCATTCACTTGCTACTTTCTATTTATGCAGCTCATGGTTGGGTTGTACATCAAATGGATGTGAAGAGTGCATTTATTCACAAAGATCTACGTGAAGAAATTTACATGGAGTAGCCACAAGGATTCATTCACAATTCTTCATTGGTTTGCAAACTAAGGAAGTCTCTCTATGGCCTCAAATAGGCTCCATGAGCTTGGTATGCCAAAATGGAATCCTTTCTTCTCTTCATTGAGTTCTCTAGATTCTACTTGGATCCAAATGTCTACATCTTGCAGTAGGAGGATTCTTTTCTCTTCTTGTATCTCTATGTTGATGACTTGGTTGTCACTGGGAGCACTTCATCCATCATCTCAATTGTCAAGACTGGTTTTGAATGAAATATTTTCCATGACTGACTTGGGTCTCTTACACTACTTTCTTGGGATTGAGATCACACAAACCTCTTTTGGGATCTCTCTTGCACAACCCAAGTATGCTCCTAATTTTTTGTCACATTTTCATATGGCTGATTGTAAGCCTGCACTGATTCCCTTTCTGGCTGGAGTTAAGCTTGAGGAAAAATGTTCCACACCACTAGTTGATACTACTTTGTGTCGTCAACTTGTTGGTATCCTCATCTACTTGACTCATACTTGCCTCGACATTTCCTTTGCAGTTGGCATTTTTTCATGCTCCATGATGGAACCACACAAGCTTCATTAGAAAGCTACCAAACACATCTTTCACTACATCTAGGGCACTCATCGGTATGGAATTCACTATGCATCTAGCACAAGTTTAGACTTACTTGGATACACAAATTTTGATTGGATTGGTGATATTGATGATCACAATTCCACCTCTAGCTATAGTTTTCACTATGGTTCCAGTCCCATTTGTTGGCAAAGCAAGAAGTAACATGCCATTGCTCTTTCTTCAAATGAGGCTGAGTATCGGGGGGCTATCAATGCTGCCACCGAGGCTATTTGGCTTTAGAATATCCTCACTGAACTTGGTATCACCTTTTAGAAGCTATCAATCATCTATTGTGACAACCAGAGTGCCATCCAGATCTTAAAGAACTTGATCCATCATCAACGAACCAAACACATCGAGATCCATATGCATTTTCTTCAAGAGCTGATTCAGGAGCAGGTCATTGATTTGCGCTACTATCCTACAACAGATCATGTTGCAAATATATTCACCAAACCCTTCACTGAGAGCAAGTATTCTCATCTTTAATCTCTCTTGAGGGTGATGAAAATCTCTTCTAGGGGGGTCACTTACACCTACTTCATTCAACCTCTCATGGGAGGGATTTTTTTCCCAATAATTTTTCTCCTTTTATCATTGAGAGGTTATTATGCATTTGGGTGCCTCATTAGGCCTAGTAGCTAGGACCCATATTTGCATCTTTACATTGTATACTTCTCCCTAAGTTGCACTTAAGGGGGGTGTTAGTGTGAAATGGGTACTATATCTAACTAGTTCATTTACTAGCTAGTTCTCCACTTAAGTTCTCTTCACACTAGCTTAACTTTACATAGGGATAAGGTTGTTGAGCTTTAATGACATGAGTTGTCACACCTCATAGGATGGAAACACTTGTCATAATATGGTTACATATATCTCTCCCCTTGGCCTATATAACCAAAGCATTTCCTTTGTAATCTCAATTCTCCAGTTGATTATAGCTTTGCATTCTTGATAGGAATACAATTTATTCTTTCTCATATCTCATTTTTGCATTTGCTTTCCTTCAGTCATTTGATTCTTGGGTAAGCTAGTTAGAAAATCTCACACTTTATCTAACAAAATTTCCATGCAATTGGACAAGAAAGTAGAAGATACCTCATAAAATAGAGCACAAGGGTTGTTCTAAAGCCATTCCCTACCCACAATTATTCTTATAGCATCCTCAACCTGCACACAAGGAATAGTAAAAACCATACCCAACTTTCATCTATCGCAGGCTTCATTTCTTCTTTTCTCCCAAAAACATTTGGGTAGCATGACGCACCATGAAGACTCCATAATATCTCATGTAAATTGATAATAAAGAAGAAAGAAATCAAAGACACATATATTATAAATAATTTGAAGAACATCGAGTTGTTGAAGTATATATAGAAGTTAGAACAAAGACAATGACATCAAATACTCAACACTTGAACATTTAATTCACCACTTGATGTGATAATGTTATTTTGAAAAAAATGAGTCATGAATTTAAGTGATTTAAAAAATAATAAAATGTCAACCATTGATATTTTAAAATCTAATGGTTCTAGCATTATTCAGGAGGTTTAAATTCACAAGTCTAGTGCTTCAGACATTTTCTTCCAAAATGCTACTACAGTCATCCATCTTGTGATAACCATTGATATTTGATGAACTTAGTGTTGACCATTGATTCGTTTTAGACCATTAACCATGAGTTGAAGCTCGGTCCCATCGAGGACATATGTCACAATCCTGCATTACTGCAAAAAAATGATGAAATCACCTTCTCAACAATGCGAGCGTGCGGGAGCCATCTAATTGTTAATCGTCAATCTCAATCGCTGATTTTTGTGAGAAAATATCTGTCACCTGAATTAGGAGATATTAAAGTCTTTGATACTCCACAGAACCAGTAATCACCTAGTTCAAGGGGCCAGTCACCACGATGACTCCAAAGGATTAATTCATAACTTAAGTGACCTTCAACTGCCGGTAGCCAGTCAACAATAAAATATTATTTTGGGTGTCATGAATTTAAGTGATTTAATAAGTAATAAAATGTCAACCATTGATTTTTTGAAATCTATCTGTTCTAGCATGATATTTCAGAGGTTTGAATTCACAATTCTAGTGCTTTAGACATTTGCTTCTAGAATGCAACTATAACTGTCCATCGAAAACTCATCGAACAATCATGGGTTATATTAATTTGCACTAACATCTGACTTTAGACATAATAAATATGTTGACACTTGTCCCCATTCTAAAAACTTTATGAAGGAATCTGGATGTGTGGAAAATTTGTCTTGGAATAGAACAATATGTAGCATTTGATATTTTTGTTTCCCATGCTATGATTTTTATTGGCATACCAGTTTATTTCGCCAATGAATTTTTTTATTGGTTTGAGATTATGTTTAATTCGCCAATGTTTCTTTTATTCATTTGAAAATAGGTTTAATTCGCCAATGAAAATATTTTTTTTGGTTTGAAAACATTTTTTTATCACCAACAAAAATATTTTATTTGTTTGAGTATATGTTTAATTTTCCAATAGAAATATTTTTTTGGTTTGAAAACATGTTTAATTTTCCAATGGAAATATTTTATTGGTTTGAAAATAGGTTTTAATCGCCAATGAAAATATTCTATTGGTTTTAAAAAAATTGTAATTTGCTAGGATTTTCCACAAACTTCTAGTGATTACAAAAGATTCACCAATTGAGATTTTTTTTTCCCGATAAATGAAAAAAATCACCAGTAAAATTAATATTTTTTTTAGGAAGTATACACGATTTGCCAAGATTTTACACCTTCATAGGGGGTTCTTAAAGTTGTCCTTGTTATGAGGATTGGTAATTTACTCCCTTGTATAAATCAATCAATATATGTGATGTAGTCATAACCTCATTCAAAATAGCCATAAATGCTTATTTGATTTGGTTAGGCAGAAATCAATTAATCATTCACAAAACATTCATTTGACAAATTGGGGGTTATAATTCTCCCAAAGATTCAATTTTCAAGAATCTGGAAACTGTTATGATGTAAAATATAAATATGCTTTTGCGGACATTTAAAGGGTCCAAATTTTGATCCTCGCTGCACTTTGATGCAAGAGTGAGAATTGATTAAAAAGAAGGGTCAATTTTTTGCAGTTTTATTTGTTTTGGAAAGAAGTTCTTTGTCTTTGAGTAATGAATTTGAATGCAATACTTAGTATTTATGAATGAGTCTTTGAGCTCTGATAAGTGTTGGAATTATAACTCCCTTTGTGGATGTTGTGTTCTTGGATGTTTTATTTATTGTTCTTTTGTTAAATGGTGAAATTACACTATGTCGAGTCAATTATTTGTTACAATTCTAAAATTGATTTCAGTTTCATTTGTATCATGGCTATGAGAAATGTTAGTTTGTCTTTCCTACTTTTTGGTCAAAAATTACCCATTTTCTTTAAAATCAAAAAATCAAAAAAAATATATCTTACAAGGGAGTTGTACCTCAATTAAAAATTTAGAGGAAGATCACCAAGGAAATGGCGATCTCTCCAATTGCTGATTATCAATTAGTCTTTTTTTGGGCATTATGGAGTCAAATTAAATCAATCTTTAAAAGACCAATCTTTCATCCAATAGGATTATAGACAATAGATGTTCAAGTCACATGCTGGAGACAAAAGCAAGTTCATGAATTTCAAAATTTTTGATGGAGGCTCTATTACTCTTGGAAACAACTATGTTGCCAAGATTACTGATAAAGTTACTTTGAGTCTTGATGTTGGTAGGACAAAAACTCATGATGTTCTATGTGTTGAAGGATTAAAGCATAATCTTTTGAGTGGCAATCAAATGTGTGATAAAGGTTACCAACTTTCATTTAGTGTAAAGGTTATGAGATCTAAGAAAATCTGAATTGTTTCAAATATTACCCATGTATATAATGAATGATAAGTAAACTAAAACATAAAATATTTGTATTTCACTAGAATGCTTCACAACTACATACATAATAGTGCAAGAGTTTACAGAATCAAACCATTCACCAATGAGATAGCTTCAAAATACACCCAAATATGATATAACATATTGATTATTTCACTAGGAATGAACTATTTGCAATCATGTAATATTTATAATTAGGTATATGACCTTGATTGCTCTAGTGTTACAAACCCCTACAATATGTATAAGTCTTTATTGAAATGAAAAAATATGTAGAAAAATAAATTGGTGATATTACAGCTTAGGCTCTACCGTCTCAACAATTTATGATCCTTAAAACTAGGAAACCCACTTCCTTTTATAGAACAAGACAAAGGTTTGTTAAAAAATCACACATGGAAAGAAAGAGAACAAATGAATCATCATATGACATGTGTCCTAAAAATATTTCCTACACATGGGGTGTCAACAGATAGTTTTAGAATAATTGTGTTGCAAGAATGAAGGTGTTGTCATTGATGTCAACTAGTTAACTAGTTATCAATTGGTTGTTATTGTCATTAATGTCATGGATGCAGGTTATTGGTTGTATATGTCGAGGATATTGACAAAATTGTAATGGAGAAATGTTGCAGGTGTTCAGTGGTTTCTCTAGGTTTTTCTCCTATGTTCATGTGGTTCAGATATGTTGATCATGACTGTTGGAAGTTGCTATATCTAGGATTTAGGCTTCTAGATCGTTGAATAGTGCAAGTTCTATTCACCAGTTGTGAACTGTGGTTTTCAATGTATCTAGCTAAGGTCTAAGAGAAATATTGTTGGTCTAGATTTCTTTTTGGTTGAGTCTTATGACTTGTGGTTCTAGATTTAAGCTGTTATGATCGTGTTGAAGATAATTTTAGTATCCAGAAGGATTGGATCATGCTAAGGGTTGTGTGTGCTTAATTGTTCTATGTGTTATACACTAGTTTGGTTGACCTTGTGTTAAAAACTACTCTTGAAGTTAATGAAGCATGTTGGGAATTATTTGGGTCCTCATCAAGCGTGTGTTTGGGTCGTCGTCATTCTAATTCCACCCTAGAATGCTTTGGCGATGACCTAATTTGAAATTGAATAATAGATGGCTGACTTTGGATATGTCTCAAAGTTGAAGATGGTATAAATACATAATGAGTTAATGGTGAAAGTGTGGTAAAGAGATAGTGAAAGATATAGATCAATATTGATGTATGTGATGTGAGTGTGGTAGATTAGTGTGCATCTCAAATGTTGATTTTCTGGATGCAGTGAGCTGAAGGTGGACTCTATCATTCATGCATGTGTACAAATGGTTGAGTAAATCATGGTGGAAATCTTTGTTGCATTGATATTGTCTTATTTGTGTAACATATATCTTCTATCTTCTTTGTAACTATGTGGTAGTGAGCCCTTTGAGTGGTTAACCCTTGTTGGATAGTGAGTCCTGATTCAGACAGTGAGTCTTTGTTTTGGTAGTGAGCCTTATCAAGCAGTGAGCCTTTTTGTAATCAGTTTTGATATTCTCTATAGTGTGAGTTAATCCTCACCATGGTTTTTCCCTTATTAGGTTTTCCATGTAAATTTGGTGTTATTTTTTATGTGTGATGCTTTTCAATTTATACCTTTGCATTGAATGTTTAATTATTTAGCTAAGTGATGATTTGTGATTGATCTATGTTCTGGTGAATGTTTTAAGGATTAAAATTTGCTACAACTGATTCACCCCTCTCAGTTGTCTTGTTCAACAATTGGTATCAGAGCTTGGTTCCTTTGAGAAGAGATTAACCACTTAAGGAAGGTTCAGGATGGCTGGAAAAGTTACTTATGAGTATCTAAAGTTTGATGGAACTAATTATGCTATTTGGAAAATACTAATGGAAGAATATCTAGAGTGTTGTGGATATGATGTGGAGAAAGCATACAAGACTCCTTACACTCCTTCTACTAATGGTCCAAGTACACTTGATGAAATCAAGGCACATGAAGTGAACAATAAGGTGAAGTTCATTTTGAAGAATAGTATTATACATTTCAAGTTTATTAAGGTTCAAAACCTAAAGAATACTAAAGAAGTCTAGGATACTTTAGAGAAAGTGCATGAAGGTGATGAAAGGGTCAAAGAAGAAAAGTTACAAAATTTGGAGACACATTTTGAGCTCTTGCATATGTCTGAAGATGAGAATGTTGAAGCCTATGTACAAAGATTGGATGAGGTATTAGCTCGAATGTGAGGACTTGGTGCTACAGTAGATGAATCCAGGATTGTAAAGAAGATTCTTAAAACTCTTCCTAATGCATACAGTGAAAAGGTATGTGTTATTGAAGAACATATAGAATACAATACTTAAACTAAAGATTAGTTATTGGGAACTCTGACATCTTATGGGATGAGAAAGACAAACTTGAGAAATGGATCCAAATCAGAAACTACTTTCAAGGCTACAAAAGTTGAACATTCAGATGAAGAAAATTTTGATGAAGTGGAAGCTAACTTTGTGAGAAGGATGAAGAAAGGCTGTAGAAAGTTTGAAGATAAGTTACCCTTCAAATGCTTTAGTTGTGGAGGAATAGGTCATTATGCTCCGAGGTGTCCAGAAAGAGCTAAGAGGAATAAACAAAGATATGAGAAATAAAATAAAGGAAAGAAGATCAACAAAGCATATTATGTGAATGAGGATGCTAGTATTTTTGATGAGGAGTCTGATTATGGAGATCCTGAGGATAATGAATGCTTGTTCTTGGCTATAAAAGATGAACCTACTTCTGCTAATTTTGAAAAATAAGGAATGTCCTCTGGAGAAGGAGAAAAGTGAAGGTATTGTAATCTCCACCCTACATCCTAAACAAGAAAAGAACTATTGGGTTGTTGGTAGTGGTTACTCACATCACATGACTGGTGATAAGAGTAAGTTTGTTAAACTTGAAAAATATGATGGTGGCTTAGTTATGTTTGAAGATGATACCGGTGCTAAAATTTGTGGGATAGGATCAACAAGTTTTGATGGAAAGCATAATATTGATGATGTCTACTATGTTAAGGGCTTAAGGCATAATCTTTTTATCATAGATTCTTTGGGTAGAAATATAGAAGCATAGAAAGATTTATATAGAATAATAGGCTTCAATGTCACTATTTTAATTTAATACATGGCTAATATATAGCCACTTACATAGCCAAACAACCTCATATTTAATAGGGAGGTGTTATAACAAATATCCTAAAATACCATTCATGGGTATAAAACACTAGCCACTAACTATATTATTATTTTAACAATATATATGACTAACCATCAAACATATATTAGTGAGTTGTTTATTAAAAACTTCACTATTACAATAGTAATTACCTTTCTACATTTACATAATTACTAACACCTACCTGAACACTAATTCCCAACACCCCCCTTAGTGTGAACATGGGGTGAAAGTACATTACAATACTTGATGACCACACATAGTAGCTCACCAAACAATATAAGATAAGAGTAGGCACATACACATCTACTCATGCCAAGCAATAGTGGAACTAGCCTCACTATGCTTAGTGTACTTCCATCCAAGGATAGGGACAAACACTTCTACCCATGGAACCAAGGATAGGGACTAACACATCTACCCAAGGTATTACATCAAGTTTGGATAGGTACAAACACATCTATCCAATATCAAGGTTATGAATAGGGACACACACATTTCCTCACAACAATTATGATTTGGGACAAACACATCTAATCATAATCAACAACTCGTGTGACTGGGGAAAAACACTTCCAATCACTTCACTACCTCATGAATGGGGGAAAAAAAATCCATTCACTAACAATCAAGAAATGTGATTGGGAGCACACACATCCAATCACAACTTACATAGCTTTTTTTTGCGTATGCAACCACCATTGTAGATCATTTCCAGTCTGATCACAAATGATATAAGATAGTTATCGCTGCCACCTGGAAACTGATCTTGGCTTTAGTCATTTTGGCACAAGTTGTTTTGTCACTAAAACAATTTTGCAATCTTGTCGCTAGTGACTCACGAGAGGTCATTGATTGTCCTTTAGCCTCTGGTTCCTCCAACCTCCAATAGATTTTATTTAGAAGACATATTCCTCCTCACTATCTTTGTGTGGAGGGTCTTCAGTTGCTACCCAATGAAGGTATTCTTCATCATCATCGACAGTTAATGCCTGTATTTAACTTGCCATCAAGGAGATCCTTGGCATGTTGCTCCTGGTGCAATTCATAATAATGTGTCCCTTCTTACAATAGTAGCACAAAATTCTATTCTTGAAGAAATGATTTTCCTTTGATGTAGAAGAACTAGATTTGGAGGAATGATTAGGCCTATTTTTCCCATACTTTGCATTTTCCTCTATAGTGGAATCAATTTTCTTAGCTCCTTCATCAATTAGAGTGGATATTGTATCTTCTAGGCTGACATCTACTTTGTTTAATGTGAAAACAATGTTGCCATAACTAGAAGGCATGTTGTTTAACAAAATAACTTTTGCATCCTCATCGTCTACTTTAGCATTTATCCCAACTAGTAGATTTAATAAAGAATGAAATTTACTTATATGTTGTATAATGTTGTCACCTTCCATCATCTTCAGCCCAAAAAAAATTTGCTTTAAGCCCATTTTTTCACTTGAAGCTTGTGATCCAAAAAATGCATTCAAATTATCCCACACTTGCTTTGTGGTCTTTGATAAGTCAATGTGGTGGAGGTATGCATCTGGCAAGCAAAGACCAATCAAAGCTATTGCTCATCGATCCTTTGTAGTCCACTTTTCACTCTCATCAGCATCATTTGGCCTTGTCATTGCTCCACTTACCACATCCCATAGATCCTTTTCAATAAGGATCAATTGTAATTTGATTTTCCATGTATGAAATACTGAACCTTCAAATTTTTCTATCAATACACTATTTTTCTCCATTTAAATAAATACTATTTGACCCTAACTAACAAAAATATAACAAAATGTCTCCTTAATACTAATATCTAGCCCCCCCTTAAAATGGATGTCGCATACAAGAGAGATTGCATCCAATTACAATTGAGGCAATTTTATTTTCTTTATAATTTTTGACATTTTTATATTTTGACACACGTACTTTTAATAACATAACAATTAATGACTTGTGAAAATGGACCCTACCTACTATAAAGGAACAACTCAATATATATATGGAGAATTGTTGATGAAATGTAAGCTACATGAAAACATATCTTGAAAGGTAATAGGCAGGCCTCACAATATGAGAAGAGATCAATATTCTACACCAAAAATTGATGCCCCGTGATGGAAGATTTTGTGGCTTGGTTTTGAGATATTCTTTGACACTTCAAATGATGAATTCCTACAAATGGTATATCATCCTACATAAATGCTACCAAATAGTATATCGGGCAACAACAAAACAAAATCATGGACCTATGCAGAGATATTATGACCCCTCATTTGGTGTAAACGCCAGCCAAAAAACTAAATCATGACCTATGCAAGCATAATCATGGCCTTAGTATAGATTCATGTCGTGCAAAGAAATTAGCACGTGAGAAAACTTGGCAATTGGAAAAATAGGGATGATTTAATGCTATGATTTGCAAGGTTTGTAGTCTCCACCACAATATACTGAAATCGATGGTTCTTTCCCTTAACCAGGCCGATATCGCTCAATTCATGTTATCTTTTCACTAGAGTGGAGACTCTTTCATGCCAAAGAACAATTCCATGACTTGTGTGATGGTCTTTGCTATTCAAAAAACTACTCAAAATTTGAATTCTATGCAATGGAATATAAGGGAGGAAGTGATGCTTTCGTACACTTTGGTGCAAATCCAATCCACTAGTTTGAGTCTTGCCACAGTAACTCAATTCACCTAGAACCACTATTAGTGCATATGAAACACTCCACACCTTCTTGCTAATCTCGATCTATGGTATTGGGCATATTCTACAGTGATAAGCTCCCATGAAATCTATCACCGCCATTCCTATCACACATAATCAACAATGAACTCCACCAAATCTACCGTTATGCAACACAAGGTCTCCAAGGTCATTCCTCAACAATTTTGTGTAGTCATATTGCAATAACCTTGATTAATTCAAATCTAAGCGACTTGTTTTGATACCATATAAGAGATTCTTTGGGAAGAAATATAGAAGCATAGAAAGATTTTACACAGAGAATAATAGGCTTCAATGTCATTATTTTAATTCAATACATGGCTAATATATAGCCACTTACATAGCCAAACAACCTTCTATTTAATAGGGAGGTGTTATAACAAATATCCTGGAATACCATTCATGAGTATAACACACTAACCACTAACTATATTGTTATTTTGACAATATATACGACTAACCGTCAAACCTATATTAGTGAGTTGTTTATTAACAACTTCACTATTACAATAGTAATTACCTTTCTACATTTACATAATTACTAACACCTACATGAACACTTACTAACACCTACATGAACACTAATTCCTAACACTTTTGAGTGTCGGATAGATGTGCAGTAAAGGATATAATCTTGTATTTAAGGATGAAAATTGTGAAATCGGAAAAGACTCCGGAATAGGGATTACAACAGGAAAGAAATTTGAAGGAAATATATATCAACTTAAGGGTGCTAATGGATGATGCTTTATGACTCAAATTAATGATAGATAGCTATGGCATCAGAGAATGTGTCATATGAATTTTGATAACTTGGAAAAGATTAGTGCAATTCAAGCTGTGAGAGATTTACCAAGGATTACAAAGCCTATTAACGCTATTTGTAGGAATTTTCAATTTGGAAAGAAATCAAAAAATTACTTCAGATCAAAGGAACAATCTACTAATGGACTATTAGATTTAATTCATATAGATCTTTGTGGTCCTACAAGAGTGAGAAGTCTACAAGGTGATAGGTACTTTATGCTTTTGATTGATGATTACTCTAGGTATACATGGGTTACATTTCTTAGAGAAAATTTTGATGTATTAGATAGATTCAAGACATTCAAAGCTATGGTTGAAAATAAAGTAAATTTGAGGATAAAATGATTAAGATCTGATAGAGGTTGTGAATTCACTTCCCATGAATTTAATATGTTTTGTGAAGTTAATGGAATAAAGATATAATTATCTGCTTTGAGAACTCCTCAACAGAATGGAGTTGTTGAAAGGAAGAACAAAATAATTCAAGAAGCAGCTAGATCAATGATTACTAAAGTAGGTCTACTAGAAGTTTATCAGAGAGAAGCTATTAAAATTGTTGTTTATGTATTCAATAAAATTAAAGCAAGAGAAAACAACACAAAGACCCCCTATGAGCTATGGTGTGGAATAATTCTTATTGTTAAGTATTTCAAGGTATTTGGAAGCAAATGCTATATTAGAAGGGATGAAGAAAAATTAGGAAAGTTTGATGCAAGAAGTGATGAAGGAATTTTTCTTGGAAATTCTACTAAAAGTAAAGCCTATAGATGTTTCAATAAAATACTGAGGAAGATTGTAGAAATCTCAAATGTCAAGGTTGATGAAGCAATGAAGAATTCAATTGATATTGATGGATATGTATCTGATGAACCTGATTGTTTAAGGATTGAAGAAATTATGGAAGAACAAGAGAAGGATGAGGAAGAGAAGAATGAAGAAGAAGAAGAAGAAGAAGCTTTGATGGTGTTCCTTAAGACACCTAAGTATGTGCAAAAAAATTATTTAGAAAATCAAATCATTGGAGACAAGACAAAAGGAGTATTGACAAGAAGCAGAGCTACTGCTGGTGAGATAAATCTGCGTTTACTTTTTGAAATTGAACCAAAGACTGTAAGTGAATCATGTAAATATTAGCATTAGATGGAAGCTATGAAAGAAGAACTTATGTAGATCAAGAAGAATCAAACTTGGGAATTGGTCCCAAGATCGGTAGATAAAAACATAATTGGATCAAAGTGGGTATTCAGAAATAAGTTGAATGAGAATGGAGAAGTGGTTAGAAATAAAGCAAGGCTTGTGTGTAAAGGCTACTCGCAAATAGAAGGGATAGATTTTTAGGAGAATTTTTCTCTGGTGGCAAGAATGGAAGCTATTAGGATGTTTTTAGTGTTTGTTGCTCATAAATATTTCAAGGTCTATCAGATGGATGTCAAACCTGCATTTTTGAATGGTGAGCTAGAAGAAGAGGTCTGCATGGAACAAATAGAAGGATTGCAATTATCAGATCAATCGGATATGGTCTACATATTGAAGAAAGATTTATATGGATTGAAGCAAGCTCCTAGAACTTGGTATGTAAGGTTAGACAGGTATTTGATTCAGCAAGGTCTCAACAAAGGTATGACAAATAGTAATCTATATTTTAAAATTGAAAGTGACAAAATATTGATTGTGGTTGTATATGTTGATGACATTATTTTTAGAGGAAATGAAACTACGTGTAAGATGTTTGTAGAAGAAATGAAAAAAGAATTTGAGATGTCTATGTTTGGAGAGATGAATTTTTTTCTTGGGCTACAAATTAATCACACAAAGAAAGGGATTTTTATTTCACAATCTAAGTATGTAAGAGAGATGTTGAAGAAGTTTGGGATGGATGGTTCCAAACGGGTATGCACTCCTATGGTGACTGGTTGCAAATTAGGAAAAGATGATGATTCACCCAAAGCTATTCAGAGCAAATATAGATCTATGATTGGAGGTTTGTTGTATTTGATTGCTACTAAACTAGATATTATGCATGTGTTTGTCTTGTGGCTAGATTTTAAGAAGATCCTAAGGAAACACATGTTGTTGTTAAATAGATATTCAGATAATTGAATGGCACTCCAAATTATGGCTTATGGTATCTTAAGGATGTTGACTTTACATTAAGTGCTTATACAGATGTAGATTGGGTTGGATGTATGAATGATGGAAAAAGTACAAGTGGTGATACATTCTTTCTTGGTTGTAGATTGGTGCATTGGTTGAGTAAAAAGAAAGATTCAGTTTCCTTATCTATTGCTATCCTTATCTATTTCTAAAGCTAAGTATATTGTTCCTACATCTTGTTGTAAACAAGTTTTATGGATGAAACATACATTGAATGATATCAAAGTAATGTATGATGACCCTATTTCTATATTTTTTGATAATACAAGTGTAATTAACATTTCAAAGAATCCAGTGATGCACTTGAGGACAAAGCATATATCTATGAGGTATCATTTCTTAAGAGAGAAGGTTGTGGAGAATGAAGTAAATCTTGAGTATGTACCTATGAAATATCATATTGATGATATATTTACGAAGGATCTTCCTAAAGATACTTTTGAGTATCTCCAGGAGAAGTTAGGGGTCATTTCCCATCCTTTCTTGAACTAGATGCATATGGAGATGCATTAGTCTGGTGGGTCTATGGATCTATCTTTCTTCTAGACTGATGTTTGGGTGGCTACCTCTTAGGGGGAGTAGGTAGTGTCATGTGTTGTCATTGAAAGAGTATTTTGTTCTTAATGTTAAAGGGGAAATCAATGTAAAACATCTTTCACCTTTTCCATTGATGTCAAAGGGGGAGATGAGAGATAAGAGATGAGGAAGATGTGAAAAAAAAGGAAAAAAATATAAAGCAAAATCATGAAAAGTGTGTTCAGAGCTAGTGTGTTGTCTTTGATGGTTTTCACATCATGTGTTTCCATCAATGACAAAGGGGGAGATTTTTGCAAGAATGAAGGTTTTTTCATTGATGTCAATTGGTTAACTAGTTATCAATTGGTTGTTGTCATTAATTTCATGGATGCAAGTTAGTGGTTGTATATGTTGAGGATATTGAGAAAATTGTAATGGAGAAAAGTTGTAGGTGTTCAGTGGTTGCTCTGGGTTTTACTTTGGAATTTTCTCCTATGTTCATGTGGTTCAGATATGTTGATAATGATTGTTCGAAGCTACTTTATCCAGGATTTGGGCTTTTAGATAATTGAATAGTGAGAGTTATGTTCACTAGTTGTGAACTGTGGTTTTCAGTGTATCTGGCTAAGGTTTGTGAGAAATATTGTTGGTCTAGATTTATTTTTTCTTGAGTCTTATGACTTGTGGTTATAGAGTTAAACTATTATGATCACGTTGAAGATAATTTTAGTATATGGAAGGATTGGATCGTGCTAAGGGTTGTGTGTGCTTAATTGTTCTATGTGTTCTACACTGGTTTGGCCGACCTTGTGTTAAACACTACTCTCAAAGTTAATGAAGCCTATTGGGACTTATTTGGGTCCTCATAAAGCATTTGTTTGGGTATCCCTCATTCTAATTCCACCCTAGAATGTTTTGGTGTTGACATAATTTGAAATTGAATAATGGATAGTCGACTTTGGATATGTTTAAAAGTTGAAGATGGTATAAATACAAAATGAGTTAATGGTGAAAGTTTGGCAAAGAGATAGTGAAAGATATAGATCAAGATTGATGTATGTGATGCGAGTGTGGTAGATTAGTGTGAATATTAAATTCTAAGTTTCCAGATGTAGTGAGCTAAAGGTGGAATCTATCATTCATGCATGTTTGCAAATGGTTGAGTGAATCGTGGTGGAAATCTCTATTGCATTGAGATTGTATTCTTTGTATGTATAACATATCTCTTCTATCTTCTTTGTAGTTGTGTGGAAGTGAGCCCTCTGGGTGGTTAACACTTGTTGGACAGTGAGTCCTAATCCAAACAATGAGTCCTTGTTTTGGCATTGAGCCGTATCAGGTAGTGAGCATTTTTGTAATCGGTTTTGATACCCTCTATAATGTGAGGTAATCCTCACCGTGGTTTTTCCCTTATTTTGTTTTCCATGTAAATATGGTGTTACTATGTGTGTGTGTGTGATTCTTTTCAATTTTTTCCTTTTCATTGAATATTTAATTATTTAGTTGAGTGATGATTTGTGATTGATCTAAGTTTCGATGAATGTTTTAAGGATTAAAATTTTCTATAACTAATTCACCCCCCCTCTTAGTTGTCTTATTCAAAAAATTGATCAAATTTATGTTTTGTTGAATTAAGTCCTTGTTGATGATTCCTCAACTTTTTAAAACTCTAGATATTAGTTATGTATCATCGTGGCTGACAAAGTATCTAGGTTAATCCTTAGATCCAACTCTTCTACCCATACTCAACCAACTATGCCCTTTTAGTTTTTATCCTTCATTTTTCCCACCTTTAAAACTCAAAATTTGATTTGCTTCTATCAGACCTCAAAATCACCACATCTTGATGTACTTTTTCATGTATCAAGGGAAATACCCACTACCAACATCTAGTATAGAAAACATTACTAGATTTGTATTTGGACCTTTTTTTACTAAAGGCCTTCAATATACAGACCTTTCACCACCTTTTAAATCTTCACCCTACATCAATAAATCATCATATGAAAGAAATCACCTCACTTATTCATAATTTGCCAACATATTAATTTCCTTGTGACTAAACTCTATTACAAGACTATGAATGCAAAACACCATGAATCCAATAGCTTTTACCCTTAAATTCACTTTTCCTCCCTTACTCTATTCTAAGATAACCTTTAAATTTACTTAAAACACACCTACAAAGTTTTTAGAACTTTTAGCTATTACCAGACTTTGAGAATTTTCACGAATATGGGATTCATAAAAGTTTCTAGTAGCTGGTTCCATCAGGGCTTAAATTTGATGGTCGACCTTACCTGTCAACAAATTTTTTAATGATGGTTATCTATTCAAAGGTGCCCTTAAAACATTATGATATACCTTAGTGTAAGTAAAATTATATATAAATCAAATATATATATCATTATAATTCTATATAAATTTTGATAGTCTATCCAAAATCTCTCCTTTCATTTGATACAATCTTCTTAAATTTTTATTGTATTTTATGGCAAAAATCTCTAAATACGGTCATACGACCATAATATTTAAGCCCTGAGTTCCATAATAAGCTAATTATTTGACAATGTTATACTTAAATCCACTTTTTAAAATTATCAAATATATTAATTAGTGTCCTCTTATCATTTGTCTTAATCTAATGATTCTTCAATGAGAAAATCTTCCCTTACCACGCTAGTAATTGGAGCAAGAACAAAATATCTTGTATCTAGTTCAATAAGCTTTAAAATCTCTAACCCTAGTTTATTACTTTAATTTTAACTAATCTTTAAGTCTGCCTTAATACCGAGAAATTATTTGAAGACACAAACCTTTTCCCATACTTGTGTATTTCTCTAAAGAATTTATGGTCAAAAGATGAGTGCAAAACATGACACATTATTCAATATAGAACTTGAATATGTAACATTTGATTCCATAAGACCCCATTTACTTGAAAATCATGACTTTTCTCTTTTTTACCATTTCAAACCATTCCTAAGATATAATCACCATGATTTTATGCTTTTCAACTCAAATTTACCAAAGAAACTTAAATCCATGAGTTTATTTCCTTATGTTAAAGTAAGCCATGTTAGGTTTAGGCGTAGGTCTCCATGTTTCTTTAAGAACCATGAGGTGTGTTGTGAGACCACACAACAACTAGCAACCAATAAAAAAAAAAAATTATAGAAACTAAGAATATATTAACCATAAATTCCTAATCTTATCAAAATAACAAAACTATATGTTTCTCTTAAAATTTAATATTTAGTAGTGAAGAGATAAAGTTTAAGGAACTTAAGTGTGTGCTCTTGATTCATTCCCTTCTCTGTAGGAGTTAAACGATAATGATCATATATATTAAGCTACATAGTTTGGTTTAATATTTTAAGCCAACCTTGGATAGAGCCTTGTTTCTAGTCAAGCATCCATAGCTTGGTAAGATTATCTCTACAATTCCCTCAAACACAAATCTGTTGTGCATTTTTCACACACACGCCCCACCAAAAGTAGGGGCCCCCTCTCTTTTGCTCTACTTTTTCCTTTGTTTTTTGACTTTGGGTCAAGGTTGCCTATGAAATTTGGATGTCGCCATAAGGTTTTAAGGGCCTTCCAAGATCCCACCCGCTCAAGTTAAGTTGTAGAAATTTTTATGTGGGATGCCTTCATGTGGATGTTGGGGTCTCCTGCACTGGCACCAGTCCCTGTGGCTTCTGTAGTTCAAATCTCTACATTTCAAAAAGGGGTGCAAAGTTGATTTTTTAACATCTAGTGCCTATAAAATGTATGTTTCCAAATGCATAAAGAGGTTTGAGCCAAATTTTCTAAGTGTTTAGATATTGCAAAAATTTCATTGCAGGATGTCGTCCATGAAATGTTGTTGCTTTGGTGTCGAATCCTTTGGCTTCCGCAATCCAAATTTCTGTATTCTTAGAAAAGGTCAAATCATCGAGAAATATGTATAGGCACTCTTCTAATGCATTTTTCCATGTGCTAAATTTGATAAAACCCAAAATTGCTAAGAGTTTTGGCTTTGTGAAAATTTTCATGTAGGAAGTCATCATGCAGATGCTAGGGTCTCTAGCATCATTTTTAAGATGTAGACTCGTCCAACTTCCCACCTCACAACTTCCACATTCTATTTTTCTGCATTGACCATTCAAAAGTTTTTTGAGATCCACGCCTTGATATCATCATTTTCCTGTGTCCTGCCATCATTTTTATAATGTAGAATCATCCAAATTCCCACCTTACGACTTCCACATTCCATTTTTCTGCATTATCCATTCAAAAGTTTGTTGAGATCCACACCTTGATATCATCATTTTCCCGTGTGTTTGAATTGATGAAACTTAAATTTGCTAGGTATTTTGGATTCAAGGGAATTTCATTCAGGTGTGTCGTTGGATGAGTTGGACCTCTAGATTCCACGTTCGAATTTTCCACCATTTTTGAAATTGATGAATTTGACAATTTTGATGCTCATGTGGAGGCCTTTGATGATTTTCAGGATAACTTGTATGATTTAGGTGGATCTTATTTGCTTTGATGATTGTGTGAAAATTATGCTTGTGATTGCTATGCATTCTTATGCCAATATCGTCATTTCCCATTCCCACGTCCTTGTAGACTTCATAGGATATCAATTCCTCATGGGAATATTCAACAACAAGCAACAACAGAACTACACTCCATTCATTTATTAGGGATAGTTTGGAGGAGGTAACATTTTATGAATACATATGTAGATGCGGAAATTTCGATACGTGGCACCACTGTGTGGCATACTCACACCATTTCTTCACATTCCTCATCATGGGATCCTATGGTATTGATTTCATTCACCCATTCTTTGTCTCATAGCATCTACTTCCTTTTCATTGGAAAAGCATGTCATTGGATTTTCCTGAACAATCTTTGATGAAGCTTGATACTGGGAAAAAGTGTAATTTGCAGCACATGAATGGTTGAAGTATATTGCATCAGTGAATTTAACTTGGCATTGGAATCTATTTCCCATGATGGAACTTGGATTAACAAACTCACTCTATGAAACAGTTTTTGGGTTTGGGTCCTCTTGCTTCGATCTTTACTTTCTCCATAGTGTGCAAACAATGAGTGTCTCTTTATGAGTATTTGCATAGTTTCGACCTATTGTGATTGCTTGGGGGTCATGGTATTAGTGCACCATGAAATCCAAAGGTGATGCTTTTACGAAGGTTTGCATACTAATTTCTTTGTGGGGAAGCTAATATTGAAAGCTATCACATTCATCATTTGTCACTACGAAACTTCATGTTGCAAAAGCCATGATACTCCATGCCACCAAAATGGCACTCCAACCTTGACTTCTTACACCTTGGCATCCACATGTTCATTTTCCGCAATCGACATAGGGTCGTTGGATTCTTGCATTAGTTTTTTCTGCATGTTATTTTGTGGAGTTTCTTTCCTATGTGGAAGGCCATATTCTTGGTGCCATTCAATGACATATTTGCACCCTTTTCTCACAAACATTTCAATCCCATCTAGAATCTACTACTCTGCAAGGTTTTTCTACTAGGAATCCTTGCTAAGAATCTCCAGTCACTGCAACAAAATAGGCAATTAGCACCTAAAATAGCATCAAAATTTATTGCATTTGAGTTCATGAATTTGACACTTCTTCCGGCGCAAAAATTGGCACCAAACTGCATGTTCACTTTGGCACCAGATTTTGCACTGAAAAAGTAGTGCAAGCAATAGCGCCTCCTTTAGTGTCGGGAATAGCGTTAGGAAGCGAGACCAATTTAATGTCGAAAATAGCGCCTAAATTGGCTCTCAATTTGGATTCCAATTTTGCTTCCATTTTTGCTTCTAGTTTTGCTTCTAGTATGGCATCGAAAATAGATTCTTATTTGGCTTCCTAATTAACACCAATTTTTGCTTCCATTATGACGCCCTTTGTTGCTTCCAGTTTTTCTCCCATTATGATGTCCTTTGTTGCTTCCAATTTGGCTTCCAATTTTACTTTTGGTTTTGCTTCTTGTCTTGCCTCCAGGTTTTCTTCTAGTTTTGCTTATGGTTTTGCTTCCAGGTTTTCTTTTGGTTTGGCTTCCAATTTTGATTCCATTTTTGCTTCTAGTTTTGCTTCTGGTTTTGCTTCTAGTTTTGCTTCCAATTTTTCTTCTAATATAATGTCGCTTGTTGCTTCTAGCTTTGCTTCCATTTTTGCATCTTTTGTTGCTTCTAATATGGCTTCTATTATTGCATCTTTTGTTTCTTCTATAATTGCTTCCATTATTACTTCTTTGTTTGCTACCTGAATTACTTATGTTTTTGCTTCCTAGATAACGCCAAGTTTTTCTTCCAAGATTGCTTCTGGTTTGTTTCTAGTTTGGCTTCCATTGTTGCTTCCTTTTTTGCTTCTAAAAATGCTTCTTGTTTTGCTTCCATTTATTAATTTAATATGTTTTATTTCAATTTAATTAGTTAAATATATCATCCCTCTTAAATAACTCATATGATTATAGAGTAAGTAAATTAAATAATATGTTTTAAATATTTCAATTTAATTAGTTAAATATATCATGCCTCTTAAATAACTCATATAATTATAGAGTAAGTAATTATTATTTAACTCATATGATTAAATAACAAGATAATTATTATAACATGATCATCATCTATAATTAAAACAAGTGAGTCAAATATCTATAATTTAATTGAATTTGACAACATCCATCCTTAGCAGTAAATTAAAATCATCATACATAATAAATATCCATCCAAAAATCATCGACCACTTTCAATATATATAAGTTGACAAGTCAATACTAATAAGATCATCATTATATATAACTAAAACAAGTGAAAGTCAAATATGCCAGTAGATCAATAACATGTCAAATGATACATGTCTGACAGTCGACATAAGTCAAAATGATACATGTACAAATGATATAAGTAAAAATGATAAATTATGTAACTCAAAATGATACATGTCCAAATGATATAAGTCAAAATGATACATGTAAAAATGATACAACTCAGTAATATGGTACTATAGGCTATGAAAATGATACATATGATAGTAACCATGAAAAGAGGCATCATAATGATATATCAGCAATGATCCATGATGCAGTCTATATGATCATGAATGTCACTGGCTACTACCAGCAACTACCTCATAATCATCATCACCATCGTGATCATCATTGTCATCATCATCATCATTGTCATTGGCCTCGATGTCTTATGTATCTGCGTCATCATCATCCTTTGCCATGTGATCTGTAACAGAACCAACATATTCTTGATCTATATCATGAGGATCATCTTGATCTTCTGGAAGACCCGTGTTCTGCAAAAAAAAAAAACATTTAAAATGAAAAGTTATTATTTATTTCATGCAATAATGTATTTTTCTATTATATATCTAATATTACAACATATGAAATGAAACCATTATCATATTACATCATATCAAAGTGCACATACCATAATAAAATTTCAAAAAAGTTACAACTAATATGTCATTCCAATAATGTAAAACATGCAACAATTCTAATAAACATTAGTAAAGGTCATAAAAAAAATTGTTATACAATTTAAATATCAACTGTAAATTCTATTGCATAACCTTAAGTGCCATCCCTTTGCATTTTGTGCTATATATGATTATTTTTTCCTTGAAGATCCTTTGAGAGTTAAATGGTCTATATATCTTCTTCTCCTATATTTCAAAAATGGATATTTTTCTAGGACATTTTGACACTATAATATGCTTCAAAGGTTCTTTGAGAATTAACTAGTCTATATGTCCCCGTATTTTAGAGTCAATATTGAAAGTCAAATTTTATTACGATTTTAACTAGAGATTAGATCAAGGATATTGAGCTTTTAACTAGAGATTATGTATATAGTGAATGTGATTTACTATTTTTATGAACAATAGAATCATTACAAGATCCATGGTGATATATTGTGATGCCTATTTTCCTAAGTAATCGACATATTATTCATAAGTTTCTACTACAAATTATATGATATTAGTTCATGGAGCACTTGGTCTCCATTGGCTCACACATGTTCGTTCATCACTTTTTGGCATAGATCGACCTTCTCATCACCACACATGGGACTTGATTTGGCACTGGCACATATGTTTAGGAATGATAGAGATGACATAGCACCCTTGCACACATGTTGAGGCATCATGGAGGTTGTTTAATGGTTCATGCATGGATTATTTGGTCTACTTGACCCACACGAGATAATTTATTAATTTTCTATGTGGAGTGGCCCTTCATCTTCCACAGGTGTGGGGTTGATCTAGCATTTTGGAACACATTCTTGAGGCTTTAGGCCATATTAACAAGATGTATATTAGCATTGTTTAAATCCAATCTGGTCATGTATGACATTTATTAAAGTTGTTGTGGCATGAGAACTTTGTGCTCTCCTTTTTTCTTTCCATTTCTTAATATCATTGTGATCTTAGGATGTAATATTATTTTTTCCTTCATTCTCTAAATGTATTTGTATAAATGGTACTGTGGGGATGGTTGAAGTACAACTCTGTTTTACATTTATGGTTTAGTTTTATGTTTGTAAGCAAGCTATGACATGCAACAATACTTGAGCATACAAAGAATAGTTCTTTAGGACATTTTGTACTTTTATTATACTATTTTTAAGTGACCTTTCATGTATATAATCATATCATGTTCATGTATGTTAATATAAGTGTAATGTCCCCTTCTTGAGCATGACTTTTTCTGTTGACTGTTGGCCTATTTTGGAGACTCGTAGGCTTCTCGGGGGTGAAATTAGGGTTTCTTGGTTGGAGGTTTCTATTGCTCCTGGATTGGTGATTGAACTGCGGATTCCTTCTGGGTTTTTCGTGAGCTTCACGGTGATGTGTTTTTCTTGGCATTCCAAGCACCTTCATGAATTTACTATTTTTAGTAAATTCTATTTTTGGCAGTGGTCCTATTGGCTTCGGCACGGTTGGCTCTCATCTTCAGTCAGTCCAGTTGGTTTGATCAATCTTGACCTTGGGAAGCATTTTTGGTGAGATATCCAGTTGATTTTAAAATGTTATATTTTAAAGTTATATTTTATTATTGTGACCCCTTGGCCTAGTGAAGCAACTTTAAGTTGTTCTTAAAAATGGGGACTTTGAGGGGTGGCGCCTCATGAAGATATTTCTTTATTTTCTAAAGTTCAAAAAACACATGCTTGAAATGGACGCCTATCTTGGAGGAGTTTATTTTAAATTAAAGTCAAAATTACCTTGAAGGAAAAGGGAAGCCATCTTTGGAGGGAAAAGGAGATATTTCAAATTTGAAAAGTTAGGGTTTCTAGAAGCTTCTAGAGAGTCTTCACAAGTTATAAAAGGTCTTGGGTCTTCATTTGGATTATCTGATATCTTGAGTAATGTTATGCTACCGAAATGGTGTTGGACTGCTTCGAGGAATGAATGCCTCCTAGCTTGGCTCAACTTCGTGCTTGTGAGATAGCACCTAGTGGAGAGGTTTGCTTGCTTTTGAGTGATTTTGTAGTGAGTTTGCTTTGTAGCTGTTGTCTCTTCATTGTAATCTTTATATTTGCAAAATAATCAAAAAATCTGAAGTTGTTGGTTTGTGTTGCAGATTTGGTTTCTATCTCATAAGTCATTGTGTGATTTTCTTTTGGTTCTGGGTAGTTTACCCATGCATTTTCTAGGCAAGGGCGCCCCTCTCATAGAAGTTTGGGAATTTATGATGAAGTCTCCAATTTTATAAACCAAAATCGCCCCTCCTTGCAGTCATACCATCTAGAGGTGTCTTGGGATTTGTGTCAAAAAATATTAAAGGGTTTTTGTGGGTGTTTTTCTATTCAAGCTTGGTCGCCATCCTTCTAAGGGTGCTTTGCATTTGATTTCACGTCAATAGGGTTAGAAATGAGTGAGTTATGAGCATTTTGATAGGATTTTATGTTGTTGGTTCTGATATTCATGTTGTTGGTATGTCATATCAAACTTGAGAAAATTGTGTATGAGTGAAGGGTGGGTGTTAGGAATTCATGTTTGAGCTAGTGGATGACATATTTACTATTGCAGCACTTGTGGAGCTCTAATCCTTGATCTTGCAGGCATTTCTTCAATATATTGTAAGTTGCATAGTAGTACTGTCAGCATCTCTTCTAATCTTGTTTTCATGCTTTGTAATTTCCCACTGAATAAGTGGAAGAGGTTGGCTTTCTGCCTATTTACTTTGTATTGCAATATAGTTTAATGACTCCGCCATATGGTCGCCTCATCTCCATTCTGGATTGAGTAGCACATACTTGGTGTTGAGTTACTTTCAGCAATATTAGTGATAGGGATCCTCTGACCATATGATTGTCCACCTTGGACACATTCTTGGTTAGAGTTTCTTGTTCTGAAATGCATAAGATCCTCTGACCATATGCACACCGTCACCTGGCACATTCTTGGTTAGGGTTATTTCAGTTAGTGCATTGCATCGAGATCCTCTGACCACATGCTAACACCTTGCCCATCTCGAGATCCTAGTGTACATCCTTGGTTAGAGTTGAATTTTGCATTGTTTAGTTATTTGCTAACCCTAACGGGTGCATGTTGTTTGTAATCGCATTGCAAAAAATAAAAAAAAAATGGCTCAGAATATTTCAGTGGTATTAGAGCCATGCATCCTGCCATCCTGTGAAACTAGCCTTCTATGAGTGATAGCGAACGGAGATACTTAGCAAGGGTATACAAGAGGGATACCAAACAGTGTCAGTGGCATACAGTTCCAGAAGGTCAGACAATTTCAGAAGTGTTAAGAACAAATCGTGAATCTTCACCAGAGGAAGAAATGGGGGATAATGAAAGGACTTCAGGTGGTAATGAGAGGATTTTGGGCAACAGGAATGACAGTGGGAAGAGTAAAGAAAGAACACCAAGTCCGGGACAAAGGTTCGATAGGAAGATGGATGCTTTAATGGATATGGTATCTTTCATGATGGGAAAATTGGGTCAGAATCCCATTCAACAGAACAATCCAGAGCATGCTAGAGAACACAGTGCTTCCATTTCGCAAAATGGACATGCTGCCAAACCTACTGCAAGTAGCACGTACATTTCTGCCAGGCCATTCAAACCCACATTTTTGGCACCAGTAAACCCTCGACCTGATCCTAAAGAAAATGCATCTTTTTTAGATCAATTAAGAGTCGATCATACTGAGTATGACACTCTTCCTGATGAAGTCAAGATGGACATGACTTTCAGCGATTTCATGGACCTTAGAAGGAAGAATAGAGGACAAGGAAGACCTTATGAACAAAGGAGAACATCAGTACAAGGGGACTTGTATCAAGCTATCAACAAGGTTATGCTTCCACATTTTGATGGGAGTGACAATAGTTCAGCAAGAGCTTGGATACAGAAGTTAGACAACTATCTAGCTCTTAGACCCATGGCAGAAGAGGAGGCGATTAAGTTCGCTATGCTACACCTAGATGGGGTGGCACACAAGTGGTGGTACCATGGCCTAGTCACCTTGGGTCATAGGTCTATCACTACCTATGATGAGTTCACCAATAGGCTCATAGAGAGATTTGAGAAGAAAGATCTTGAAGTGCATTTCAGAGAATTGGAACAGCTTAGGCAATATGGCACAGTTGATGCCTACATAGCGGAGTTTCAGAGACTGTCAGTCATGGTCACTGGAATCACTGAGAGGCATTTGGTGATCCTATTCAGTGAAGGATTGATGGAGCCACTCAAGGGTTGGATTAAATCTTTAGATCCACCCACCCTACAGGAGGCAATGAAGAAAGCAAGAAACATGGAGTGGGCTGCTCCCAAAGAAAAGTTTCAATCCAAGCCATCATTTCACAAAGGGGATAGAGGAAAAAGACCTCATCAAAAACCTCATCATAAGGAGTTCAAATAGCATAAACCTCATGTCACAAGATTGGATCCAGAGACTCTCAATGAACTCCGAAGAAAGGGGTTATGTTTCCGTTGTAGGGAAGAATGGTCCCAAGATCATGTTTTCCCAAAAGAAGTCAAATTTCATCAAATTGAATACTATTCAGCTGAAGAAAGCAATTCTGCTTTTTCAGATCAGCAATATGATTTTGAGGACAGTGAAGTAGAAAGAGCTCCAGAAGAGTCTGAAGATGAAAAGGGAAGTGGAGGTACATTGGCTCAACTTTTGAGCTTTCAAAATAATGAGTCCTTCAAAGTTCGAGGGATGATTAAATGGCAGCGAATAGTTGCTCTGATTGACACTGGGGCAACACATAACTTCATTGATGAAGTTGTGGTGGCAAAGAAAGGGCTGCAAAGAGAAGATTTTGAAGGCTTCAGAGTTATGGTTGCTGATGGGTTTCACATCTCATGCACCAAGAAGATTTCAAACATGTCCATGAAATTGGGCAACTATGAAGTCAAGGATGACTTCTATGTGGTTAGCATTGGAGATACAGATGTCGTCCTAGGAATTCAATGGTTACGTTCACTTGGAGAGATCTCCCTAAATTTGAAAACTATGGAGCTTAAGTTTCAATACGATGGAAAGAAGGTGGTGCTCAGAGGGATGTCTAATGGTGGTCCTCGAATTGTGTCATTCAAGAGAATGGAAAGGCTGATTCAGCAAGATCAAGTTGAATGGGCTGCGGAGTGCATGGTCCTTCCTGCTAGTTCAATTGAAACAAAGAGAGACTACCCTCCTGATATTCAGTCTCTACTCACCAAGAAGAGCAAGGTGTTTGCTGATTTACCTCCTGGGCCACCTCCTGAACAGGGTTCAGAACATGTCATAGAGCTCAAGGAAGGAGCTAAGCCAGTTATCACAACTCCATATCGGTACCCTAAGAAGCAGAAAGATGAGATTGAGAAGAACATTAAGGAACTCTTGGAGATGGGCTTCATTCGTCCAAGCAAGAGTCCTTTCGCTTCAGTAGTTGTTCTTGTGAAGAAGAAGGATGGTACCATCTGCATGTGTGTGGATTATTGTGCTTTGAATCAAAGCACCATCAAAAATCGATACCCCATTCCGAGGATAGATGAGCTCATTGATGAGCTACATGGAGCCAAGTTCTTTTCAAAGATAGATTTGAGGTCGGTTTACTATCAGATTCAGATGAGAGGATTTGATGTTGAGAAGACAGCTTTCCGATGTCACTATGGTCACTTTGAGTTCCTAGTCATGCCATTTGAGTTGACTAATGCTCCTGCTACCTTCCAGTCTTGTATGAACAAAGTCTTTCAAAAGCAGTTGAGGAAGTTTGTATTGATATTTTTTGATGACATTTTGATTTCTATGTGGTTAGCATTGGAGATACAGATGTCGTCCTAGGAATTCAATGGTTACGTTCACTTGGAGAGATCTCCCTAAATTTGAAAACTATGGAGCTTAAGTTTCAATACGATGGAAAGAAGGTGGTGCTCAGAGGGATGTCTAATGGTGGTCCTCGAATTGTGTCATTCAAGAGAATGGAAAGGCTGATTCAGCAAGATCAAGTTGAATGGGCTGCGGAGTGCATGGTCCTTCCTGCTAGTTCAATTGAAACAAAGAGAGACTACCCTCCTGATATTCAGTCTCTACTCACCAAGAAGAGCAAGGTGTTTGCTGATTTACCTCCTGGGCCACCTCCTGAACAGGGTTCAGAACATGTCATAGAGCTCAAGGAAGGAGCTAAGCCAGTTATCACAACTCCATATCGGTACCCTAAGAAGCAGAAAGATGAGATTGAGAAGAACATTAAGGAACTCTTGGAGATGGGCTTCATTCGTCCAAGCAAGAGTCCTTTCGCTTCAGTAGTTGTTCTTGTGAAGAAGAAGGATGGTACCATCTGCATGTGTGTGGATTATTGTGCTTTGAATCAAAGCACCAGCAAAAATCGATACCCCATTCTAAGGATAGATGAGCTCATTGATGAGCTACATGGAGCCAAGTTCTTTTCAAAGATAGATTTGAGGTCGGTTTACTATCAGATTCGGATGAGAGGATTTGATGTTGAGAAGACAGCTTTCTGATGTCACTATGGTCACTTTGAGTTCCTAGTCATGCCATTTGAGTTGACTAATGCTCCTGCTACCTTCCAGTCTTGTATGAACAAAGTCTTTCAAAAGCAGTTGAGGAAGTTTGTATTGATATTTTTTGATGACATTTTGATTTTCAGCAAGCAATGGGAAGAACATCTCAAGCACTTGGAGGAAGTGCTTAGCATCCTAGAATCAGAGAGCTTGTTTTCCAAAGAATCCAAATGTGAATTTGGAATGAAGGAGCTACTTTACCTTGGTCACATAATCAGTGCTGAAGGAGTAAAGGTTGATCCTGAAAAGATCAAGGCAATTGTTGATTGGCCACCTCCTGAGAGCTTAACACATTTGAAAGGGTTCTTGGGTCTTTGTGGATTTTACAGAAGGTTTGTGAAGGGTTACTCACAGAATGTTGCTCCTCTTACTGACCTCCCGAAAAAGGGAGCTTTTTGTTGGACAGAAAAGGCTCAAACTAATTTTGATAAGTTTAAGAGGATCATGAGTTCTTTCCTGGTTTTAGCCATTCCATATTTTTGCAAGCCTTTTGAGCTACAGTGTGATGCATCCGGTGAAGGAGTTGGGGCTGTGTTGATGCAGGACAAACATCCCATTGTGTTTGAGAGCAGATAACTAAGAGGTGTTGAGAGGGCCTACTCCATCTATGACAAGGAAATGCTTGCAATCATCCATGCATTAGCCAAGTTCAGACAATACTTGGTGGGGAGCAAGTTTTTGGTCAAGACTGATCATAATAGTCTCAAGCATTTCATGCATCAGAAAGATTTGAATAAGAGGCAGCAAAAGTGGGTGAGTAAGCTTCAAGCTTACGATTTTGACATTGAGTATGTCAAGGGAAAAAACAACATAGTGGCTAATGCTTTATCCAGAAGACCTCATTTGAGCTCATTATGTGAGCTTACTGTTGATTGGAAGAACATGTTGCTTGTTGATTATGCCAAAAATCAGTTTGCAACCAACATCATTGAGGGTACTTTTCATGACGAAAGGTACAAGGTGGTTGAAGGGCTGATATACTACAAGGGTAGAATCTTTTTGGTGGCTGATTCCAACCTCAAAAAGAATATTTTGTTGACATTTCATGACATTCCACTTGTTTTTCATCAAGGGTTCTTCAAGACCTATAGGAAAATTCGGGAAAGATTTTCTTGGAAAGGGCTGAAAGGGGAAGTTCAACGCTACATTCAGGAGTGTCCCACATGTCAAATGAACAAGAATGAGCATACTCTACCTGTTGGTCTGCTGCAACCTCTTCCCATTCCCAATTAAAAATGGGAAAGCATATCAATGGACTTCATCACTGGGTTGCCCAAAATCCAAGGAAAAGACTGTATCTATGTTGTAGTGGATAGATTAACAAAATTTGCTCATTTCTTTGCCATTACCAGCTCTTTTTCAGCAACTCAAGTTGCAGATCTATTTTTTCATGAGGTGTTTAGATTACATGGGCTTCCAAAAAACATTGTGAGTGATAGGGACAGCAAGTTCCTAAGCACCTTTTGGCAAGAGGTCTTTAGAATGAGTGGTACAGTGCTTACTCCAAGCACTAGTTATCACCCTCAAATTGATGGACAAACAGAGATAGTGAAAAAGTGGTTGGAAGGTTATTTGAGGAACTATGTTTCAGAACAGAAAAGAGCATGGGTGAAATGGCTTCACATAGGCGATTATTGTTACAACTCTTCTTTTCACATGTCAATAAGGATGTCACCTTTCATGGCTCTTTACAGTTATGAGGCTCCTAGCTTTGCTGATTTGGTGTTTGGTGATAGCAAATCCCCTCAAGCCAAGGATTTGTTACAGCAGAGTCAAGATATCTTGAAATCATTGAAGAACAATCTTCAGATTGCACAGAATCACCAGAAGATGTACGTTGATTAGCAGCGTGTTGAGCGCTCTTTTGAGGTTGGAGATATGGTTTATCTTCGACTACAACCTTACAGACAGTCTACTCTCAAGAAGAGTGGAGCTAAGAAGCTCAAACCTCGCTTCTATGGGTCATTCAATGTTATCAGAAAGGTGGGAGCAGTAGCATATGAATTGGAGCTACCTTTGAGTAGTAAAGGTCACAATGTCTTCCACGTGTCTCGCCTCAAGAAGGCACTTGGACACAATGTTATTGCTCCATCACAGTTGCCACCTTTGGATGAAGAAGGACAGTTAGTTTTGATTCCTGAAGAGATTCTTGATTCCAAAGAGCGTTCTTTGAGAAAAAAGAACAATCAGAGAGTATTTGGTGAAGTGGAAGAACTTGCCTATGGAGGATGCGACTTGGGAGAATGGTGAGATTCTGCAGCACCCAGGCTTGCGATTGCTTGAGGACAAACAATCTTGGGGAGGGCGGACTGTAATGTCCCCTTCTTGAGCATGACTTTTTCTGTTGACCGTTGGCCTATTCTGGAGACCCGTAGGCTTCTCGGGGGTGAAATTAGGGTTTCTTGGTTGGAGGTTTCTATTGCTCACGGATTGGTGATTGAACTGCAGATTCCTTCTGGGTTTTTCGTGAGCTTCACGGTGATGTTTTTTTCTTGGCATTCTGAGCACCTTCATGAATTTACTATTTTTAGTAAATTTTATTTCTGGCAGTGGTCCTGTTGGCTTCGGCACGGTTGGCTCTCATCTTAAGTCAGTCCAGTTGGTTTGATCAATCTTGACCTTGAGAAGCATTTTTGGTGAGATATCCAGTTGATTTTAAAATGTTATATTTTAAAGTTATATTTTATTATTGTGACCCCTTGGCCTAGTGAAGCAACTTTAAGTTGTTCTTAAAAAGGGGGACTTTGAGGGTTGGCGCCTCATGAAGATATTTCTTTATTTTCTAAAGTTCAAAAAACACATGCTTGAAATGGATGCCTATCTTGGAGGAGTTTATTTTAAATTAAAGTCAAAATTACCTTGAAGGAAAAGGGAAGCCATCTTTGGAGGGAAAAGGAGATATTTCAAATTTGAAAAGTTAGGGTTTCTAGAAGCTTCTAGAGAGTCTTCACAAGTTATAAAAGAAGGTCTTGGGTCTTCATTTGGATTATCTGATATCTTGAGTAATGTTATGCTACCGAAATGGTGTTGGACTGCTTCGAGGAATGAATGCCTCCTAGCTTGGCTCAACTTCGTGCTTGTGAGATAGCACCTAGTGGAGAGGTATGCTTGCTTTTGAGTGATTTTGTAGTGAGTTTGCTTTGTAGCTGTTGTCTCTTCATTGTAATCTTTATATTTGCAAAATAATCAAAAAATTTGGAGTTGCTGGTTTGTGTTGCAGATTTGGTTTCTATCTCATAAGTCATTGTGTGATTTTCTTTTGGTTTTGGGTAGTTTACCCATGCATTTGCTAGGCAAGGGTGCCCCTCTCAAAGAAGTTTGGGAATTTATGATGAAGTCTCCAATTTTATATACCAAAATTGCCCCTCCTTGCAGTCGTACCATCTGGAGCTGTCTTGGGATTTGTGTCAAAAAATATTAAAGGGTTTTTGTGGGGGTTTTTCTGTTCAAGCTTGGTCGCCATCCTTCTAAGGGTGCTTTGCATTTGATTTCACATCAATAGGGTTAGAAATGAGTGAGTTATGAGCATTTTGATAGGAGTCTGTGTTGCTGGTTCTGATATTCATGTTGCTGGTATGTCATATCAAACTTGAGAAAATTGTGTATGAGTGAAGGGTGGGTGTTAGGAATTCATGTTTGAGCTAGTGGATGACATATTTACTATTGCAGCACTTGTGGAGCTCTAATCCTTGATCTTGCAGGAATTTCTTCAATATATTGTAAGCTGCACAGTAGTATTGTCAGCATCTCTTCTAATCTTGTTTTCATGCTTTGTAATTTCCCACTGAATAAGTGGAAGAGGCTGGCTTGCCGCCTATTTACTTTGTATTGCAATATAGTTTAATGACTCCGCCATATGGTCACCTCATCTCCATCCTGGATTGAGTAGCACATACTTGGTGCTGAGTTACTTTCAGCAATATTAGTGATAGGGATCCTCTGACCATATGATTGTCCACCTTGGACACATTCTTGGTTAGAGTTGCTTGTTCTGAAATGCATAAGATCCTTTGACCATATGCACACCGTCACCTGGCGCATTCTTGGTTAGGGTTATTTCAGTTAGTGCATTGCATCGAGATCCTCTGACCACATGCTAACACCTTGCCCATCTCGAGATCCTGGTGTACATCCTTGGTTAGACTTGAATTTTGCATTGTTTAGTTATTTGCTAACCCTAATGGGTGCATGTTGTTTGTAATCGCATTGCAAAAAAAAAAATTGGCTCGGAATATTTCAATAAGGTAGCTATGGAGGTAGTTCAAAGAGATGGCCCTGAACTTTTGCCTCATCTTACAAAGTTTGCAGGAACAAGAATAGGGATCAAATTTTGAGAGTCTGGTTTAAGTTTTAATTCAAGAAATGAAAAAATTGTGAAACTGGAATGGATTTTAATGTATCACTTGGGTTTCAGAATTTGCAATTGTAGACTGGTAACCCCAAAACACAAAATTATTCATTTCTTCTTACTGACACTATGGTTGTTTAGGATAAAGGGCCTAAAAATGCAACTGGGGTTAGCTCCAAAGTATACACTAATGTTGTATACTCATTTAATGATGATGATGAAGATGAGGAAGTGAAACAAAAACCCAAGGTTGAGGTAAATGGAGGATAATTAGGCATCTCCAAGGAAACCTTATGATATGATAATCAGGAGATGACTAAAGAAGAGCAACACCGACAACACCAAGTAGAACTTGTAAGGAAAAAGAATGAGACTGTAAGAAGATTGGATGCAGGGGAAATTGGTATAGGAGATGGACATGGCTCTTCCAAGCCATCCACTCAGATGGTTTCCTACAAAAATGTGGATGATATCCCTATTTCTAGAGAGCTCATGATTCAGGTTGATACGAAAAATGATGTTGTTCTGGTACCCATATATGGCATCATGGTTCCATTTCATGTAGCCACCATCAAGAGTGTTACAAGCCAACAAGATGGAGGGAATTATTATATAAGGATAATTTTCAATGTTCTAGGTTTCGGCTTTAATTCCAACTACATGCCAACATTGAAATTCCCTAGCAGTATTTATGTTAATGAAATTTCCTTTAGATCCAAGATTCAAAGCACATCAACCATGTGGTACAAATGATTAAATCCCACAGACGATCTATAGCAATGAAAGAGTTTGAAAAGGAAGAGAGAGCTACACTGGTGACTTAGGAGAAACTTTAGATTTCAAAAACAAAGCCAATTAGGCTGGAAGACTTGTGGATTAGGCCAACATTTGGTGGAAGAGGAAGAAATATGACTGGAACTATGGAGACCCACCATAATGGATTTCAGTATTCAACTATGAAAGCAGAAGAGAGAGCTGATATCATGTATCAAAACATTAAGCATGCATTCTTCCAGCCAACGGAGAAGGAGATGATTACTTTGCTTCATTTTCATTTGCATAACCATATCATGGTCGGACCAAGAATACCAAGGATGTCTAGTTTTATGTGGAGGTAATGGATGTGGTCCAAAATTTAGAAGGGAAAATAAGGTCAATGTATGATCCTTATGAAGTTGAGGAAGAACTACAAGAGAGGGACAAGAAAAATAAAATCAATGTAGAGTTTCAAGGATTTGTCAAGCGAGTAACATAGCTATGGGAGTAGCCTCATCTAAAATATTTTGAACTAGATTTTGATATACCATTAGAGAGCTTGGTTTTCATGGAGCTCCTTTCAAAGCCTCTGCTTTTATTGTTCCTACAGTAAACTATTTGGTAGAGTTGGTGGAATTACCTTTCTTAGTAATTACTATTAGTGAGATATAGATTGTTAACCTTGAGAGAGTAGGACTTGGGAAAAAGGCATTTGATATGGCTATTGTTTTCAAAGACTTCAAGCGGGATGTACTCCGCATTGACGCCATTCCTCAATCTTCGCTTGATGGCATCAAGGAATGCCTGAACTCCATGGATATAAAGTATTATGAAAGCAAAATGAAATTGAACTGGTGGCCAATTTTGAAGACTATTACTAATGATCCAAATAAATTTATTGAAGATGGTGGTTGGAAATTTTTGAATATGGAAGCTAGTGCTTCTGATTTTGATAATTTAGAAGAGTCAAATCAAGGATATGAACCCTCTCATGTAGAAGAGGAATCAAAATCAGATGAGGAAGGTTCAAAAGATGAATCTCTTGTGGAGTCCGATGAGGATGATGATGAAGAAGAAGATTCTGAAGAGGAGGAAGGTAAAACATGGGATGAATTAGAAGCCAAAGCCAAAAATGCAGATAAGGAAAAAGGAGACGAGTCTGACAGTGAAGAGGAAAGGCGGCGATGAAAGGTAAAAGCTACAGGGAAGTCTCAGGCACCTAATATTAGAGATTTAAGAGGAATGCCTGCCAAGAGGCATAAAGTTAGATGAATTGAGTTCATCTACATCCTTCTACTATTTATTCATGCACACAAATGCTTCAGTTGTTTATGCAAATGATGCATATATGTTAACTTGATTAGTGTTGTTACTTCAGTAGTTTGACTTCTATGACAACCAACCATTAGGTCATTGTGTGCAGGAGCACGTTTTTGTTTTTAGTTAGCTTTTTTGGATAGCTCTACTGGGTGTTGAGGACATTCAATTTATCTTTTGAATGTTAAGAAGTCTAGTATTACACACTTCTCTATGTTGATTAGATCAGGTTGCAAGTTTTTTATTGTTGATTTCTTTATTTATGGAGTTTTTTTTAACTTGGAAGACAAGAATTTACTGCCCTTTTTTAAATTAGATGGAAAAATTAAGTGGCCAGTTAGCTATGCCAAGTGATGAGTTAGTATGCAATAGTAAGCGTTTTCTATATCAATTCATCTTTTCGTTGTTTATAATAATTAAATAATGTGAATGTTCTATAAGGTCAGCTAATTCTATCAAAGCCACCACTTGAATTTTTACCTGAGTTTCATGACAAAATTAATGATATAATTGGGAGTGTATTTTGTTCTTTACAGACAATTCAAAAATCTCATTCACCTCTTAAGCATTGGGGAAAAGATGTGTAAATTATTTCTTGCATTTGCAACATTGTAAGAGAAGAATATTCAAATTGTATGGTTTTCCCTAACTTCTAGTGTATTCCTTCCTTAATCTATATGAGCATTTTTCATCAGTAGTTGGTTGTGCTCCAGGCATTTTTTTTATGAGTGTTTATTATTATGTAGACTGCTTGACAAGTTGGCATTCTGCTTTATTTCCGTTGTTGTAGGTTTTCTAGATAAATTTTCTTTTCAAATAGGAATGTAGTTATCATTGTTTAATTACTTAAAAGGAAATGGAGTTTATATCTTTGGCCTTTTCTAAATTCCAATGTGATATATATGATTATGTTTGCCTCGAAGATCCTTTGAGAGTTAACTGGTCTATATATCTTCGTCGCCTATATTTCAGAAATGGATATTTTTCTAGGACATTTTGGCATTGTAATATGCTTCAAAGGTTCTTTGACAATTAACTAGTCTATATGTCCCCGTATTTTAGAGTCAATATTGAAAGTCAAATTTTATTATTATTTTAACTAGAGAATAGATCAAGGATATTGAGCTTTTAACTGGAGATTATGTATACAATGAATGTGATTTACTATTTTTATGAACAATAGAATCATTATTAGATCCATGGTGATATATTGTGATGCCTATTTTCTTAAGTAATCGACATATTATGTATAAGTTTCTACTACAAATTATATGATATTAGTTCATGGAGCACTTGGTCTCCATTGGCTCACACATGTTTTTTCATCACTTTTTGACATAGATCAACCTTCTCATCACCACACGTGGGACTTGATTTGGCATTGGCACATATGTTGAGGTATGATAGAGATGGCATAGCACCCTTGCACACATGTTGAGGCATCATGGAGGTTGTTTATTGGTTCATGCATGGATTATTTGGTCTACTTGACCCACATGAGATACTTTATTAATTTTCTATGTGGAGTGGCCCTTCATCTTCTATAGGTGTGGGGTTGATATAGAATTTGGGGACACATTTTTATGCATGAGAGGACTATTTTATGGTTTTTTGGTGCTTGGATTCTAGCGCCACCCCCTCTCTCTATAGGACTTAGGTTTGGCTTCTACACCAACACTCTCTCTATAAGACCTATGTGGTGGTTCAAGGCCCTATGCCACGTCACCCATGGGTCCTAGAAGTGGATGTTACAACAAAAGTGCCTATTTTTCAAACCTAAAACATAGTGTAAACCTCAAGAGGAGGATTTATACAATTAACTTCTAGGAACACTAAATGGTACCCTTCCATCAGCTTCAAGGGTTTAGTAAAAAACATGGTGGCCCTAGTTTGTAGGTTGTATGGGGAGAAGGATGCTTCTCATTTTCAAGAATCCTAAGTCTCATTGCTACATATGTTGCTTAAAGAAGGGCCAATTTTAAACTAGGTAGTTGTTTTTTCACTCACTTTGTGCAATGAAATAATGAGATTCGAGTCTCCTCCAGTGGGCATAAAGCCAAAATTCTATACAACCTCTTACTTGTGTTATATTATTTATGCAACTAATAAATTCTTTGGGGATGAATTGGACATGGAGAATCCCATTTCATTTTGTCCATGTTTATTGCTAGGACCGATGGGAGCACAAATGTTCATCCAAATATGAGCACATTTGTGACTGATTCTTTGCTCCCTTGCATGAGCTATTATTTGAGAAAAGGTTCCCTAGGTTGTCTGAAGACATGATCAGAATCTTGGAGAACCTAAGATATTACTCCCTATATGAGTTGTTAACATATAGGAAGATTTATGGCACCGCAAAGGCACCCCATACTTTTCCCAAGCATGTACCTGACATGTTGATCAAGAAGTTGTATGTCATAATATACTCTTGAGATTTAATGAAGCCATGGTAATGGATGTAAATGATATGGATCTAGTGGCTAGGGCTACAACTAGGGTCACCACAACACAAGAAAATGAATCAAACATCCTTAAAATGACATGACAAATGGAATGTCATAAGAAGGAAATTGAGCACTTGAAACATCAAGTGAAATACTACAAGGTTGCAAGGTATGGCATAGGTGATTTCATGGAATATGCATTAGAAATCCATGATGACTTGACCTTGGTGCAAAAGGAGTTCTACAAGGATGTGTTAGATCTATAGGATGCCTACCAAGATGCATCAAAACATTCTTAAATGTTAAAATAATGGCAGCATCATGAGGAAGGATAGAAAAGATGCATGCGGATCACTTAGTAGAATGGCAACATGAATTCAAGGAAGCACTCTTGGAGATACCATGTTTGAGAGAAAATAAGGTAAATCAAATCAACATGGGACTAAGTTGCTCAAATGATACAACTCATAACTTAAATGAGGACACTTAAGAGATATTAAAAGACCATGGTCATTAATTAAAGTATGCGATGAAAATAAGACATGAATGTCACCCACTGCCCTTTAAGGAAAACAACATTTTTTTCCTCAACATGAAATAATGAGACAATTGAGTGGGATCTAGGGCCAATAGAGAATCACTTTAGAACTCATCCTACACATCAATAAACAACTCAACACAAGAAATTAAAATTGACATATTAACACAACAATATCCAACTAAATTATTGAAAGTTAACTATTGATACCTCGTTCTCCATCCAGATTACAAAATCAGTCCACTTTTTGCTTTGTAACATTTCCTTTTTAAATTGCTTTGGATGTCGGCCATATTTCTCCTCCTGTCAAAACATGGCACATGGACTAGTTAAACTAATTAACATGCAATCATTTACTTTTTCCTAGGAAAAAAATAAAAAAAATCATTTAACATATTAAATATACTTACAAATGTATAGATCAAGGCTTGTAAACCTTTCTAGCCACTATGATGCGTGACATGAAGTTTTTCAAGCCTAGCCTTGGAGGCCTTGTCCTGAAACATATACTAATTCAATTTAACTATGCACAAATAAGATTTAAAAATCGTTTCATGAATTTGATATAATCTTATGAGAAAATTCAAATACTTGCATACTCTCCTCACCGGACTTCCTTCGTGCATCAAACTTCTCATATGCTTTTACAATCTCTTTCCATATTTTCACACTTACATCAATTGGCCTTTTTTTGAGCCTTAGCTCAAGAGGGAGCTTTTTTATCTTCTTTGTTTGGTTGCACCGAAATCTCTTATAGTTTTGAGACATTCGTAGCTTTATCTTCTTTACAGATCAACCTATGCCAAATTCAATCTCCATGTCATGGATAACTGCTTTTTGTAGGTGCATGGGTATCTTTGAGAATGGAAAATGTAGATGGTATTTGAACCATCGAAGGCATGATTCCTTCAACCTATTCACAAACGTTTTTCCAGCATCTATCATTTGGACTTCCCCTAAAACCACATTGTATTCTATCTTGGTATTGTAGATACCAATGCAAGATGCAAAACATGGCGTGGTGGAAGAAGTCCATGTCTTAGGAGTGGCTGGGACATTGGAAGTCTATGCTCCTTGTTCCAAATTCTTATAGTTTATTGTTATTGATTTCCTCCTGGATCTTTTGCTCGATCCAGGACTAGTTAGGGAATCAATTGATTCCCTTTGACATAGTTGATTTGGTTGCAATATTTCAAGGGCTTTATTAGATCATTTTTCTATGTTTCTAGAAAGCATTGTCAAGTCCACACCATCCAATTTTTTCACTTCCTCTACCCCCAATATGGAAGCCAATGCCTCTTTATCTTTGTCAGTCTCATGTCCCTATATATATATAAAATAAATTTCTTCTTTTAAATTTAGAAATAAAAAACTAAAAACTAAAAATCAAAGAAATAATGGAAACATTTATAAATCTATAAATTGAAAATGAATTACCTCATTGTGGCTAGAGTCTATACTCCCTTTTCTCCCTTCCCTCTATTGCTTGACATTTGAGGTGACCTAAGGAAAATTATTTTCATCCAATTTGTGGAGGAAAACGAAGTACACACTGCTAGGTATGAAATTTTTCGTCCAGTTTGTGGTATGAAAGAAAGCCACCAAAAAAATAAAACACGATTTATGCAGAACCAAGGTATTATGTAGAGCTAGTATTTATCCAGGAATAAAATAAAAAATACGATTGAGATTGCATGCATTATGATTGTCAAACTAATGTATTTGATGTCGTACAACATTTACGATTTTCAAAAAGCAAAGGACCATAAAAGGAAAAAAATGCATAAAATAATCTATAACCCATTAGAAAAGTAAATAATGCATAAAAGGAAATAAAAATCAAACCATTAGAAAGTGGGTTACACATACCTGAACAGAAACATCAAAAATACGTTTTCCAAGAATATTCTAGCTTTCTGTGCCTAGAATGATTACATTTGGAATATCTGTTTCAGCAAACTATAGTTTTAAAACTAGATATGGCCTATTTTGAAGCCCTAAACCAATGTATGTGGTAGATACATGTTTCGTTTGATAGAGTTTTGTATCCAATGTATTTGAAACTAGATATATAATGGATTGTGTAAAATTATGTGTGAGAATCCATAAAAGACCCAGTATGAAAGTTAAACTAGGTGAACAAAATAAAACTCTAGTGCAGGTGGTAATTTTTAATTTTTGTCAAGTTATGAAAGTTTTGTTTTGTTGTGTGGTATGTTTTAACACCAAATTTAGAGTCAACTTTCAACCCTAAATGTAATCTCTTTGGGGTGCCAAAGGAAACACAAAGTACACCTAATTTAGCGCCTAGTTGTGCCAAACCAAAATGTTCCTCATGTGAACATTTGGATTTGAGGTAAATGTTTAAGTAGTAAGGGTTTTATAACATTTGAATCTAGTGTGACAACAACATACCACCAACTAGCTTGGAAAAAAATGGATACATCCTAGAAACTTTACATAATAAAAACATAATTTGATTAACTTAAAAAAAGTTGTGTTGTGTTTTAGTAACTTGAAAACCAAACTCTTTTACCTATCAAACAAATAAATTCAGATCTCATGCCTTCTCCTATTTAATGAAGATATACATGCTAGATAAATCAATCAAGATATCAAAGGTTTTAGCTAGTGGCTAGACTTCCATGCAATACTAATTATGAAAACATAACATATTAGGCTACAAATATGATTTCCATACAACATAAAGTAGGTCATGCTATGTATCAATATTTCATTAAAGTTGTAGTAAATTGTCAAGTCTTATATGGGCCATTTGTAAATATTTGTTAGCTTTTATTTGATGAGGGGATTTCTACATAACCAAGCCAACTACTTTCACCACAACCTCTATGGAGGATACACTCCAATCATGAAAAATAAAAAATCAAGAATGAAAGTTTTGGATCTTATCTAAGATAAATATTCTCACACTATCCAATGTAAAGTAGGTTTCAATCAAGAATAAGGAATCCAATCTCTATTTTTCAAATAGAAAATATATATGGTTTTAATGAATTTGTGGAAGAAGTGTAAGGTAGAGAACCAACTAAAATTATTAGTAATAGGTTTTCTTTCATCTAGGATAACATGGGACCATGGAAGGGATGTTCAACTAAAATTATTAGTAATAGGCTTTATTTGTAGTCAGCTTGTAATTAAATATTTTTTTGATGTGAATTTGTAGTCATCTTGTACTCATAAGATTTGAGCTCTAGTTGTCAAGATTTTGTGTGTAAAATTTTTGTAAAGAGAAAAATGTTGCAATGTCCTATTTTGTTTTTCATAGTGCGTCTTAATGAAAAGTGAGCGTATTAACAAGATAATTTCAACAATATTCTCTTCGTGCACAACTATTATGTGACTATTGTCATTGTTGTGTATTACGAGATCCAAAGGAGGCCATGGAGAGAGGGCGTGGACGACGTAGAACTACTAAATCACAATGAGGAAAGTGGGTGGAAATAGATATGACAACAGAATCTGCAGATACAATAGAGGTAAGAAGAGAACGAAACCTCAACCAAAGGAGGAAGGTGTTTATGAATTCACAAATGCTACAACATAGAGGAGATAAAGTCATTTTTTTTCCATGAGGCCTCTGAGGTCAAACTTATTGGTTGAAAATGCACAAGAATGGTGATTAAATGTGATTCTATGATCAAGGGAAAATTTTGAAAATTAGGATGGCCAAAACATGATATCAATATGTCAACTATATGACTAAAGTGAAGTTTTGTGTTGGATAGCATATTCGTTGAAATGATATAATTGGTGTACTAAACATTATTTACTATGTTGTGTATTATAGGGGCGAGACAAGGCCATGGCAACAGATCATGTCATATCAAATGAGGACACAATGGATGAAGCGGGACATCAGGTATTCAAATTTTGACTTAACTTAGGAAAAAATGATCTGATGGCATTTTGTGATGCGTCCATCTTTTTTCACAATATTATTGAAATTTATAATGTATTATCCAATCTTGACACAAATTAATGCATGTTGTTGATTATTTTAGATGGAGATTGGAGAAAATGCAGAGCCTGAGCATTCAACTAGAAAAAGAACAAGATATGTATGTGGATGTGGACCTAAAACTGTTAAATCACATAGAGGATAGTGGGTGGAAGAGGATATCACAATGGATCCTACAGACACAACAAATGATTGCATTGAACAAGAGGTTGGTAGGACTATAGTACATGGGACATGAATACTTTGAGAAAATTGTTGTTTGTGGATGTTTTGTATGTCATGGAAAGAAACAATTCAAACGAGTGATTGCACAAAGGCATTACATATATGATGAGCTTCTAGTCAGTAGTATGCCTCCTACAATCGATTCAAATCCAATAGGAATTGTGGTAAGGAATTTTCCAATTTGATATAAATAACATGTATACTTTTTTTAAACATTGTTTTATATTATTTAAATAACTAAGTTTTTTCTTAATGGGTACTTGTAGGATAAAGTTCTTGGTTTAAAGTTTCCTGGATCACCGACTTCCAGCCTAGAGGGTAATGATCATTTATTAGATGATACATCTAACAAAAATATGTGCCAATATACCAGCTCAGAAGATGAGGAATTGATGAAAACACATAACAAAACAAGACCCAGTTTAAAGATGCATAATTTGCTGTTATAACCCTCTTCTTATAATCATACGTTATAATAAAATTTTAATACACTTATCTATATTTTTTTTATTGAACACTATAATATGCACTCTTATTATCAAAAGAGAAGGAAAATGCTTATCACATCATATTTTTCTTATTTAATTAATAAATATTACTAAATATAAATGATTAATAAACGTATCTATATCAATTGAGTTACTCTAACATAAACAAATGAATGTTATTAATCAAATTCATTTATTTTTTTAAATCCTTGCATCATCCTCTTAGCCGCAACCTAGAAAAGGTGCACTTGTTGATGGTAAGATGTATCTCTTTCTGAAAGGGAAGTGACACATTGTTCAGTAATAACCTCTCTTTCTTCTATTTATATGTCTCCTTGTGTGCAGATAAAGGCATCGAATAGAGGAGTTGGGTTTGAGAGCCAATGTATTAAGAGAAATTTTGGTAATAGAAAGTTGGTGTATCGATTTGCAGAAGATACTTCCATTGTTGCGACCTAGTATGCATTAGAATACATAAGTATTTGTATTTTAGAGTATAGTTGTTTAGAATAGTGATTTACTATAGAATTGATAATAATAAGAGTCAAAATTATAGTAGTACATGTATCTGCTTTTTGAGTTATGTCAGCCTACACCAAATTATTATTCTTCTTCACTCAACATTTTAGGGAAGAAAGTGGGAAGCACACAGAGGAGAGCAGGTACTAGGGTCCCTTTGAGGTAGACCACCCTCCTTGGATGATTGCGGTATGCCATTGAGGGCCGAGGGGGTTGTTGAGCCACTCTCAATTGAGAGGGGAGTGCTCTAAGGGATACCTTGTGTGTACGATGCCTCTTTTCCTCACCTATAATGTTGGTGATTAAGGAATGATAATTTGGAGTATCCTATATATAGTTAGTTTTTGAAGTTATAATGGTTGAATGCATTATTTTCTTAAGTAGCAATAGCTTAATCAAAGAAGTTTTCAAGATTTCATTGAGTTCTTTACAAATTAATATTCTTATTGCATGAAGTATATCTGTGTGTTAGGAATAAACTTAAGTGGTCCTAGAAAGGGGTCATTACATTTTCTTAAAGACAAGGGGAAGCTGTGAGAATTAATGTGATGGAGATGATGACTTGCCCCTAATTTTGAGATCAATTTACAAAGAGACATTTGATCATCGACTATATTGTGCTTGGCCTAGTGATCAACAACTACCTAGAGTGTACGAGGTGTTTCAATTTTGGGGATACAACTACATGATACGACCCTCCAATATTCATGGAGCGAATCTAGGCCTCTTTATTGTCCAAAATGTACATGTGGGATCTAAACATAGAAACAATTTAGAACAAACCACTAGGAGATTAATGCCATATTATGGTCCATCATATTATAGTGGTGAATGGAGAAGGCTAACAAAATATAAGCCTAGCATGTTAGCATATGGTCTGAATTCGAATATGTATACACATTGTATCTAATTGGAAAGTGGAAAAGAAATGAATAGAGGTCATCTTATGTATATAGATGGACATGCATGCACACACAAAAATATTGCAGGATTTATATATAGTAGTAAGGGAAGAGACCCTACTGTAAGACCGAATTGTCAATTTGTTGAGGTCATAAATGATAAAATGGATATATGGAAAGAGATGTTGATAGATTGATAATGGTTGAGGCTATTATGGACCTTACCATTGGGGATGAGTTATTGATTGATTACCCCTTCTTAAAACACACTCAAGCTACACGAAAGAAAAGGGAAGAACAAGGTCTCCCTAAGGATGTTCTTAAGGGAAGAAAACCAAAGAATAATAAATGAGTGTGGACTGATGTTTTATAAACTATGTTGTCAAAATTGTGTTTTATTTAAATTATTGTATAAAAAGGTATTCTATAAAATAATTTTCCATTATTCAATTGATGTATATATGTTCATACAATTTATATTTATATTTTTTAAGCCATATTTGATTATATTTCTTTGAAATTGATACATTTATGATTTATCCAATTGTTTCCAAACATTAAATAATGCTTGTGTTTGTTGATAGGTAGAAGATGTTGATGAAACACATACTAATACCCAAGATCCAACTACGTTATTAAGATTTGGACAAGATGATCCAAACCATCCTTTAAACAATACCAGGGTGAAAAGAGAAACATTAAAGAGAATACTGCCAACTGAGGTATTTGAAGAGTTGATGAGATCTGCATAAACTGATGACATGCCACCTAGCCTTAATGATGATGATCACGATAGTGAAAATGCAGTGCATGAAGAAGGATTGAATGAAATGCTTATAGGTTTCTTTGGGGATGGAAACAATGATGACAATAATGATCATATGGTTGACAGTAACAATGATAGCAAGGGTAATTACCACCAACATAATGTTGATGATAACAACCTGAAAGACTCCATCAAGCAAGTAGCGAAGACACCCATGTTCGAATCGGGTGCAAGTACAACCTCAAAACTGACATGCACATTAATATTATTAGAAATCACGTCACTATTTGGTTGGTTAGACAAAGGATTCACTATCCTACTGAAGTGAGTTGAAATCTATTTCTTACTTTGCATTGTCAATTGGTGTACATAATTCGTAAACATTCATCAACTTCTTTTACATGAACGTTTCGGATCACACTCTGTGATCCATCATCAGGATGAGAATAGAGAGCAAAAGGAGAAAAAAAATCACAGAGTGTGATCTTTTTTCTCCTTTTGCTCTCTATTCTCATCCTGATGATGGATCACAGAGTGATCCGAAACGTTGATGTAAAAAATTACACACAATCAAATCCAGAATTCTTTGGAACAATACAATATGGATTGTGGAAATTTGATATCATTAATTCATCAACTTTGTTTATATTTATTTAAGGGGATTTTAAAACCATATATTGTATATAAACATTCCTAGTATAGATTGACATATCAAACATGTTCATCATAAGTCAAACATTCAATTGATTTAATCTTTGGCAATCTTATAGGGCACTAAAAAACTAAAACATTCCCTGAAGAGAATGTGTTTCTATCAACTTGCAGAGAGGCGCATCTATTGTTGGTTGAGTTCGGGATTGAATATAAGAAAATTCATTCATGTAAAAATGATTGCATTTTATACAGAGATGAATATCAAAATAAGGTAGAATGCCCTATATGCAAAGAGAAGAGATATCGTACATATGTACAAGGTCCTACAGTTCCAAAGAAGGTTTTATGTCACATGCCAATTATACCTGAACTTCAATGAATGTTTCGTTGCAAGTCACTTGCACAATTGATGGATTGGCATGCAAAGAATAGGAGTAAAGATGGATTCATGCAAATTCCAGTTGACTCCAAAGCAATGAAACACAGAGGAAAAATGGCCAAGAAAATTCAAAAATGAACCCCGTAGTATCAGGTTTGGTCTTGCAAATGATGGAGTGTGCCCATTCTATTTCTCAAGCTCAAATTATAGTGTTTGGCTAGTTGGATTGATAGTATACAATATTCCCCCATGGATGGGTGTTAGAAAGGAGCACCTTATGCTGACTCTCATTGTTCCAGGAAAACATCAAGTTAAAAACATGGATGTTTATCTTGCGCCTTTTATTGATGAGATGCAACTGCTATGGAAAGACATAAGAATGTATGACATATCACGTCCTCCATCAAATAGGTCCTTCATGTTGTATGGTGTGCTATGTTGGACTATTCATGATTTCTTAGGACTTGGTGTTTGTTCTAGTAAGATAAAATATTTACGTATTTACACTCAATTTATTTTCATCCCAACTTTCATACTTAGTTTTATACTATTTTTTTGATGTTATTAACATTACTTATTGAATGATGATTTTAACTTCTTGTAACACAAGCACATCTAGTTATGCTTATCATTGGATGATACTGGAAAAAATGGGTGGGAGCGGGAGCGGAGGGCGTATTTTGAATCCAGACGAGTTTTCAGCTGATGGAACTGTAGAATCAAATGATGATGAAGACGATCCGGGAGGGGATACAGTTGTTCGTGGGGTTGAGGTTGCCTCAGGTGACTGTGCTATGGGTGTTATGGGTGTTGAGGGAGCTGGGGTTGAATCAGTTGGTGGGGGATGTTTTGTTGGAGGCATCTTCGTTCTTTATTGGCCCGTTTTCACTATTTCTAGGGCTTTCTGGTGTCTTCGTACTACAAATTTGAGCTGTTGGAAAGTGTCTCACATCAGAGGGGGAGCGGTGCTTGGTGGCTCTACCCCTGGGGGTTTTTCTTGGCACATGCGGTGGGTTGTTGGCTGCATTTTTGGCCGGTGTGTTGCTCAGAGGACCTGTGTGGTGGTTTTGGAGGTTGCTTTCCCCTTCGCAGTCTCTGCCAGCCTGCTCTTGGTTCCCAACAGACTGGTGGTATTTCTTGCTTATTATTGTGGTTGGGATCTTGTTTTGGGTTGTCTTCCCTCTCTATGGTGCGGCATTACTGCTTCGGTGGGAAGCTTTTCCTCTCTTTTCCCTTTAGGGTATTATGTGGTCTTGCTCTGGTCTTCTTTAATGGATTATTTTTTGAGAGCAGGGGTGTCTGTCTTTCTGAAGATCTTGGTCTTTCCCCCTTGTGTTGTGTTGATTATCCTTTTTGAATGGGGGATTTTGCTCTGGGTTTCCCTTTTTGTGGGTGTGGATGTTTGTTTTCCTTGGTGGGAGTGCTCTTTTTGGCTATGGGTTTTTCTACTGCCTTTTAGTGCTCTACTTTCTTTGGCCCTTAGAAGGTTGTTTCTCAATGGTTTTTCTATCTTAATGGCTATTGTGGAATGGCTTTTTTCCATCTCTGTTGTTGTTGGAAGCTTGGGTTAGGAGGGCTTTGTCTCTGTGGTTCTTTTGTTTCCCCCTCCTCTCGATTTGTTGTTGGGTGTTAGGTTTCTACCTTCTACTGGTTGGTCTGGTTTCTCCTCTTTTCTCCATTTTGAGCCTTCTTTTGAGGTGAATATCACTCCTGTTGAGGTGGATCCCGCTCTTCTAGAGGTAGAGTTGGGGATTGTGGATTTGTGGAGAATCCTTCCTAACTGCTAGTGTACTCCGTTACAGTACCTATTGAGGTGGTGTGAGCTCCTATGGAGGTGGAGTAGATTCTTGTTACAAGTTGATCACAATTTTGGTAAGGGACTACTTGACATCTGCTCCTATAGAGGGGAGCCAACTCCTTTTGAGGTGGGGTTTGTTTCAACGCTTTGAGTGCAGGGGTGCTGCAAAAGAACATTTTTCTAGTGGTTTGACAGAATGACCTTGTGGCTGATGGTTCTTGAAGAAGTTCATGTGGGTGGAATGGAAAGATTTATCTTCTTCAAGGATTGGTGTGTTGTTGTTTGGTTGTTACAGACAACTATCTTTGGTTTTTGGTCTCATCCAAAACATTGTTGTTTGGGTTTAAGGTCCCTGCTAAAACCTTGTTATAGTGGGTTGTTGGTCCCATCAAAACCAATGAGATTAAGATTCATGTAATCTTGATTCTTTTCTGGGCAGCTTGTTGGCTTTTGGTGGGATGTTGGTTTGTTGTGTCCTTGTTTCGCTGTTGGTTGCTTTTGTTTTTATCTTTTGGGCAGCTTCTTCGTCTTAGTGTGGGCTTTGGGTCCCCTTAAAACCTGATGGTTTCAGGTCCATTCAAAACCTGTTTTACCTCTAATCAAGATGTTGAAGTATGAAGATGTTGAATTGAAGGGCTTCAAAAAATGGGATATTTGCATGTCCAAGATGTGTAGAACAATTTCAAGAATTTAAAGATTTACATAAATTTATTTATGCAAACAACAGACCACTAGATCATAAGTTTAGAAATGAATCAATCATGATTGGGTGAAAAAACATGAAGATGTTGAATTGAAAGCTTGGGAGGAATTTTTTGATAGGTGATTCAATTGAAAAAACATAACAAATTGTAGTTAATATGCTAGAAGGAATGAAAAGGAAATCCATATTTTATGAGCTCCCTTACTGGAAGGATCTATTAATATCTCACCTATTAGATCCTATGCACATCTTCAAAAATGTCCCAGATTCTATATTTCGACATATATTAGGCAAAGAGAAGGACACCTTGTCTTCGAGGAGAGGTGTTTCTCTTTCGCGTACCAAAATTGATAGAAAGCATTTGTGGCCAAACAAGGAAAATGAAACATATGCAAAAGCTCCATGGATTTTGAAAAAAAAAAGAGCTAGACCAACTAAAAACTGTCATTTGTTCAATAAGGACACCTAATGGCTATGGGTCATCATTGGCTAAAGCTTTTATAGTTGATGGACATATCACAGGATTTAAAACACATGATTTTCATAATTTTATGAAGGTATTATATATCATCATTTAACATTTACTGGTAACATTGATTAAGTACTAAATATATTTTGATATTTTGTTGTGTGAGAAAAAATTACTAATGACCTTTTCATAAATGTGTTTGATAGCATATCATGCCATTGGCAATTAGGAAGGATTACTGTCTAACAGTTGACTTAAGGAATTTTCCATAAGTCGATTGTCAACATTTACAAGATATGTGGTTATATGAAATGTTCATGTGTGAGAGACATACATATATTATATTGCATTTTAATTTTTGACTAAAGGTTCATACTAATTTACTATTCTTATATTAGGTGGGTGACCTCCAAGGAGATCCACGAATGTGAAGTGCCAAAATGGAAGAAGGAAATTGCAAAAATTGTATGTGTATTTGAGAAGGAGCTCCCTACAAGTTTCATGGACCTACAAGTCCATTTACTTATACACCTAGTCGATGACATTGAAATGGTGGGTGTCGTATCAATGAGGTGGATGTTTTTCTGAGAGGTATATGAAAACTATAAAAAGATATGTATGACAAAAGGCACATCCAGAGGGTTGCATGGTTGAAGGGTATGTATTGAATGAAGCATTTTTCTTCCTGTGTGAATTCCTTGGTAAGGATTTTGAAGATGGGACATGCTTCTGGGATGAAGAATGAGCATTAGATATTATTGATGGAGAAAAACCACAATCTAATGGTGTTCAAGTAGAAATTAGTAAGTAAATTCATGATCAGTGTGGTTGTTTTTCTTGCAATCATTAATTTACTCTGTAATTTATTTGTCAAATTAACATGACATTTGGAGTTTGAAATAAACATGTTGACATGTAATAGGTGTAGACGAAAGTGCTATACTCGACAAGTTCATTCTATACCACATGGACTTTATGAACAAATGGATTGATTTGTATGATAAAAAGAGAGAAGTGTTAGAAGCAAGGAGACAGTTTAAGAGATCAAACCCAAGGAATACTCCACTTCCCACTAATCTACTTGGGGAATGGGGAAAATATTGCACATTCGAATGGGTTACTGAACAAATTCAAAATCAAATAGAAGATGCAAGGATAGATTCAAACATAACAGAAGGTGAAATTAACATGTCTAGAGGATGTGAAAGAAAGGTACAGTTGGAATTTTACAAAATTTTGTTTCCTTACAGTTTTGACACTATTAACTATTTTAATATTCATCATTATATTTGTTTTCACTGAAATAAATGGTCTTTCATAGGCGAGGAAATATCCAACAATTTGGGCATATGGCTGACATTATCGTGTAGAAAGTGTAGATGTAAAGAGATGATCCTTCAATTGTGGCATCATGGTTGACTTTAAGCAATTTGGTCAATCAAGCTCAAAAGATAAGAATATAATTGAAGGGAATCTACAATATGTTGGAAAAATACAAGAAATTATTGAGTTGGATTACCGCTCTTTTAAATGTTGTATTTTTAAGTGTAGATGGTATGAAGCATTTGAGAGGACACGAAGTCATGATACCCATAGTGGATTGTTTCCTATAGATTCCTCATGGTTCCTACTGGAGGATAAGGAGCCTTATGTTCTACCAATTCATTGTGAGCAGGTATTTCTTTAACTCAAACAAGAAGCGATAGTGATCATTAATCTATTAATTCATAGTTTATTACAAATATATACATGTTTTTATTAATCAATAAAATTGTTATAACATATGTCTAATATATGTATGTCATTCATGTGTAGGTATTTTTCTATGAAAATATTTTGGACCCAAAATGGATATTTGTCATACATTATGATCCAAGATTAAGGCATGTATTTGATGATGCATTAGTGGATACTGAGCAAAACAATGATGGCCAACAAAATGAGAGAGAGGGATTAGAGAAAATCAAAGAAATTGACATCCATGATGATGTTGAAGATGGTTATGTTCGGGCACAAGAAGACAACAATCCAGAGTTAGATGATGTTATGGAAGATAATGATATGGATGGTATAGAAAATGATGATCCAAATACATTTGGTAACAATATAGATAGTCCACAGTCAAATTTCAATGATGATGAAGATGATGCAGGTCAAGATGAGGATGATGATAATATTAAATACTTGAAAGAACATATGAACATTGACAATGATACACTGGATGGCATTATAGCAAACAACAATGTTAATGACCAAGACTTCTAAATTTTCAGAATTATTTACAATCCATGTTTAAAAAAGGATGATTCTTATGGCCTAAACTTTGAAATGCTTCAGTAATATTATTTGTGTCAATACAAATTACCTATTGCAATATCCTTAAATTGTTCAATCTTTGGTATGAATTGTTCGCAGAAAAAATTAGGATTACTTGGATGCTTCTTCCATTCATTTTGTATCAACATATGTTCATGAAGACACAAAAGTTAATAAAATATTTAATGCACATAACTCACAATTATTTAAATAAGAAACTTTGTTAACTTTATTATTTTTAAATAGTTTCCATTTTTATGTTGAACATAATTTTGAACATGTAACTGAAAACATCCATAGTAAATGCTTTACTATATCAGCATATCCATTCACATAAGCACAGTATTGAGGCTCAATAACTAATATTCATTCAAATATAAGAAGAAATCAGTATGGCAAACATAAGAAAAATATAGAATGATAACACAGTCATGGAGAATCTCTGATAATAAGATGTTATATTTCATCCATAAGCTCAAAAGTTAAAACAAGCACAGTAACAGATAAGCATGAAATTTAACACAACAATTGAACACCAAAATAGATTACTAATTATGAGTAATTTATTCATTATGTTGTTTCAAAATATATGCATTTATAGCAGAAGTCTTTGATATGATATGGATGGGTGGAATGTGCAATCTATCTTCTTACTAATGCCTACTATAACAGAAATGAAAATGGAATATGATATGATGATCCTCTCAAAATTGGGCTTGGTGTCCTATTTATATAGGAAGAAACAAACTTTAGGACTTTTACAAAAAGAGACGAACCTTCAAAACTACTTCTCTTTCACTAGAAACCAATCAAAACAATCACACAATAACAACAAATGTGTCTAGACAAATCACACAGATTTGAATAATTTAAGAGAACTACTTTGGAGACAACACAATAACGATTAGAAATGAACATCAACACAACAATTGAACACTAGAAATAGATCACGAAATATAGGTAGTCTTCTCCATTATATATTGCTTTAAACGATAAACATTAATAACAAAAGTCTTTTGATAAGAAATGGATGGAAGGATATGCGATCTACTTGATTTTCCTAATGGTAATGATATATCATAAAATGAGGCTTTAGTTTCCCCTTTTGTATGGGAAGCTACAAGCTTCAAGCCTCTTACAAAATGATAAAACATTTGGCTTGGATTATTGATAATAGTAGGTATTTTGTCTTGAGGATACAATGCCCAAATCAGTAAGGTGGCCTCATCTAGATTGTACCCTAACCTTGAATACATTTTGTCACTGGCTTCTTTAGTTAGGTGCATTGTTTTATCTCCTCTATTTCTGAAGCTATTGAACACTATGGCATAGCTAATGTCCCATCCTCGTAAGAGTAAAACCCCAGCCTCTTGAAGTTGTTCTCTTCCTCTTTCAGGGGTGATAGACTCTAACTTCTTATCTACCTCCTTTATTAGTTCCTCTAAGGAAGTTTCCTATTGTTCAGGAGTGATATCTTTCATCCTCTTTCTCAGTATTCTACCTTTATGTTCATAAACAAATGACTTAAACTCTGGAGTTTTAACAAAATCACTATCAGGGATAAAATCTTGTCTGACCCTGATCCTCACATCATCAAAGAGTTCGTTTGATGTTTCAAATTTGACTATGATATGTTCCTGGAGTGGCTCATATTGTGTGACCACAGGTGCACTTATTTTCTCAACTTCATTATCATTTGTATCACTTTCCTCTTCATCCCCTTCCTCACTCATGGTTGTATCCATAGAGAAACTTACCTCAAGAGTGGGTTGTGAGGGTATGTAACTAAGGGGCTCCAAATCCTCAGCCTACATTCTTGAGTAAGTCATCTCAGGTGTTTCAAAGACTATTGGGGCACATCTTTAATCAATTCATCCACATGAGTGATGAGCTGCTCAACTCTCCAAAGGGTCCTGCATCTCATTGAATGCTTTTGAGTATGATGGGTTGTTTTCTTTCTTCGATGCCTCAGCAAGCATAATCTTGTTATATATGGTCATTCTTTGTTTTGTTGAAGCCTCATCACAATTCCTTATCACATCATCAATAGAGAATAGATGCTCATATCCAATTAACCATTGTGATAATTTTGCTTTATTGATAAAATTTTCTATGTCAAAATTATTTCTTTCATTTCCCAATGGAAAATTGTAGTGTGCCAATTTGTTGTCAATTTCCTCATATCCTTCACTAGCAACGAATGTAAAATCTCCAAAACATAAAGTACTAGGAATAATGGATTGCTTACTATACCCCTTAAGATGTTTTGCATCCGACTTGGCCAACTGTCTTACAATCCCTAAATAAGCCAATCTATCTAGAACTATCCTTGGTAGCAAGTGTGGGGCTCCTTCGAACCCGTATATTCTAATCATAGTGCAATAAAAGAATGTATACCAATCCCCCTAGTTATGGTTCAACTTTTTCCTGGGATCCTTCTCTTTTGGTCTAAAAAACCTTTGTATTTCAGGAGACAAGTTATAATCACACAAATACCATAACAACTTCAGCAATGGTTTCACAAAATACTCCTCAAAGTATAGATAATGGGATCTCCCATATCTTCTATCCCATATTGACATCCACATCTGAACTGGTTTGTAATTTCCATACTCATCTACATCCCTTATCCTCAATTCTTCTCCCCAAAACCCTCTAGCTTGTCCTTCATATAAGAGCAAGTGCATGAACAAGGAGTAATGTTTAAAATTAATACGATCACTATTGTTTTTAATCCTCTCCATTCCTTGGTTTAGAACATTGGCTAGGTAACCAGCATAATCAAATCATCTGGCGTCTTTGCTTTGTACATATATTTCTAAGACTATTGGAGCAATTGACATGAGAGGTTGAACCTCCACTCCCAATACTTGTCCAATAGTGCGATATGTATATTGAAAATATTCTTCAAATAACTCTTCATGAAAGGGAGGGTTTTCGTTGTTGGAAAACCTTTTTGAGATAATTTCCTTCCTCCCAGGGCTTGTGTAGTGGTAGTTTCCATCTCTTATAACTAGTGTCCATGTGATGATATTCTGTCAAAAGGTCTTTCACTGTGAATGGAAAATTCATGGAGCAATCTAATTGGAAAACAATGGAGATGAAATCTTTGGATATAATGATAATTTAAGACCCATCATGCGACTAGATAGTTCATTGTTTAGGGTCATATCTGGTAGCTAGTGCCTTAATCAGCTCTGCATTGATGAACACATTAGGTACAACCACTTTCCCTAGGTTCAATCTCCACAGATTGCAAATAGGTTGGAACCTATATTGTTTTCTATAATGGTACATGAACAACTCCTATCCTCTCTTTGGTGTCCATACATCCTCTAAACTTTTGTGTTTGTCCCACAATTTTTCCATGGAAGGGTTCGACTTTGCACTTCTCTTAGATCTTGGCCCCGAACCAAGACATCGGTCAATCAATTCTTGGTTCAAGAGTCTAGCTTCTATTTTTTGTTTTTTAGTCTTTAGTGCTCCTGAAATTCCTTCCATTGTCCAAAAATCTAGCTTCTTTTTGTAATTCTTTTACTTTGAAAGAAATTTCTCAACTGGGTTTCGTATACTTACTTGTGTTGTGCTTGCTTCCTTTGGCCTTGAACTATGCAACAATGGCATACTTTCAACTTCTTTACTCTGTTCCTCCCTTCCACAAGCTTCTCTAATTCTCAATTATGGAAATGCGGTTGATTTAAGGTATACTTTGTTCAGCTCTGGTTCATAAATGCCCTAGTTTCTCTCAATCTTGTCATCGGGGAGAACATTTAATTTGAATATCTCAATGATATCTTC
>VDFB02000017.1:511684831-511716128 GCA_007258455.2 Sequoia sempervirens | reverse complement strand
AAGCCCAAATGCCTAGCAAATTTAAGTTTCATCAATTCAAACACACGGGAAAATGATGATATCAAGGTGAGGATATCAACAAAATTTTGAATGGATAATGTAGAAAAATGGAATGTGGAAGTCATAAGGTGGGAATGTGGATGACTCTACATTGTAAAAATGATGCCAGGACATGGGAAAATGATGATATCAAGGCGTGGATCTCAACAAACTTTTGAATGGTCAATGCAGAAAAATAGAATGTGGAAGTTGTGAGGTGGGAAGTTGGACAAGTCTACGTCTTAAAAATGATGCTAAATACCCTAGCATCTGCATGATGACTTCCTACATGAAAAGTTTCACAAAGCCAAAACTCTTAGCAATTTTGGGTTTTATCAAATTTAGCACATGGAAAAATGCATTAGAAGAGTGCCTAGACATATTTCTCGATGATTTGACATTTTCTAAGAAATGTAGAAATTTGGATTGTGGAAGCCAGAGGATTTAGCACCAAAGAAACAACATTTCGTGGATGACATCTCGCAATGAGATTTTTGCACTGTCTAAACACTTAGAAAATTTGGCTCAAACCTCTTTATGCATTTGGAAACATACATTTTATAGGCACTAGATATTAAAAAATCAACTTTTCACCCCTTTTTGAAATGTAGAGATTTGAACTACAGAAGCCATAGGGATTGGTGCCAGCGCACGAGACCCCAACATCCACAAGAAGGCATCCCACATAAAAATTTCTACAACTTAACTTGAGCGGGTGGGATCTTGGAAGGCCCTTAAAACCTTATGGAAACATCCAAATTTCATAGGAAACCTTGACCCAAAGTCAAAAAACAGAGGAAAAAGTAAAGCAAAAGAGAGGGGACCCCTACTTTCAGCGGGGCGTGCGTGTGAAAAATGCACAACAGATTTGTGTTTGAGGGAATTGTAGAGATAATCTTACCAAGCTATGGATGCTTGACTGGAAACAAGGCTCTATCCAAGGTTGGCTTAAAATATTAAACCAAACTATGTAGCTTAATATATATGATCATTATCATTTAACTCCTACAGAGAAGGGAATGAATCAAGAGCACACTCTTAAGTTCCTTAAACTTTATATCTTCCCTACTAAATATTAAATTTTAAGAGAAACATATATTTTTGTTATTTTGATAAGATTAGGAATTTATGGTTAATATATTCTTAGTTTCTATAAATGTTTTATTTTTTTATTGGTTGCTAGTTGTGTGGTTTCACAACACACCCCATGGTTCTTAAAGAAACATGGAGACCTACGCCTAAACCTAACATGGATTACTTTAACATAAGGAAATAAGCTCATGGATTTAAGTTTCTTTGGTAAATTTGAGTTGAAAAGCATAAAATCATGGTGATTATATCTTAGGAATGGTTTGAAATGGTAAAAAAGAGAAAAGTCATGATTTTCAAGTAAATTGGGTCTTATGGAATCAAATGTTACATATTCAAGTTCTATATTGAATAATGTGTCATGTCTTGCACTCATCTTTTGACCATAAATTCTTTAGAGAAATACACAAGTATGGGAAAAGGTTTGTGTCTTCAAATAATTTCTCGGTATTAAGGCAGACTTGAAGATTAGTTAAAATTAAAGTAATAAACTAGGGTTAGAGATTTTAAAGCTTATTGAACTAGATACAAGATATTTTGTTCTTGCTCCAATTACTAGTGTGGTAAGGGAAGATTTTCTCATTGAAGAATCATTAGATTAAGACAAATGATAAGAGGACACTAATTAATATATTTGATAATTTTAAAAAGTGGATTTAAGTATAACATTATCAAATAATTAGCTTATTATGGAATTCAGGGCTTAAATTTTATGGTCGTATGACCGTATTTAGAGATTTTTTCCGTAAAATACAATAAAAAAATTAAGAAGATTGTATCAGATGAAAGGAGAGATTTTGGATAGACTATCAAAATTTATATAGAATTATAATGATATATATACTTGATTTATATATAATTTTACTTACACTAAGGTATATCATAATGTTTTAAGGGCACCTTTGAATAGATAATCGTCATTAAAAAATTTGTTGACAGGCAAGGTCGACCATCAAATTTAAGCCTTGATGGAACCAGCTACTGGAAACTTTTATGAATCCCATATTCATGAAAATTCTCAAAGTCCAGTAATAGCTAAAAGTTCTAAAATCTTTGTAGGTGTGTTTTAAGTAAATTTAAAGGTTATCTTAGAATAGAGTAAGGGAGGAAAAGTGAATTTAAGGGTAAAAACTATTGGATTCATGGAGTTTTGCATTCATACTCTTGTAATAGAGTTTAGTCACAAGGAAATTAATATGTTGGCAAATTATGAATAAGTGAGGTGATTTCTTTCATATGATGATTTATTGATGTAGGGTGAAGATTTAAAAGGTGGTGAAAGGTCTGTATATTGAAGGCCTTTAGTAAAAAAAGGTCCAAATACAAATCTAGTAATGTTTTCTTTACTCTATGTTAGTAGTGGGTGTAGATAGGTAAATAAATCCAAAAGGTTTAATGTTGAAAACAACAAACTAATTAAATCCTATCAAGCACCATGAAGTACAAACTAGAATGAAAATGCAAATAAATAAAAGATATGCAAACCCATTTTCAAACTTAGACTCGATTGATCTCCATGGCTCTTCTCCACCTGCATCAAAATGCGAGATTTTGAAGGGTTGACAATGGAGGAATGTTGGATGCTCATTCCTGCAACATAACGGCTTGACAATGAAGAATGATAGAGATGGATTGAAGAATTGTTTCGACAGAGTCAGGATGCTAGATGAAGATTCAATGCAAATGGCCTATGAAATGTTTGATTTATAGATTTTCGATGTGGACAAAGATAAGATTTGATAAGATTGATAAGGATTTGATTTTTGTTTTATTTGATCAAAGAGGAAATAAAACAAGATAAGATAAGATTGTAAAAAGATAGAAGGATTCCATTTCTTGTTTTAAAGGAAATAAATCCTGAAAAAGATGAGAAGGATAATTGATGAATTATCTAATTAAATTAATTAATTAGATACACATGAGTTCAAATTTTGGAAAGAAAGCGAGAATATCCTTTTTAGATTTTATTAATTAAATAAACACTTGATTTATTTAATTAATGCTGGATTTATGATTTCATTAATTAAATAATATAAATTATTTAATTAACATTAGAAGAATTAATAGAAATGATTTAATTAATTAAATAATAAATTATTTAATTAACATTAGAGGAATCGATGAAAATGATTTAATTAATTAAATAATATAAATTATTTAATTAACATTAGAGAAATGGATGGAAATGATTTAATTAATTAAAATATTATAAATTATTTAAGTGGCATTAGAAGGAAACAAATGGGAGTGGTAAGAATAAATAACTAATTAGATGATGACTTTGGGTACCTAGGGAAAAACGCGTCTGAGGAGTGTACAAGTAGTCACGATGAAACTTTGACCAAGGTATAGAAGTAAGGAACAATTTTTTGATGTCTCTGATGGAGTATTTTCCACTTGATACATGAGCATAAATTACATCAAGATGTAGTAATTTGGGAATTAAGATGGGAAGCAAATCAAATTTTTGAGTTTTAAAGATTCTACCAGGAAAAATGAAGGATAAAACTAAAAAGAGGCATGAGGCCAGTGAGGTATGGGTAGAAGAGTTGGATCTAAGGATTAACCTAGATACTTTGACAACCATGATGATACATAACTACTATCTAGAGTTTTAAAAGGTTGAGGAATCATCAACATGGACTTAATTCAACAAAACATAAATTTGATCAATTTGTTGAATAAGACAACTGAGAGGGGGGTGAATTAGTTATAGAAAATTTTAATCCTTAAAACATTCACCAAAACTTAGATCAATCACAAATCATCACTCAGCTAAATAATTAAATATTCAATGAAAAGGAAAAAAATGAAAAGCATCACACACACACATAGTAACACCATATTTACATGGAAAACACAATGATGGAAAAACCATGGTGAGGATTACCTCACATTATAGAGAGTATTAAAACTGATTACAAAAAGGATCACTACCTAATATGACTTAGTGCCAAAACAAGGACTCATTGTTTGGATTAGGACTTACTTTCCAATAAGGGTTAACCACCCATAGGGCTCACTTCCACACAACTACAAATAAGATAGAAGAGATATGTTATACATACAAAGAAGACAATCTCAATGCAATAGAGATTTCCACCACGATTCACTCAACCATTTACAAACATGCATGAATGATAGATTCCACCTTTAGCTCACTACATCTGGAAACTTATAATTTAATATTCACACTAATCTACCACACTCGCATCACATACATCAATCTTGATCTATATCTTTCACTATCTCTTTACCAAACTTTCACCATTAACTCATTTTGTATTTATACCATCTTCAAATTTTAAACATATGCAAAGTCGACTATCCATTATTCAATTTCAAATTATGTCGACACCAAAATATTCTAGGGTGGAATTAGAATGAGGGATACCCAAAATTAGAATGAGGGATACCCAAACACATGCTTTATGAGGACCCAAATAAGTCCCAATAGGCTTCATTAACTTTGAGAGTAGTGTTTAACACAAGGTCCGCCAAACTAGTGTAGAACACATAGAACAATTAAGCACACACAACCCTTAGCACGATCCAATCCTTCCATATATTGAAATTATCTTCAATGCGATCATAATATCTTGACTCTATAACCAAAAGTCATAAGACTCAACCAAAAATAAATCTAGACCAACAATATTTCTCGCAAACCTCAGCCAGATACACTAAAAACCACAGTTCACAACTAGTGAACATAACTCGCACTATTCAATGATCTAAAAGCCCAAATCCTAGATAGAGCAGCTTCCAACAATCATTATCAACATATCTGAACCACATGAACATAGGAGAAAATTCCAAAGTAAAACCCAAAGCAACCACTTAACACCTGCAACTTTTCTCCATTACAATTTTCTCAATATCCTCAACATATACAACCAATAGCCTGCATCCATGACATTAATGACAACAACCAATTGATAACTAGTTAACCAATTGACATCAATGAAAACACCTTCATTCTTGCAAAAATCTCCCCCTTTGTCATTGATGGCAACACATGATGTGAAAACCATCAAAGACAACACACTAGCTCTGAACACACTTTTCATGATTTTTCTTTTTATATTTTTTTCCTTTTTTTTCACATCTTCCTCATCTCTCATCTCTCATCTCCCCCTTTGAAATCAATGGAAAAGGTGAAAGATGTTTTACTTTGATTTCCCCTTTGAAATTAAGAACAAAATACTCTTTCAATGACAACACATGACACTACCTACTCCCCCTAAGAGGTAGCCACCCAAACATCAGTCTAGAAGAAAGATAGATCCATAGACCCACCAGACTAATGCATCTCCATATGCATCTAGTTCAAGAAAGGAGGGGAAATGACCCCTAACTTCTCCCGGAGATACTTAAAAGTATCTTTAGGAAGAGCCTTCGTAAATATATCATCAATTTGATCTTTCATAGGTACATACTCAAGCTTTACTTCATTCTCCACAACCTTCTCTCTCAAGAAATGATACCTCATATATATATGCTTTGTCCTCGAGTGCATCATTGGATTCTTTGAAATGTTAATTACAATTTTATTATCAAAAAATATAGAAATAGGGTCATCATACATTACTTTGATATCATTCAATGTATGTTTCATCCATAAAACTTTTTAACAACAAGATGTAGCAACAATATACTTGACTTTAGCAATAGATAAGGAAACTGAATCTTGCTTTTTACTCAACCATGTCACCAATCTACAACCAAGAAAGAATGCATTACCACTTGTACTTTTTCTATCATTCATACATCCAACCCAATCTACATCTATATAAGAACTTAATGTAAAGTCAGCATCCTTAAGATACCATAAGCCATAATCTGGAGTGACATTCAAATATCTATTTAACAACAACATGTGTTTCCTTAAGATCTTCTTAAAATCTAGCCACAAGACAGACACATGCATAATATCTAGTTTAGCAGCAATCAAATACAACAAACCTCCAATCATAGATCTATATTTTCTCTGAATAGCTTTAGGTGAATCATCATCTTTTTCTAATTTGCAACGAATCACCATAGGAGTGCATACCATTTTAGAACCATCCATCCCAAACTTCTTCAACATCTCTCTTACATACTTAGATTGTGAAATAAAAATCCCTTTCTCTGTGTGATTAATTTGTAGCCCAAGAAAGAAATTCATCTCTCCAAACATAGACATCTCAAATTATTTTTTTATTTCTTCTGCAAACATCTTACATGTAGTTTCATTTCCTCCAAAAATAATGTCATCAACATATACAACCACAATCAATATTTTGTCACTTTCAATTTTAAAATATAGATTACTATTTGTCATACCTTTGTTGAAACCTTGCTAAATCAAATACTTGTCTAACCTTACATACCAAGTTCTAGGAGCTTGCTTCAATCCATATAAATATATCTTCGATATGTAGACCATATTCGATTGATCTGATAATTGCAATCCTTCTATTTGTTCCATGCAAACCTCTTCTTCTAGCTCACCATTCAAAAATGCAGATTTGACATCCATCTGATAGACCTTGAAATATTTATGAGCAACAAACACTAAAAACATCCTAATAGCTTCCATTCTTGCCACCAGAGAAAAAATCTCCTAAAAACATATCCCTTCTACTTGTGAGTAGCCTTTACACACAAGCCTTGCTTTGTTTCTGACAACTTCTCCATTCTCATTCAACTTATTTCTAAATACCCACTTTGATCCAATTATGTTTTTATATACCGATCTTGGGACCAATTCCCAAGTTTGATTCTTCTTGATCTACATAAGTTCTTTCATATCTTCCATATAACGCTAATATTTACATGATTCACTTAAAGTCTTTGGTTCAATTTCAAAAAGCAAACGCAGATTTATCTCACGAGCAATAGCTCTCCTTCTTGTCAATACTCCTTTTGTCTTGTCTCCAATGATTTGATTTTCTAAATGATTTTTTTGCACATGCTTAGGTGTCTTAGGGAACACCATCAAAGCTTCTTCTTCTTCTTCTTCATTCTTCTCTTCCTTATCCTTCTCTTGTTCTTCCATATTTTCTTCAATCCTTAAACAATCAGGTTCATCAGATACATATCCATCAATATCAATTGAATTCTTCATTGCTTCATCAACCTTGACATTTGAGATTTCTACAATCTTCCTTGGTCTTTTATTGAAACATCTATAGGCTTTACTTTTAGTAGAATGTCCAAGAAAAATTCCTTCATCACTTCTTGCATCAAACTTTCCTAAATTTTCTTCATCCCTTCTAATATAGCATTTGCTTCCAAATACCTTGAAATACTTAACAATAAGAATTATTCCACACCATAGCTCATAGGGGGTCTTTGTGTTGTTTTCTCTTGCTTTAATTCGATTGAATACATAAACAACAGTTTTAATAGCTTCTCTCTAATAAACTTCTGGTAGACCTACTTTAGTAATCATTGATCTAGCTGCTTCTTGAATTTTTTTGTTCTTCCTTTCAACAACTCCATTCTGTTGAGGAGTTCTCAAAGAAAATAATTATCTTTTTATTCCATTAACTTCACAAAACATATTAAATTCATGGGAAGTGAATTCAAAACCTCTATCAGATCTTAATCATTTTATCCTCAAGTTTACTTCATTTTCAACCATAGCTTTGAATGTCTCGAATCTATCTAATATATCAAAATTTTCTCTAAGAAATGTAACCCATGTATACCTAGAGTAATCATCAATCAAAAGCATAAAGTACCTTTCACCTTGTAGACTTATCACTCTTGTAGGACCACAAAGATCTATATGAATTAAATCTAATAGTCCAGTAGTAGATTGTTTCTTTGATCTGAAATGATTTTTTGATTTCTTTCCAAATTGAAAATTTCTACAAATAACGTTAATAGGCTTTGTAATCCTTGGTAAATCTCTCACAACTTGAACTGCACTAATCTTTCAAAGTTATCAAAATTCATATGACACATTCTCTGATGCCATAGCTAGCTATCATTAATTTGAGTCATAAAGCATCATCCATTAGCACCCTTAAGTTGATATATATTTCCTTCAAATTTCTTTCCTGTTGTAATCCCTATTCCGGAGTCTTTTCCGATTTCACATTTTTCATCCTTAAATACAAGATTATATCCTTTACTGCACATCTATCCAACACTCAAAAGTGTTAGGAATTAGTGTTCATGTAGGTGTTAGTAATTATGTAAATGTAGAAAGGTAATTACTATTGTAATAGTGAAATTGTTAATAAACAACTCACTAATATAGGTTTGACGTATATATTGTCAAAATAACAATATAGTTAGTGGTTAGTGTGTTATACTCATGAATGGTATTCTAGGATATTTGTTATAACACCTCCCTATTAAATAGAAGGTTGTTTGAATATGTAAGTGGCTATATATTAGCATGAATTGAATTAAAATAGTGACATTGAAGCCTATTAGTCTTTGTGTAAAATCTTTCTATGCTTCTATATTTCTTCCCAAAGAATATCTTATATGGTACCAAAACAAGTCGCTTAGATTTGAATTAATCAAGGTTGTTGCAATATGACTACACAAAATTGTTGAGGAATGACCTTGGAGACCTTGTGTTGCATAACAGTAGATTTGGTGGAGTTCATCGTTGATTATATGCGATAAGAAAGGAGGTGATAGATGTCATGGGAGCTTATCACTGTAGAATATGCCCAATACCATAGACCGAGATTAGCAAGAAGGTGTGGAGTGTTTCATATGCACTAATAGTGGTTCTGGGTGAATTGAGTTACTGTGGTGAGGCTCAAACTAGTGGACTGGATTTGCGCCAAAGTGTACGGAAGAAAAACATCCTCCCTTATATTCCATTGCATAGAATGAAAATTTTGAGTAGTTTTTTGAATAGCAAAGACCATCACGCAAGTCATGGAATTGGTCTTTGGCATGAAAGAGTCTCCAATCTAGTGAAAAGATCACATGACTTGAGCGATATCAGCCTGGTTGAGGGAAAGAACCATCAATTTTAGTATATTGTGGTGGAGACTACAGACCTTGCAAATCGTAGCATTAAATCATCCTTATTTTTCTAATTGCCCAGTTTTCTCACTTACTAATTTCTTTGCACGACATGAATCTATACTAAGGCCGTGATTATGCTTGCATAGGTCATGATTTAGTTTTTTGGCTGGTGTTTACACTAAATGAGGGGTCATGATATCTCTGCATAGGTCCATGATTTTGTTTTGTTGTTGCCCAATATACTATTTGGTAGCATTTATGCAGGAGAATATACCATTTGTAGGAATTCATCATTTGAAGTGTCAAAGAAGATCTCAAAACCAAGCCACAAAAGCTTCTATCATGGGGCATCAATTTTTGGTGTAGAATATTGACCTCTTCTCATATTATGAGGCCTGCCTATTACCTTTCAAGATATGTTTTCATGTATCTTACATTTAATCAAAAAATCTCCATATATATATATATTGAGTTGTTCCTTTATAGTAGGTAGGCTCCATTTTCACAAGTCATTAATTGTTATGTTATTAAAAGTACGTGTGTCAAAATATAAAAGTGTCAAAAATTATAAAGAAAATAAAATTTCCTCAATTGTAATTGGATGCAATCTCTCTTGTATGCGACATCCATTTTAAGGGGGGGCTAGATATTAGTCTTAAGGAGACATTTTGTTATATTTTTGTTAGTTAGGGTTAAATAGTATTTCTTTAAATGGAGAAAAATAGTGTATTGATAGAAAAATTTGAAGGTTCAGTATTTCATACATGGAAAATCAAATTACAATTGATCCTTATTGAAAAGGATCTATGGGATGTGGTAAGTGGAGCAACGATAAGGCCAACTGATGTTGATGAGAGTGCAAAGTGTACTACAAAGGATCAATTAGCAATAGCTTTGATTGGTCTTTGCTTGTTAGATGCATACCTCCACCACATTGACTTATCAAAGACCACAAAGCAAATGTGGGATAATTTGAATGCATTGTTTGGATCACAAGCTTCAAGTGAAAAAATGGGCTTAAAGCGGAAATTTTTTGGGCTGAAGATGATGGAAGGTGACAACATTATGCAACATATAAGTAAATTTCATTCTTTATTAAATCAACTAGTTGGGATAAATGCCAGAGTAGACGATGAGGATGCAAAAGTTATTTTGTTAAACAACATGCCTTCTAGTTATGGAAACATTGTTTTCACATTAAACAAAGTAGATGCCAGCCTAGAAGATACAATATCCACTCTAATTGATGAAGGAGCTAAGAAAATTGATTCCACTATAGAGTAAAATGCAAAGTATGGGAAAAATAGGCCTAATCATTCCTCCAAATCTAGTTCTTCTACATCAAAGGAAAAACATTTCTTCAAGAATAGAATTTTGTGCTACTATTGTAAGAAGGGACACATTAATATGAATTGCAGGATTTCCTCAATGGCAAGTTAAATATAGATAAGGCATTAGTTGTGGATGATGATGAAGAATACTTTCATTGGGTAGCAACTAAAGACCCTCCACACAAAGATAGTGAGGAGAAATATGTCTTCTAAATAAAATCTATTGGAGGTTGGAGGCACCAGAGGCTAAAGGACAATCAATGACCTTTCGTGAGTTACTAGCGACAAGGTTGAAAAATTGTTTTAGTGACAAAACAACTTGTGCCAAAATGACTAAAGCCAAGATTAGTTTCTAGGTGGCAACGATAACTAGCTCATATCATTTGTGATCAGACTGGAAATGATCTATAATTGTGGTTGCATACGCAAAAAAAAAGCAATGTAAGTTGTGATTGGATGTGTGTGTTCCTAATCACATTTCTTGATTGTTAGTGAATGGATTTGTTTTTCCCCGTTCATGAGGTAGTGAAGTGATTGGAAGTGTTTTTCCCCAGTCACACGAGTTGTTGATTATGATTAGATGTGTTTGTCCCAAATCATAATTGTTGTGAGAAAATGTGTGTGTCCCTATTCATAACCTTGAAATTGGATAGATGTGTTTGTCCCTATCCAAACTTGATGTAAAACCTTGGGTAGATGTGTTAGTCCCTATCCTCAGTTCCATGGGTAGAAGTGTTTGTCCCTATCCTTGGATGGAAGTACACTAAGCATAGTGAGGCTAGTTCCACTATTGCTTGGCATGAGTAGATGTGTATGTCCCTACTCTTATCTTATATTGTTTGGTGGGCTACTATGTGTGGTCATCAAGTATTGTAATGTACTTTCACCCCATGTTCACACTAAGGGGGGTGTTGGGAATTAGTGTTCACGTAGGTGTTAGTAATTATGTAAATGTAGAAAGGTAATTACTATTGTAATAGTGAAGTTGTTAATAAACAACTCACTAATATATGTTTGATGGTTAGTCACATATATTGTTAAAATAATAATATAGTTAGTGGCTAGTGTTTTATACCCATGAATGGTATTTCAGGATATTTTTTATAACACCTCCCTATTAAATAGAAGGTTGTTTGTCTATGTAAGTGGCTATATATTAGCCATGTATTAAATTAAAATAGTGACATTGAAGCCTATTATTCTATATAAATATTTCTATGCTTCTATATTTCTGCCCAAAGAATCTTTGATAAAAAGATTATGCCTTAAGCCCTTAACATAGTAGACATCATCAATATTATGCTTGCCATCAAAACTTGTTGATCCTATCCCACAAATTTTAGCACCAGTATCATCTTCAAACATAACTAAGCCACCATCATATTTTTCAATTTTAACAAACTTACTCTTATCACCAGTCATGTGATGTGAGTAACCACTACCGACAACCCAATAGTTCTTTTCTTGTTTAGCATGTAGGGTAGAGATTACAATACCTTCACTTTTCTCCTTCACCAGAGCACATTCCTTATTTTTCAAAATTAGCAGAAGTAGGTTCATCTTTTATAGCCAAGAACAAGCATTCATTATCCTCAGGATCTCCATAATCAGACTCCTCATAAAAAATACTAGCATCCTCATTCACATAATATGCTTTGTTGATCTTCTTTCCTTTATTTTATTTCTCATATCTTTGTTTATTCCTCTTAGCTCTTTCTGGACACCTTGGAGCATAATGACCTATTCCTCCACAACTAAAGCATTTGAAGGGTAACTTACCTTCAAACTTGTTGCAGCCTTTCTTCATCCTTCTCAAAAAGTTAGCTTCCACTTCATCAAAATTTTCTTCATCTGAATCTTCAGCTTTCGTAGCCTTGAAAGCAGTTTCTGATTTGGATCCATTTCTCAAGTTTTTCTTTCTCATCCCATAAGATGTCAGAGTTCCCAATAACTAATCTTTAGTGTAAGTATTGTAGTCTATATGTTCTTCAATAACACATACCTTTTCACTGTATGCATTAGGAAGAGCTTTAAGAATCTTCTTTACAGTCCTAGATTCATCTATTGTAGCACCAAGTCCTCACATTCGAGCTACTACCTCATCCAATATTTGTACATAGGCTTCAACATTCTCATCTTCAGACATATGAAAGAGCTTAAAATGTGTCTCCAAATTTTGTAACTTTTCTTCTTTGACCCTTTCATCACCTTCATGCACTTTCTCTAAAGTATCCTAGACTTCTTTAGCATTCTTTAGGTTTTGAACCTTAATCAACTTGAAATGTATAAGACTATTCTTCAAAATGAACTTCACCTTATTGTTCACTTCATGTGCCTTGATTTCATCAAGTGTACTTGGACCATTAGAAGGAGTGTAAGGAGTCTTGTATGCTTTCTCCACATCATATCCACAACACTCTAGATATTCTTCCATTAGTATTTTCCAGATAGCATAATTAGTTCCATCGAACTTCAGATACTCATAAGTAACTTTTCCAGCCATCCTAAACCTTCCTTAAGTGGTTAATCTCTTCTCAAAGGAACCAAGCTCTAATACCAATTGTTGAACAAGACAACTAAGAGGGGTGAATCCGTTGTAGAAAATTATAATCCTTAAAACATTCACCAAAACTTAGATCAATCACAAATAATCACTCAGCTAAATAATTAAACATTCAATGCAAAGGTATAAATTGAAAAGCATCACACATACAAAATAACACCAAATTTACATGGAAAACCTAATAAGGGAAAAACCATGGTGAGGATTAGCTCACACTATAGAGAATATCAAAACTGATTACAAAAAGGCTCACTACCAAAACAAGGACTCACTGTTTGAATCAGGACTCACTGTCCAACAAGGGTTAACCACTCAAAGGGCTCACTACCACATAGTTACAAAGAAGATAGAAGAGATATGTTACACAAAGAAGACAATATCAATGCAACAAAGATTTCCACCATGATTTACTCAACCATTTGCAGACATGCATGAATGATATAGTCCACCTTCAGCTCATTGCATCCAGAAACTTAGCATTTGAGATGCACACTAGTCTACCACACTCACATCACATACATCAATATTGATCCATATCTTTCACTATCTCTTTACCACACTTTCACCATTAACTCATTATGTGTTTATACCATCTTCAACTTTGAGACATATCCAAAGTTAGCCATCCATTATTCAATTTCAAATTAGGTCATCACCAAAAAATTCTAGGGTGGAATTAGAATGACGAACCCAAACACACGCTTGATGAGGACCCAAATAATTCCCAACATGCTTCATTAACTTCAAGAGTAGTTTTTAACACAAGGCCAACCAAACTAGTGTAGAACACATAGAACAATTAAGCACACACAACCCTTAGCATGATCCAATCCTTCTGGATACTAAAATTATCTTCAACATGATCATAACAGCTTAAATCTAGAACCGCAAGTCATAAGACTCAACCAAAAAGAAATCTAGACCAACAATATTTCTCTCAGACCTTAGCTAGATACATTGAAAACCATAGTTCACAACTGGTGAATAGAACTTGCACTATTCAACGATCTGGAAGCCTAAATCCTGGATACAACAACTTCCAACAGTCATGATCAACATATCTGAACCACATGAACATAGGAGAAAAACCTAGAGCAACCACTGAACACCTGCAACATTTCTCCATTATAATTTTCTCAATATCCTCGATATATACAACCAATAACCTGCATCCATGACATTAATGACAATAACAACCAATTGATAACTAGTTAACCAGTTGACATCAATGACAACACCTTCATTCTTGCAACACAATTATTCTAAAACTATCTGTTGACACCCCATGTGTAGGAAATATTTTTAGGAAACATGTCATATGATGATTCATTTGCTCTCTTTCTTTCCATATGTGATTTTTTAATAGACCTTTGTCTTGTTCTATAAAAGGAAGTGGGTTTCCTAGTTTTAAGGATCATAAATTGTTCAGACGGTAGAGCCTAAGTTGAAATATCACCAATTTTTTTTCTACATATTTTTTCATTTCAACAAAGAATTGTACATATTGTAGGGGTTTGTAACACTAGAGCAATCAAGGTCATATACCTAATTATAAATATTACATGATTGAAAATCGTTTATTCCTAGTGAAATAATCAATATGTTATATCATATTTGGGTGTATTTTGAAGCTATCTCATTGGTGAATGGTTCAATTCTATAAACTCTTGCACTATTATGTATGTAGTTGTGAAGCATTCTAGTGAAATACAAATATTTTATGTTTTATTTTACTTATCTTTCATTATATACATGGGTAATATTTGAAACAATTCAGATTTTCTTAGATCTCATAACCTTTAGCACTAAATGAAAGTTGGTAACCTTTATCACACATTTGATTGACACTCAAAAGATTATGCTTTATCCTTCAACATATAGAACATCATGAGTTTTTGTCCTACCAACATCAAGACTCAAAGTAAATTTATCAGTAATCTTGGCAACATAGTTGTTTCCAAGAGTAATAGAGCCTCCATCAAAAAATTTGAAATTCATGAACTTGCTTTTGTCTCCAGTCATGTGACTTGAACATCTATTGTCTATAATCATATTGGTTGAAAGATTGGTCTTTTAAAGATTGATTTACTTTGACTCCATAATGCCCAAAAAAAGACTAATTGATAATCAACAATTGGAGAGATCACCATTTCATTGGTGATCTTCCTCTAAATTTTTAATTGAGGTACAACTCCCTTGTAAGATATAATTTTTTTGATTTTTTGATTTTAAAGAAAATGGGTATGCTTTTGACCAGAAAGTAGGAAAGACAAACTAACATTTCTCATAGCCATGATACAAATGAAACTCAAATCAATTTTAGAATTGTAACAAATAATTGACTCGACATAGTGTAATTTCACCATTTAACAAAAGAAAAATAAATAAAACATCCAAGAACACAACATCCACAAAGGGAATTATAATTCTAACACTTATCAGAGCTCAAAGACTCATTCATAAATACTAAGTATTGCATTCAAATTCATTACTCAAAGACAAAGAACTTCTTTACAAAACAAATAAAACTGCAAAAAATTGACCCTTCTTTTTAATCAATTCTCACTCTTGCATCAAAGTGCAATGAGGATCAAAATTTGGACCCTTTAAATGTCTGCAAAAGCATATTTATATTTTACATCATAACGGTTTCTAGATTGTTGAAAATTGAATCTTTGGGAGAATTATAACCGTCAATTTGTCAAATGAATGTTTTGTGAATGATTAATTGATTTCTTCCTAACCAAATCAAATAAGCATTTATGGCTATTTTGAATGAGGTTATGACTACATCACATATATTGATTGATTTATACAAGGGAGTACATTACCAATCCTCATAACAAGGATAAATTTAAGAACCCCCCCTCTGTGAAGGTGTAAAATCTTGGTAAATCATGTATACTTCCTAAAAAAAATATTAATTTTATTGGTGAATTTTTTCATTTATCGGGAAAAAAATAATCTCAATTGGTGAATCTTTTGTAATCACTAGAAGTTTGTGGAAAATCCTGGAAAATTACAATTTTTTTAAAACCAATAAAATATTTTCATTGGTGATTAAAACCTATTTTCAAACCAATAAAATATTTCCATTAGAAAATTAAACATGTTTTCAAACCAAAAAAATATTTCTATTGGAAAATTAAACATATACTCAAACAAATAAAATATTTTTGTTGGTGATAAAAAGATATTTTCAAACCAAAAAAAATATTTTCATTGGTGAATTAAACCTATTTTCAAATGAATAAAAGAAACATTGGCGAATTAAACATAATCTCAAACCAATAAAAAAATTCATTGCGAAATAAACTGGTATACCAATAAAAATCATAGCATGGGAAACAAAAATATCAAATGCTACATATTGTTCTATTCCAGGACAAATTTTCCACACATCCAGATTCCTTCATAAAGTTTTTAGAATGGGGACAAGTGTCAACATATTTATTATGTCTAAAGTCAGATGTTAGTGCAAATTAATATAACCCACAATTGTTCAATGAGTTTTCAATGGACAGTTATAGTTGCATTCTAGAAGCAAATGTCTAAAGTACTAGAATTATGAATTCAAACCTCCGAAATATCATGCTAGAACAGTTAGATTTCAAAAAATCAATGGTTGAAATTTTATTACTTATTAAATCACTTAAATTCATGACACCCAAAATAATATTTTATTGTTGACTGGCTACCAGCAGTTGAAGGTCACTTAAGTTATGACTTAATCCTTTGGAGTCATCATGGTGACTGGCCCCTTGAACTAGGTGATTAATAGTTTTGTGGAGTATCAAAGACTTTAATATCTCCTAAGTCAAGTGATAGATATTTTCTCTCAAAAATCAACGATTGAGATTGATGATTAACAATCAGATGGCTCCCGCGTGCTCGCATTGTTGAGAAGGTGATTTCATCATTTTTTTACAGTAATGTAGGATTGTGACATATGTCCTCGATGGGACTAAGCTTCAACTCATGGTTAATGGTCTAAAAGGAATCAATGGTCAACACTAAGTTCATCAAATATCAATGGTTATCACAAGATGGATGACTGTAGTAGCATTTTGGAAGAAAATGTCTGAAGCACTAGACTTGTCAATTCAAACCTCCTGAATAATGCTAGAACCATTAGATTTTAAAATATCAATGGTTGACATTTTATTATTTTTTAAATCACTTAAATTCATGACTCATTTTTTTCAAAATAACGTTATCACATCAAGTGGTGAATTAAATTTTCAAGTGTTGAGTATTTGATGTCATTGTCTTTGTTCTAACTTCTATATATACTTCACCAACTTGATTTTCTTCAAATTATTTATAATATATGTGTATTTTCTTTCTTTCTTCTTTATTATCAATTTACATGTGATATTATGGAGTCTTCATGGTGCGTCATGCTACCCAAATGTTTTTGGGAGAAAAGAAGAAACGAAGCCTGCAATAGATGAAAGTTGGGTATGGTTTTTACTATTCCTTGTGTGCAGGTTGAGGATGCTATAAGAATAATTATGGGTAGGGAATGGCTTCAGAACAATCCTTGTGCTCTATTTTATGAGGTATCTTCTGCTTTCTTGTCCAATTTCATGGACATTTTGTTAGATAAAGTGTGAGATTTGCTAACTAGCTTACCCAAGAATCAAATGACTGAAGGAAAGGAAATACAAAAATGAGATATGAGAAAGAATAAATTGTATTCCTATCAATAATGCAAAGCTATAATCAACTGGAGAATTGAGATTAGAAAGGAAATGCTTTGGTTATATAGGCCAAGGGGAGAGATAGATGTAGCCAAATTATGACAAGTGTTTCCATCTTGTGAGGTGTGACAACTCATGTCATTAAAGCTCAACAACCTTATCCCTATGTAAAGTTAAGCTAGTGTGAAGAGAACTTAAGTGGAGAACTAGCTAGTAAATGAACTAGTTAGATATAGTACCCATTTCACACTAACACCCCCCTTAAGTGCAACTTAGGGAGAAGTATAAAATGTAAATATGCAAATATGGGTCCTAGATACTAGGCCTAATGAGGCACCCAAATGCATAATAACCTCTCAATGATAAAAGGAGAAAAATTGTTGGGAAAAAACTCCCTCCCATGAGAGGTTGAATGAAGTAGGTGTAAGTGACCCCCCCAAGAAGAGATTTTCATCACCCTCAAGAGAGATTGAAGATGAGAATACTTGCTATCAGTGAAGGGTTTGGTGAATATATTTGCAACATGATCCATTGTAGGATATTAGCACAAATCAATGACTTGCTCCTGAATCAGCTGTTGAAGAAAATGCATATGGATCTTGATGTGTTTGGTTCGTTGACGATGGATCAGGTTCATTAAGATCTAGATGGCACTCTAGTTGTCACAATAGATGACTGATAGCTTCTAAAAGGTGATACCAAGTTCAGTGAGGATATTCTAAAGCCAAATAGCTTCGGTGGCAGCATTGATAGCCCCCCGATACTCAACCTCATTTGAAGAAAGAGTAATGGCGTGTTACTTCTTTCTTTTCCAACAAATGGGATTGGATCCATAGTGAAAACTATAGCCAGAGGTGGACTTGTGATCATCAATATCACCAATCTAATAAAAATTTGTGTATCCAATTCTAAACTTGTGCTAGCTGCATAGTGAATTCCATATCGATGAGTGCCCTAGATGTAGTGAAAGATGTGTTTGGTAGCTTTCTAATGAAGTTTATGTGGTTCCATCATGGAGCATGAAAAAATGCCAACTGCAAAGGAAATGTCAAGGTGAGTATGAGTCAAGTAGATGAGGATACCAACAAGTTGATGATACAAAGTAGTATCAACTAGTGGTGTGGAACATTTTTCCTCAAGCTTAACTCCAACCAGAAAGGGAATCAGTGCAGGATTACAATCAGCCATATGAAAATGTGACAAAAAATTAGGAGCATACTTGGGTTGTGCAAGAGAGATCTTGAAAGAGGTTTGTGTGATCTCAATCCTGATAAAGTAGTGTAAGAGACCCAAGCCAGTCATGAAAAATATTTCATGCAAACTAGTCTTGATAGTTGAGATGATGGATGAAGTGCTCCCAGTGACAACCAAGTCATCAACATAGAGATCCAAGAAGAGAAGAGAATCTTCCTACTATAAGATGTAGACATTTGGATCCAAGTGGAATCTAGAGAACCCAATGAAGAGAAGAAAGGATTCCATTTTGGCATACCAAGCTCATGGAGCCTATTTGAGGCCATAGAGAGACTTCCTTAGTTTGCAAACCAATGAAGAATCATGAATGAATCTTTATGGCTACTCCATGTAAATTTCTTCATGTAGATCTTTGTGAAGAAATGCACTCTTCACATCCATTTGATGTACAACCCAACCATGAGTTGCATAAATAGAGAGTAGCAAGTGAATGGAGTTCATTTTGGCAATAGGGGCAAAGGTTTCAGTATAGTCAATACCTGGTACTTGAGAGAAACCTCTGGCCACAAGTCATGCTTTATATTTGTCAATTGACCCATCCACTACAAATTTGGTTCGATAGATCCACTTACACCAAACCATTTTTCTTCCCTTAAGAAGTGGAAAAAGATCCCATGTTTTATTTTGCATTAAAGAGTTGTACTCTTCCTCACGAAATGATTGTAGATCTTAAGCTATGGCGACATAGGAATGTGGAATGTCATAATGTTGTGACCGAGTCCTCCTTGTATTTTTAGGATCCCCAAAAATATCACCTACAAACACAAGTATTTGGCGAGCCCAACGAGGCATGATAGGGGATGGAGGAGGAGATGTTGAACTCTGTGAAGAGGAAGGTGAAATCTCATTATTAAATTAATGACTAGAGGAATCTTGAGGAAAATACTTGATGTCAAAATCCTCTAAATCCACTGTGGAGGAAGGAAGAGTAGAGGATGAACTAGAAGAGCTTTCCTCAAAATGCACACTACATTCAATGAAGAACTCATGTGTTGTAGGATCCATTAGACGATATCCTTTGACACCATCAAGGTAACCAACAAAGATACAAGGCTGAATCTAAGGTTCCAAGGCCTTGTGATTCTCTAAAGGAATATGTGTCCATGTTGGGGAGCCAAAAACTCTAAAGTTCCCCACAACAAGTTTCCTTCCACACCAAGCTTCGAAGGGAGTTATTCCCTTTAATGCCTTATGTGGAACTCTATTCTAGATGTGAGTAGCACAATTGATAGCTTCTACCCAATATGTAGGTACAAGGGAGCAAGCGTGGATCATGCAGCCAACCATCTCTTTCAAGTATCTATTTTTCCACTCAGCTACACCATTTTGTTGTGGTGTGTAGGAAATAATATGTTGTAGATTAATCCCTTTAAAAGTGAAAAATCGCTCAAATTGATGGTTCACATATTCTCTACCATTATTAGTGTAGAGAATTTTGACACACTTTCTAGATTGCTTCTTAGCACGAGCCTTAAACTCTTGAAATCTATCAAATATTTCTACTTTGTGTCGAAGAAAGTAGACCCGAGTATATTTGGAATAGTCATCAATGAAGGTGAGCAAATAACAAGCCTTACTGAAATATAATTATGGAAAAGGACCTGCCAAGTCACTATGTACCAATTCAAAGACCTCTAAAGCCCTCCAAGCCTTCCCTTTGTCGAACTTGTCCTCAGGATGTTTTCCCAAGGCACAAACTGAACATAGACCATTAGAAAAAAATGATTTTAGGAAGACTCGTGACCATATTCTATTTCTTGAGTTGTTGAAGATAGTGTTAGTTGAGATGGCCAAACTGTTCATGCCATAGCTTACTCATAGCATTTGAATGGGTGAGAAATTCACTAGAATGTGAATCAGTTACAAAATGAGAGAAAGAATACAAACGAGACTTATGATTGGCCTTACCAACTGCAAGGAATGCATTATCTTCAAGATTCTAGATGTTGACAGAATCTAGAGTGAACTCAACTTTTCTACCATTTTGAGTGATTTGGTAGACAGAGAGAAGGTTGGCTAATAGATTAGGCACATAGAGGACATCCTCAAATGTACCATTTCTATTATCTATTGAACACTTCCCAATTACATCCACTGGAGAATCATCCCTGATGAGAATGTGGGGTACAAAACAAGGCTCCAACAAAGAAAACTGTTCTTTAATAGAACCCATGTGATGTGATGCACCCAAGTCAAGAATCCATTGTTTTGAAGAATCAACAATAGCAACAAGTGCAGTTGCTTTCCCTTTATCTAATTTTGAAGGAGTAGAAGAGTGTTGAGCAACAAAAGAAGGAAGATTAATGTTGTTCTTTTTAAGAAGATGCTTTAATTCATCGATCTGCTTCTTATGACAAGAATGTTCCTCATGACTAGGTTTCTTGCAATAGCTACAAGTTGCCCTTTCCTTTTTTTGAAAATTCCCATTTGAAAAGGAGTTGGAGTAAAATTTTGTTGTAGAAGATGATTTTGCTTGATCTCTTTGTGACTTCTTGAACTAATTTTGTTTTTTGTTAGGTTTCCTTGATTATTTCTGGCCCTTTGGTTGACTAGTCATCAAATCTTGTGAGTGTGAAGGCTTGAGAAAACCCATTGAAAGAAGCTTACCTTGTTCTTGCATCAACATTTCAAAAAATGAAGTAAAAGGTGTAGTGAATGTAGATCCCATTGTCAACCTATGAGTGTGAAAGCTAGAAACAAAAGCTACAAATTTAGGTCCAAGTTTGTTGAGAGTGTTATAGACAATTTGAATGTCTTTCTTCTCTAAGCAACATGATTTACATTGTGCTCTAAGGTTGACCTTGGTTAATCTTGGATGTTGTCAAAAGACTTTGGATCAAGACTCATTAGTTCATTGTCAATTTGATAACCACAAACTTCATCAGTTGTACCATATAGAGTTTTTTAATTTTTTCCATGCATCATGTGAATCTTTACATTCTTCAATTTGAAACATTATATCTAGAGAAACTAAACTCCTTAGAAAACCAAGAGATTTTGTATGTTCAAACATCTAGAGTAGTTTTTCCTTATCATTTGTGGGTTTAGTTACCTTCTTTTCAACATAAGGTGTATATCCTAGTTGAATTAAGGCATTCCATGCATTTTAATGTCATGTGTTGTATTTGTATGGTGTTAGAAATGAAAACTTAAATGTACCCATTATGAAGGAAAAATATAGCACAAAGTAGAAGAGATGTTCAAGCATAAAAACAACAAGAGACCCCCCTTCTTTACTCAATCAAAGAACCCCCTAGATAAAAATGATTTGGTACTTATATTCAGTGCAATTATAAATTTTTGGATTTCAATGCTTTTAGAAATCCTCAAGAAATGAGCATGCATGTGTTGAAAGTATATATTTGGTACAATTTAAAACTAAAAAATCAGCATCAATGCAAAGCACATGAAAAATCATGCACTTTCAAAAAAAGAATCAACTCGATCTGAGGTCATATGCAAAAGTTGTGTAGCTTTGAAGTTTGCAAAACAAGAATGGTGAGGTGCCCTCTATGAAAAATAGCAATTTCTAAAAAAATTGTGCACCAAAATCTAAAACCGTCTTCACAAATACATAGAACACAAAAAATTAGCCTAAATAAAAAAAAATTGCACTAAATTTGGAGGTCGGGAGCCCAAGTTATGAGCTTTCAAAGTTAGCTTTGAAAAATCAATGCATCAACAAAGAGGGGGTGTGAAAAACTTATGTCAAAGTTAGCAGGACTGCCACCAAAGTTATCAGTATGCCAAAATTAGATATCTTCCAACCAGTTTACAAGTCTGCCAAAATTAGCAACCCACCAGATAAAGTTAGCAAACCTCCAGTTTAGTTGTTCGCTAAATGCTCCTCCAAATTTGGCAGCATTGAGATATTTATATTTTTTAATTAAAAATTATTAAAAAATTATTAAAAAGTGTCAGCAGAATTTTTTGTAAAAAATTGGTGGATTTTAAATTTTTTTATAATTTATAATTAAAAAAATATTAAAAAATTATTTAAAATTGTCGGCCATATTTATTAATGTGTCGGCAGACCTAAAGTTTTATATTTTTAATATTGAAAACATTAAAAAATATTTTAAATCAGCAACCAATTGTTTGAGTTGAGGGAATTGAAAATGTTTATATTTTTTAATATTTAAAAATGTATTAAATAAACATTAAAAAATATTAAAAATTTTAAAAAGATAAAAAAACTTTTAAAGGCCCGAAGGCCAAGCCTGTATGCAGTGCAGTGCATGCTTGCAAAGGGGTCGCATGACACCTTAGGGTACCGTGTGGTACCCTAGAAATCCTACACATGTGTACCTATGCAAGTCTGCCATATGATTTTAAAAAAAAAAATGATTTAAATTTTTATTTTATTTTTAATTTAAATTCTTTGTAAATAAAATGAAAAATATAACATTTTTTCAAACATATATATATTTTTTTCAATTTTTGTAAATCAAAAATCAATTTTATATTTTTAAATAAAAATAATAATTTAATATATTTTTAAATCAAAAAATAATTTTATATTTTTAAATAAAATAATAATTTTATATTTTTTAAATAAAAAAAAATTAAAATAAATTTTTATTTATTTTAAAAAATATTATTTTCTAAAACTTCATGGGAGCCAAGTGGCTCCCTTGACAATTTCTTTTTGCCTTGGTAACTTTGTCCAAAATCGATATTTTGACAATCGATTTTATGGTTTTTGGGTCTTTGAGCACAATAGAAGGGTCAGATTTGACTCAAAATGATCTAAAATGATGGCTCCTTGCTAGATCTGGAAATGAACCTCTCACTTGAAATTGTTGCGGATCTGGCCTTCGATGTCCATTTTAGGCGAAATAAAGGGCAGATCTAACTATCTCAGCTATTTTGGACTCAATGGTGAGCTCAGAATCTCTCTAGGAAGCTTCAAAAGACCTACAATTCGAAAGTCAATGCATGAACCCCCGCAAAAACTAATATTTTATTCAGACATTTCTAATTCTCCAGATCATCCAAGGATGCAAGAGAAGAGCATACTTAGTGCTTGAAAAAAAAAAACTCTACACTCAAATTTCCTAAAATATTGCTAACCCACAACTCATCTTGGCTCTGAAACCATTTGAGATTTTCTAACTAGCCTACCCAAGAATCAAATAATTGAAGGAAAGAAAATATAGAAATGAGATATGAGAAAGAATAAAATGTATTCCTCTCAAGAATGCAAAGCTTGAGAATTGAGATTACATAGGAAATGTCTTGGTTATATAGGCCAAGGGGAGAGATAGATGTAACCAAATTATGACAAGTGTTGTCATCTTGTGATGTGTGACAACTCATGTCATTAAAGCTCAACAACCTTATCCCTATGTAAAGTTAAACTAGTGTGAAGAGGACTTAAGTGGAGAACTAGCTAGTAAATGAACTAGTTAGATAAAGTACCCCTTTCACACTAGCATAAAGATTTGGTGAAGATGTTGGCAATACATTATTTCCAACCTTTCATTTAATCTCTTTCTTTGTTGGAGTTGACACTTGAGCTTTACAATTTTGAAATTGGGTTAAAGCCTGTTGGTGGAATCTTCCCCAAATTTGAACTAGATGCTTCTACAATGCAAGCTCTTGTCATGGTTAATATGAGGTGTGGTCTAGTGTGTGATACGACCAATGGATCATTGTAGAGTTTAGAGTTTTTGAGGAAGGATTTGGGTGATTCCCTTTTCTTCTCTACTATTACTTTGTTCAATTCGATTCACATCCTTCTCAAACACCCAGTTGATTGCCTCTGGTATTGTTACAATTTTTTTTAATAATGAAGTGTGACTATATTTTATTGTACAACTCTTGTAATATGTATTTTATGACTAGATTTTTTGTCATAGTTAGTGGCTTTTTGGCCAGGTTGGATATGTACTTCATGGCTACTTAAATTAAAATACTTTTCGTGGCTCAATTCATGTAAATCCTTTTTGCTTTGTTCAATATAAAAATGTGGCTTTTATGTATGAAAAGATATTTATATTTTTTTTATGATTCAAGTTCAACATATAGTTATGATCATAAGAGAAAAATTTACTCTGACTTAGTAGCGGAAATTGATAATGATTAAGCTACAACAAGCCATTTAATTCTCTCTTTTCAATGCCTCAAAGTACTCTACCTTTCATTTAATTCTCAATCTTTTTATTGATTTTTACATACCCTCTAGATAGTATTTCATTGAAGAAAATGTGGTTGTGGTACTACAGATTAATGCTATATGTATGTAGGAAATCTTTAAAAGATTCAAAAGTAAGTTTTTGTTCTAATTTGAAGTGATCAAAATGTTTGATTTGATAACTTGATACTAAAAATGGCAGAAAGTATGACACGTGGTATGTGCTTTCTTTTTATCAATTTCCATTTTTTTTATCGGTTTTTGCATATCCACCAGATTGTCTTTCTTTGAAGAAAGTGTGGTTGCAGTACCACAGATTAATTCCATATGTACATCTGAAGCAATTGATTGGATAACTTGATATTGAAAATTGTATGATGTACTGTATATGATGATGTCATTAATCCAGTGATCAATTGAAATAAGATTTGTTATGATTTCATATCATTTGAGTGGTGATTTTGATAGCTTGTCAGCTTGAGGTACAGTTTGCATGTAGCTAGATGTCAATCAAAATATTGTAAATGTAAGACTTAAGTTACATGATTAAGTTGGTTACTTGGTTTGCACAATTATCAATATACCTAACCTCACATGAATCACGATTAAACAACGATTAGGCTGGTAGTGGTGGCCCATAAATAGGGATAGTGAGTACAATTGAAATCATTCGTAGAAGGCTAAAGGCTTTAATTTTGAGTGCAATGTTCTGAATTGTCATAAGGGTTTTCATTTTGCAAGGTTAATAAGGAAGAAGATGATGTGGTATTATTGGGGATACTCTAAATTCTCTTCCCTCAAGTTATGTAGTTACAGAGTAAAAGACTAATTTCCTTCAAGTTCAGAATGGGTGGAATTGGAAAGAAGTTGATTTGGTTGACCTGACTTCTCAAACAGGTTTTGAACTAGGATGACGAGCTCTGATGGAGATAAGTGATTTTAGAGAGAGTATTCCCACATAAGTATTTTAATCTTGTTTGCATTCAAATCTGATGACTTCTCATACTCCATTTTGAAAAAGGCCCTCGAAGAGGAATTGTGGACTTTCAGACTCATTGTGTGGTATCTTGATGCACAAAAGCAACGCGTAGAAGATGGGAGCAGATTTGCTACCCCTTATCTTCTACATGACTCTGGTTCTCAAACAGGATATGTACATTTTGTATCTTCATAGCTCCCATTTCCTCAACATGATAGGAAATCCCTATGGATTTTCAAAGTCATTTAATTGGTAATATTGTATGGATCCCATAGCCACCACTACCACCTTGGAATCAATTGTGTCATTTTGGGTTGTTCTAGTGCATCAGATTGAGCATATTTGACATCCTAAGATCCAAACCATGGTCAACAAGCCTCGTGGTTTGATAATATGGTATAAGAAATGCTCTTCCATGGTCACTAGTAGCATCTTGTAATCAATAGTGTTTGACGTAAAGTGGCATGTGTCATTTATACAAAACAAGAGCTTGCATGCTCTACTCATCTTTAAAAAGCTATGTAATAATGTAACATTGTAATTTAGTGGTAATAAAATAAATGGTTGTATTATTCTTCAATATTCATTTACATAAAAGAATTATTTTATGTTTACAGTGTCTATTCAAATTATACAAGTGATGTAAATGGAATAAAATAATAGAATGAAATATTTAATAAACTTAGAAAAATCAGATTTTTTTCCTTTAAGAGATTAAGTATTATCTATTTATGAAATATTTGCATGCAGATTTAAAACATAAAGCAATACAAATGAAAAAAATAAAGTTGTCATCAAATTGACAAAAAACACTAAAAACAATAAAAGTTGTCACTCTTGCTAGGGTTTGATGAAGTGTTATTAATTTCTAATTTGTCATTGACCTGCTCCCCTGGTTCCTGATATCATTAGTCATTTTATTAATTCCTTTGCAACGTTAAGTTACTGGCCCCTTGGACTTGATGTCAATCATTGTGTTGCTTTGAAATGGATTTCATAAGTCTGCAGGATGCTTCAAGTAGATCTATATGTGATTTATAGAACCATAGAATAGACACGTGGACTCATCTCAATGACTCCATTAAGATTGTGTATCCTAGTGCCACTAAATTTTTAAAAAACTTTTAAAAAAATGTTTAAAACAACTTTAAAACACATATTTATTGTTTATATCATAAATTACTCAACCATTCGATGAAAATTTGATGGATGGTTTTAGTTGCATTGTAGAATGAAATGCACAGAGCTCTAGGCTTGCAAACTCAAACCTTCAGAATCACCCTATAACTGTTAGATTTACAAATATGAACGGTTGAAAATTTGTTTGAGAATTTATTTTGAAGTGTCATTATGGAAATGTAATGTACTAATTGTGTAGTCTGGCAACAACACATTGACATTTCATTCACTTTAATATTCAAAAAAATAAGTGAAATTTCTACTGGTAAGTGATTTTATTTTTAAGTGAGAGAGTCAACACATAGGGAGATTTTAGATTTCTCATTGCAGTGTACTAGGGAGATTTTGGGTTCTGATAAAGCCAATCCATGCCTGTCAGTATTAATCTTTTCAAGAATTAAAATCCGAGTAAGTGAAAGACAAAATTCCTATGGCTACGCTTCATCATTTCTTAAAATTTTATTTTGTCAAACTTTGAAGTTTGGGTTTAGGGTTGAGAGACTTAAGAAAATTTAAGGAGGACTAAGAGGGAATTCACAATTTCAGATTGTACAAGCATTTCTATCGCCACTAGCAGACCAAAGAAATTTTCTGGGAAAGGAAGAGCAAAATTGGATAAAAAATACATTATGTTGGATTGCTTAAATCTTAGGTTTCATTGATCAATACCATGATATTTATGATCTTGAAATCTATGGTAGGATTACCTCAGAACTTAAAATTTCATTTCAGAATAATGCTTCAAACCAAATGCAAAATAATAGTTTCAATGCATCATGGGTAAGTGGATTAGAGCACATGATGTTACATGAGGTTTTTCCTTGCCCATAATTTATCATGATCTATGCCCACAATTATGATGATAAAAAAAGAGTAATTGTTAATAAAGATAGAAAAGAAGAATTGTTATCCATTAATGCAAAAGAATTTGGAAAAGTGTTGGGGTTTACAATTGAAGAATTTGGAAACATCCACATTGACCTAGGAAAGCTTGCTAGTGATTATGAAGTACTGGATGAAAGGGATAAAATTTCTTTCCTAAATAAAATAGTTCAAGATACAAAAGAAGTTAGAAGCAAATTAAAAGATAATCATAAGCCTCCTTAGGATTTTTAAACTTTTAGACCATGGGTTTACGATACTATTTCCATGCTATTATTTTTCCTCAGACTAGATAGCAATTGGGAAGTGGGTGCAAGCCTCCTTGAAATGGTATATAATATCCATTATGTTGTTCAACCTATCAAATATAACTTTATTGAGCACATTGTAGAATCCATGCATGAACAATTTTTAATGATTAAAGGAGGTTCACACTTAAATTCCACTAAGACATTTAGGTTCACAACCTACTTTGCTTATTTTTTCTATTCAAATTTAGTGGAATATTTCAGACCAACAAGCTTCAAATTCAGCCCTATAGGAATGCTAAGGAAAATAAAATTTGGCTCCAGTATATGATTAGACCACTAAGATAAGGATGCATGATTCTCGAAGGAACTACAATCATTTTCTAGACTACTTTTTGGCTCCATTGCATCAAGCAATTACAAATACTCCAATGCCTAGATTGCCTATGTCATGTAGAAACTGTGTTCAACTAGGAAAAGAAATAGAATTGGTCGGTTGATACTTAATGGAGGAATATACTTTGCTAAAATTTTATGGATCAAAAGTAGAGCCATACAAACTTCCAATACATGTGACAGAAAATATTTTTACATTGGAATATGTAATGTAGATGCAAAGTGTTGATGAACCACACTTTGTTAGTCAACAGAAGAAGACCTTATTTCCTTATTTACCCTTTTCATGTGGAGGGTTCACATTCGATAGAAAATAATTTATGGTGGTACATGATCTTTTGAATTTTTTTAATTTTGATGATGTCTGTCACTGGTAGTATGATCCATGTGATACCATTAAATCAATGATTGTGGCCAATAGGAATGTTGCAAGTAGAATTCAACATCAAAGTAAACCCTTGCTTGAAAACTTGAGAAACAAGGATTCTTGGGATGAGGTCAAAATAGCAATGGAGAAAAGTGCTACTGAGAAAGGTATTTCTTTTGAACAATTGTCAGCATAAATTATGGCATTGCACCAAAAGACAATTAGGATGTACAACATTTTTTATGAAAAAAGTGATAAACCATCTAGAAGAGTAAAAATTCCAAATTCTTTAGATAATGAAGTTAAAAAAAAAATTGTTGTGATAAAAAAATGAATACCTTTTGGTATGAGGAAGGAGCTAGGTGAACCAAGAACTCTTACAGACTTTGGAGATAACAAATAAGATTACAAGTTTAGAAAATTATGGAATATAGAGCATCTCAATGAACATGAAGATTAAGAAATTGATGATGAATCTAATGATGATATGGAAGAACAAAGCTCTATAAAAGCTGATTTAACTGAGGCCACAAAAGAAGCATATACTTCAAGAGAAACCATAGCCAAAAAAAAGGGTTATGAAGGTGGTCCTTTGAGGTCCCAAGGACAAGGCCCTTTGATGGTAGTAGATGTAAAGCATAGAAAACCAGGTGATAAATAAGGCCTTGGAGCTGATAAAAATAGACCAAATACAAGTACAATTGAAACAATTCATTTTGTTAAAGCTTCAAATCCTAATCCTCAAGGTTAGATACAATCACTACTAGGACATGCCCATTGTGGAGAACCTAGTGCAACTAGCACTGCCACTAGTGGCAATGGTATGGGTAGTAGTACTAGTAGTGGTCAACATGTGCTACAACAAAAAAATACAAACAAGAGGACAACAATATAAGATACCACACAAACACCATGTGATCAGGGCATATTGAAGAGGGAAAGGATTTTGATAGGTCCAAGTCCAACTACTAGTTCCACCACAAAGGATCTATTTCCAGGAACTCCCCAAGTAAGTGTGGCTGCAACAAAAACTACAAGTACTCCTATTCCTTCACCATTCAATCATTCTATTATTCCTATGTTCCTAGGTTTTGATTACATTGATGAGTTTAAAAAGAAATTAAAATTATATAAAAAAGAAAGGAAAGGACTGATGGAGAGTGTGTGATGTAACTTCAAAGCCTACAAAAACCATGGTATTACCCACATTTGACACAAATAAATAAATCATGGAGTACATGTTTTTTGTTCCCACAGTTCAAAATAAACCAACAAATTAGATGGATCGATCTGAATTTCAGGCAGTTTCCAATTGGATTTTTTTGGATTAAAAAATAATGACAAAATTAATGTATCAAAGAAGAACAATGAATTGGTGTACACATCATTGCTAAATCAAGGGAAATAGAGAAAAAAAGGTTACAAATTCAAATAGAAAAGACCTAGCAAATGAGAAAGCAAAGTGAAAAGCAGCAGATAACAAGAGTAATGAATTAGAAAAAAAGAATAATTTTTTTTCCTCTACATAAACAAGCAAAGAGGATAAACAAACAGAGGTGGAATTGAATGAACTAAAGCAAAGGTTAGATAAGAGAAAAAAGAAATATGATAAGGAAAAATGCACTTTAGAAAAATTAAGACTAAACTTGGGGAAAGCAAATCAATAGTGGGAACAAAATTGGAGAAAGAGAGAAAAAGAAGTGAAAGATTGGCAGTAGAGCTAAAAGAAGCAAAAAATGAAATAAACTCTTGTCAAAATAAGTTAACTAAATTTTGTATAGAAACAATGAGGCATATGAAACAAAAGATCTAGGAGGAAATAATGTAGAGGATTGATCATTTGTGTGAATTTTTTCAATTGATAGATGCTATGAGACTACATTATAAGAAGCTCAACAAATATTTAATGGACAACAAAAGATGTTGGAAAAAGATAAATTTACAAATCAAGTTCAACAAATAGTCTACAAAGACAGTGACAATGAATTGAAATCAAAAGGGATTAATAATTAGATTGAAGCCTCAATGAAGGTGTCATTTATCATTCAAAAGTGTTTGAGAATGTGTGAAACAACAAAATTTGTGAATCTCGTTGCAACAAAGATGAAGAAGCTGGATGAAAAGGTAAGGAAAATGACAAAGCTT
>VDFB02000017.1:511593690-511684731 GCA_007258455.2 Sequoia sempervirens | reverse complement strand
TACACAATAAAAAAACTCAAAATTTGTTAATATTTTTCAAAGGAAGAAAGTGTTGGTTGCATCAAAGTACAAGAAAAAAATAACATTAATTTAAATATTTGTGGGTAGCATTTAAATATTCCTATCAATAACAAGTCTCTACATTGTAAGATCAACATACCATGGAGTATAGATCTAAATGGAGAAAAAATATCTCTTATACTCCAAGTGTAAGTTGAGAATAAATCTTTAGTTTTATTGTGCATATTTTTGAATATATAATTTATTTTCGCTCTAAAGAAATATAGATCTTGGCTATTCTAGTAGCTCTAATAATAGTGAATCTAATTTTTTTTTATAGGAAAATCATAGCTAAGGGGCTACACCCATTGAATTATTTTCAAAAGAAAAAAATTACATCGTTTTGCAGATTTGGTCTAATCTCTCAAACAACACCGACACCTTATACCCTCTTTACAGAGCTGAAGCAAAAGATAGAACAACCCCATACAATAATCTCTACTAGATACAGAAAGAAGATATAGCTACCTAGATTAGCCTGTAATATAACTAAACAAAAGCTAGGCAATATAGATATCATTTGGTTGAACCAAAAAACCAATTTGAGACATCATCGTCCACGCCAGAGCCAAAAATTTACCCATTCTTTGCCACCATTTCACCTCACCCCACTACACTCAGAGCCAACTAGCCTAGGCGCATAAAACACCCATAGCCATTCTAGATCATAAATAGTGAATCTAATATTACAATAATAAAAAGGTATACTAAGGAGATCAATGAGATGATTAAAAAATATAAATATAAAATTTTAAATATAATTCATACAAATGATGGGAATACTTGATTATTTGAAGTAATAGAAATATTTGCAAAAATGTGTGAGGGCAGCCCGAGTGTGAAAATCTGCTGCCACAGATGTCTGGTGCCAATGGCTGAGGGTGAGGGCATCTGGTTCATGTCAATGCCCTATTTTTTGCTCCTTCCTACACCGCACCATACAAGCCACCCTCAGAAAACCAGATAATTCAATTAAAGAACCCTAAAAATGAAAAAAAAATGAAATGAAAACACAAACACACACTGGAGGATTTCATCTAGGAGAAGACGGTGCTAGCATGGGCTTTACTTGCATTTTTTTGCTGCTTTCCCAGTATTTTTTTTGGTACCAGTGTCAATCCCTATTTCTGAGCTGCATCCGATAGGTCAAGACTATTTAGATAAGGTGAGAGAGAGCCCCAGTCACTATTGGTTTTAGCTCCTCCAAACTCTTCCTCGCTAGTATTGACCTTTCACTTCTCCAATTTGGTGAGTTGTAGCTTGAAAATAAGGTTTCAATTAGGGTTTTAGAGTATGTTTATTAAAATGAAAATTTTCCCACCTAATTTTCCCACCCTTATTCACCTTAGCAGATTTTAAAATGGAATTCACAGTAAATAAATTATAATACATAAATTTTTACACAATAAATATATTAACTAATGGCCAATACATGCAAATATGGCTATATTTATATTTATACCAAAATATTATATAATATCATAATATATATGAAAACTATAATATATTATATTATATTATATTATTATATAATATTAAATATAATATCATAATATATATATATATATATTATAATATATATTATATATATTATATTATGTAATACCATATTATATTATAATATATTATAATATATTATAATATATTATATTGTAATATAATATATTATTATTATATTATATTATAATACAACCCACTCCCTCAATTCAAAATATTTTTTTAATTATCGACTTTAATATCATATTTTCTAATTTTTATCTGTGTGACTAATTATTTAGTTGTGTTTTTTACCCCATGATCAAATTAGTCACTTATGATGATCAAATTAGTCATTTATTTAGTCATTTATAGTTGTGTTACAAAAAATGAGTAGAATTTAGTCATCATTAGTTGTATTTAGTCACGTAGTCATTTATTTGCCAAATTCTACTAGTGATATTTTTAATTTATGTGGACATATCTAATTTAATTTGAATTTTTACACATGTGTGAAATGATATATTGTATCTAGATGTAGGGAGGTCATTCGATACCTATGATCAACCAACCACAAGTTGTGGTGAGCACTCTTGAGTTATCATCAGCTATTATGCACGGGCCATCTCAAGCACGTGCTTTAAAAATGTTGTTAAGCTTAAAATAAATACACATCATATCTAATTTAATTTGAATTTGTACACATGTGTGAATGATCTATAAATTAGGGTATCTATATGCAAGGAGGTCATGCGATACCCATGGCGAGCGCTCTCGAGTCATCATCGGCTTTTATGCGTGGGCAATCTTAGGTGCATGATCATGAGGTCACATCATTTGAGTTCATAAACTTTACTAAATATCCTATACAATTTTTAGGTCTTTTAAATATATGTATTCGAGGTTCTAACCTATTGTTTTCTTTATTTGAATATGCATGAATTAGTAGATCAAGCATTTGGACCTCCTCAATTGACAATTATACTACATGTTGAACAAAATGTGCTAGTAGATTCACATTATCATATGGTAATCTATGCATACTAAAAATCATTTTTACTATATTTACTAGATATTTAATTTAATTTAATTTTATCAAGTTATTATTTTCAAGTTTATATGTTAAATTAAATCAAAATTTCTAAGTAACTTTATCTAATTTCAAGTTTCTTGTACTCTTCTACAACATGATATGAGTACATCTAGTCCACATGGAGCAAAGATGAAACCTTTTTTAACTGATCACCCTGATAGTTAGTGAACACAAGGAAATAGGGTTCCACCTTCTAGGAGATGGAACTAGGGTTTAGTAGCTATTTCATTATATTTCATTAAAGGAAACCAATATCCCTTAACCAATTATCTTGATTGAGGAACATACTAGGGTTAGGATAGTTTCCTAAGGTGTGATTAAAAGGGGGGTTCACCACTAAGAAAATGCTAAGAAGGATGGAAATGAAAGCAATTTGCAAATCTAGCTAGGTGACCTAGAAAATGGAATTTGAAAGAATGTAATCAGACTGATAAACAAAATAAAACAGACAAGTACCCAGAGAAATGAAGATGACTAAACAAGGCCAAAAAAACACTAAAAATTGTTGCTTTTAAGGTGTACTAGGACTCATACACCAGTCTAGGTGATTTAGTCCCAATATAGGGTTTTTGTGCAAGGTTTGCAACCTCTTGGTGACCGATCTGGATGTGCTGAAGACTAGTAAAAATGACCTATACTAGGACTCATAAGTCTAGACTATTGCAAAGTGTCTTGTTTTGTTGTGAAGTATCTTAGGAGCAGAATTTTGAACCAAAAATTTGTGAGCCTCTAAAGATAGATTAAATAAGCACTTTCCCACTATTTTCATATAAATAGGTTGGATATCATGTTGTAGATCTAAGTTTCCATGAGCCAAGTGACAAATTTTGATGATAACTTTGACAACTATTATAACTTTGTCAATTTGGTACTTTTGAAGGCTTCTAATCCACTTTTTCTTCAACCTATGAACCTACAATCACACAAACAGAGAGAGAGAATTTTTTTTTTTGTTCTAGGGAATGGGGGTTTGCCCTGGTCAAAACCCATTTTGGTAATCAAACCTTAATGAGAAATGAAGCATGAATGAAATGAAACATGCAACATAAGATGAAACAATAGAACCTCTTTTGAAACCTTGTAGATCTATAAAAAAGCATGAAGTGGCCTTAATGGATGTAGATCTTGATCATAATTCTTGATGAAAGATGATGCCTTTGAATACTTGAATTGATCTTGAACATTACATCACAACATTATCTCAAAACCACATTCATGATGCATCAAGCCTTTGGCGTGATAATGGATTGTGATTGCTACAACAAATGATGAAGAAATCTTCCCTTGAATGCATTCTTGAATACTATTGAATACTCTATAATACTCTTGTGAACTCTTGGGATGCTTGACTCCAAATTGCTAGGTGAAATTATGTGAAATAACCTTGTATTTATATTTGTTTATGTGAAATTTCCTGAAATTACAACACTACAAGCCAACATTAGATCCAGGACAATAAAATCCCACCAATATTTTGATTTAATTTAGGTCCAAATTAAAGTGGCACTCATACACTAGTTGTGGGGTATGAGTCCCAATGGCTAAAATTTGGGGCACATATTTCTAGGAGTGTCTTGTTCAATGTGCAGTTTGAAATTAGGTCACAAGAAATAGGTGGGACTCATATGCCCAAGATGGTGTATGAGTCCTAGATCCCTAGATTTGGAACACATGAAAACAAAAGTTAGATTATGATTTTCCACTTATAATGTGTGAGGAATGTCCATAAAAAAATGAATTTAATAAGGCTTGTGGATGCAAAATAGGCCAATTAATGCATAAAGAAGCCAAATTAATTAATAAATCCATAGATTAGTGTGAAAGTGTAAATATACACTTTACAAAACCCTAAATAAGGCACAATTAGGTTCATTATACAATTAATTATTCATTCCCAAATTAAGTGTGAAAAAGGGATAGTTTTTTCTACACAACATTTAGCCCCCACTTTAGTGAGAGGAGGAACCTACTTCAAACTGACACTAAAGTAGACATTCAAGAGGGGTCCAAGTTTACTAATGTGGATGGGATAGAATGACAAAGATCAAGGGACTGTTCAAGCCCCAGGATCCAAGATCCTATGCCAAACCAACATAATCACAAAAGGGACACACACAAGGTGCATGATATGCAAGAAAATAAGATACACAAATATGCAATGCCAAAGAAATAAAGATGAAAGAAAAAGAAAGAAAAGGTGGTTTGAGCCTCAACCATTTTTCCAACATGATGTGGATTAGATCTAAGTTGTTTGTCCAAAAATATATGCTCACTTTGAGGCAATGAAACTTTAGGTTGTCTCTTGGGTGAGTATCTAAAGGGATGGATCAAGCCTCGATTGTTTGTCACACATGATGTGGAGCAAGCCTTTGATTTTTCTCCAAAATGCACACTCACTTTAAGACAATGAAACTTCAGGCTAATTGTTGGGTGAGTATCCAAAAAGGGTGGCTTAGTGAGAAATTCATGCCTCTGTATCAGCCTCTCACCGTACAATGAGAAAGTCATGCTTGCATTTAGGATTCTCATCATACTAACCATACCAAAGATATAAATATTGATAAATTTGATAAGGTGCCACACAACACAAAAAATAGGATTCATGAGGCAAGAAAAACTTCGTATGATTGACACTCATGAACAAACAAGATGGCTCCATAGGAAAGTAAAGTGTGTTATGCAAGGTGGCCATATAATAGTTATTGTAGATGTAAAATAGTGTAAGGTACATTCAAAGGGATTTTTCTTAGTTCATGTAAGGTCTCTTCTTAGGGAACATTGTGCCTAATGTCTCCAAGAGAGGAAAAATCAAAGAAATATCACGCTCTTGGTGGAAATCAAACCCTATGACACCACCAAAAAAAGGATATATCACAAGAATAAAGAGAAATCGCATAGTGAAACATGAGTGTCGATGTATGTGTACACTTTAAAGTGGTTGTTAACACTATTGTTGTGAGCAATTACTTTAAAGTAGAAGAAGATATGAGAGGTTATTCAGAAAGTCCTATGCCAAGTCATATATTCCCAAATAAAACTACATCATGAATAAATGGTTGTTCCCAAAATGCAAGAATTAAAGATAACTCAGTACGTCACATGTGATCCAACTTAAGGCATGTCATCCACATCCAAAGCTTGCTCTTATATATACATGGAAGATGGTCAATTAGCCAAAAGAGACAACAACAAGTACCATATGAGAACAAGGCTACCTAAATCCTTTCCCCCACTTAGTGCAAGACTAGGATGAGTCGAGATGATTGATGAGGAACATGGAAATTAGTATCAATTAGAGGATCTAGGTGCTTCAACGTAGGGAAGAGCACCAAAATCCTTAAGATGTTGAATTCCATTACTCAATGCCTTACATTCATTAGTAGAATGATCATGAATTCTATGATATGCACAAAATAAACTCTTGTAGTAGAATTTCTTTCATGTTATTAGAGGGAGGGATATCAAATGACCTCAGAGGAGTCTCAACAAGATACTCTCTTTATCAAAAGTATAATATGTTCCTTTATTTTGTGACAAAGATATCTTTTTCTTAGTACAAGTTTTCATACTTACATGAGACTCTTTAGATGGTGAGATTTTGTTCTCTCCTTGAAGGGAGGATGTAAAATCTATCAAATTTGAATCATTAGTGTTTCTTTCAAAGGACAATAATCAAGGCCACTAGTCATTTCTCATGTGTTAGGCTCTATAAGGACACAAATACCTTGTTCTCTAGAAGCACATCTTTTTCCACTATATCCAAGTTGTTTCATAAGTTCATAACCTTTACCATAAAGCTTTTTCATTTCTTTTAGATTCAGTGGTTGTTCATAATTAGCTTCATCAATATTTCTTGTATAATTCACTTCTTGTTCTAAAGTGGTTGAGGTGGATGCTTTCGAAGGGTATTCTAAATTTTGTGTTGGAATTATCGATTTTTATTTTCCCTTTTTAGAATCTTTTGTAATGATCTTGTATTCTCCCATGAATGTTGATGTTAAATCCAAGGAACCCCCATCATCTTCTAATAGCTTTGTGAATTCTTTAATATGATTTTCTTTATCTTTCTCTTGCACGGGTTCCACTTGTGTAGTTGGTGTCAATTTCTTCAAAGGACTTTCCTTGTTTTTCTCAATGAGTTAAACTCTCTAGTTTAGGGCCAGCTTTGATTGTATACACTTTTTTGTTGTAGACATACTTCATTATATGATGAAGAGTTGAAGGAACTGCTTGCATTTCATGAATCCATGGTCTACATAAATAAGGTTATATGAAAGTTCATGGGGCATAACATGGATAAGGTTTTGCAACGTGGCCTTTCCCACTGTAATAGGAAATGTTATCACACTAAGTGGTTATTTTCCTACATTGTCAAATCCCTTAATAGATAAAGAGTCGGGTTGAATTCTTGATTTATCCATGCCAATACTATCCAAAAGGGTTACACTACATAAATTAAGATTTGATCAATTATCAACAAGGGTTCTCTTTATCCCTATCCTATTATATATAGCTATTATTATGAAAGCTTCATTTTTTTTTGCACTTCCAAAGGAGGTAGCTCTCTTTCATGGAAAACAATGTTTGCATTCATTCCTCGAATCATTGTTGTTATGTCATTTGGTTGCACATTAGAAGGGATAGGAGCTTGTTGTAAAGAACTTTGAATAATATTATGATAATGAGGGGAGGCATGAATAAGGTCCCATAACGATATCTTAGCACGAGAATTCTTAAGTTGTTCAACAAGTTCATTCTCATTTCCATTATGTAAAGGAAAACCATGGGCACTAGGAAAGATAGGGTTAGGTAATGGGAGGGATGTTGAAGGTGTTTGTCTTGGTTGCAGATTTTTTCTATTGTTATATGTATGAGCAACAATATTGTAACTCAACTGTTGTGAAATATTATTCATAGGTGGTTCGAAGATGAGGATGGGTTTTTTTTTAACTTGTGGTTGTTGTGAGGGAAGATAGAGGATAAATTGAGGCTTAGGAGGTATAATAATTAAAGGATTTGTAGGATGTCTAAGAATTAGAGGACTCAAGAAAGTTCTAATGTTCATAACCTCAACACCCTTATCCTTATTTTCATGATCTCCTAGTGAAGGATAGTTTAGTGTCACTTCATCATCTTCATCTAAGGAAGCTTCATTACTAGTTTTTGAAAGACATGTGTCAATGTTCTCATTTTCTTCCACCATGATATCTTTCCTAGTAGGAGAGTTTTTAGGAGACCTGCAAACTAGATTTTCATGATATTCAAAGATGACTTCATCACAAGTAAGGGAGTTATCAATGGTTGTGTTTTCTTGCTTATTAATGTTTTTCTTAGTAGGGGAAGTGAAACAATTTGGATTGTCATGAAACTCAATGATTGGATCTTCTAACACCAAAATATCTTTGCCACAAATCGAAGAGACAGTACGAGAAGACCAAATTTGATTTTCATCATTATCCACTATTGCATTCTCTTTCACTAAAGCATTCTCATAATGGGGAGAGATGAATTTTTTCTTAGCATGCTTAGAAAGATAAGATAGTAACATTGTTTGACCAAAAATGAAAGGTACTTCTAACCATCTTATGTAATACTTCAAGAATGTAAACAATGTATATTGAAAGATGATAAGAACTTTTATCCAATTTATGCAAAACTTCAAGAATGCAAACTATGTATGTCCAAAGATGAAACGTAACTTTATCAAACTTATGCAAAGCTTCATGAATGTAAACATTGTGTATGAAAAAATGAAAAGTACTTTTATCCATCTTATGCCAAGTTTTAGAAATGTGAACATTTTCAGATGTGGTGATTTTTACTACTGAAATGATTTAGGAATAATTCATAAATGACTACACCAAATTGATGTTTTTGACCGAGATGCATAAAACAAAATTTCCTGAAACTTCCTAGAACAATACTATAGGTTACCAACAAGCTTAGGAAGTACAAAAATAAGGTTTTTAATGTTGTAAAATATTGATTAAGATCTTATACAAGACAAAATTTCCCAAAGGGACATATAAGTCCCAATTAGGGTTTTTGAAGGGGTCAAATGCTAAAAAACACACAACATAGAATTCCCAAAATTTAAGTAAAATAACCTATACAGGGACTAAATCACCCAGAGGGATGTATGAGTCCTAGATTAGGGTTTTGACACTAAATTCAACAAATTCTGAGTGAATGTTAAGGTTTATGATTTGTATGTTGTATTGATTGTTTGCAATTACAAAAATTTAGTGAAACTGCATGATTTAAGATGCAAAAAATGCAACCTATATGCACTTTTCATTGATGCAAAATTTAGAAGCCATAAATGCAAATTAACAAATGGAATTCAATGAAATAATTGGTCAGTTAAATTCATGAAATGATTTCAGAGTTGGAATGGGAGGTTCTTCTCGTGATGCAGTGTCAATGGGGTGTAATTAAAGGGGTTCACCACTAAGAAAATACTTAGAAAGAAGTAAATGAAAGCAATATGCAAATCTAGCTATGTGACCTAGAAAATAGAATTTGAAAGCATGTAATCAGTCTGATAAATGAAATAAAATAGAGAAGTACCTGGAGAAATTAAGATGACTAAGCAAGGCTTGAAAACCCTAAAAATTGCTACTTTTAAGGTGTAGTGGTACTCATACACTAGTTTGGGTGATTTAGTCCTAGTATAGGGTTTTTATGCAGAGTCTGCAACCTCATGGTGACTAATCTGGATCTATTGAAGATTGGTAAAAATGGTGTATTGGGACTTATACACCCAAACTATTCCAAAGTGTCCCAAGAGCAAAATTTTGAACCAAACCTTTGTGAGCCTCTGAAAATGGATTAAATAAGCACCTTTCCACTAGTTTCATGTAAATAGTTTGGATATCTTGCTCTAGATCTAAGTTTCTGTGAGTCTTGAAAATATTTCATGACAACTTTGACAACATTTGCAACTTTGTCATTTTGGTACTTTTGAAGGCTTCAAATCCATTTTTTTTTCAACCTATGAACCTACAATCACACAAAGAGAGAGAAAAAGTTTTATTTTGTTAGGGAATGGGGGTTTACCCTGGTCAAACCCCATTTTGGTAATCAAACCTTAATGAGAAATGAAGCATGAATGAAATGAAACATGAAACATAAGATGAAACAATAGAACCTTGTTTGAAACCTTGTAGATCTACAAACAAGCATGGGGTTAAGTGCAAGAAATTGGGTCCACATTCACGGGAAGTGTCATTTTTCAACTTTCAAACAAATACTCATTCATTTTTAAAAATAGGTACCCATTTTGAAGTGGGTACTTGTTCCAAAAGGTTTGAAACTCACAATACATTTTTTTTCATTGGGATTTAGGCTTAAAAAAGCCATGGTAACCGAACACTAAAGGCTTAGACCTGCAAGTACAAGGTCATAGTAATTTCAAGAGAAAAAACTAACTTTGGCAATATAGCTAACGAGGCTTTTTAAAAATTATCTTATGAAATTAAAACCCATTATATATGACAATGTCTAGTTTTGAAATATGTATATTTTTTAATAATTTGATTATTTTTTCTATTTTTTAATTAATTTATGAGGGAACAGGTCCATAAACTTGAAATGTTAGGTTTTTGTATTTTTTAATAAATTTTAATTTGTTAATTTTATTGTTAAAAAATTATATGGCATCAATCTATAAACAATTCTTTACTCAATGAAAAAAATAAAATTGAAAAAAAGATAAGTTTAGGTCAAGTTATGGTGCCCGTACACAAGTGTTTTAAAAACTAGAAATTAGGGCCAATAAAAAATTAATAAATAAAAAATTATTATGGAAAAATTATAAAAAAAATATCCTCATCAATATTTGTTATAATATACATCTTTCCCCAAAATTAATTATAAAAAAACTTTTATTTATGTCAAATTATGGTGTTCGTACACGTGCATGGTATGGTCCTAAAAAAATGACTTTTAAAAAGTGGTTTTTATGCATGTGTAGTAAAAAGTATTTTCTATCATCTGGGTATTAGAATTAATTACATATTTGACAACTAGACTCAAAATACTAAATTTTATATTACTGAACTTTTTTATGATTCAATGTGTAAGTGCTTCAAATTTTTAGTCCAACTATTATTTTTTTTGAAAAATCAGGAAAAACACTTCCACTTTTTGAACATTTTGTGGACCCAACTTCTTGCACCTACCATGAAGTGGCCTCAATGAATGTAGATATTGATTATAATTATTGATGAAAGAGATTTCCTTTGAATACTTGAACAGATCTTGAACAATACATCACAACATTAACTCAAAAGCACATGGATGATGCATCAAGCCTTTGACATGATAATGGATCCTGATTTTTGCAACAAATGATGAATAAATCTACCCTTGAATTCCTTCTTGAATACTCTATAATACTTTTGTGAACTCTTGGGATGCTTGACTCAAAATTGCTAGGTGACTTGTAAACTTGCTAGGTGAAATTATGTGAAATAACCTTGTAATTATACTTTTTTATGCCAAATTTCCTAAAATTACAACACTACAAGCTAGCATTAGATGTAGGACAATAAAATACCACCAAGATTTTTATTTTAATTAGGTCCAAGTTAAAGCGGGACTCATACGTCAATTGTGGCATATGAGTCCCAGTGGCTAAAACCTGGGGCACAAATTTCTAGGAGTGTCTTGTTGAATGTGTAATTTGAAATTAGGTCCCAAGTCCCATGTGGGACTCATATTCCCAAGGTGGCATATGATTCCTAGATCCATAGATCTATAACAAATGACCACAAACATTAGATTATGATTTTCCATTTATGATGTGTTAGGATTATCCATAGAAAAATGCATTTAATAAGGCTTGCAGATGCAAAATAGGGCCAAATAAAGCATAAAGATGTCAAATTAATTAATGAAGCCCTAGATTAGTGTGAAAGTTTAAAGATACACTTTAAAACACCCTAAATAAGGCATAATTAGGTTGATATTATCATTAATTATTCATTCCTAAATTAAGTGCAAAAAATGGATACTTTTTTCTTCACTACAGTTAGATGGTTTTATTTTATGGACTACAGATCTAGTTTTATTTATGTATGTGCTGGACTTGACATAGGTGACTTTAGTATGATGATTATATGCACTCATGTATGTATATACATTTTATCTAATTTTCAAGTAATATGAACTATATAATATATATATATATATATATGTAAGAGGTGAGTTGCTTTATAGAAATACTAGAATTTAGCCTAGCTAGTACCAGTTGAGATCACAAAAGAGGGATCTCATCCCCATTTATTTAGAACTACATTTGATTTGCTTCGTTACGTGGACATGTAGTTGCCCTCCACCATCAATAGGTTGTTACGGACTTTTGTGGGAATGTTTGGTATTACTTCATTTGATTCTTGTGTTATTTGATTGTGTGAAAAATATCATATGTTAGTAATCATGTTTAAATAATTAATTAAATCATAAGTGATTTGCAAAAGTTATTCTAATTAGAAATTAAAATAATAATCAATTAAATCAAATCAAAATGATTTAGAACAAATGATCAAATTAAACTAATTCGTTAAAAGTAAAAGTTATATTATTAGATAAATTGATTTAAATAGTTGTGTTAAATTGAAGTTAATAATAATTATGAACAAAATAATCTTCAAAAGATAATTATTATAATAAGAAATTTAAATGAATAGGAAGCTGAAGTGTTTTAAAACAAGAAAAGCTGGAAGGAAACTTGACCGATAGAGCATTTGGAAGTCGAAGAGAACTGTAGAATATGAAAAAAATAATAATAGCTATATTTGGCTTTTGAAGGGGAGAGATGGGAGGATAGGTTACTCTGGTACTGCATCAAAGGATAGTCTTGGAGAGATTGATTAAGCTGGGGTGCAGATCAGGTATGTATTCTTTCATGGAGCTCTGTCAAATCCTATGTCTTAAGGATGCAGGGAATTTATATATATTATCAACTCTTTTCCAAGATACATTTAATCTATCTTTCATTCAATTACCACTTGATCTGCATGACTATTGGTAGATAAACGTATGGTTTGTTTTTCGTCCTTTTATTACGCCATGCTTTGAAGTCTGATGCCATCCTCTTAATTGAATGAGCCGAATTAATATTGGTCACTGCTGCTAAATTATACACCCTTGGTAATGGAGTTGATTTGTAAATCCATTTGTACTAATTGGCTGCCTCTTGCAACTGTACGTTGGCGATTGAATTACAACACTAGAAGTCTCAGATTTGTTATTTTGCATGTTATCCTCGTAGCAAGCCCCGATAAAAGCTTTGGGTCTATGTGTCCCTCAAATCTTTTAGCATATCTTATTGATCTTTTTCATTGCCTGGACCGAGTGGTGTTTTTCCCTAATTGCTTGAGTATCTAGCTGTTTCCGTTACTCTTTTCTTTTAGCAACTGCAAATAAGTGAAGATACGTTCTGGTATGAAAACCTATCATTCCGAGTTTTAATCTAAAAATAGGTGTTGATATGATTAGGAATAGATTCGCTTTATCCTCCTTGTCACTTTGCTTTGTCTCATGAAATTTCCTCCATCATTTATCTTCAATGGATGCGCATACCTTGCTCCTTAGCTCTCATTTTGGCACGAGCATGAAGGGTAGACATGCGCGCGTAATGATCAACTATATATGTATTGCAATAAGGGCTACTGTTGTGTGAGCTGTGCACAGCCCCATTCACTAAATTTGAGTGGCTGCATACCCTTAGAACACAGGCAAAGCTTACAATGGTTAGGTGCGTACCTGAGTGCGTCTTTCAATCAAAGATTTTGAGAGCTTTCTAGTGGTCGTGGTGAAGTTTATTTTCTAATTTTCAAACTTAAGCGCGCCTCTGGAAACTCACCAGCAAACATGAATGTGTTTAGTTCAAAAAGGAAAAGTTGTACATTAATTCTCCTTCTCTTAAGTCACGTTCTTGCACCTCATCTTTCTTTTTTTCCCTTTAGTCTTGCAGATAACATTTGAGATTTGATGATAATGCAAGTAGATGGCGATATTTCCAAATTCCAATATTCACTTTCTAATATACTTGGCAACCTGTCACAGTTTTAGCATTTAGAGTTGAGGCATTGTACATAATTAAATAGCCTCCCTGAAACCATTGAACACCTTTCTCAGCTATAAATTTTAGACTTACAAAGTGTAGTAACCTGTCTGAGCTGTGGCATTCGAATTTTATAAATATTCTTGTAAGTATAACCCTCGGTGGAATATTTATAATGTTTATTTGTTATGTTGAGCTAAGCTTCCGTCAATGTTAAAATACGTGTATATATTTAGAGGTAGGGGTAAGATGTATAAGGATTATTTGTGTCTATGACTGGTTTTGAAGATAAGTGAATTAAGGAATAGGGAAGCAATTTTGGAGTTAATAATTGTTAATGTATATACTTATGAATGTATGGGACTAATAAAGTAAATAAGGCTATATTTAGTTTGAAAATGGTTACTTAAATAAATATAAACAAAGTTAAGTTTCCTTGACACTGAAAATTGAATGAAGGTTATTTCCGTTATTAAATGATTAGCAAATTGTCTAAGAAGATTAAGAAATTTAGGATATTATTATTGTCACAACTATTATGGATTATTCTTTGTTAATTTGTAGGTGAATATTGTTATTTTATAACCTTTAGAGTAGAATGGTAAGATTAGTGTGCAAGCTAAATAACTGGAAATTGTATTAAGATTGTCTCAAATATTATTATTCGAGAGAAATAATCCTTTAATTTAATTATGAGATTAATGATAAGGAATATTACTGATTATTGTATCTAATTTAAATGGAAAGGTAGGTTGAAAATATTAACTTGGGATTTCTTTTAATATAGTGGAAATTAAAATATGAAGTACATATTTACTTCTTCTTATATGTTCTCTTATTTGGTGTTCTAATTTTATAGTATTAATTTGGTGATATCTTTTAATTCCTTTATAATTCTTTTAGTTTATGAATTAAATAAACATTGTCTTAATATCCAACTCCTCTCATCTTATAGAAGCATACTAGGAACAATGATTCTCTTATTTGCATATTCTTGAAACCATGCGTAAATTAGGAGCAATGATTCCAGGAGATGTTGGTCAACTAGGAAATATGTTCAAATAACTCCCTTAGCTGTTTTAAATGAACTCTTATTATGGTCATTGTTTATTTAAGGGTAATTTGGTGTATCCTTTTTGTGGCCCCTCTTTGGAATTATTTGGCTTTAGAAGTGATTTCATTCCATTGGGTTCGTGACCTTTTTGAGTGATTTGTCTCATTGTGACTTTTCTTGAGTTGACGTGAGTTGGGGATCTTCTTTAAGTTAAATTGTGTTGCTATTCGTTTAACCTTACATGGTGAATTCTTGGTTTGTTTTGAGTTGTGGGGGTCTTATTAATTGATTTTGTGGTGGAGTATTTTGGATACTAATGTGATGCTTGGTTGTGATAAGTTTATGCTTCTTGTTGTATGCAATCTTTCCACTTGTATTATTTTGGTGAAATATTAAATTATATTGTTGTTATATTTGTTGATTTTGTCAAAGGTCACTTGTTTACCAACTGTACGGGTATCTTGTGAGGAGGAAATTAAGGTCTCCCTTGGATGCCTGGTTGCATGCTTTACCCTTTGTTGTTGAAGGATTGTTTCTGGATGGTTCCATGTCGGTGTGAATGCTTTGGAGACTAATTTTGATTCATGGAATCCTTTGTCATTTAATTTGTGTTGCAATGTAATTGGGAACTCTTATTGTTTTGTCTTACCCTCGTTGGTGAGTTCTTGAGTATTTGATTTGTTTTTTTGGCTTCCAGAGGCGAGGGAAATCTTGTTGTCTCGTTTGTTGATCTTAATTTGGTTTATTTACTCATTATATTTAAATTGAAAATAGTTCTTGTGGCCTTGCAATTATTGTTGTTAGTTCTTTGATGGGGAAACCCTAGTGTAAACTTTATGAGAATTTTCCAGAGGCTTATTTTTATTGTTGATGTCTCTCCTTTTATATGCCCTTGAAGTGGCAAGTGTTTTGGTATCAGGATTTTGAAAGGGTTGTACGAAACTTTGTGAGACTCTGATTTTGTATTTGTTAGCGAGATGGGTAATGCCTCGCATACTTTTATGTTGTGATTCTTTGTTCAAATTATGATGGTACAACCCTTGTTTTTTTTTTTTATGTTGTTGGGTCTCTAGGGAGAGTGGCTCCTCGTGGGGGCCGACGCCCCGTTTAAGGGGAAGGGCACAAGATAACCCACGAGTGAGTTAGTAATCAAGTGAAAACCTAATAATTAACTTAGGAGGGTTGGGTAGTAATATCATTATAAGATAAAAAAATGGATACCTCGTCTTCATTAGCGCTTCCGTAGGCTAATGGAAGGCTAAGAAGGCCGTGGTTGGCAAGGTCGTGACCTCGTCTTCACGAGAGGTCTACGGCTCCGCATGAGTCACCCTATGGACCAGCGCCTCCAATTGGGAGGAAGGGCACAGGACAGCCATAGATGGGACCGGCGCCTCCAGTTGGGAGGAAGAGCACAGGACAACCCATGTAGGACTATGCGATGACACTCTTCCCTAGTTGCCCAGGTGTTTTTACTTTATTGTGTTCCTTTGGAAGTATGTTATGTGAGTTGGTTTAGATTGTTGTTGAATGAACTTATATTGATTTATGAAGTATTGCTTTGATACATCTTTGGTGTACTTTGTGGTCTTGTATGATTCCATTGATATTTGACTTATGACCTTGTACTTTTATGGTACTGTGTTATGATGTTATTATATTGTTTAATTGCAATTTGGATTTGTATTATGTTTATTAATTTAGTTTGATTTGGAAGTGTTTCAAGATCATCCTTTGGTTACTGGTCATTGCTTTATGTGATGAGATTTATGACTTTAAGTTATTATGTTGACTCTTGGATGTTGTTGATTATATCATTGTAATCCTTGAGTTTTATGATACTTTTGTATGGCGTTGAGTTTTGTGGTTCCCTGTTTGGATGTTCTTGGTTGAGACTCTTTCTTGTCAGCTCCTTAGCACGGGGGGTGGGTCTTCTGACTCACGTGGTCGGGTGGAATGTGCTAAGCACCCCATTGGGTCCCCAGTCGAGGATCGAGAGGTGCGGATTGGTGCTAGTTGCGGCGACTCTAGAGTTGTATCCATCTTGGAGCCAGTTATGATACTGTGTATTCATCTATTCATTTGTATCATGTTATCTTGTGTATGGTTTCCATTTATGTTTGGAAACACTTTTGTATTATTGTACATCTTGAATATTGTATTGTAATGTAATGTTAAACTCGGTGAGGATATTGGTCATGGTAGTTGTTATTCAATGTGTTAAGTTAATCATGCATATTTTGTATTTACGTACACAGATGGTTTCTTATCAATGATTTTCATGTATGTGTTATATTTGTTAATGTTTATATCTTTGGTTTTTATTATTGTCGTTGTGTGGATCTAAGTCGCGTAATGACTCCTCGTGTACCCCAAGGGATGTATGTGTTAGAGAATCTACTTAAATGAAATTTATGTCATGACTTAATGTGTATTACATGTATGTTATGTTAATTTAAAAAAAATAAAATTGTGCAGTAATTATTATTTAGTTGTCCTTTGGGGTTCACACAGCGGGGTGTTACATTATTTCAATCATATTCTAGGTGCTTGAATGTTATTGTGAATTTATTTTGAAGGTGGTTGGATGCTACTTTATTAGTGGTATCAGATCTAGTGTTCTTGAGTGTGTAGGAAAAAGTGTTGACTAGAGGCAATTTGTCCCAGGACCTGTGGTGGTGTGTGTGTGTGCGCTTTGTGTGTAAATAGATCACCGAATGTGAGGTAGTTTACTTGCAAAGATCTTGAGGATTTGAAGATTTGTGTTGAGACTTTATGAGGCCTTGAAAATTCCAAAGAAGAAAGACAATATTTTTCTATAGTTGTATATGCAGATGAATAGGATGGAGAAAATATTGTAGAAGTATGCTTTGAGGAAGGTATAGAGAAAGAGAGTGAGAAGGGAGAGAAAAGTGTAGTAGAGGTTGAGAGGAAAAAAAGGTTCAACAATTGAATATGAAGAATATGTTGCGACAATGATTGAGGAAGTGAAAGAAGTGAGAAGTGAAGAGAAGAAAGTAGAATAGGGTCTTAAAAATGAGAACAATGAAGATGCAATTGTGGAACTTGAAGTTGTGGCGATGAAGTGCAAGGATGTTGTAGCAAATGGAAAAGATGAAGATGATTTGTTGTAAAAAGAAGAATGGATGGAAAATATTATTGTTGTAGCAAAGGGTGAAGAAAAATATGTTGGGGCAACAAAAGAGAATGAGGTGAGTGTAGAAAAAAATGAGCTTAATTTTCCTTTATTTGCAAAGATAAACGTAGAGGATGTAGTTGCAAATTCGTGTATGGATAGTACATATTTTCATGTAGTAATTGTAGATGATGGTGTGGGAGGAACTTGGTGGAGGTGGTTGATTTATGGTGGGTTGGATCCCACGAGGAAGGAAAGGAGGGGAGAAGAGATGTGGTGAAGGAAAATGATGTATGGTGGATGTGAGTCCACGAGAGGAAGGAGGAATAAGGAGCACACTTGGTGGAGGAGGACAATAAGTGTCCAAGCTAAGTGCTAGAAGAGGCAAAGGAAGAAATTATTTCTATCTAAATCAATGATGGAGTTTGTTGAAGGTTGTTTACAACCTAAAAGGATGGTCCTACCATTCAACTCCATTTTGTGAGACAAAGCTCTCAAAAATTTTCTATCATGGGTGTATGATGTAGGAGCATCCACAGTTGAATGGAAATCTTGCATCAATAAAAAAAATATTTAATTTTGTGTTGATTTTATTTTAATAATGTTTTGTTGAATAAGATTGCAATATTAATCCAAAAATATTTATTAAATAAATTGGCTTAATTATTATGCAAATGGTGTAGTGGAAGGTGGTGAAGGGTGTAGTTTCCAAATTGGAGATTGAGGAGGGAAAAATCATGGCATGGATTTTTGGGAGTTGCAACTTGTGACAACTCATTAATGTTCCTAAAATGTAGCTGTGGAGAATCTAGGCACTCATATTGAGTGATTGTCTTTTTCTAATTTGGGTCTCTATTTTTTAGGAGTGGGAATCCAAGTTGTCACTTAAACTTGGAAATTTCCAAGAAGTGGATTTGAAGATGCTTTTGAGAATTTAATTTTTATTTTAATATATTTATGATGATTTTTCCATGCTATACATGGTAGATGGGAGTGATAGTAAAAGGAGGTTGTGGTTGATTTGTTGAAGGGGGAGACTTGACAATTTTTAGATTGTCATTTTATAGAATTTGGAGGAAAGTTTTTGGGTGTAGCTCTCGGGGAAGGGGCCAAAAATCCATTATTTATGTAGGTTTTGGAGGTGATATATGTACAACATCAAACAAAGATGGATATTGTAGGTTAGTGCTGTAGTGGTTGCTAGGGCAAAGATTGCAGATTGGAGAGCTTGTTTCACAGTTCAGGGAATTGACTTGAGGAAAGAGGATTTATAGATTGTATGTGATGTATGTTGTTATATTGTAGGTTTAAACCTATTATTTGATAGTTTTTCATCAACCCATATGGCTAGAAAGCATATGCAATCTGATTTCAATAAGTTGTGAAGCATTTTATGCATATTTAAATAGTGAAGCTTAAGATTGTTGCAACATATTTTTGTGTTTATTTCAATCATATTTAGGGTGCTTGAATTTTGTTGTTAGTTTATTTTGAAGGTGGTTAGATGCTACTTCATTAGAGGTATCATAGCTAGTGTTCTTGAGTGTGCAGGTAGAAGCGTTGATTGAAAGTAGTTTGCATCAAGACCTATGGTGGTGTGTGTGTGATTTGTGTGTAAACAAGATTGTCGAACATGAGGTAGTTTATATGTGAAGAAATTGAGGATTTGAAGATTTGTGTTGATCCTTTTTCAGGCCTTGTAAATGCCAAAGAAGGAAAAAAAATCATAGTTGTGTATGCAAGTGAATAGGATGGAGAAAATGTTGCATAAGTATGCTTTGTGGAAGGCATAAAGAAAGAGAGTGAGAAGGAAGAGAAAAGTGTAGCAAAGTTTGAGAGGCAAAAAGAAGGTGCAACAATTAAAGATGAAGATGTTGCAACAATAATTGAGGAAGTGAAAGAAGTGAGAAGCGAAGAGAAGAATGTATAAGAGAATTCCAAAAATGAGAACAAAGAAGATGCATATGTGGAACTTGAAGTTACAGTAATGGAGTGCAAGGATATTGTAGTGAATGGCAAAGATGAAGATGATTTGTTGGAAAAAGAAGAAGAATGGATGGAAAATATTATTGTTGTAGCAAAAGATGAAGAAAAATATGTTGGGGCAGCAAAAGAGAATGAGGTAAATGTAGAAAATTTTGAGTTTAGTTTACCTTTATTTGCAAAGATGAACGTAGATGATGTAGTTGCAAATTGATGTATGGATAGTACATATTTGTATGTAGAAGTTGTAGATAATTGTGTAGGAGGAACATGGTGGAGGTGGCCAATTTATAGTGGGTTGAATCCCACAAAGAAGCAAAGGAGGGAAGAAGAGATGTGGCAAAGGAGGATGGTCTATGGTGGATGTGAGTCCATGAGAGGAAGGAGGAATAAGGAGCACACTTGGTGGAGGAGGATGACAAGTGTCTGAGCTAAGTGTTGGAAGAGGCAAAGGAAGAAATAATTTCTATCTAAATCAGTGATGGAGTTTGTTGAAGGTTGTTTACAACCTGAAAGGATGGTCCTACCATTCAACTCCATTTTGTGAGATCAAGCTCACAAATTTTTCTACCTTGGGTGTTTGATGTAGGAGCATCCACGATTGAATGGAAGTCTTCCATCAACAAAAAAAAATGTTAAATTTTATGTTGATTTGATTTTAATAATATTTTGTTGAATAAGATTGCAATATTAATCCAAAAATATTTATTAAATAAATTGGCTTAATTATTGTGCAAATGGTGTAGTGGAAGATGGTGAAGAGTGTAGTTTCCAAATTAGAAATTCAAGAGGGAAAAATCATGGTGTGGATTTTTGGGAGTTACAACTTGTGAAAACTATTAATGTTCCTAAAATGTAGCAGTGGAGAATCTAGGCACCCATATTGAGTGATTGCCTTTTTCAAATTTGGATCCCTATTTTTTAGGAGTGGGAATCCAAGTTATCACCTAAACTTGGAAATTTCCAAGAAGTGGATAAATGAAGATGCTTTTTGAGCATTTAATATTTTATTTTAATATATTTATGATGGGTTTTCCATGCTGGGCGTGGTAGACGAGAGTGATAGCAAAAGGAGGTTGTGGTTGATTTGGTGAAGGGGGAGACTTAACAATTTTTAGATTGTCATTTTCTAGAATTTGGAGGAGAGTTTTTAGGTGTAGCTCTTAAGAAATGGGCCCAAAATCCATTATTGTTTTAGGGTTTGGAGCTGATATACAACATCAAACAAAGTTGGATATTGCAATTTATTGCAGCAGTGGTTGGCAGAGTGAAGATTACAGATTGGAGAGCTTGTTTCACAGTTTAGGGAGTTGATTTGAGGAAAGAGGATTTGTAGATTGTATCTGATGTTGTATGTTGTTATATTACAGGTTTAAACCTATTATTTGATAGTTTTTCATCAGCCCATATGGTTGGAAAACATATGTAATCTGATTTCAATAAGTTGTGAAGCATTTGATGCATATTTAAATAGTGAAGCTTAAGATTGTTGTAGCAGATTTTTGTGTTTATTTCAATCATATTCCAGGTGCTTGAATGTTGTTGTGAGTTTATTTTGAAGTTGGCTAGATGCTACTTAATTAGTTTTTCAAAGTGTCTTAAGAACCAAAATCCATGTTATTTGATAGCATGAATACACACATGGAGTCATTTGGTATGAAGGTGTGTTAGTAAGTGTTCAACACATATTATTATGTTTACTAAATTATATTATTTATATCTACCTTATTAATTTTCTAGTTGAGGTTGAAATGGTGGGTTTTGGGAGTTACTCCTTGGTTATTTAGTGGTGTTCCTATCTTGAGGTTAGAAGAAGATGTAGTTCTAGTTTGAGGAATTGGTTATCTTGAGAATACTTAGTGGTTGAACCCTATAGTGGTTGTTGGTCTTCTTTTTAATCGTGATTGCATGATCTTGTTGGGTTGTTAAACCCTTAGGAGGGTCATAGTGAGCGACACGATAGTGAAGATTTGAGTTTTTCTCTTATGCTTTATGTTCCATTGCTTCAATTGCAAAGCCTCGTTGTTGGAGGGCTTATACTTTTCAAAGGTAGTATCCTAGATTCTTCCTCTATGAAACCTTATGTTATTCCTAGTCTCATCTTGAGGAGTTAGTGTGATTAGAATTTTTTTGCTTTTTCCAAATGGTACTGAGGAAGAACCTTGTGAGTATGTCGTAGTTGGAAGAGAGACATACTCTTTTTGTGCATGGAGGTGAGGTAGAGTTGCCTCTAGTCTTGTGTTGAGGAAGGGTTAGAAGGATTTTGTGCCTTGTCATTGGTTGTATTAGTAACCAAATGGAGTTCCTAGTCGCTGTGTTAATCCTTGAGTGGGATCATGTTGTCTTGTGGTTTGTTGGACCCAATAGTTGGTTCATACCATTAGTTGCAAGGGAAGTTGGTGAAGGTAGTTTAGTGATCCCTGAAGTGGTTGTGCACCTAATGGTGGGAGCTCACTTAGCTTGTGCACCCCTAGAGTTCTATGTTTTGAGTTTGATACCTAGACTTGGTAAGAATTCTAGAGGATTGATATGTTAGTATGACGTGTATGGAGGATCATGTTTGGAGAAACCAATAATTGGGAAGAATTGATAAAATAATTTATTCACACCTTTTCATTTTATAATGAAAACACAAAAAAATAACACACTAATCAAAATAAAGGAGATCATATTTATACCAGAGGAAATTCAGGAAATAGCAATACCAAAAACTTCCACACTGCATCCTCAATCAGAAGGCATATAGAAATATATAGATTGGCTCGATAAAGAGATTGGATTATTAGAAAGAAGATGTTTCCTAGAACAAAGAGGGATGATGAGGATGTTAATAATATAGACATAGAAATTCAAAAAGGGGAAAGAGAACTAGAATCTCTCACCGAGGCGAAGAAAAAATACTATAACCAACCCATTAAACTAAAAGAAGAAAATATTGCTAAAGAAGGGGATCCTAAATTGGCTAAGATAGGATATTATTGGGATGAAAAATGGGTGGAAAAGTTGCAGAAATGTTATCTGAATTTGACGAAGTTTTTCCTCGAAAGTTTATAGATTTAAAAGGAATAAATAAAGAATTAGGTGTTATAAAATATAATTGAAAGAGGGAGCTAAATGATTAAAAAAATCTCTACTGATTAAACCCTAATATGAAGAAGAAAGTAAAAATAGAAATAGATAAAATGTTAGAGGTTGGGATAGTCAAACTAGTGGGAGATGCAGATTGGATTAGTCCCATGATAATCTAGAAAAAGAAGATAGGAGAAACAAGGATTTTCATCAACTTTAGATAATTGAATAAAGCATGCATCCATGACCCGTTTCCAACATCATTTATAGAAGAAATTTTGGAATCACTAGTAGGGAGGGAAATATACTCATTTAATGGATTTTTAGGATATCACCAAGTGAGAATAAGTGAAGAATACTAGCCAAAAATAATATTTATACCAAAAGGGGAGTCATACATGTATACAGTGATGCCATTCGACTTGAAAAATGCACCTGTGGTATTTAACAAGATTATGATAAATACTTTTAAAGACTTTATACATGACTTCCTGGAGGTATATTTGGATGATATGATATTATATGGCTTGGTAAAATATCACATCCAAGTGCTTAGGATGATGCTTACTAGATGCAAAAGCATGCAGATCACACTAAATTTGAAAAAAATGTGCATTTGTGGTACCATATGGCACATTATTAGGTCATATCATATGAAAAGAAGGGTAGATGGTAGACCCTATGAAAGTTGCATTAATAATGACACTACCAACACCAAAAACACATTTTGAAGTAAAAACCTTTTTGGGTTACACAAAATATCACCACAAGTTTATAAAGGAGTATGCTAGAATAGCTACACCTACAGAAGAACTATTCAAAAATAAATTTGGTTGAAGCATTGATTGGACTGAGGAATATCAACAAGCATTTGACACCCTAAAAACCACTATGAAAGCACCAATAATCATATTCTTAGATTGGACCACACCCTCCCATGTCCATGTAGATGCCTTAAAAATTGCCATAGGAGTAGTATTAGCTCAACCTAAGGAGAACAAAGATCACCCTATAGCATTCACAAGTAGGAAAATTTCTAAGGAAGAAAAAAATTATACCACCATTGAGAGAGAAGCATTAGCTATGGTCTATACACTACAAAAATTTAAGTATTACCTTCTATCAACACCATTTACATTCTTCAAAGACCATGAACCACTGAAATACCTACTCAATAGGTTGGTCATCCAAGGGAGAATATATTGTTGGCTACTCCTTTTTTAGGAATTCAATTATAAGATAATGGTGAAACCTTGAAAACACAATCAAGGACCAAGCTACCTATCAAGGATAGAGATAGGAGAAGAACCGATGCAAGTACAAGGATGGGGGTTTTGTCAAACAACCCATCCAAGCATCCATAGCTTAAAATGCATTCTTGTTCCATAATCATAAGCATATGCAAATACAAATCCAAGGAAAATATTTTCAAATCTTCAATTCCAAGAACACATTGAGAAAATCAAATCCTCCTTGCAACAATCCTACAAGCAAGAATGCCTTCAACTTATTATAAATCTGATTTACAAGACTCAGAAATTAACTACAAACATTATCAAAACAACAACAACATCACCTCTCCAACTTCTAAGCATATAGAATGGGGTGCCCAGATGCTCTCCTTCACACTTCTACTTGCTTTTTTTCCTCTCTTTTTCTGTCCTAGAGCTTCTAAAATCACCACTTTCTATCTATCATTATTCCCTCATTCGTTTGAATCTTCTAAAACTGTTTCTGGGTTTTATGTGTCTCCTTCCCAAATTTCTAAAACATTTTGAATTTTTCCATTTTGGTATGATATAAGAAAGTTATTCCCAATTTACTGAGATTGGGTCTCATAGTTACGACCCAAACAATCTTCCTCTCCCCAAAAATTCCATTCAAACCTCTAGAATGCTCATTACTCCTTCTTGGATGTGGGTTTTCCTCTTTCATATATGTGCATTCAATTGTAATTCATAATTGGTCTTCTAACCTCACAACCCACTCTCTCCACCTCCCCCAACACCCTACATTCCAATCTTGCAACAAAATACAAATTCAAATTTTCAAAGTGGAGTTATAGAGCATATTGATTGCCCACTCTAAGCTTGGGTGTGGGATTTCCTTTTTGGAAAATTAACATATTTCAACAATTTTAAAACAATTTAAAAATGAATTAATTAAACAATTTAATTTTCCCACAATCCGTCACCAAATTTTACTATGCTGGAGGAGTTGAGAATTTCAATAATTTGTGTCTACAACCAAAAATAAAAATAAAACACAAGCATAAAAGTTTAAAATATTTTTGGTTGTGCAGGATTGCTTGGTACCCCACATCATATAGGAGGACTACTAAGTTGACACCATTTCAATTGGTCTATGTGATTATGTGGTAGTTACAATGAAATTCATAATCTCGAATTTACATGCCACACTAACTTTGCGGTTGGATAATGATGAATCCTTAGTGCAAAGAATAGAAGAATTAGAAAATTAGATGAGGATAGATTCACTGCATTATATAATCAAAAGGTAGAGTGACAAAGATAAAAGGCTTGGCATGATAGGAACCTCTACACAAAAACTTTTCAAATAGGGGACCTAGTATTAATTTACAATAGTAAATTTAAAAAGCAAGGAAATCTAAGGTAAGGTGGCTAGGACCATACTCTATTTATGAAATTGTAGACTCAAGGGTACTAAGATTAAAGAGATTAGATGACAATAAACTCACATGGTATGTGAATAGTGCTAGAATTAAACACTACCACCTACCCAAGGGATAAAACTATAAAGTTTGAAAGACACAAATTGTACATTATGTAAAATATGTAACATAGATCTCTAAAGAATAAAAATCAAACCTTTAACAAACACAAATTTCAAACAGCTAAAAAACCCATGAAAGATAATGAGAAAGCAATATCAATGTGAATACAAAAGACAAGGCTATTCAAATCCCCTATAGCTCCACCTAATTCACTTTAAATTCCAAATCCTTATACTAACTTGAGCAAAGGGTAGACACTCTAATGGGAGGACAACAAGAAGAGATTGCTAAGTTATAGGAGGAAACGAAAAAAATCACAAAGACACTCTTGGACTCAATCCTAGAAGAAGAAAAAGCTAAGAAACAACCATCATCTTCTCCAACAAGAATTCCACCACACATACATGCAAAAGAGGAAAAAAAAATAAGAAGAAGAGGGGACAACCACATTAGTTTCACCCATACAATCTGTCAATTTTTTTTTGGCACAACAAAAGAAAATTTAACCAACACCAATTCCTCAACTCATACACCTTCCAATAATGGGCTCATAGGTTAATCTGGTGAACATCTCCCCATTAAAAAATTTACAAATGGGAGACATTTTCCATGCTAGTGCCAAGGAAGAGATCTTACAACATGTGGATAATACAGAGCAATTAGAAGAAGCAGTATAAAATTTGTAAAGATCCCTTCCATAAATATAAAGGGACACTTCCCTTCCACTACCACATCAATTCAAATAGCTAGTGGATGGCCACCAAGTATACCTAAAGGCACAAAAAGAGAAAATCAGACAAGAGGCCTAGCAAGAGATTTTTAAAAAGAACACAAAAGAGGCTACCAAATGATGTGTACCAGACCACTCACAACTAGAGAAGCAATTAAATAATATACAACACAATATATTAGAGGCTAATGTCCTCTATCAATTCTATCTTCAATGGCCTACCCTTACAAAAGCACTTAAAGACCAAATAACACAACTAGAAGGCTAGATAATACAAGGTACAACATCATATGATCCATTGAAAGATATGGATGGAGCAATAAGGACCCAACTAGAAAACACACATACTTAGTTGTAGCAGCTACAAGATCAAAGAGAGAGCATTAAGATACAAGTGAAACAATTTTGAGAAATAGTGAGCATCAAAATTACACATTTATGTAGAGTGATAGGAGAGGTTAGAGCTACTGAACAAAAAATCCAAATCCCTAATTTGTGCCCTTAGTTATGGATTTCTCTTATGGACAGGTTTAACTAGAAGTTGGATGGTTGGAAAGGGGCTCTCTTGAGTCAAGCTGGTAAAGTTCTGTTACTTAAGGCTTCTCTTCAAAATTTGCCTGTTTATGCCCTTAGTTTGTTTAAGATTCCTACCAAGTTTGTTGAGATCATTGATAAGATTCACAAATGCTTCCTTTGGTCGGGGGTTGAGGAGAAGAAGAGGATTCTGTTGGTTGCTTGGGAGAATGTGTGTAGGCCTAAGAAGTTTGGGGGTCTTGGCTTGAGGAATATTAGAGTGTTTAACAATACCCTTTTGGCGAAGCAGGTTTGGAGAAATTTTGCGGATACTCGTGAATGGAATACTATCTGGAATAGTAAATACTTGTGAGGTATTGACTCTTTTAAATATTTTCTTAGTTCTCAGAATCTCCCCATTGGTTCTTCCCTTTGGAACAACACCATTAAGGCCAGGGACCTTGCTGGTAAAGAGGCTGGTTGGAAACTAGGAGATGACAAGAGAATCTGATTCTGGGAAGACCAGTGGATTGGTAATGATCGCTTGTGTAATATCCCAACCTTTGGGATTCATATGGAGGACTGTAAATCCAGGTTTGGTTTTTTGGTCAGGGATTATTGGAGGAATAACAAGTGGGTTGATATTTCCTTAATTAGTCTGGATCTCTAGCCTTTGCAGGCTCTTCTTAATTCGGTCAGGCTCAGTTCGCAGGGTCGGGAGGACTCTTTGGTTTGGAAGTTGACCTCCTCAGGGATGTACTCTATCTCTTATGTGGTGGCCTCTTGTTATTCTAGCCTCCACTCCCCTACCTGGGCTAAGGTGTGGGTGCACAACCTTACTCTGAAAGTTAACATGTTTGTGTGGATTCTCCTTCAAAACAAACTGTTGACTAATGATAATCTTTGTAAGAGGGGTTTCTCCTTTCCTAATAGGTGTTATTTGTGTTGTGTGGAGGTGGAGACTTCCTCACATCTTTTTCTCCTTTTTCCTTTTGTTCATGCTATTTGGGGTAGGATTCTGCAAATGTGGGATCTTAGCTGGGTTTTTCTTGGAACTATCTTGGATTTTTATAACTAGTGGAAGTCCCTTCAAAGAATCGGGTGTTGAATTTTCTTTGGAACTATATCTTCCCTCACCTTGCTTGGGGCATTTGGAAAGAGTGTAATAACATAATTTCCAGGGATGTGGCTCTTTCGAAGGACGTGGTCTTTGGAAATATTATAAGAGCTGTAGGTGAAAACTTTAACTTGCTCAATAACAAGAACAAAAGTAAAGGTAAGGTCAGCTTTCAAGAGTATGAGATCAGAGTGGTGGGAGATTGGAAGATTAATGTGGACATGTCCAAAATTTCCAAGCTTACGAAGGGACCTAGAGATGGTATCTTTTGGAGTCTCCCTCCTCTTGGTTGGGTTAAAATCAATTTTGATGGCATGGCCAAGGGAAATCCTGGGCCTGCTGGGAATGGAGGTGTGATAAGGGATGAGAATGGTTTCTTTATTGTAGCAATTGCACTCCCCTTAGGCACTCAGACCAACCACGTGGCAAAAGCTACTGGAGTGTATCAGGTCTTGAAGCTGGCTAGCCTATTGAATTTAAAAAATGTTTGGATTGAAGGGGATTTGAATAATATAATTCAATGCTTAAAGGGACTTCAAAAAATTTCTTGGACTATAGAGAATTGGTTAGACCTTTCAAATGAAATTATTAATAATCTTGAGAAAAGTTATATCTCACATGCTTTTACGGAAATAAATACGGTGGAAATTTTTTTTGCTAATAAGGGAGTTAAAGCTAAGGAAATGATTATGTGGTAGAGGTATGATGAGTTGGAGGCTGATGTCAAGGCCTTAATCGCGTATGACCGTGTTCACAGGAAGGTGAAATTCCTCATTCCCCTGAATGATAGCTAAGTGTCCTTTACTATAGTCTTGGGACTGCGAATTAATCATCACTCATAGTTGGTTGAAGTGTAATTATCTTTTATACCGTTTGAGTGATGTGAGCATTGCATGCTTTCTGAGCATTCTCGGTGTTTGTGATTTTGGGCTTCTAGAATCTTCGGTTCTTGCCTGCAAGACAACCAATATGGGTGGCAAGAGCTGTAGGGTGGAATTGATGAGTAGTGAACATCTAAGGAATAATCCGAAGCTCTGGGCGAAGCTGGAGAAAGGTGGCATTATTGTTTTCATTGAGAAATTCCATGGCTGGGATCCAAAGGTTACTAGGGTCTTTGCCAAAGGTTGGAAGGATGGTGAGATAAATTTTTTTGGCAGACAAGTGGTCATTAATGAGCAGTTAGTTGCTAAGGTTACGATCCTCTCTATGGATGGTATTAAGTTCTACAGGGACATAAAGCTTTCTGACCGGGCGGTCAATAAATTTCCAAAGTCAGAGGTTGAGAGGGAGGATTTGTGAAGGACTACTAGAAGTTATTACGACTTAGAGAGGATTGTCTTGCATTGGAGGAGGGTCTTGAATGTGCTAATGGAGTACGTCACTCTGGATGGCCACTACACTAGAGTCTTTGGGTATCATTTCATTCTCCTCAACCATTTTAGGCATCAGGTTAGGGTTTCACTTCCTTTCTATCTTGCCTCATCTCTGAATGCCAGTTTGCAGAACCATAGACAGAACCCTACTAGGCATTCCATTCTCCACAAAGGCTTGCTTGTTCTTATTTATGATCACTTTAAAGCCATGCCGGCTCTATCCCACCAGACTTCCTCTTCTAAAGATAGGGTAGCTATTAAGGGGAAAGGGAAATATAGTGATTCTCCCCAGAAGAAGGGTAAGAAAAAGGTTTCAGAGGATCCCTCCTATGAAGTAAATGACGAGGACTCGTAGTTAGATTCGTCGTCTGAGTATTCCAGCTACCCTGCTACCGAAAGAGATGAGAGGCCCCGTTTTCCTATGGATCTCAAAGCTGAGGATCACTACTTCAAGGAGGAATGAGAATTTCCTACTGATATTCTTGCTATAGCCCACAATGGGTCGGTGGATTTTTTTAGGTTAATTAGATGGGTGTTCTTTCAAATTAAGTAGATTAAACTGAACCAGAGAGCCATGAGCAGTAAAATGGAGAAAGATGATGACAATAATAACAGAGGTAGTGTTAGGGCCACTGATTTATGGACGGAGGATGAGAAGAAATATATGGTTGAATGCCTCAAGAAAACTGTTGATGAGTTATAGAATTATAAAAGCAACCATGAAGGCAAGCAGTCTGAGATGGATGAGCAGCTGAGGAACATCAAAGATTCTCTCCACAAAGTGTTGGTTATGAGCCATAAGATCTTGAAATCCACTGCTAAGACCATGAATACCATGGTGGAGAACTTAGAAAATGCGTATCATATTAGGACTGCTGTGTTTGTTGATGTGGACAAAGAGGAAGGTTAGCTGGATAGTGGGGGGTCGAGCAATAGGACTAGAGCGAACTTGAAAAGGAAGGCAGATCAGGCTTTAGTGAATATCCAGGAGATCAAGAAGTCTACGCTTAATATGAACAAATTGGAGCAGGAGGTAGCGAAGATCCTAAGGAATCTGGCCTAGTGGCCAGTTGTTTTGTGGTTTTTTGTTGGTTTTTTGCTGTGCTGCCTTGGTTTCTTTTGTTTTCTTCTTTGTGGGAAACGTTTTGTTTTTTGGCTGGGCTCTGTTAATTCTCTATCTCTCACTTTCGTTCTATTAAGGGTTTTGAGATCCCTCTAAAACCTGTTTGTTCCTTTATCAAAAACTATTTTTTATGCAAATTCCTTGTTTTGAATTGGGAGTAATTTTCAACTTAAGTATTATTTAACTTATTAAAAAATAAGAATAATAATCACTTAACTATTTTATTTATTTATTTACTTTAATTATTATTAATTTTACTATCCACTATTTCATTATGATATTTATTTATTTATTCTCATTTTTTATCAATGAAAAAGGCTTTAAGGAACAATATCCCATATATTAATATTAAAGATATTTACAAAATTAGTAACTATATAAGATGGCCTTGACAACTACATACCAAAATTGACATCTTCATTGAAGGGTCAAAGATGTTACATGTCAAAATTGGGCATTATTAGAAAGTCCAAAACAACCATATATTCACATATCTTATACATCAACTTAGACTATAAGTTAAATATTAAGTACATATGATATATTCATTTTCCTTTTATAAAAAAATATATCTACATTCTGGATGGCACCAATAGAAAGGAGTTGATAAGAACAATTGGGAAACATAATTTCCTCATCTAATTTAATCTCTGAGCAATCAACAAGTGCAAAAGACCAATCCACAATGCCACCAAATGATACACCAACAATGTATTTGAGGAAATATAAGCCCCAATGAGGTTTGTGACATCTTGCTTCTATCTTTTCATCCAAAACCTCAATTATAAAAGGGACCCACAAGCCATTGAAAGAGGGGAAATTGCATGCCAAACCCTAGAGTCACTTTGGAACCCATCACCTTCTCCAATATACATTTCAACCCCATTCACCATTTGGGCCTTATGAGGGTCGTGTTCACCCATACCACTACCAATTTATCTTCCCCTAGATCAAGCATGGTATCCATGGAATGAGATATAATGACATAATTAACCCTAAACTTGGAAGCCGATTTCATGAAGGTATCCCCCAATACTGTAATGCCCCGTCTTAATAACCTAAGAATGTTGCAATTATGTATAAAGGTGTAATAATTTTTTTTAAAGTTTAATTATTAAGTTAATTAGTTGCATACATTCATTAAGCTATGCGACGTTACACTACTTTGAGTTTCCATAAGTGACTTAAGTATTTTGCATTGCACATATTAATTAATAACTTAAAGATAAACATTGCATAACATTGAAATTTCCATTCAAGATAACATAATAAAGTACAAATTTGTTTCATTCATTGCATTTGATAAAATATACAATACTCATCCATCTGATGAGAAAGTTCAATATTAATAGTTACAATTACAAGTGTTCACCTCACAACATTTGAGGGATGTTTTCAAATACAAAGTTTACATTTACAATGAGGAAGTACACATAAGTTTCCAAATGCGAGCTCTCCATCCATGAAGCTCTCGATGCTGAGATCAAAACTAGGGACCCAACGGAGTAAGGTGCACGCTCCACCCAACCATGTGGTACCCAAAGGTCCACCCCCCATGCTAGGAGATAGTAATAAGGTTACCTAGACCTAATCTACTAACCCTAGACACTAGTACACAACAAAGTAATGGTTACATTGCTTCCAGATTTTGACAATTGAATGTTTTACAAATACAAGGTTAACTGTTATTCTAGGTGGAGTGTCATCACAACGTTGCAAAGGTTACCTGGTGTTTCTTCCTAGGTTCCGGCCCCCAATGCTTGGGTTACCCTGGTAACCTCTTACGAAACCCGACCCCATTGCAATTCATTGTGGAATCGAATGTCTTTTAAAGGAACAAGACACCGATTTTCCATTCCAGGCCTTCTCATCTTATACTCAGGACTGAAGTAGCTCAAGAGTCAATAAGTGAGGTATAAGCATCTTGTTAAGAGTTTTAAATCTAACTACTATGTTCTTTAGTTTCCACTAACTTACTAACTCTTTGTAAGTTACCCTGACACCACTTTGTGTGTCGGCCCTTACAAAAAGCCACTCCCCTAAACATAACATATATTTCCTAGTTCTCTATCTAGGGTGGACAAAGTGCACAAGAGATCAATACATAATACCAGAAATACCACAATAAATATTACAATTCCGCTCACAAAAATAAATCCAGTGCACTGCCCAAATTTGTTCATATATAAAAAAACATAGTAAAATTTTATTTCCCCAAGAAATGACCACATCTGGAAGACTTATTAACACATTAAAAATTCCCATTTGCCCAATAAAAGAAAACACGATTTAAAAATAGCAAATCAGAAATTATACACATCTAATTTTTTCGGATTTACTAAATCCAGTCATTAAAAAGAATTAACATAAAATTATAACAATAAAATTGTTACTCTTTTCTCAAATGATTTAAGAATTTGCTTCAAATAAATTATGTTTATAATTTCCTCAATTTCACATGGAAACAAAAACTAATTTTTTTTTTATCAAATGTCCCACATAATTTCCATATATAAATCCCAGAAGTAAATAAAATATTAAATATATATATAAATATATTTTAATTATATATATATATAATATTATTTATATATTTTAATTATGAAATTTTGATTTAAATTATCGATATATATAAAATGAGTCATATCTTTAAAACTCGAATTTTATAATCCAAATCATTGAAATCGCATTGGAATTTTTTTTTTTAAAAAATAAAGTTTTTAAATAGGCCGCAACCCTGTTACGGCGCCATTGGAGAGGTTGTGGCCCTCTCCAGGGCTGCGCCCAGCAGCCATGGGGGGGCTGCACCTCCCCAATGGAAGTGGGATAGGGTTTCGGCCCTCCCACAGCCGAAAAATTAAACTCAAATATTATTTTTTTTTATACGAATTTCATTTGCGAATTACGCCGGCGGAATTAATTCCGTACAGCGAATTATAAATAATATAGATAAGTTTTAAATAAAAAAAAAACAATTTTAACACAATAAACAAAGGTCTTTCACAATCCAATTTAATTAAATATATATAATATATGATATATATACATATACAGGTATATATTCATATATATAATATTCACAGGGTTTTCTGGAAGATTTAAAAGGGTTTTCGTTTTAAACAGAGAGATAACCACGGGGAAATTGGGAAAATAAAAGAATTTTCTTCCGGGTATAGAAATTTTCATACGAAAATAGGGAAAACTTCAAATCTTTCATTAAATATACAGTAACTTTCTTTCCCGAGAATTATAAAAAAAATAAACCTTTCCCAGAGAAAGCATGCTACAGAATTTTACTAAACCAACAATTTCCACAACAAAACACAATTAACAAAATTTCTTGCACAAAACACAGGGATCTAAATAAATCTTAATTTCTTCTCAGAAGCTTTCCTTTTCAAAATTCACAAATTAAAATCTACAGGAAAATACCTGATTTCCTTTGCTAACTGTTGAAGAAATCCTCTATTGCCTCTGTTGCCTAAAGCTTCCAATTTCTTTCCCGAGATCCAATTCCACAATACAACCAAGAACCAGAGATCTTCCAATTCCAAAATAAACCAAAAAGCATATATCAAAATTTTACAGAGCACCCAATTAAAAAAAATTTCCCGTGAATGATAGGATAACCCCTGTAGTTTTTCCCCAGATCCAAATTATCCTCCGTAACAAATTTCCTCAACAAACACCAATTAATGCACTGGCACACATGTCGAGAAGTGGTTGCAAAATATCTTCTTTCACCACTTCTCGGCAATCTTCCAATTTCAAATTTGCATGTAAATAATTTATTTAATTTTAAATTTAAAAATTAAAATTCAAATAGCATACATTTATTTTATTTAATTAAATATACAATTTCCACAATTTATTTAATTTTCAAATATTAAATCTATTTACACACACAATTTTTAAAACAATTTAATTTAATTAATTAATTAATTTAATTAAATAATTTAATCCTTTTAGATCAAACCATTTAACCAAATAAGCTAATTAATTAATTAAATAACAAACACTAATTTCTTCAACATTTATAAATTAATTTAAATATCAGGAAATAAAATATAATAAACTATTATTTAAAATTAACATTTTTCTTTTCAACAAATTTATTCAAACAAAAAAATGACAATACAACCTATGACTTAGAACTAAAACAGACAATGTACTAAGACCGGGATTATAGATTAGACTAGGGTAAACCAAACTACTATCTCCCAATCAACGTATCCATTGAGTCTTGACACGCTCAGACCTGAGTACCCAGGTGGAGTCGATGTCATGTACCTGCAATTCCTGCAACCAAGCAAATAACATGCATATATATATATATATAAATCAAGCATTTAACAGACACACCGTGCGGAGAAAATCACGGATATCACAGGGCACTCGCAAGCGAGTGATGCGATTCCGTTCTCCACACCAATACACTTCACATCAGACTGACAAAATAAATTAACAGTTAGTCCATCATAATCATGTACATATCAATAAACAACTGAAAGTAAACATCTACGCTACCTCAAAGAATAACAAAAATCAAATATCACAGTACAATGTATCATCATGTCACAAAATAAATCCACTATCGCTCAAAACTAACGATCAAAATATCCAAACAAGGTATCATAGACTAATAGTGTGAAAACATAACAGCAGAAAGCATAAGCATAAATGGAGGGGTACTACAAATACCATCTTAATCGCCTACAACAAGACTACTATTGAGTTGGTCTTGAAAATAATCTTTAGTAGCTTTTTTTTTGTGATGGCACCCCTAATGGCACCCCTAAAAGAAATGTGTTGTGACTACATGGCCAGACACATAATAGGCTCCATGAATACACAAATAGTGGAGAAGAGAATTATGAAGCGAACGAACAATACCTAGCCTATTTATAGACCGATCCCATAATAAGTCATAAATGTGTATCACATACCGAATTTAAAATATAACTTAGTAAGGTTATAAAATTTTATATAAATAATTTAATCAAACTATTATGATTATCTACTAGATGTTTTAATATAATTCATATTATATATATTTAATTGTATATATTATATATATGTTTATTTACTATCTATTGTCATCTTATATACATTATATTCTTTTTTAATTTTTCTCTTTTTTTAAATGTAAAATAAAAATAAAAATTTAAACCAAAAAATTAGGCTTGGAAAAATAAAAAAGAGTGTCGAATTCGTAGGGTGCAACTTGTATAGGTTTTGGTCATTTTCAAGCCAATGATATGTGCATACATAGGCCATGTCCCTTATGAGCTTGTTACCTACGTATCATAGGCCACAATCTCATGGTTGTGGCTATAAAAGAATTATAATACATTTTATTTATTTATGAATAAAATAAAATAAAATTTGATATATCTATACAACTTTCAATTTGTTCTAGGAATATAAATAAATTTCTCATAAGTAATTTCTACAACTATAACTATATGAAAATTTCTATTTCTTTTTTTTTTCTCTATTTTACAAAATCAAAATTACTTATGTGTGTGTGTATGAGGGGGAAAAAGGGGATCTATGATCTAAATCACACCTTATCCCATCTAACATTTAGGAACACAAAAATGATTATGAAATACCACTTGGATACTATCCTCAATGGAAGAGCAAGAAAGGTTGATGAAGGTTTTGGTCCCTTTTTGTGTGGTATTGGGGCTGGATCTAATTTAGAAGCAATGGGTGTGATGTAATAATGAACTAGGCTAATGATGCACTTAAAAAAAATTGATGCAATTATAAAAAAATGTAGAACTAAGACACAAAAATAGATTACAGAGAAACAAAGTGCAGAGATAAAAGAACTTGGCATTCAAATCCAAGTTGAATATGGTTGGTTAGGGGCATGGGCACCCTAGACTCAAAATTCCACTTTTCAAGATCTTTGAACAAGTCTTAGTAGGTTACAATTTTTTAGGTCCTTCCTTTAGGGTTTCAGATTCAAAACTTTGTTTGTTGATAAATAATTCACTTTGCCCTAATTTTTTGCAATATGAGACTTGAATATTTGATCTTGCAATTAGGTCTTGAATCTCCTTTCAATTTTGCTTCAAATTTGTCACCTGCACACAAGAAAGGAGAGAAAGGGTCATTCCATATAGGGGCTTGCCTAACTCAAACCCCATTTTGGTGTTTCCACCTCCACAATGACTATGATAATGTAAATAGTGCTTACCCTTGATCAGGTGAAGGATAAAATGGATAAAATGATTGATAAATTGACAAGTGTTGCAACTTACCACTCAAATTTTCTTTCTTTGATGGACTGGAGTCATTGTACTCATCATATAATTGGATGCTTGATTAAATTGCATGAAAGTGTTAGTACTCAAAAAAAAATGAACACAAAACATGAACAATCTTACTCATAAAATTAATGCATTGCTAACATGAAGCTTGACTAAAAATAATGTTGTAGTAATTCTTCTTATTCTTCTATTGATTGCTTTTAAGATGCTCAATTGATATTTGAATTGTCTAGGTCTTTAAATGGTGAAAAAGACTTGCATTTATATGCATTTATTTGTTTCTTGCAAAAACTAATTATAAAAAAGCCAACAAATAAATTCAAATTTATAAATATAAAAAATACTGACAATAAAATATTTAAACTTGAGGAAAAATAGGTTGGTCAAGCGTGTGTGGGCCTTATACCAGACCTATTTTAGGGCCTTTGATACATCATTCAATGAATATTTAATAATGTTTTCTAAAAACAACATTTAAAATGGGAAAATTATGGACATAATTAGGTCTAAGCACATAGGAGGGAGCTAAACCTAATATGAAATTTTCAAGGGTGACAATTTATGATACTACAATATGTACACACACATATATAGTTATATATAGTTATATACATTGTCATGCCCATAATTTCACGCTAGAAAAACCCAACATTTTTTTTCCTCTCTGATCTAGACTTGACTTTGATAATAATAATAATATTTATTACTACTTTATTAACTTTTAACCCTTCACAATAATATTATTATTTTAAAACAATGACAAAATGTTTAACTACTGCACCCAACATTCCCTAAATAACATTCATTTACTTGTTTATTTCTCTCACCAAAAGGGTTTGAACCTCATAACATTATCAATATTTAAAGATAGTTTTGAATAATAGGGAAAAACAGGTTTTGAAGGGACCCAAAACCCTTTACATTAGAAACAAAATGCTGCTCCAAAAAAATTCAAAACATTATCAATATTTAAAGATAGTTATTTGTTCGAAGGTTATTTACTCAAAGGTTGATAATTAACATAATCATATTACTTTATTTAACCCACACTTAAGCATTTTTCTAACATAACTATCGACCACTAACTTTCTTTCTTAAGGATTGATGTTTTACTGACACTATAGCTTATACCATCAATTATTGCAGTCTAGCCACCTTGAATTGCACTCCTAGCTGCTCTAGCGAACTCCAAGTTAACCCTTTATAAATTTAGTATTGTTTCAAACAAATTTAGTGGTACATAACCCTAAAGTTTCCATAATAATATTGACATTTTGATTTCATTCCATCACAATAAATTTGCACTGAAACATAGTACTAATATCAATAATTTGCTTCATATTATAATTATTCTAATGGTTTGTTTATCTCCCACTTGCTATTTGTTTTCTCTTTATTACAAATGGTAGTGTGTGTGTGTGTTAAATGTGCAAAGTTAGTATCAACACAAACCTTAATGAAATGATTTATATTCAAAGATTCAAAGCAAAGATACTGTTCTAATTTGCAACAAACTAAATCTTTCAAGAATGTTTCATTGTCCTCTATTCTTAATGATTCTTTTAACCTTTTTGGCCCTCAGATTTCTATGTACACAAAGGCTATTAGAATGACACTTAATAAACGAGATTGGTATTCAACATGCAAGCCAACTAAATCCCTACATGAAACTATATGCAAATAATGATGATGAATGCTATGATGAGTGGAGGATGATGTTTATGATAAATGAACAAGTGGAGGTGGATGCTATGGTATTGAACTAGAATGATCTATATATGATTCTACATATGCTCAAATGCAAACTTAAAATGAACTAATCTAAAATGCAACTATGATGCAATAGAGGACATAAAATGCAACTATGATGCAATATTTAAAGCTAAGATGTAAATGCAAAGCAAAACATGATGTAAAGACTAGCTATAAAACTCCAAAATTCTCCCAAGCTCCAATGATAAGCCTGCATGATAACTTTACTTCAAATGTGGATGCAAAATACAAGGCCCAAGGATTGTATTTATAGCCTTTTCTAAGCGTATAGTGAGGTGGCAATAATCAGCGGTCTAGATTCAAATAAGAAGAATGGATGGTGAAGATGAAGAGAAACAAGATGTTTTCCCCTTGACCAAAGAAAACATGCCATTTGCATGGAAGAATCTCGCGACCAATGGGAAACATGCCATTTTGATGGAAGATTCAAGTGTGAGAAGAGAAGACCATGTGCTTCCAAAATTGGTGGAAGTGTGGGAGGAATAAGTCATGTGCTCCAAAATTGGTGGAAGTGTGGGAGGAATAAGCCATGTGCTTTTTAAAATGAGTTGAAGATAATTCTAATTAAAAATTAGAGTTATTTGATTTCATGTGACCTTGGTGAGGTGGCACACAAAAATTTGTAGACATGTGCTTTAATTCCTAATCGGGATTAGTGAAGATTAACTAAATAAAACAAGTTTATGGAACCTTGTTTATTTAATTAATTTAGAAGAAAATGATTTTAGATTTGGAGAATTAGAGAAGGGTGAACAATATAAATAAATTGAGAATTTATTTATATGTAGTCAAAATATTAATTAAATAGCTAGAATTTAATTAATTAAAGGCGCCGATCGATTTTAGGTGTATACAGATAGTATTAGCATTACTTATCACCATTTAACTAGGGAATAATTCCATTATTTATTGACAAACCTACAATAATGATACTTCTTCTGTCTAATCCCCTGTGTTATTACTTTCCAAATTTACTTAGAATATGTCATTTTACTTACTTCTGATAATATTATTATATGCATATTAGTAATAAGAGTATTATTAATTATTTAGTCCATTAGATTAATAAAATTATTTTCCTAGAGGACATGTAATCCTTAATTCAGTGCTATTGGTTAAATTATTTAATCTTGGAATAACATTTTTTTTTTCAAAAAGAAAACATGAATTGCTTGTTTATGCTATAATGTGTTAGGCACATGCACCAAATGATGGTACCCAAGCAATGACATCACACACCAATACAAAATTGACAAATACAAAGTTTATAGAATTTACATTACATCAAATTCAAATGTTAAATACTTAAATATTTATAATTTATTCTAATTATTAAATTCTAATATTTATTTATTTATCTATTATTTATTTAATTATTTACTCACCCTTAACTAAATATAATTATACACACACATATATATTCTTAAAGTGAATTTAATATTTATAAGAATGAGAGATAGCTTATTCAAATAAATAAACATTAAATTCTTCTACATATTACCTATTATTATTTTCCAATAAAAAGAAATGTAGACCTCTTTCTTTACATATATTCTTGTTTAAAACTATTAGGTTTATTTTCCTGAGAGTGTGGGAGTATATTCCTCTCACTTTTCTTTAAGGAGTATTATTGAAACTTATTACAATCCCCTTTTATTTACGCTGAAGGCATAACCAATTTGAGAGTGATCAACCTAGAATATCTAATCGACTCAATCTTCCCAAGGAGACAAACAAAGTGATTGTAGTTGTCGAATTGTTTCATCTAGTTTTTTCTCATTTTTGTTGCAGTTATTAAGTTCTCACCTGTATGAATACTTGATTGGAACACCTTCATCATATCAAATTGCAAGTTGTGCCGTAATACAAGACGGTGACCGCAAGAAATTTCATATGGTGCTTTCACAAATTAATTTAGATTTGGCATGCCTTTAAAATCTCTACCCAAATTTTTAGCTTGACACACCTACAAGCATTTTCAATAGTTTATGACCATCATGGTAGAGTAGATAATGTGGAGACGATGGTTACTTGGCATTTTAAAAGGAAGCATTAGTACTAGTTGGAGAACGAGTAATGACACATTTACTTACAACTGTTTGAATTTACTCACCTTTCAACATCAGTTAGTTAAAAAAATGACGATAATTAGAGCTTGAGGGCATGGAAAATACTTGTCATTTTGGGTATATGAGTATCATTGTTGTTGATTTTGTTTCAATGTTGGAAGACTTGGGAATGGATTATTGGGTTAGTGCTTCCAAATTTTGTAGCATAAACAACAACATTGGTTGTGTCCTCCTTTAGCAGTGAAGCAGATTCTCTGCAGTCGAATGGTGTCTGCATGTATTCAAAAATACCCACATGTAAAAGACAGGGTTTGGTGTCCCTGGCCCTTTTACATTCCACCACTTTCTTCTTTATTTATTTTCAATGAAAGTGAAATCACAGAAAATGCTTCAATTTTTAACCTTAAGTTTAATGGTTAAGTTTTAGTGAAAAAATAAGGATGCTATTTATGGCGTAAAGAATTGATCGAAGTGCATGTAGAAAATTTTATCATGGCATCCCAATTAACTTAATGACACGAAATCTCGAGAAAAATACACCGGTTGAATCTTATCACTTAGTTTAAATAAATTTGACTTGTTGAACTGGATTATATTTAAGATCTTTGTAATGTAGTTTTTAATGGCTATGGGGATGGAAATGAGAGTCATAACAGTGTTGTGGAGCATCTATGCTATATATTAGTGCTTGGCAGATGTGGGCATAACTACATCTTATAATCCTTCTTATGTTCGTAAGTAATATACTATTATGCACTTCTCTATTGTATTTAGAATCAATGGATTTAGTTTTTAATAAACAACAAATGATGGAGCCCTCTGCTAAGTTGAAATATCTCAATATATTGCAAGGAGAGAGCATCTATGGGCTAATTTCTGGCCATAAAATTTACATTGGCGACAATTGTTTAAAACCCAACTTTGTTGGGCCCAGGGTAAAATTGTCACTTGCAGTTCAATGACTATTCTTCCTATTATTGCTTTCAAACTACTAACATTTTATCAATGGCAGGTTATAGATGCACCAGAAATGTGGAATATGAAAGGCTCTATAGTAGAATATAGTACAAATGGTATCCAATGTGCTAAGTTACATCGAATTTCTCTATTTTTTAGTGGATGATTTGATATGCATTTAAAATTGCATTTCCTCTATCATTTATATACATTTTGATCTATTAAAAAATTGTTTACAAAGGCTTTTGTATTTTGGTTTATGTTTCCTTTGTAATTTACCATGTATTTTTGGCCCTTTATAAATATATCATGCATTTTTTTAGTTGACATAACTTTATTCTTTAATTACCCTTTTGAGTTTTGTGTAGATCTACAATTCATCAAAGGAACATTTGCTTGCTTATAGTTTTTGTACAATCTTTAATTTGAAAGATGGGTTATGGTGTTAGCAATGGTGGTTGTCAAATCTCTTTGGGTTACTTGTTTGGCAGTGATAAGCCAACAAAGGTAGCTCCTACCCATGGACAACATGTACAAATTGCAGCACATTTGACCAATGACATTGCAAGGCCTTCTAAACCTCATGAAATTTGACTTGCAAAAACTTCAAAGCCTTAGGAAAATGGACCAAAACTTCTTGCAGGAGTGCAACTGTATAGCACAAATACTAATAACTATTTTCAAGTAGGAAAAAATGGTGACAACTTCATCACAGTGGGTAAGCTTCTCTTAAAGATTATCTCTTTCCTTATGTCTGTATCTTTAATATATTCTAATATGGCTTCATGTCATTTGATGCTTAGCAGGATTAGTCCTCAACAAAATTCCAACTTGCTCTTGGTGGTGGTTCGTCCCTTGGATGTTTGTTTGCTGGCCCACCAAGTAATCAAAGTGACTTCACATTGGATTTTGTGATTTATGTCAAATTTTTTTTAGACACGTAGGCCAAACTGAAGCTTTTTTGAGGATAATCTTCTTTGACAAACAATTGTTATTTTATTAGTTAAAGTTTGACTTATATATTTTACGTCTATGTTTTTAGTTGAAATGGAAACCATTTATCTCTGTGTGCAGCGTGTCTTTCCTACCCTAAATGATGCAAAAGTAAAGAAATGAAAAAGGAGAAACAAAACAATACAACACCTCAAGATTAGCCTAGTTGAACTTGAACAAAAGAAAGATTAAACAAAAGATATTACCTTGCTCAAGTTGATTTGTTGGTTGGCACTTTGATGTTGATAATTTGTGTGCTCCTTGATGACAAATCACTTAAAATGAGATGCAAAATGATGTAGATTCAATGGAGAATGTAAAGATGGAGTTGGGTATTTTGATAAGTGTATGGAAATGCATGCAATGAGAGCTTTAAGAGTTCAACAATGGAGGATGCAAGTGCTTGAATGATTGAAGGTTGAATGCTTGAGCTTGAATTGTGAGTGTTGTGTATAAAAATGAGACTAAAATCCTCTATTTTAGGGGAAGGGTCTCTAGAGAATTGGATGGCTAGGATTTAGCCAATATGGACAAGATGAAGGGCTGTGGTGAGTTAAGGACTCACAAGCCCTCACATTTTTCCATGTGGAAATGAGGAGGAAAGAGAACATGTGACGTGGAGGTACTTGAAAGTACCTTGGGATTGGGAGAAGATTTCCTAAAAAAGGAAGTTCTTGTCTCCATGTGGGAAGGATGTTGACACATGAGGAATTTTAGAATTCCTCACTAATCGTCATGGGGAAAAGAGAAACCCTTGGAGCAATAAATGTGAATTTTTAATTCAAATGATTGGAAGTACCTTGGGGATAAGAAAAGGTCCTCATAAAGGAGGTCCTTGTCCCCATTTGAGAGATGTGACATATGAGAGATTTTAGAATTTCTCAACAACCTTCATGGGGAAGAGGAGAGCCTTGAAGAAATAAATGTGAATTTTTAATTCACATGGGGAAGAGGTTGTCTAGGTTGAATAAGGAAAGCACTTATGAAGGTTGATTTGGAGGCATCCCAAAAATGCCATGAGGATTAGATTAAGGTTGTGCAAATAGGTGATTAAGAAGACTAATGAAGGATTAGAGGTAAGTGGCAAAATATGGAGGATGTGACATTAATCCCGATTAAAGGTGTGCACATCATAATCATGGATTAATTAAACTAATCCAAATTAGAAGAGGATTATGGAGAATGTGACAAGGAGATAAAAAAAAGGAATTTAAAATTGATTTATATTCACAATGATCAAATGAATAAATTAAATAAATTGATATATTTATTTAATTTAGAGAGGAAGGGATTAAAGGTAAAGTATTTAATTATCAAATTAAATACTTTAGAAACCTTAGGAAAAGGGGAAATATTAGTTAAATAAATCATTTAATTAATATCGATGGGGAATATGAAATAGATGAATGAAGGGAACGAATTTGACCATATGCAAGTGGTCAAATTTGGATGTCTACATTTTGCCCCTCTTCGAAATAGTGTTAGAATAATGGTGTTTCAAAGAAAAATAAAATGCAGATGACTCTATAGAGGAAGTGACTAGAAAATGATGCCCCAACATAGGAGAAGTTACATGTGAGCTGCCCAAATAGTGGGAAATGAAGGGAGATGCCCTGGTCTTGCAAGAAAGTGACCATGACGGAAGAATGGAGGAAAATGGTAGGGTATGCCCCCTAGATGATAGTTGGGGAAGAAAAAGGGCCCCCAGGTGACTTCTCAATATGAGGAAATTGAGGGTACCATTGGATAAATCTCAAAAAACCATGAAGATTGGCTTTTGAACGAAGTCAAACGGACACACGGTGTGCAAATAGCGGCCCACAGAAGCTAGAAGATTAATTGAATTAAAAAGAGGTTAAATAAAGGGGAAAAATATCCTCAACTTAAAAAGGATTAAAAAAAAGGAGGGAAAGTTACTTATCGTAATATTTAGGAATTACTATTCCTCATTTGCATACCTAGCAGTGGCGTGACAAAGAGAAGAGGAGAAGGAGACGAGGATGGCCGAGGAGTATGATGACAACATCATCCACTTGGGGGACAAGGTACGATGGTTTTACCATGAGCACACGATTCCATGCCAGGTTAGTCCCAAAACCCTCTTTGTGATTTTAAGCAATTTTTGTTGTATTTTTGAATTTTTATGCAATTTAAAAACACGGGTTTTGGGATTCGGGTAGATTAGTGAAATGGGTAGGTGGCGAAATTGCAATTTGGCCCATTGTGTAGGAAAAATTGTATGTTTAGAGGAAATGGCCTGAAGGGGGGTGGATTCACCCAATTAGTGGGAAAATTCACCTAAAAAACTAAAAAAATGCCTGAAAAGGGTGGGAGGGCACCAGAGAAGGGCAGACTTTCCCAAGAATCAAGAAATTTGCCAACAATGGGGTTTGTTAGTAAAAGGGCAATGGTGTCCAAAGGATGGGTGATTCTGCCCATCAAATGGGTGAGTGCGCCCATAGAATGGGTGATTGCACCCATCCAATGGGTGCCACCGCCATGTAGGAGGGTTGGCGAGTCCGCCCATCCTGCGAGCGGACTCACCTGCCAGATAGGTGGGTGGATCCACCCATGGGATGGGTGGGCTTTCCCACCTGTAGGGGGAGGCGAGATCGCTCGCCAGATGGGCGGGCATGCCCATTTGCGAGTCAGGTGAGGGAATCCACTAGGAGATGGTCGAGCTCGCCCAAAGGGCAGGCACACTCGCTTGTTCCAAGGGTGGGATCACCTAAAGGGCAGGTAGACTCACCCATCCCAAGGGCGAAGGGAGAAAAAAGGGAAAACATGCCCATAAAATGGGTGGGGAAGACGACAAAAGGGGAAAATTCGTCCGAGTTGGGTGGATTCACCCAAAAGATGAGGGAAAAGAGGGGAAACAGATAAATTGGAAAAATTGTGTAAATTTTCCCAAAAAGAGGGGGAAATGTCAAGATGATTGACATGTGGTGTGGTGTGGATACAGTGGTTCAAGAGCTTGCAGACACGTGAGAGGTGTTCATATGTGTTGGAGGTGATTATAGTGGCAATGAACGTGGAGGATCATGAGGCATTGGTGCGAGCATGTCTGCTTCACATGTTGGGGTATCCCATAGTCAGAGCGCATCGAGCGTTGCTTATTGCTCTTATAGAGCGATGGAGCTCAGAGACCTCTACATTCCACCTTCCGACAGGGGAGATGACCGTCACCCTCGAGGATGTGTGGAGGATTTTGAGGTTACCTATAGCTGGCCATCTAATGAGCTGGACGAGATCAGAAGATGAGGAGCTGGATCATACCTTATGAGTCCTATTTTGGAAAGACAACCTACCACTTCAGGGGATGGTGTTAGATCTAGACAAATGTTTAGGGCTGGGGGTATCTCCACTATCCTTATACCTTTGCAGAATGATTTGGAAGATTTTTCTATCAAATAGGAGTGTTTATTTCTGAAGCCTTAGTTACATGTAGGTGGTGAGACATATCATGGAGCAGAGGGAGGGGGAGTTCGCATGCGGTCCATGTGTGTTGGCACAGCTATACAAGGATATGCACACAGTGTGCTATCAAGGGGCTCTCAGCATTACATAGGTGATGTTGTTACAGATATGGGCTTGGGAGCACATCAGTGTGGCTAGGCTAGGAATGGTGATAAGAGGGTTGCAGGATCAAACACTACTAGTGGCATACTGGTACATGACAGAGTATGACAAGGTATTTCATTATTAGGGTCTCGGTGAGTTGGATAGATGGAGGAGGATGCTAGATGATCTATGGGAGGATCAAATAGTGTGGAGGCCCTCCATGACATGGTGGTTCTTCGAATGGAGGGAGGATGAGGAGAAACATAGAGGATAATTTTGTACAAAATCCTATTTGATTGGAAGAGAGCCCTACATAGTGGAGATATAAAAACCAAACCAGGTGCAAAGACAGTTCAGGATTTAGCAGGACATCCCTTGCAGACCATAGAGATTCAAATGGATCAAACAAGATGATCCATGGGGGGAGTAGATTGCTGTTGATTTTGCGAGATAACAGTGGGAGGGGCTTCATGAGGTACCTTACCTAGGTAGGAGAAGAGGGAGAGCAGATGCAGGAGTGACAGTGAGATTCTCTATGTGGTTTTCCCATCATCAAATAGCATGGATTACGTTGGTGGAGTTGATTACATAGGTACTTGGTTTCAGTCTAGAGGATGAGTTGAGACTGGTTGGACAGAGGAGGGGGAGGAGGGGAGGACAACAGAGGAGAGGACAAGAGGAGGCTGAGGCCAATGCTAACAAAGAGGATAAACCGAGGAGAGTGAGGAGGAGAGGAGGACAACAAAGGAGAGGCCAGGAGGAGACTGAGGTAGAGGAGGAGAGAGATGAGCCATAGGTGGAGGAAATGGAGGTAGATGCTCCTGAGGTTGACCCATTGACCATTGTGAGGAGAGAGATGAGCCATAGGTGGAGGAAATGGAGGTAGATGCTCCTGAGGTTGACCCATTAGCCATTGTACCATATGTACCACCACCATTAGAGGACCCATCTGTATTGTTGAGAGGGGCCTAGGAAAAACTGCATATTGTTGAGCAGAGACTTATGGATTCAGAGGCTGAAAGGGGCAAACTGGTGGTCGAGGTGAGTAGGATACATGAAAAGGTGGATAGGGTGTGGGCAGAGGGGAAAAGGGACTTTGGGGCCCTAATCGACAAAGTAGGACGACATGTAGAGGAGGTACAGGTAGAGAGGGAGGGTCTGTAGGCTGAGGTGAGCTAGCTACGAGCAGAGGTGACTCAGCTTGAGGGAGAGAGACAAAGAGAGCATGAGGAGATGGTGGAGGTGAGGTGGGAGTGAGACAAACTATAGGATGAGGTGACCATACTACAGGCCAGGGGATAGTAGGAGCCTAGAGGATCAACAAACTAGGTATTGGTAGAGGTCCTGGCGGAGGCAGAGAGAGATATGGATGATTTGAGGAGATAGGTGGAGAGGCTGCTGAGGGAGAGGACTAAGTTGAGATGAGAGTTCCCAACAAGCTCCATGACAAAGTTGAGGTAGCAGAGTAGGTAGTTGGAGACATAGGGTTGATGCAGGAGAGAGAGAAGGCTATGAGGGCCCAGTTACATACCATGCAAATAGAGAGACACTGCAAAAACATAGGTGCATACCTTGCAGGGTGAGAGGGATATGATAGTGGCACAGGTACAGGTTGTGGAGAGAGAGAGATGCAACAAAGGCACAAGCATAGGCCATGTGAGGTGAGGGTGGCGAGATCGAGGTAGAGATGTAGAAATTATAGAGGGAGATGGATGCTGCACAAGCACAGGTACAGGCCATGTAGGAGGAGAGGGACAGGGTGATAGAGCAGGTGTCTTAAATGTGAGCAAAGATTGGTCAGCTGTGGTTAGCACAGGATGCGTGGGCATAGGAGAGGAGATTCATATGTGGATTCTGGGACAGGTACAAGGCGGAGCAGGATTCATCCATATATCAGGTAGCAGAGAGGGATGAGTACATGCAAGAGGCCAACTACTATATGGTAGCCTACTTCATGGCAGTTCCAGATTAGACACAATGGGTACCTTCCTATGTTAGAGTGGCGCCACAGATGCCAATGCCATCCTAGTCAACAAGGACACATACCTGTGGATATAGTAGCTATCGAGAGACCCCTCCATGTAGGGGGTAGTGCCAGACTCTCCACAGAGGTTAGACATTGGAAGCTCATAGTAGAGAGGCAAGAGGATAGATGGTAGGACATAGGTTTTTGACAGGTGTAGGAGGGGTGTGCAGTATAGAGCAACACAGATCATATTTGATTTAGAGACTTTTACTTGTATTTTATTTGATGATTACCGATGTATATGATGGATATGTATTTTGATGATGTGATGGACATTATTATGGATCATGTGATGGACATTGTATTTTGATATTTATATGATATGCGTAAGCCCTTATTAACACTATGTTATGTTTATGTGATGGATGATTTACTTATGCATATGTGCATGTTTATGATTTTATCATGGATGATCATTATGATGTGATGTATGTTTATGCTTATATGTATGAAATGGATGATGTGTATGATGTCTAACATTTATGATGCAGGATGTGATGGATGATTTATGACTTTATATGCTATGGATATGGACCTAACAATTTGCGATGTAGGTGGAAAAGTATGTGATGTATTAATGAGATGGACTAACATGTAAATGAATTGATAATGAAATAAATCTAGGATGATTAGAATAACCAATTATGATCACTCTAAACAATTTAAAATAAATATGAGATGACAATGCACATGGGATGGAATGCAACAAACCTATACTGTGAGATGAAATGAAATTAAATTCTTTGCAAAAAATAATAGATAAAAGAAATGCAATGTGGACATGGACGTGGGCGGTAAGTTGACTTTATTTGCAGATCATGCTTGCTTTAGCTTATAAAATAAAGGTATGTGGTATATGAGTGAGATGGCCTAATGTGAAATGGAATGCTACATGAACATAAGTGTAAACAAGGGTTTGCATAGTGATGAGGGCCAATGGTAGGCATATCTTTGATTTATTGGCAAGTACATTCCCTGTAATCATTACAAAATTAAGGGAGGATGGGTGTGAAACTACCCCTGTCGAGAACCGTAGGTATCCTGAGAAGAGTGGGAGATCAGGGGATGAATGTTTGCACAACCAAAATAATAGGTCATAGGTTAGATATAGATGAAATGCAACAAGAATTAACATGAAATGCAATCCTAATGTGATTTTCCATTTTTAGAGCACTTATTTTTGCTATAGAATAAGACACCAGGTACCATGGTATCTGAAACCAAGGTGGATTAGTGCCTATTGCATAAAACAAACACAACAAACAAGAAGGCTATCTCAACACCCCAAAGTCGTGAAGACCTTGGTCGGGCCAAGAATTGGGATAACCACAAGCACAAAAGGATGCTCCAACATAACACAAGATCAAAGGGGTCTTGGTGGGTACGACATGGGACAACCAAGAAGACAACAAAAAAAATCAAGATATGCCCCTATGTTTACCAGTCAAAACACACCATGATATGATAGATCATGATGGTCTTGACGAGTTATGATAGGAAGCTCAAATGATAAACAAAATCCAAAAGTATCAAAAGATCACAATCAATTTCAAATTTCATTTGCCATAAGATCCAGAGAGTGGACGAGATTGATGAGGTCTGTTAGGAAGGATGCATCCTGTTAAGATGAAAGGTGGATAGTAAACTAAAAGATTGATATGACACAAGAGACTTCGAAAAGCGATTGAATCTCATGATACAAGTGGATCTCATTTATGAAGAACTAGCTAGATAAAGACATACTTGATCACACAACATAGGATGCGAGACATAAGATACAAGATTGACTCACCCTAAAGACCTAGGGGCTCGAGGGTTGATCAAAGATTAGCCTTGCCTACGTGAAAGCGCATAACCCTCGTAGTTCAAGAAAAGACCATGGAAAAAATTGGAAAGAGGATGATGGAGACGAGAAATGGAAAATAAAGACTAGACAGAAAAAAGAAAAGCAAAGCCTCGGGGGTGGATCAAATGATCGACCTTGCCTATGTGAAAGTGCAGGGGAATCGTAGTTCGAAAAAGACCAATGAAAAAATGAGACCAAAAGACTGATATGACAGGGTGTGATCCAAATGAAGACTGACATGATGAAGGAACCTAGATGGAAGCAAAGGAATGACACGATGACAAGGACTAATGATGGAAGCTAAGATTGGGATAAAAGCTCAAGATGATGAATAGCAAATGAATATTGTCGAATGTTCAACCAAAATATACTAGGTGGCATGATGAAGAGATGCAGATAGAAGGATAGAATCGATAGGATGATAGGATATGATATCAGGATAGTGGAAGCACAAAGTAACCAGGATGCAAGGTAGATAATGATTAAGCCTTGTATAAATGGCACCTGTTACCAGGTTTTCACCAACGTAATTATCCAAGGTGCCACCAAGGGTGGTTTTCACCATAGGACAAATTATTTCTCTTTACTATTTTTGGATTTTTCTATTTTTTTTGTATTTTTGACAATTTTTTATTTTTTTTATTTTTTGGATTTTTGCAGAGTAGGATACCCCAACTGACTTAAGTATAATTTTTTTTAAGGTGCATGATGTTAATGGGATCCTCTAGGGGATCTCCTTTAGATGTAGCAAGTCTGTATGCCCCTGTGATGACATAATGACCCAACCAATTTGCTTCAAACTTTCCTTTCTTATCTTGGTCTTGCTGAGTGCACTGATTCTCCTTAAGGACTAAATCACCAACATTGAATTGGTGAGGACAGACCTTCTTGTTGTAGCTTTTTTTTAGATGATTCTGATATGCTTGAAGATGGTTGTACGGTTTGATCCATATTTCATCTAGAAGTTCTAGCTGACCGAGTCTTGCAACCCGTGCATCTTCATCACTAATAAGATTCTTCAAGGATATTCTCAGTGATGGGATTTCTACTACAATCAACAAGATGGCATCGACACCATAGATGAGAGAATATGGGGTGGCTCCATTAGGAGTGCAGATGGAGGTTTGGTAGGCCTAAAGGGAAGGATGGATGTGAAGGTGCCAATCTCGACCAATATTGTTGACTACCTTTTTAAGGATCTTGATCAGGGTTTTGTTGGTAGCTTCTGCTTGACCATTACCATGGGTGTAATAGGGCGTAGACCAACAATGTTGAATGTGAAAGGTGTCACAGAGGTGTTTCATGACTTGGTTCTTAAATGGCTTTCCATTATCATAAATGATAGTGGACAAGATTCCATATCTGTAGAGAATACGAAAAGGATAAATTTGGATATCTGAGTGCCCATGATTTGAGAGAGTGGCATTGCTTCCACCCACTTGGTGAAGTACTTAGTTATAGTGATGATGAAGGTATGGCCGTTAGAGGATGGGGGATATATCTTTCCAATTAAGTTGAAACCCCACTGAGAGAAGGGCCATGGTGCTATAAGAGGTTGTAGATCCTACATAGGAGCATGCATCAAATCCACGTGCTATTGACATGGTAGGAACTTCTTCACAAACTCACAAGAATCATGTTCCAATGGAGGCCAGTAGTATCTTGCTCTGAGAATTATTTTAGCTAGTGCCATGCCATTGAAATGGGCCCCACAAACACCACTATGTACCTCTGTTAGCATAGTATGGGCTTCAGTCTCATTTAGACACCTGAGGAGGGTTCCATCATACCTATGATGATAAAGTGTATCACCTACGATAGTGTAACGAGATGTACGTTGGATGAAATATTTATGTTGGTTGCATGTCAAATTGGGAGGTAGGATGTTGTCATGCAGGTAGGTGTAGATATCATGATACTAGGGTGATGTAGGACCTGAAATGTCACACGCCATCTTAATTTTAGAGATATCGTAAGCCAGGATTAAGAGTTGTTCAATGAGGAACTTCACACTTTGTTTGATCTTTAGGAATGTCGATTAGGGAGCCAATGGTAGCCATGGCATCCACTACTTTGTTCTGCACTCTTGGAATCTAGTAAAATTGGATAGAAGTGAAATACTTTTTGAAGCCCTCTACCATGCACTTATAAGGTAACAACTTATCATCTTTTGTTAGAAACTCATCGTTAACATATTTGATGATTAACTGAGAATCACCAAAGACTCTTAGGTAAGTGATATGCCATTGGATTGTGATTCTGAGGCCGGTAAGGAGAGCTTCATATTTAGCTATGTTGTTCGTGCACAAAAAAGCCAACCTGAATGACTTCGGTATATAATCACCCTAGGGGGTGATGAGCAAGATTCCTGCCCCTGATCCATTTTGTGTGTACGACCCATCAAAATAGAGTGTTCATGTGGCCACTTCTATCACTGTGAAGACCCCTTCATTAGGAAATTTTGTTACTAGAGGATAGTCATCTACCAGGGGAGAATTTTCCAACTAATTTGCTATCACTTGTCCTTTAATAGCTTTTGGATCCACATATTCTATATCAAATTTTCTTAATAACATGACCCACTTAGCCATGCAACCAGTCAGGGTTCTCCTAGATAACAAATATTTGAGTGGATCGACCTTGGATATGAGCTTCATTGGGTAACTGAGCATGTAATATCGAAGCTTTTGCGAGCTAAAGACCATGGCTAGGCAAGATTTTTCCATCGGGGAATAATTGAGTTCATAACCCACTAGAGTCTGGCTGATGTAGTAGATCGCTCGTTCCTTTGATGACCCATCATGTTGTGCCAACAATGCTCCTAGTGCTAGTGAAGTAGCAGAAATATACAATAGGAGAGGTTTACTCGGAATTGGTGGCATAAGGATGGGTGGGTGAGCCAAATACTCTTTGATCTCATTGAAGCCAAGTTGACACTTTTGATTCCACTTAAAGGCGGTATCCTTTTTCAAGAGATGAGTGAATGACTGGAACTTATCGGCTAATTGAGCTATCAACCACCAGATGGATTGTAGCTTACCTTGAAGGCTTCTTAACTATTTGAGTTTTCATGGTGGAGGCATATCCATGATTTCCTTGACTTTCGCTGGATCGACCTCTATGCCTCTTTTGGAGATGATGAAACCCAATAGTTTTCCTGATGTGACCCCAAAGACACATTTCTTTGGATTTAGCCGTAGCTTATAGTGCTCAAGATGCTCAAAGATCTTCTTAAGAACCATTGGGTGCTATTCCCTTGTTCTTGATTTCCCTAATAGAACATCAACATAATCTTCCATGATGATGTGAATGATATCGTGGAAGATGACAGTCATGGCTCGTTGGTAGCTTACCCTTGCATTTTTGAGGCCAAAGGGCATGGCATTATAACAAAATGTGCCCCAAGGTGTAGTGAAGGTTGTCTTATGTTGATTGTCAGGCACAATTATGATCTAATTGTACCCAAAGAAACCATCCATGAGGGAAAGAATCTTGTGCCCTACAGTCAAGTCCACCAACATGTCGATGTTTGACAAAGGGAAATCATCTTTGTAACAAGCTTTGTTGAGGTCCTGAGAATTTGTGCAAATCCTGATATTGCCGTTTGGTTTGGAAACTGGCACTATATTGGAAATCTAATCAAAATAGTCAATGCGTCTTATGAATCTAGCTTCTAATAGCTTCTCCAACTCTTTCTTGACCAGTAGAGCTACCTAGGGGTGCATTTTCCTGAGTTTCTGCTTAACAGGTTTAGCATCTGGATGTACATCCAAGTGATGTATTGCTAGAGCAGGATCAAGACTTGGCATTTTTGAATATGTCCATGTGAAATTGATGATGCATTCCTTGAGAAGCTTGGTGATGGTAGAGTATTCTTCCTCTGATAGTGCTTTGGCTACATATGTGATTTTGGGATCCTCTTCAGTTCCCAAATTTATTTCTTGCGTTTCCTCGATCAAAATGGATGACTGTTTGGACAACTGAGTTCCTACGAGGGGAAGATGAACATCCCCATCTTCTAGAGCCTCATATAGGTTTTCACTATCAGATACACACTTTTTTTTTACTTTTTCTGAGTCAAGAAGTGCCTTGGGGAGGTTTTTGCTAGGTGATCCTTTTTGATTTTGCTTCTTTTTACTTTTGCGGTTAGGGCATTCATCTTCCCCCAATCCCATAAGATGTACCTACATATCCATTGAAGGAAAAGCATCAATAGGTGCACTACGATGTAGGTCCTAGTCTATGAGTTTAGGATGATGAAGGGATAGGCTAACGGTGCAAATGGATAGGCATTCGAACATGGAAGAAAGGTCTACGTGATCCACATCATCATATGTGCGTTTGATGGATTCTTCCTCTGGTATGTCTTCAAGGAGACTATTGCTTACACTGACATTGTTAGAGGTACTAGATGATGCCATAGGATCCTTTTGTTTGGTGTCATAGCCCAATCCCAAATTTCTTGGACACACAAAAGTGTCTATCGGTTGTCATCTTCCTTGATCTTCTACACTAAGGCCCTCCCCTGATAATTGTGTTTCTCTGCAAACTTAGAAGGCTAAGGATAGGTCTCTTGGAAATATTCTTTCAAAGGGGGAGAGGGTTCAGGTTCCTCATGATATACCCATTGGCTAATGTCATCTTTTGGTGTGTCTTTCCTTAACCCAGGAGAGCGGAAGGTACTGGATCCCACATTTTTGGAGCTCAAGGTGATCATCTTCTCTTCTTCCTTTGGTGCAGTTTGAGAAGGTTGGTTGTATGTGTGTGGTGAGGGTGGCATAGTTTCCACATTAAAAGTTGTACACATTTCATATTCAGCACACCCTTTTTCAATGATCTAGACTAGTGTGTTGGTAGAGGAACAGGATGATGATGTCTAAGGTGGCCCCATTTCTACTCCAAGGAAATAATGAGAGTGAGGGAAAGAAGCTTCTAATGCGCGACAATATTCAAATGGTTGAGGATCCACATGTATTTTAACTTCTACCCCATTAAATGGGAATTTTAGACATTGGTGGTATGTGGATGGAATGGCTTGCATGGCGTGGATCCATGGACGACCAAGGAGGAAGTTATAGGGGAGTTCCAAATAAAGGAAATGACATGTAGTGTATTGCACAAATGACCCAACCTAGATTGGAAGACAAATTGTCCCCTTAGAATCATGCTCCACATTATCATACACCTTAATAGTGATGACTTGATTGTTTAAATCAGCATGGGTGTATCCCACCTATTTTATGAATTTCAATGTGCAAAGATTTAGGGCATAACCATTATCTACCAAGACCTTCTTTACTTTGTTTCGATTTACAAGGACCTCAAGATGGAGGGGACGATTATGGTTTGAGTCAATGTAGGGCATGTCATTTTGGCTAAAACCTAGTTGATAGGTTGTTGAGAGGTGTCCTACCAATGCTTGAAATTGTGTAGGGTCTATGTCATTGGGAACTTGGGTGTCCTGTAAGGACTTATTTAGAATTTCTTGGTGTACGGGAGAAGACTTAAGCAAATCCAAAATAGATATCTGGGTTGGGGTCTTTCCTAGATGATCAAGAATGTTCTATTGAGAACTCATAGGCAGCGGTTGGGTGGATGTGGAGGCTCGAGGGACTGTGATACGAGTTCGGTGGGTTGTAACATCACATTGTGGGTCCTTGAATTTTATGCGTATCATAGATACACATGGTTCTGCTTGTTCAATGTACATGATTAGACCCTCATAGTTAAATGGCACATTTTTGTAACTGATGTTGTTGGTGCTATTATTCTGATTATTATTGTTGCTAGGCCCTGGGTTTGAGTTTGATGTGCTAGGACCTTGGTTATTCTTAGGGAAAGCATTATGATATATATGCAATTGAACATTGGACGAGGGTGCCATGTTAGCATCCACATGTATGTCACCCCGATCTATGAGATCCTGGATGTATGTTTTCAGACCTTGACATTTATTTAATGTATGCCCTTTAATCTTATGGAACTCACAATACTCATTTTCTTTAAACCAAGCTGGTTTGGGCTTGGATTCGTCAAGAGGCTTGGTCATAGGATATGTAATTGGATAATTAACTTGAAGGAGCCTATTAAACATGACACTTAGGAGCTCTCTTAGTTGGGTAAATTATCGTTTGTTACCCCCTTGATTGTTCTGATTGGATTGTTGGGGTGGATGAGGTGCCCCTTGTGGCACTGATATAGTGTTAGGAATTAACTGTTGGGGAGGGGGATAATGTGGCTTCTAGGAAGCATTAGCTACTTGGATGTGTTTGGTGTTAGTGACACCATCATTAACAGTGTTTTTGTTCTTGTTCCAATAACGAGGCTTATCCCTAGATGACTTCTCTTTATCAGAGTTAAAGATTTTGACTAACCCTTTGGAAATAAGTGTCCTCTCAAGAATAGGACCTTTCTCCACTATTTTTGTGAAGGTCGTGACAGTGAAGTCTAAAATTATGGGCCATATCCAGATGAGAGTTTTCGATAAATAGGGTGACCATGTCTTTTTCCCTTAGCGGGGATTTCATCCGATTGGCTAAAGCTCGCCATCTCTGAAGATAGCTTGCAAAAGTTTCTCCCTCACATTGCTTTTCTTTTAGGAGATTCAACGTATCGATGTCCTCCAAATTAAAGGAGAAGTGAGAGACAAAATCTTCTGAAATCTATGAAAAGGACTTGATAGATCCCTTCTTGAGACCCATAAACCATTCAAGAGCTATCCCTTGTAGGCTCCTAGGAAATAATCGCATGAGGTAATTGTCATTATGCATGACTTCTTGACAATGGGTGTAAAACTCTTGAAGATGAGCCTTGGGGTCTTTTGTTCCTTTATACTTATCGAATTTCAACATTTCGAAATGCTTCAGGAAATGAACTAATGAAATTGAAGGATCGAACAGATAAGGACAAATGTCTTCAAATTTAAACGATTTTTTTCCGGTCCCTGCTTGCAAGTCCTTTAACACGGCTTTGACTTCTTCCAAATCTTTATTGATAGGCGCTACAAGAGTTGGATTAGATGGACTAGGTTGATTGTATGGAGGATATTGCTAGTATGATGAGGATGGTGTAGAAGCAATTTGATCATAAGTTGGTGGAGATGTATATGGAGGTGTTTGTTGGTATTGATTGGCGTATGTGGATTGTGCTTGTGGATTGGCGTAAGGTGGATAGGAGGATGATAGATTTTGATAGTAAGAGGTGGAGACTACTTGTTGATAGGGTGGCTACTGTTGGTAATATGAATTGGATGGAACACCCTGTTGATATTGCATAGGAGCTTGGTAGTATGATGATGTGGAAGCGCCTTGTTGGTATGATGTCAGTTGTTGATAGTAGGAAGTGGATGGAGCACCTTGTTGGTAGGGTGGTTTTTGCTAAGTGTAGTATGGATTAGATTGGTAATTGTACGCAACATTGGGCTGTTGTGTGGTATACAGAGGTGGTTGTGGATTAGAGGGTTGTTGATAAGGATTTGAGTATGATTGTGGAGGGTTGGTATAAAGAGGTGGTTGAGTTTGTGGTGGATTATGAGGGACCAAATTGAGAATTGGATTGGGATTGGATGGAGCAGTATATGCAATATATGTGCTTGATGGGTGGTAGAGATATTGTGCGAGGGGGTTACGTTGCATTTGTGTGGGAACATGTGTATGTTCGGGTGGCTGTTACTGTTGTGGTGGTTACTGATAAGGAGGGTGAGATGGGATGTGTTGCTATTGTGGGATCACTGTGGAGGCACCATGGGGTGGTTGTGGAGGCTGTGATGCAGCTTGAGTCACTTGATGCGGGGGTTGCATAGGAACACTATTGTGTTGCTATGGAATCAAAACATTTTGTTGTGGAATTGTGACATTTTGCTATAGAATTGTAACATTTTTTGTGGAGGTTTCTAATGAGGTGGTTGAGATGACATGGCAATGACAGTGGTATGTTGTGTTGGTGCCTATGAGGGGATAGTAGTATATTGTGGTAGTGCTTGCGACACAATGGATTGTTGAGGATTAACGGGTGGTTGTTGGAATGCAAGGATATTACCTTGAGGTGGCGGTGGTAGATTGCTAGCAGGTGTAGACCCTGGATGTGACATCAATGCAAGGATAGGATTTCCCCCAGTGTTGACAAGTGGTTGAATAGGATATTGAGGCGGGAGTGGTGGATCATACATAATGTTTTGTGGCATGCCATAGGCGTAAGGGTTGTTAGGGTCAGGTTGTGCTCTTAAGACCGCAACTGGGATGCAAGGATAACTTGCGACTTGGTACATCACAACATTTCTGAATCTAGGTTGATACCAATTCTCTATAGGTGCACCTTCAAGGATGTACAATTTTCCTGGAACATTTTATGAAGTCTATGAGTCTTGAGGCGCTGGGAGAGACTAGGTGCTAGTATATTGTGACATCAAAATCGGGTGGGGGTTTGATTCCTTTCATGATTAGAGTGGCAAGAATTTTATCTCCACACTTATTAAGGAGGTGATCCATCATCTGAACATTGACGAGATTGCTAAGGTATTCATCCATTGTGACTTCAGGTTGATTAACCATGTTCTCATCACCAGGTGGTGAAGTGTTTTGAACGCCAGTATTGGACTGTGATGAGGCATCGTTATGGGGATCCTGAGTGATATTTGCACCATTGTTGGGATCCTAAGGGATATTTGGTTGGGAACCTTGGGATTGTTGTTCTTCCATTTTCTTTTTTGCTTGTGATCGGGTTTGAATGGGCATGAAAGTGAAAAACTACTAGGCGAACTTAGATGAGGCTAAACTCTAAGATGCAATGCAAAGATGACCTAAGTGATGATTGAAAAATTGATTGGATTGGATGAGGTATTAGTAGATTGGATGATTGATTAAGTATGTGATTGGATTAGATTAGATAAGATTTATTGATGAAACAATTGATAAGATTCGATGATAGATGAGATAGGATGATGAAAGGGATTCTAGACCAAGTTCAAAAATCACCCTAGGTGACTTAAGGTGCTGATTGATTGGATTAAAGGATAGATAGATGATTACGACACTGAATCCACCTTGAGATGAAAGTAGATTGATTGGGTTGAATATGATGACTGACTTATGGAGGGTGACGATCCTAAGCAAATGTTGTAGGATGACGATCGATTTCAGACACCTAGGCCAATTTGGATAACAACCTTTAAAACAAAGTTCAGGGGATTTGGATTGAGAAAATGATGATGGATATGCAATCTAGAGATGTTTTAGGATGTACCTATATGAAAAATGAATGACCTTTGAAAAATGTAGATGGAATGAATTACAAATTATGGATGAATGAAAGGTGATAAGATTCTTTGATTTCCACAAACGACTTGGAAGACAACAAGCTTTTTGGGGGCCCAACGGATTAATTCTCTAGACAAAGATCATAATTTCCTAAATAATGAGCAGGATTTCCCAAACAGGTGATAGGGTTGCCTAATTAGGGGGCATAATTTCCCAAATAGGAGGCATAATCATCTAAATAGGGTACAAAATTGCCTAGGTAGGAGGCAGACTCACCCAAACAGGAGGAAAACTCACCCAAACAAGGTGACATGGTCATCTAAACATGAGGAAAACTCACCCAAACAGAGGTTAGGCTCACCCAAATAAGGTGTAGGGTCACCTAAACAGGGTGTAAGGTTGCTCAAACAGGGTGCAGACTTGCCTAAACAAGAGGAAGACTCACCCAAACAAGGTGATAGGGTCGCCTAAACATGAGGCAGACTCACCCAAATAGAGGTCAGGTTCACCCAATCAGGGGGAAGACTTGCCCAAATAGGAGTCAACTCACACAAATAGGTTATAGGGTCACCTAAATAGGAGGCATACTCACCCAAACAGAGGTCAGGTTCACCCAATCAGGGGGCAGTCTCGCCCAAACAAGGGTCAGACTCGCCCAAACAGGTGACAAGGTCACCTAAACAGCTTTCAATCTTTTTTAAATTTGGAATGGTCAAATGACGTCGATAAATGGGGTAATAGACAACTCTAACAAGGGAAAAAAACTTTCCGAACGGGAAAACAAATCTTCATAGTGGGGAAATAGACTAACCAAATAGGGAAATAAACTCTTCGAATGGTGAAATGAACTAACCGAACAGACAAATGGACTCTCCTAACGGGGAAACAAACTCGTTAAATGGGAGAATGGACTCTCAGAATGGGGAAACAGACTTGCCGAACAGGGAAACAGACTCTTAGAATGGGGAAATGGAAGGTGGGATGGGCGAATATGATGACTCAGGGAATTGAAACAACAAGCACAATCACCCAAGTATGGAGCAGGTTTACCCCTTTTGATGAAATAGGAAAATGTGATGGGCTATTTGACTGATAGAATGACTCACACAGATTAAAATTGCCCCTTTAGGTTACAGGCTCGCCCAAAGTAGTTTCAGGCTTGCCCAAATAGGGTGCAAGCTTTCCTATTATGTGGAGAATGGGTGATTTTGATAGAAACCAACTGAGAAATAACTCAGACAAAAGACAAGGTCACCCCTGTGGACAACAGGTTCACCCCAAATAACAAGTTCGCCCTTGAAAAAGGAAAACTCATGTAAACAATAGACTTGGACTGGACTGGGTGAAAAACAACTAACTATGGCAAAGGACAAAAACACAACAAACAACAAACAATAGGTAAGGGTGACTCAACCAAAAGGAAATGCACTGGTTTCCCACAAAGAAGACAATTCAAGCAACACAATCCTAAAATTAGTGAGGAGGGTATGGCCAACATAGTCCTTTATCTAGGTTGAACAAGGTGATCTAGGGAGTCCTTAATTTATGCATGATATGTGAGGCACAACCGTGAACACTAGCCCATCACAGGCGTGAGTCTGGAGCCCCAACGAGGTACTGGAAACTCAGACCAACTCTTCATGTCTTATCTAGGTATCACCCTAGCTTCGATGCTTCACCAGACATGATGTGATTGGATTGGGGTATAGCTTTGGCTCTCCCCCCTTTATATACCATACCGGTACATGTGGTTGGGATCATCCCTTGGGGTGATGAAATCCCCAAGCAGGTCCCACTAAAAGAAGACACTAGAGGTCTTCGGCTGGTCCCAAGGCTCGCATGAAGCACAAGGGGAGAGTTTAGACATTCTAATATCTCCTAGGTAACATAAATAGACTAAAGTGGACTGTGATTTATCATCACCTAAGATTTCCAAATGGTGCAAGGGGATTGGATATGTCAACAATCCACTTAACAAACATGACACAAAAGTATATTTGACCTTCTAATTAGTTCTATGTGTGCCTAACTAGTATGAAAATAACAAACAAACTAAACTAATTGCACTGGGACCCATCGTTCTACAAGAAAATGTTAGTAGTTTGAACCTCTGGCCTTGGAAAAGCGAAAAACAGCTACACAAACATTAGCAAAAAGTAGACACACTCACAAATGAATAAGTTAGGGTGTCAGTACCTAAAAATGATAAGAAACAAACTCTGAAAATGAAACTTTAAGTCACTGTTTTACCTCATAATTATCTTTTTTTGAAGCATAATCGCCTTTGTTAGCAGCAAAATTGCTTGTTTTGAGTGCAAAATCACCCCTTTCAGCACCAGAATCGCCTGTTGCAGAGGCAGGCTCACATGTTTGCAGGAAGCAGGCTCACCCAAGTTAGGAGCAGGGTCGGTTGTTTGAGAAACAGGGAGCAAATTTTCCCTTGTTTGACAGATGGGAAAATCTGCAGTCTCTGTTGAAGGTAGACTCGCTTGTTCTTAAGGAAGAATCATCTATTCTAGTAGCAGAATCACCTCTATGTGTAACCTGAACCTGCAAAATGTCAAACAACAAAGCACATAAATAGAATAGACCCATTTGTGGGTCTCGCCGAGCATGCCAAAAATGTGTGTAGCGTGTCTTTCCTACCCTAAATGATGCAAAAGTAAAGAATGCAAAAGGAGAAACAACATAATACAACACCTCAAGATTAGCCTAGTTGAACTTGAACAAAAGAAAGATTAAACAAAAGATATTACCTTGCTCAATTTGATTTGTTGGTTGGCACTTTGATGTTGATAATTTGTGTGCTCCTTGATGAAAAATCATCTAAAATGAGATGCAAAATGATGTGGATTCAATGGAGAATGCAAAGATGGAGTTGGGTATTTTGATAAGTGTATGGAAATGCATGCAATGAGAGCTTTACGAGTTCAACAATGGAGAATGCAAGTGCTTGAATGCTTGAAGGTTGAATGCTTGAGCTTGAATTGTGAGTGTTGTGTATGAAAATGAGACTAAAATACTCTATTTTAGGGGAAGAGTTTTTAGAGAATTGGATGGCTAGGATTTAGCCAATCTGGACAAGATGAAGAGATGTGGTGAGTTGAGGACTCACAAGCCCTCACATCTTGCCATGTGAAAATGAGGTGAAAAGAGGACATTTGAACTGCAGGTACTTGAAAGTACCTTGGGATTGGGAGAAGATTTCCTCAAAAAGGAAGTTCTTGTCCCCGTGTGGGAAGGATGTTGACACATGAGGAATTTTAGAATTCCTCACTAATCATTATGGGGAAGAGAGAAACCCTTGAAGCAATCAATGTGAATTTTAATTCACATGATTGGAAGTACCTTGGGGATAAGACAAGGTCCTCATAAAGGAGGTCCTTGTCCCCATGGGAGAGATGTGACATATGAGAGAGTTTAGAATTTCTCAACAACCTTCATGGGGAAGAGGAGAGCCTTGAAAAAATAAATGTGAATTTTTAATTCACATGGGGAAGAGGTTGTCTAGGTTGAATAAGGAAAACACTTATGAAGGTTGACTTGGAGGCATACTAAAAATGGCATGAGGATTAGATTAAGGTTGTGCAAATGATTAAGAAGACTAATGAAGGATTAGAGGCAAGTGGCAAAATATGGAGGATGTGACATTAATCCTGATTAAAGGTGTGCACATCATAATCATGGATTAATTAAACTAATCTAGATTAGAAAATGATTATTGAGGATGTGACAAGGAGAGAGAAAAGAGGGAATTTAAAATTGATTTAAATTCAAAAAGATTAAATGACTAAATTAAATAAATTGATATATTTATTTAATTCAGAGAGGAAGGGATGGAAGGTAAAGTATTTAGTTATCAAATTAAATACTTTAGAAACTTTAGAAAAAGGGGAAATATTAATTAAATAAATCATTTAATTAATATCAGTGGGGAATATGAAATAGACGAATGAAGGGGACGAATTTGACCATATGGGAGTGGTCAAATTTGGATGTCTACAATTTCTAAACCAAAAACTCATTTGGAAATTGTAATAACAATGTTTGGAATTACGATCCTTATAATTTGAAATTTGAATGTAGATCTTTGTTGCATTATTGTAATTTTGAATGTGCAAAAATTCCTTATGATTTGAAATTTGAATGTAGATTTTTTATTGATTAATTGTAATTGAATTCATCAACATTGCTTTTGATATGAAATTTAGTAATGGTCTTTGTTGAATAATTTTAATTGAATGCAACATACTTAAAATTTAAATCCACATCTACATGTGTACACACACACACACATTGGGTCCTATGGTTAGTTCAAATTAGCTTTTTGGTAGAAAACATTATAAGTTTTTTTTTTAAATACACATTTAATTGATATGATTTCACATTTATACAACTTAGACACATTTAAGTTATAATATACTTGTCTTTACTTCAAGGATTGAAATAATTTTGTGTAAATCTTATCCTAAAGAGGTCACTCTTCCCCCTCTATCTCTCCCTCTTTATATCCCTATATCTCCCTCTCTTTTTATTGCAAACATAACATGATCCTGTTGATAATGGAGCTTAATTATCTTCCTCATTCAGAGGTTTTGTTTTAGTCATGTTTGGATCCCTATAAAAAGATGCGTTGTTGATTTGAGGCTATCACTTCTCCATTGAGACCTTTGTTGCTCAAACATCATTTGCTAAATGGCTTACCAATTGACCTCATGTTTTGCAAAATTCTAAAAATATAGATCAATTTATTTTTTCTTAAGTGACCTTCCACACCTCTTTGGCGTACCCATTGCACACCAAGGTGCAATTGCTAGTTTATTTTTATGTAAAATTCAATATACCTCTCCTCTTTTCAAGGCGGAGTAGGATTATTTAATTGTTTAAAAGGACATTAAATTAAGTGATTTATGTTGAGATGGATTTCCTTAGAGGAAACATAGGGACTTTTAAAACATACCCCTTTGCAATCAAGTTCTTTACTATTATCACAAATAAAATAAGTCTGGGAGCCAATGATGATTATCTTTAAGAGGGATGAGATAAATCTACACACTATGACATTCATTTAGTTACGCATGAGTTTAACATTTAATCTAAAAAGGATCGAGACTATAGCTTCTATTTACTTAGTAGCCATATTTGACTGGCTTTGTATTTTTATCCATTAGATCGGAAGTGAAAACTGTTGTTGCAAACTCAAATCTATAGAAATTTTGGGGGAAGTCACTAGCTTTGGAAAATTTCAATTAGATGAAAGAGGTTTATCTTTTGTGTTCTTTTCCTAGTGTGAGGCAACTTTCCAAGTGATTTGTTACTAAATAATTATTGATAAGGCTTGTCATCTATCTTTAGTTTCTTTCTTTTTTCCTTACAAGACTTTATGTTTCCAAAAGAGAATTATACACAATCTTATAGATTGTGTTATGGCCAAATTTTTGGAATGTAACCTCAGAATACAATTACGGAAAAGGTTGTTAAGGTACAAACAGTGATTTTGCATCAGTATTACTTTGAATAGTGCTTCCGTAGTCTAAATTATATAATCTTGAATGATGCTACTGAAGTTTTTTTTTTTAACAATATTATTAGCATTGCAACAAATAACAACCTTATTATGATTGCTAGCATCATTAAATTCATGCTATTATGAACCTGAGTAATATGTTATTATTTTACTAATATGTAATAATCATTAATGGGTAGTGATAATATTGCCCCTTTTTAAACATTACCGAATCTCTCTATTTTAATTTAATTTAATTTTTTTTACTTATTGATTGTATGAATCTCAACTTAATAGGTAGGCCTATCATAAAGGCTATTTACAATAATCTTACCACCCAAGTTGAACCATATGTTTTACACTTTAATGCATTGAGGTATCATAATGGACATGCATATATGAGGTGGTGTAGTGATGCTGGCTGCTAGGTAGTAGTTTAAATGATGCTTATTATGCTTCTAGTAGTTTATTCATATTTTTTCCAAACACGACTCCTGTTGCATGATGGTGGTGGTAGAGTAAATTATTGCATGAATCATCCAACAAGATAGAGCTGGATTTCCCTTGAATAAGTCACTGTCTACCTTCAACCACCAACCAATCCTCTCATTGATGCGTGGGACGCCCAGATGTCTAACACACCTTCCATGATAAATGATGCAGTTACTATTTATTCTCACCCATGATCCAAGGAAGCATGGGATTACACAATTAAAGGTAGGTGTTGAATTTTCAGTTTGCACCTAGTGTTGCCAAGAATGAAGACTGGTTCGCTTCATTTTAATGTTTATTTGTGGATTTATTTATTTATTTATTTTGGTGTATTCTTTGGGCTGATTCCTTTGTGGTAGATCTATGAGATGATTGCAGGTTTGAAATTATCCTTCTATCTTCCCTTATTGTGAGTATAGAACACTGCGTCCTCTATGTTGCGAGAGAAGAATGACAGGAGGAGTAGATTCATTGCAGTTTGCAGTAAATGGGAGGAAGTGGAAGTGCACTAGCAACTAAAGTTCAGAGAAGCACCCAATTCCAGTTATGATTTGATGGATGCCCAAATCCCCTTGAAAACACCATTTGTGTACAGGAAGGAGTAAGCTGGTAACGACATGGAAGAGTTTGGAGAGGGTTAGCTACATCAACGCCTAGTCAGAGGTGGTGGCAGCTCCTATGGATGCCACACACTAACAAATTATTCCTGTCTCTTTTATTTTCCCCGTAGCATTTTCCATTACTACTCTTCTTTTTCTAGTTTTAGTACACAATGAAACATATGCCTGGATTTAATATGGATCCCTAGTTGATATATATAGGTTTGCTCATAGTAGTATTTATAGAATAATTAGAAAGAAGCAAAGTATAATGTATAAATATTTTCAGAAATTTTAAGTGAATATGTATATGGAATTCCATGTATAATACATCAATGCGTATAATTAAATACAGTTCTTATAGCCAAATAGATTTACATTTATCTCTAATGCAATGGATATACTACTCTACCTATGAACAGTTGTGATAAAATCTATAGAATGCTACTTCCACATAGATACTTAGCTATCTTCCTAGCCTTTTATATATCATTTATTTACTTGATTACAAAATCCACACTTATATTTTCAGTATTCAAATAACTTTCAAGGAAGATTATGGTTCCTAATGTTTCAATACATCCTCAAAACGAAGGAACAAGATTGAACTCAACATTATTTCCCAAATACCTATTAGAGAGTGAATATACTGTGAATTTATTCATTTCAAAAAAAGGTGCAAATACACATTTAGCTTTCAAGAAATCAACTAAGAACTTATAGAGAACCATACCAGAAGTTGAAAACTTATCCTATTACAAATAATATTGGGATTACTATTAACTCACATGCCCATGAAATAAGCTTTGATCTTTTATAGTTAATTTTGAGGAATCTTGGATCTTACATGAATTTACAATAAACCTTGTTTCTTTCCATTCTCTATCAAGTTACAAAAAAACACAAGCTTTCCATATTGCAACCAAATTTAAAGAAATATAATGAAGACAACACAAATGATTAAGGCTTTCTCTCCACCCTACCATAATGGCATCACGGAGCCTTGTGGGCTCTAGCCATACCCCCGAGCAAGGAAGTCTTTTAGCTCCAAGATGATGAATGGAGCCCTTTCAAAATTTCACAAAGAATAAGCATGGTACCAAATTTCATGCATCTACATTTTTTGCCTTCTACTTTCAGCCATGAACCATACTACATGTCATCTTCTCACAAAAAATAAACAAGGGAAAATAAAGTAGGGATAAACTTATCTTTCTTTTTTGTTGATGAGAGGATTAAACCCTCTATCCTTCTTCTTCCTCTCCAATCCAAGCCATCTTGATCACTCTCTACCATCTCCATTAGAGTTCTCCAAGAGGAGAAGTGGGTAACACCCCACTCATTCCTCATCTCCCAATATATAGAAGTTTCAAATATTGTAACTCTTGAATGGGGAGGTGTGGTGTGTACCTCTCTCCATCAATGAAGGTCCTTTCCTCATTAATGAGAAAAAGAATTTGGACATCCACTCAATCTTTCCCATCCCAATCTCTTCTCCAAAATTCGTCAGTCTCCATTATGAGAGCTTTTCAAGGGTCAAATCATGTTGTAGGGTCACTATTGTATGTCCTCTTAACCCCTACCACTATGGTATAGACCCTATGAGGTTTATTTTTGCACCCTAACCAAAAAAATTGACCGAAAATTCTCATTAAAGGCCCACTCAGGGTTCCATCCAAGTTTCAAACTTAGCTAGGGGTTTCCAAGACCTAATCCCCACTTACACCTCACATGAATCACAACTAAATTCCCTCACACCTTAGTCTTCCAACAGGGTCAAATTTATACCTTCAAGAGGAAGTCTTTTTGATTTGCTCTCAATGGTTCTTCCTTCTCATTTTAACACCGTTGCCATCCTACACATTACCAACACGATTATAAGTATCAATTGTGTATCACATTAATCTGTTAGCTAAATACTCTAAGCTTTAACTAGATAATAGTCCATTTAGAATTTCAATTTGTATTCCACGGTATGCAAGTGTATTCCACCTTCATGGTAGAGACAATAAAACATGATTCCAAAATGATATGCAAGAATATTGCCCAAAAAATCATCTTATTTATTATCCATAATATATTTAATCATCCATTCAAGAAAAATATATAAAAAATTATGGTGGTATTAAGTGCATATGAGATGGGGTCTTACATACATACAAATACATATGTATGTATTTATATAGAAATGTATAATACATACACATATGTATGTATACATATATGTATATGTATATATACATAGATATACACACACATATATATGTAGATATATATACATAGATACATATATATATGTATGTATTTATTTATATGTATGTATGTATATATGTGTGTATATGTATATGTGTGTATATATGTATATATGTATGTATATGTATATGTGTGTATATGTGTATATATATGTATCTATATATAGATATACACATATAGACACATATACATACATATATACACATATATACACATGTATATATATGTATGTATATGTATATACATATATATATACATATACATATATACATACATACATACATATATATAATATACACATATACATATACATATATATATATGTATATATATGTATGTATATATATGTATGTATATGTATGTATATACATACATACATATATATATATATATATATGTATGTATGTATATATGTGTGTGTGCATATATATATATATATACATATCTTTAGATTCTACATCTTAGCTTGTTTAACCTTATCATCTCCTTCATAAATTCTTTCGAACTTTGTCCAGATTTCTTGAGCAGTTTTCAAATTCATAACTTTCACTAATTTGAAATTTTTAAGGCTACTTAAGAGAGCATACGTTCCTTTACTATTGCTTTCATAGGCTTTGATTTCAGCTTTAGTGCTCAGACCATTTGTAGGTATAGTATATCCATTCTAAAATGATTTCTAGACATCATATCTTAGATAACTTAGAAATCCTTCCATCCTTTTTTTCCAGAATGCATAGTCCATTCCATCAAACATAGGGATCTCCTTCATGTGCACCATCCCAGATCTACCTTAAGTAGTTAAGCTTTTCTCCAAGGAACCTTGCTCTGATACCAATTGTTGAATACACAAGACAACTGAGAGGGGGGTGAATTAGTTGTACCTTAAAACTTAAAATCCCTCATACACATTTAGATCCATATTCATTCTTAAACCCTTAAATATATTATAATGATTTATCATGAAAAGTAAATAATATAAATTCAAACAAAACAACACCATACACAAGAGAACACTAGATTTACATGGAAAACCTAAGAAGGGAAAAACCACGGTGAGGATTAGCTCACAATATAAAGTAATATCAATACCAAATAGAATAGGGCTCACTACCAGAGGGCTCATTGCCTAAAGAAAGAAATGATCACTATAAAAAAGGCTCACTACCAAAATATAAATGAAGATCGAGAAGAAATGTTACATAGAGAAAATCATCTCAATGCAACAAAGAATCCACCATAATGTCACCAACACCTTCACAGCCTGATTTAAGAATTATAGACACCTACTCATTGCATCCAGTAATCTAACACATGAAAGCTCACACTGCACTTCTAAATTTTGCACTATAACTCTACACTTCACATCATTCACATCTCTCTTTTCTATCTCATCATCCCTCAATGTAACTCAACTCATATTTATAGCATTCTCAACCTTGAAACCCTTCTCCAAGGCCGACGATGCACATCAATCATGCAAATTCAAATTAGGTCAACGCCAAAACACTTCCATGGTAGATAGAAGTGAAAGAAGACCAAAACACACCTTATTTGGGACCAAAATATATAGCACCACTAAAATACACACTTCTATAAACAATAATTATCCACCATAATTAGTGGAAACACTAGGTCAATCATCACCCATGTAAACACCGTTAAAATTTTAAGTACACACTTCCTCAAATCCAAGGATGACTTGCGAACCAAACACCACACTGAAAAATGATCTAGAATACTACATAAACACTCTAAAGTTTGATAAACCCTTTTGATGTGGTAACAACTTTCACCTGAAGAATGTACACATCCAATACACTCCTGACAACTCTACCATACACTGTTACTTGAGAATCTGACTTCTGAAGCACCAAAACTCAAACCATCTTGACTATAAAAAGATACCAATGTAATAAACACACCCTCATATCCACAATACTTGAAACATAATTGTGGAGAAACGTGGAGCATAAAAATTTCTCCTAGACACCTCTACACAATTCACATACTGGTGAATATAAATTCTTATGCACAATGACCAAACACACCAAATATTGGATATAACACTTTTGAATATCTCTCACCAATGTATTTGAAATTCATAGGTGTATCTTCAACCTAGAAGAAATGCAGAGCAAAACTAGAACACATCCCTGCAATACATAACACCACTACAACACACTACTTCCTCTTTTTAACAAATTTTCTCAAAAGCACTTGGAAACCAAGCACCATAGACACATCCTCATCATCTTCAGTACTTCCTCAACACAACTGAACCAACTGCAACATAGCAACTCAACCACATATCCATAGATAAAATATTATCAAAGCAACACTAGAGGTTGACACCAATAGCTTTACTAATAACAACATAATGCAACTAATCAAAGCATGGATAACATAAACCGATCACACTCTTACAAAAATCTCACCCAACAATAGACATCAATGACAACACAGGCTTGTTGAAATCAATGACAATTCTAACTGCTTAGACTTGCAACATCACATGCCTAAGGATTCCTCATAATTTGACTTTATTCCCCATTCCACTATTTTATTATAATAATCTACATTTTTCTAATGATTGATTATCCAACTCATCTCAATGATTATATCATATGACCATAGGGGTTTCACATATAAGTCTACTCTTGTTTCAAATTCATGAAATTGTATTATGGTTTTTAATATACATTTATTTGCTTCTCTAACCACCTTATCCACATGTTGGATTGTTCAAAATTATTCCACATGACTAGTTTTTCAATTCATATTCCTTTTATAATTTCTAGAGAAATAAAACATTAAGACAATCTAGTATCTACTTGAATGAAAATAGGTCACCTTGAAAACATTCCTATAATTTATATGGGTACATTTTGGAATTAAGATTGATGATTTCTTATGGCTACATGAATCCTTTGTGACAATCCCAATTGAGGTTGGCTTTCTCTTATCTATCTTTGCATCCTTGGCCATTCCCTAGAAAAATAATTTTCCCTAGATATAAAGTAACCACTTGGTGGTCCTTGCTATAACGAGTTCCTAGGAGCCTCATTAAGTTTGGTGGATATACTAGTTCGTTAAAATTTATTTGATTTATTTGTTAAAATTTTCCTTATTATTTTTCCATTATAGCCATTCCTTCAATTTTATTTTGACGGTGTTATTCTTTTTAAAAAGTTGGTTTTTCAAATTTTAAAGTTTTGATTTCCCCTGAATTCTTATTTTCTTTTATTGTTGAAAATTTTCTTGGTTATTACTATGGCTTGTAGTTTTCTTTATTTATAAACTTTTCTAGTACTTCTTTCATATTTTTTGGGTCACACATATTCATTTTTCCCTAATATAATGTTTAATTCTAGTATGAATTTTCTATTTGACTCTTTTCATTCCTATAGTACATTGGCATATATTTTATCAACTTAACAAACCTATCTCAATATTGTTTTACTATTAAGGATTCTTTTTGGAGGTTATGGAACTCTATTATATTTTCATCAAAAAATAGTTGTGATAACCACCTCTTGCAAAAAAGAATAATTAATTGTTTCCATGTTATGTTTTCCTTGGTATATCTATTTTGTTTTTTAATATTCATCCACCAACATGTAACTTCACCAAGTAGTTAATAGAACCCTCATAATTCTTTGGTTGATTCATTGTAATCCCTTCACTCAAAGTAATTTTCCATTTAATTTAATCGATCTTCAATCCCTTCTAATTATTTTTCATCAAAATTAGTTGGTGTAATCTTTTCCAAGTCCTTGTAAAGCTCTATGATAGAATATTCTTTCCTAGGTGCAATAAGGTTCATTTCATTTTCAAGCGGATTGAATTCTTTAGGAGGATTTTCAAATTTAGGTTCCACTATGTTCTAAATATTAACTTATCTTGTTATGATCTCTTGAATTATTTTCTCTAAGGAATTTAGTTTATTCCTTTACTCAATTAACGGGTTTATTATTTCTTCTATCCCTATCTCATTATTGCCTCACACCCTTTGTTGCTTATTAGTGTCCTTATTTTTCCTTCAAGAAATGTTAGTATGAGTTTCTCTTATTCTTGTCATTTTATGTTTCCCATAATCATAGTTTTCAAATTAATATTCTCTCATTGTTTGTGTCTAAATATTTAAATTTATTCCTTCATAATTAATTATACTTTTAATCTCTTTCAATTTATGTGAGTTGTAGTAATCTCAAGGCCTAGCTTTTGAACCTCACTCTTATACCACATGTACTAACCCTTTACAATTTTTTTATTTTTTTCTTATAATTTTAACCAAATTTATTATGTATTCATTCATTTGCATGCTTAGGCATTTGTACATATGGGACAAACATCTATCCATACAAGACAAGCATATATGCATACAAGAAATGTATTCATCTATCTATCTAGGATATACATCTATACAAATGGGTGCGTGCATGTAAATTAGGAACCAAAAGGGGGTATTAAGTGGCCACTTTTTCTTCTTCTAAAATCAAGAAAATCTAATCTTGGATGAGAAATTGAAGATAACTAGGCTCAAAATTTGAAGATGCAACAAAAACAAGAGTTGTAGTGCTTTGAATCTACTTTATAAACTACTATTTTTTTGAAAGTAGTGGAGATTAAAGGGTTCAAATAGGATCCACACAAAGTGCTCCTATTTTTGTCAAGAAAACATAACATCTGGTGTTGTCCCCTTAAAATATTAATTTTTTATTATTTAAAAAATTATTTTGGTGAAAAATTAACTAACACCGTGTAGTTTATGATCAATATTTTTTGCTAAATTTTTAATGAATAGATGTTTTTTTACCAATTTTCAAAGTGGAAACATCATGAAAAATAAAAAATTAAGCGTGCGCCCCCCTAAATTTTTTGGAAACTAATTGATTTTTTTGAATGTGTATAAAATAGAGTCTAGTTTATAAAAATGTAATTTATTTTAAATTTTAATGAATGGGTAAAAAATGAAACAAAAGAATCATACGTAGGTTTTTGACAAAAAATGAAGACACTAAAAAAATAAATTAAAGATCAAAACCTTAACATATTTGAAATGTAGAAAAAATTACATGGTTAGAAAGCTAAGAGAGAGTTCAACATTATTATGGTATTTTGTAAACTAGACATTGAAATAAGTGCAAACCTAATGGAGAGCATACTTGAGATTGTTTCATTTTTTTAGAATTTGTAAAAATAAACCTTTAGGTGTTGGTATGTAAGTCCAACCCTTTGGGTTGGATGCCCAAGGAAACTCAAAACCTAAGGGTTGACAATACCCAAAGTAGATAAAACACGAGCTCATCATAGCACACTCATATTTATGTGAGGAAAAAATAAAACATACTTCATATCTATCTCCAAGTATATCTCTCTATCCATATATTTTTCTCCTTCTATCTTCCTATCTCTCTATCTACCTATCCATCTCTATATATCTATATCTACCTCTATCTATATCTCTCCTTCCCACCCCACCTCTCTCTCTCTCCCAGGTGATCCCACAATACTAGTTTACAATTTTTGGCCAAATTGGATACTGAACTGATTTTTTCTAACCAAATCTTCACTCTCGGACACCTATAGTGGCTAAACTATGAGGAATTTGAAGATGATGCAAACTAGTGATTTGTGACATTTTGTTTATAGATTATAAATATATTCTTTTCACAATTTTTGGAATTAGATTACACTTCTTTTTCCATCTCCTTAGAAAACTAGTTTTTTTCACTAAACACCATTTTTAAGGAGTGATGCTCACCGTATACAACATAATTTTTTTTCCATGAAGGATAAAAATATATTTTTTTCGAATTTAGATTTGTAACTATGATATATAACCCTTTCATTTGGTTTCATAGTGTTTTATTGAATATTTTTTCCTTAATCAAGTTTTGAAGTCAAACCAATTACAATTTAGACATAGTTTGGCCGTATACAACATCAATTTTTTTGTATGAATTGAAATTCAATATTTTTTTACTAGATTAAGGACATCAATACCTAGCCTACACATATTTTTAAGAATTTTATTTTGATAATCTGCTATTTTTCCACGTGCAGAACAAAGAGATTGATTTTTAGTGAAAAACCTATGTTTAATCAAACTACAAAACAAATACATAATAAAACCAAAACATATTAAAATTATATTTGATGGATAGCTCGTTCTAAGGACTACCATCATCCAGTTGGGTTTGTGAAGTCTCCTCAATTTTTATCCTCAACTTGAGCTTCAAAGGGAAAAATTCTAGAGAAATTTGGTGCCAGAGGGGAATAAGGGGGGAAAAGGGGGGTTCAAATGAACCTAGGTTCGAGCGAACCCTCCTTGGAGGTTCACTCGAACCTAGGTTCATTCAAACTTAGGTTCGAGTGAACCCCCTTTCCACAAAGTTGTCCTTTTTTTTCATTATGAGAAATGTGGAATATGGTGGGACCCAACATTTAATAGGTTTGCTCGAAGGGGGGTTTGAGCAAACCCCTTTTGGGTTGGCTTGAACTAAAAGTTTGTTTGAACCCCCAATAAACAAAATTTTCTCCATGGGGGAAATCCCATATTTGATCCCTTTATGGATCTTGGATCGGTTGCCTCACCTGGATCTGACTTCCTAGGCTCCCTTTGGAGTTTTGGAATAAAAAAGTGTACCATAGTATTGCCAACTCTTTTAGGAGTCTTTTAGCAATCTTTAAAGTTACTTTTTAAAAATTAAGGTTGGTTTTTGCTAGGATATGTGTGAATGTAGTTGTTAATAAAGTTATTTCCTCTTTGATTTCTCTAAAATCAAGGTTTGGGTTATAGAATCAAGCTATAGAATATGAAAATGCTAGAATTTTTTGCTAGCTTTGTAGGAGATTCAAACATCTTAGTGACTATTGTAAAAAACATTTATAGAAAGATAAAGCTATTTTTGAAGTTGTTCTGCCCAACCCAAAGGATGTTGACCCATGTGTTAAAATGAATAAGGACTTGAGACTCTCTCATGATGAACTCTCAATTGTGTTGGAAATTGAGATGCAACAGATGCAAATAGTGAAGATAACAAAGAATTGGAACTACTAGTTTCCTCTAAGGAGTATGTCCCTAAGGCCTAGCATGTTGTTGAGAAGATTGAAGAAAACAAGACCAATGATTTGAACCTTCCACCCTCCCATCCTAAAGCCTCTGAAATGGATGTTGATAGAAATTTGTGTGTTTATTTGGGTGGGGATTATGTCTTACATCAAGAGAACTTGACAACAAGAATATAATTGATTCCCTAGCCTTGTTGGGTTTTGAGGATTTGGAGTCACCTTTATCTTTGCGAAGCACTATGAAGGATGTTCAAGAAGAATATTGGACTCAAGTAAATGGAAAATAAAAAAAGAAAAAGAAAATGGATGTGGGGGGCTAAAATAAGTGAGGGATACCTTCTCAAAGAGACATAAGGGATAGTGAGGCTTCTTGTGAGGTGGCTTCTAGAAAACAAAAGACCTTTGAGGGTCTCTCAGGTCAAAATAAAACCAAAAATTAGTTTTGGGGAGGATAGGAATCTCATAGTCAATATCTATTGGATACTAACCTCCTTTGTGGTTTTACAATGAAGATTATGACCTGGAATATTCATGGGCATAATAGCCCCTTGAAACAACATATATATTATTAAATGTTCTATAGTGGATAAAAAAGTGGACGTTCTTCTTATCCAAGAAACCAAAATGCAATAGGAAACATTTGAATATATTGTTAAAAACATATGTCCCATGGTGGAGTATTGTATTAGCAATGTAGATGGTGCCTCGGGTGGTCTCGCCACCCTATGGAATACTACCAAACTTAAAGGTACCAAAGGTTACTACAGTATAAATTGCTTAGAAATAATCATGGAATATGGGATGAATGTTGTTACATGGAATTTTCTCAATATCTATGCCCCTAACTCTAGGGCTACCATAGCCCATCTTTGGAACTCCTTATATGTTCTCATGTCCAATAATCAAAAGGTGCATTGGATGCTAGTTGGGGACTTTAACACCCCTCTATATCCTTCTGATAAACAAGTGGCTTCAAGGACTACTCATATGTTGGATTTTTTTGATTTCATCACTTCTCAAGGCCTTCTAGATATTGATCTCATGGGGTCTATTTTCTGGCGGATGGGATATTCTCTCTAAAATGCATTTATCTACCCTCCAAAGTTCTACTTCAGATCATAGTGCTCTTCTTCCGGATTAGGAGGAGCTAAATCCTAGAGGTCCCTTTCCCTTCAGATATGAGATAATGTGGAACCTTCACCCTAATTTTAAGGAGCTTATTCAGAATTGGTTGAGTCTTCCATGCTAGAGTACACCTATGTATTGCCTAGCTCAAAAACTAAGAAGGATCAAAGATAATGTGCAAGGATGGAATAGAATATCCTTTAGAAATATCTTCCACACTAAGAATTCCATCCTTTCCAATCTAAATGATGTTCAAGAAAGATGGAGAATGGAACTGTTGACGATGAGATCTCAAAAAACGAAAGAGAGCTCAAAGTGAAATGGTTCAAAATAACTAAGGAGGAATTTTTTTGGAAGAAAAAATCTCAAATACAATGGCTACAAGAAGGGGACAGGAACACTAAATTCTTCAACCAATCAATTATAAAGCATAGGAAGAGAAACAACATTAGCTCTTTAGTCAATGCAAATGGTACTACTCTAACAAATGAAGATGGAATAGCTACAGAGGATTTTTTCTTTTCCAAAGATAATGGTGGACCCTAGGATAAAACTAGCATTATGGTAGATGTTATACTTAATATTATTCCAAAGTTGATTTTAGAGATAGATCTTAAGGAAATGGGGAAACCAATAATCATGCAAGAAGTTAAGAATGTGGTCTTCTCCTTTGGATCTTTCAAAGCTCCTAGTCCCGATGGTTTCTCCCTAGCATTTTTTAACTTGATTTTTGGGATGTTGTTTCTTCTAACCTTTTAAATGTTTCCAAAGACTTCTTTAGATTGGGAAGATTGCCAAGTCAACTAAATTTAGATTTTATTGTGTTAATCCCTAAGAAAGAGTATGCCCCCTCCTTAGAAAATTATAAACCCATAATTCTAAGTAACACTATGTATGAAGTTTTCTCCAAAATTATTGTTAATAGAATAAAAGGGGTTCTTGATAAGCTTATTTTTGTGAATCAAAAAGGTTTTGTAAAGGGAAGGAAAATTATAGATGTTTCCATAGTTTCCCATGAATATATCCACTCTATGGAATGCTATAAGAAATTGAGAATGGTTTTAAAATTAGACATTTCAAAGGCTTATGACAGGGTTTCTTGGAAGTTCCTCATTGTTGTTTTGGAGAAATTTGGTTTCAATGGTTAGATTTAAAATCCAATTAAAGAATGTGTCACCATACCAAGGTTTTCTATTTTACTAAATGGTGTCCCCAAAGGTTTTTTCTTGTGGTAAAGGATTAAGGAAAGGAGACCTCCTTTCTCCTTACCTATTCATAATTATTTTTTAATTCTTGGGGAGAAAATTTTAGAGAAACTTGGATCAAGGTGTCCTCAAAGGGATTAAAGTTGCCTCTTCACTTCTACCTGCTTCTCATCAACAGTTTGTGGATGATACCATTCATTTTGGTGTTTCTTCAATTATTGAAGCTTCCAACTAGAAATCCATTCTTCAAGACTATGCAAAGGCTTCGGGACAACATATCAACTACCCTAAAAGAAAGGTTTATTTCTTCAATATGGATATGTAGCTAAAGGAAAAGGTGTTGAGAATTCTTGGATATTAGGAGGTTATTTTATTAGATACTTATCTGGGTCTTCCCCTAAGAACTGAAAAACTTCCAATCACCTATTAGAATGGCATTATAGAAAGGATACAAAAAAAGTTGGTTGGGTGGAAAGGTAAGCTTCTAAGCTAGGCATGTAAGATCCAACTCCTTAAATCCTCTCCAAAATATACTAGTCTACTTCCTTTCTCTTTTTAAAATGACCACTTTTATAATCAAGAAAGTTGAGCAAATTCAAAGAAACTTCCTTTGGATGGGTATAGAAGAAAAAGCTAAGATTTCCTTTGTTAATTAGGACAAGGTTTTCTCACCCAAAAAAGATGGAGGTATGAGGATTAGAAGATTAAATGTATTTAATAAAGCCCTCCTCTCTAAAATTGAATGACATTTCTTGGAAGGAGTTAAGGATTGGGTTAAAATTCTAAAAGCTAAATAGTTGAGAAATGTTGACCCAAGTTGTTTGGTGCTCTCTCAGGGTTGGCCTAAGGGATCAAATGTCTGGAACATCATAATGAAAATAAGAAATACTCTCAAGTAAGGGATCATAAGAAGGGTGGGTAATGGAAGAAATATTAGATTTTGGAATGATTCTTGTGGAAGGGGCCCTGTGTTATCCTTTGTTAATTAGCTAAATCATATCAAGTAGAAGCATATAAGACTAAATGGGAATTTCTTATATGATTATGTGGACTAGGGGGAGACTCCCCAAAATGGAAAAAAATTAGTGACTAGTTGTCTGGGTTGAGGGGCCCTACCAGAGGCAGCCAGATTGATGGATTTGACTCCTCTCTCCTCTTAGACCCTCTAATCGGAGATTGCCTTCTCTTCTATCATAACAATGAAGATGATTGGATTTGAGTGGCAACCCTTCAAGGACTTTCTCTATCAAAACTGCCTACACCATGATGGAGCAACCTATTCTCCCCCCTCAGATCTTTGACTAGAACAAAATATGGAATAACTCATTCCAAAGATCAACTACTTCTGGTGGGTTTTTTCCCAAGGTAGTATCCTCACAATCAATGTTCCCAATAGTAGGGGGTTTTAGTTTGTTAACCAGTGTTGACTCTCCTTTGAAGAGGCTAAGAATATTAACCATATATTTTACCATTATCCTCTTGATAAAGAGGTATGAACTTATGCCTTACATATTTTTTTGATTGATTGGGTGTTTCCTCATTCCCTTAGGGACTTTATTGAATAGTGGAACAACTTCCCTTCTGGCCACTCAATTATTGTGGAACTATGGAAGCAAATTCCCCTGTTTGTGTCATGGAAGCAGTTTTGGTTGGGAAATCTTGTTGGGCCCCTCGACCAAGCAACACCATGGGAGACCAAAAGGGCATAGGGAAAATTTGAATTTTGTAGAGGGCACACAATAGGGATTCCTTTCTAGGATGTTGACCCTTGGCAAGGGTTCTCAAATATTAAATGAATGAAATTGGGTAGTAATATGGTTAAGTTTGACCATTTTTGGATTGTGAAGAAGGGTGGCCTTTCTTTTTTCTTGGATGATGTGTGGTATCAACACATCCCTCTTTGTGTGGAATTTCATAGTCATTCTTGAATTAAAATGTAAATGTGTTAAAGTTGGTTGGAGTTATGTAACATATGATTTTAAATATAAGGTCATGTCTGGATGGTGTACAAGGACTTGGAAACAGAAACCTAAAGATCAAGTGGCCAGGTCAATAATTCCCTCTTCTCATTGATCAATTAGCTCATATTTTAGCATATGGGAATATCTCTTTATGATTCTTTCTAGGAATCACTTGTGAATAAGCCACAAACTTTTGTTAAGCTCAAAATTTTTAATTTGTTGCACAATATTGGTTTTTGTCTAATATGTTGGAATATCTGATAAGAAAACAATCAAAGGATTTATAATGATACTAGGCATATCAATCAAGTTTAGGGTAGAATAATGGCCAATTTGAAAGAAATTTCTCAAGTGTGGATTCAAGTTTATTAGGCGAGTTCTTGGTGGAAATTTAGAGTTGTGATGAGACTTGGTATTCTTATTATTTCTCCCTCTTTTGTCTCTTCCAATAACAACCTTTAGGAATATCAATTTACTTAATCTAGGAAAATTCTTCTTTGGGGTTACTTAAAAGTTTAATGTTGATGGAGCTTTAAAAGACAATCCTAAATTGTTAGCATGAGAGGTGTTTGTTGTGAACATAATGACAAGGTGTTGGTAGTCTTCGTGTCAATTGTAATAATTTTGCTAAGGTTAGGGTAATTTATGAAGCTCATTTAGAAACTAAGTTCAATCATTTTACTAATATTATTCTAGAATTCAAATATAAAATCTTGGTTGATTAGTTTAAAAGGAAGCCTTTCTCTCACTTCTAGTAGTGGTTGCTATAAATATTACCATTGATGTCAAAGGAAATTGATAGCAAGTTCATCACGATGAAATTTTTTGATCAAAGGAGAAGGAATCACATCATTACAAGAGCAAATTTTATCCTCACATGGAAAAATTAAAATCATATCAATAGTTGGTTGACTTCCCTCTATCTTGGCACCTTTAGTGGGAGTTAAAGGAATTAGGTCGCCCATCTTTAGTATGACACCCCTATTAATTAGATTAAAATTAATAAAATATTTTTCCATGCAATGGTCTAACCCCCTAGTGTGGTGCCCATTTTAGTGATGTTTAAAATAAAATAAATTCATTTTTTGTATGGGCTGACCCCTAAATGGCATGCCCAAATGTGGAGATGAAAAGACACTTGAAAAGGAATAAAATAATGGAAGTTCATCTCATTTGTGAAGAATTACATTCATCCATGAAATCACCTCCTTTTGTGAAGATATAAATAATGTTTGAGGACTGGGAGAAGAGTGTGTGTGGAGAATAAATTGATAAATCATTTATACACCAACAAATTTGAGAAGGGAAATTAATTGAAGATCATTCAAAGGCGAATTTTTTAAGGAAGATTATTGAGAAGAACAAATACTTCATTTATCAAGAGATTGGTGCCACATATTGGAGTGGTCAACGCCTCTTATTGAAGGAGATTGTTGTCTCATACTAAGTTGGCGCTCAAGCATTGGGGATTGGTGTCTTCAATAGGTTGGTGCCTACAAAGTTTGTAAGGAAATTTAATATAAGCAATATTTTTTCATGGTTTTCTCTTGTAAGGGTTTCCATGTAAATCTTGTGTTCCTCTTGTGTTCTTATTTGTTGATATTATGTGTTTAAAGTTATTGTGATTATTAATTTAAAAAGAATAAAAGGTATTCTTATACTAATTCACCCCCCCTCCTCCCAACTTATGTTCATTAGTTGTTGAATGAATATGAGAAATACATCAACATCCTTATTCTTGGTTGCAATGTTGTTAAGTGGAACCATACTAGAAGAGTAGAAAATAAGGTTGTTGATTTGATTGCTAAATCAACTTTTAACTAGAATGACATCAAGGTTGATACTAGAAATAATCAAGACTACCGTGTGAAAGGCTTGAGCAAAGTATTTAGTGTTATTTGAATCTTAACTACAATGTTTATGTGAATTCCTAATTCTTGTTGATATTTAATCCTCTATGATTAAATTTATTATTACTATTTGCTTTAAATGATTTTCTTACAACTCTATTTTTAATATAAAAACAAACATGACTTCCAAAAATCATAATATAATATTAAGAAAAAGTGTTTAAGTCTAATCTATGACATGTAGAAAATTCCTCCTCTCTTAATGATAATCTATCTTTAATTTTTTAAATTTTAAAAAATGAATATGCCATAAATCTTTTTAAGCCTAACAAAATCTATTTAATAACACTACCCATCCAATTTCTCGTCATCTCAAATACAATTTCCGCCACAGCTCGCAAGAAAAGAATTTGTGGAATGGTAAAAACGCGTCCAGTCAACGCGGCAGAGTTCCTTCGGCGCATTGAAAGGTATGCCAAAAGCCTCCAAAATGCAAATAGGAGAAACATCCTGGTACGCTTCAATTCGGAGAAACGTGAAGAAACGTCCTTTGGATACTGTAAATATAAAACGCGTGCCCTAGCAGACTAAAACCAGTACTTTTAAATTGAAATAGCAGGAGGAGAGGATCAAAATGCACGCTCCTAAGGCCGAGCAAGGACCTCAAGCATCCGCTACTCTCCCTCTATATCACCCTCCGCAGCAGATAGTTGCCACGGCTTAAACATCACACACTAAGCGTTTGACCGCTTAGGTGGATGTTGTGGGGCCCTCTTCAACCATCTCTCTTCCGTTCCCTGTTTCCGTTTCCGTTAGTCCCGTGCAGTTATATGGATTCCGGTAATGTGTTTAAATTATTTCTCCCGCCCACGTGAATGCTGGTAAATGTGTTTAAGTCGTTTCTCCCGCCCACCTGCACCGTAGAATCCTGCGCTCCACTCATACTAAACAGGTTTCCAACTCTATGTACAAGGATTATTCAAACATCACAGTTGGATATGCTATGCTCTGGTAGACATGCATGCGAAACATGGAAGCACGCCAACTGTGTGATAGGATGCCTCAAAGAAATGTGGTCTCATGGAATGCTTTGATTGCAGGATATGCACAAAATGTGTTTGTCGAAACAGATTCAGAAACTTCCAATCAAATGTAACTCGCAGTGGAAAGTTGGACTTCGCAATCTTTGCCAGCATCCTCCCTGCCTATGCCACGATGGGAGCTTCAGAACGGAGCATGGACATCCATCGCAGGATGAAGGAAAGATGAATTTTGTCAGATGTAGCCATAACTGCCCTGGTAGACATGTATGCAAAATGGGGAAGCATAAACAAGGCATGTGAACTGTTTGACATAATGCCTCCAAAAAAATGTTTTCATGGAATGCTCTGATAGCAGGATATTCACAAAATGGATTTGTTGAAGAGGCTTCAGAAACTTTCAAACAAATGCAACTAGCAGATGTAATGTTGGATTCTACAAACTTTGTCAGCGTCCTTGCAACCTGTGTCGAAATGGGAGCTTTGGAACAGGGTATGGACATCCATCAAAGCATAAAGGACAGGAATTTTGTCAGATGTAGTATTTGCAACTGCTCTGTAGACATGTATGCAAAGTGTGGAAGCATACACAAGGCAGGCAAACTGCTTGACAATGTGCCTCAAACAAATTTGGTTTCATTGAATGCCATGATTGTAGGATATGAACAAAATACATTTCTGGACAAAGATTTACAAACTAAATGAAATTAGTTAAACATTATAGATGGAAATGCTCTAATAGACACGTATGGAAAATGTGGAAGCATAGATAAGGCACATTAATTGTTCAACAAAATTCCTCAAAGAAATGTGGTCACATGGAATGAGTTGTTTGGAGGATATGCATAAAAATGGATTTAGTGAAGATTCTTTCAAAATGTTTGAATTAACAAAGCATTTGGGATTATATACTAATATTATAGTATATAAGCTTTTTTGTGTTCTATGTGCATTCAGCCATTCAAGTTTATTGGAGGGTTGTACATATTTCAATCTTACAAGTAACCCTTATTGCATTACACCTACAATTGATCATTGTGTGCATGGTTGAGCTTCTTGCCTATGTTGAGTATCTTGAGGACACCCTAAACTTTATCATTAAGATGCCAATTAAACCTATGGTAGCTGTGTGGATGTGTTTCCTTGGTGCTTACAAATCACATACAAATATATGTTTAGGGGTTATTAAGACTTAAAAACAAAAAAAGGCTTTAATATTGCAAAGGAAGCTAGTTTGGAAGGATAGCTTTGATAGATAAATTCCCATTAAGGGACTCTAAGACTTATTATAATTAATTCAAGCAACAACCTCCCATACTTAAATTATTTAAACCTTAGATCATTGAATCTTGCAAAGAGCCAAAGGATAGTGGTTTCAATCTAGGCAATTAGAATTTGCTTCAAAGATTTTTGCTAATACTTCCTTTGATTTATCCACGGGGTTTAATAGTTTGCTCTTAATAAATTTTGATCTATGTAAGCCTACACTTTATTGGTACCTCAGGGTGGCCTTCCGATCAAAAAGGTTTTTGAATATGGAGTGCATGTAATATAACCTTGTACTTGATAATTCATTGACACATTTTATATACTTTTCACGCTTTTCCTCACAAGTCTTATTCACAAACTATATTTCTATAATCACTTTCCTAGTTCATGATTCATTGAAGTGCTTGATCTAACGTATTTTAAGTGTTGGAAGTAATTTGAAAAAAAATATAAAATTCTTGTTCTTTAATATGGAATTACTCTAGCTATTATTTTTTTATGAAATTGAGTAAAACAATCATGTGATTCTATTCACTTTCGAAGCTCATCATATGCTACTTAAAATGCACATCTACACTTACTTGGAAAGATAACATCCATCCTAACAATGTAGGGTTATGTTATTCTTTTTCCTTATTGATAGCCTGCAAAGCTTGCTAGAAACATGTTGTGCCTGGCATACACGTGCACCATTTTCCAAAAAAACAATGATGAGTCCTTTATTTATTTGCAAGCTTATTGATCAAATGTTCTTCTAGCTTGAAGTGTTCTAGTTTTCCTTGGTTCTTGATGAGTTGGTTACATTGTAAGATCTAGATTTTCGTGCTAGTTAGATTTTTTTTCCAATACATGAGGTATTAGTTTTGTGGTGTCAAGATGTGATTGGGGTTCTCAAATACACCTCTTGTTTGTATTTTCTTTCCTAGTTATTCTCTAAGTTACTATATAGTTAGAATTCTTGATTTTAGTATTTATGGAGACCTTTTATGCTATGTTACTATTTGTTCATACATTAGAAAAGTTTATGTTACTATTTGTTCACACATTAGAAAAGTTTCTAAGTGTTCACCATGATATTAACCCCTTTAAACTCTCATAAAACTATTAAATAGTCCTATAAATAACTTGGAAGTTGTTTTGGAGTATTTACAACCTTTACAAACCCTCCTTCACGAAGTAAATGCCTTGACCTTGGGAAATACCCTCATGCCTTCATCTCTCAAGCCAATCTCTCCAACTTTGCGTAGATCTCTGGTGTTTGTGGATGTGAGCTATCCTTTACACATAAAGCACACACCATTTCATGGATTCCAATCCAACTACAGCTAAGAATCCTACTATATCCTTTACCCTTTATCAATCTCACCATTTGAACCTCACACCACTTGCCCACATATGCATTAATGTTTGAGAGAACATAAGTCACAACATTTTTAGATTCTAATTAAAAATCTTCAGCACTATAAATACTCCTAAAACATATTTTTGAATGTGATTTAACCAATTTCATTTGCCTAAATTTTTAAAACTTCCATTTTGTTCATATCCTACAACCATGGAACCAAATTTCTTTGAGGCACATAGTAAAACAGTTCGCCTGCCTTGTGTATGCTTCCACACTTTGCATACATGTCTACAAAGCAGTTGCAAATACTACATCTTACAAAATTCCTCTGTCCTTTATGCTTTGATGGATGTCCATACCCTATTCCAAAGCTCCCATTTCGGCATAGGTTGCAAGGACGCTGACAAAGTTTGTAGAGTTCGGCATTACATCTACTAATTGTATTTGCTTGAAAGTTTTTGAAGCCTCTTCAACAAATCCATTTTGTGAATATCCTGCTATCAGGGCATTCCATGAAAACAATTTTTTTGGAGGCATTATGTCAAACAGTTCACATGCCTTGTCTATGCTTCCCCATTTTGCATACATGTCTACCAGGGTAGTTATGGGCTACATCTAACAAAATTCATCTTTCCTTCATCCTGCAATGGTTGTCCATGCTCCGTTCTGAAGCTCCCATTGTGGCACAGGCAGGGAGGATGTTGGCAAAGATTGCGAAGTCCAACTTTCCACTTCAAGTTACATTTGATTGAAAGTTTCTGAATCTATTCCAACAAACACATTTTGCACATATCCTACAATCAAAGCATTCCATGAGACCACATTTCTCTGAGGCATCCTATCACACAGTTGGCGTGCTTCCATATTTCACATGCATGTCTACTAGAGCATATCCAACTGTGATGTTTCAATAATCCTTGTACATAGAGTTGGAAACCTGTTTAGTATGAGTGCAACACATGATTCTACGGTGCAAGTGGGCGGAGGAAACGATTTAAACACATTTACCGACATTCACGTGCGTGGGAGAAATCATTTAAACACATAACCGGAATCCATGTAACTGCATGGGACTAACGGAAACAAAAACAGGGAATGAAAGTGAGATGGTTGAAGAGGGCCCCACAACATCCACCTAAGCGATCAAATGCTTAGTGTGTGATGTTTAAGCTGGGCCATTTGTAAGTGTTTAAAGATGCATGATGTGAGAAAACTTACGAACACTCACTAAAACAAATCTTGGTGATTAGCTTCCTTTTTTGCTTTGTTTTTGCTTCCACCCACTGTTTTAATGTATTTTTCTCAATTTTTTTGAAAAATTCGGTGCTATTTATCGAGATGGCTCTATTTTTGGCATTTTTTGTGCTGATTAGAACTAGTAGGCGTTAAATTAGGCACAAATTAGTGTTGAAATTAATGCCTAAATTAGCACCTAGATTAGCACCTAAAATAGCGCCTAAATTAGTGCCTAATTTAATGTCTAATTTAGTGCCTACTTTAGAGTCTGCTTTAGCACCTGATTTAGCACCTAATTGTTCTGATCTAGCAGGGATTAAGGGTTAAGGGATTAGGGGAGGTGGAACCCTTAAAATTTTTCTTGTTCCACTAGTTCCATGGTTATACATGTAATTGCTCATAACTTGTTTCCATAAAGGTTTAGATTTTATGTCTATTATCCACACTTGCAACCTTTGATTATCTATGGTGTTAAGTTGCTTGTAATATCTTGTTGACCTGTTATTTCCAGTTGTCGATTGCGTTAGTAACATCTTATGGCATTTATTCCCGTTGTTCAACCGGCCCCAATGCCTAGGTTACCCATCTCACATATCTTTGGCTGGTTCATGATTTATTTGCTAGGTCAAGGAACCAACAAAGGATTAGAGTTTAAGGGATTAAGGTTCAAAAGATAAGGGATTTGGGGCTTAGGGGTTATGTAGTTTAATGATTAACGACTTAGGGATTATGGTTGATATTATGTAATCTCTATATAAACTTTGATAAAAAATAATAAAGGAAGTATGAGTGGAAGGGTGTACCAAAACTCTGTTCACGTAACTTTTGAGCTTATGAAAGAAATAGAACATCTTATTATCAAAGATTCCCCATGATTGCGTTATCATTCTATATTTTTCTTATGTTTTTCATACTTATTTCTTCTTATATTTGAATGAATATCAGTTATTGAGTCTCAATACTGTGCTTATGTGACTGAATATGTTGATACAATAAAGCATTTACTGTGGATGTTTTTAGTTACATCTTCAAAATTATGTTCAACATAAAAATGGAAACTATTTAAAAATAATAAAGTTAACAAAGTTTCTTATTTAAATAATTGTGAGTTACGTGCATTAATATTTTATTAACTCTTGTGTCTTCACGAACATATGTTGATACAAAATGAATGGAAAAAGCATCAAAGTAATCCTAATTTTTTCTACCAACAATTCATACCAAATATTGAATAATTTAAGGATATTGCAATAGGTAATTTGTATCGACACAAATAATATTATTGAAGCATTTCAAAGTTTAGGCCATAAGAATCATCATTTTTTAAACATGGATTGTGTTAGGGCTAAAAAATCCTACCTCGGCATCCACCAATCTTCATTTTCATCCACATTCCACCCACATCAAAAGATCTATTTCCTCTCATTTTATGATTGACTTGAAATGCAAAAATTTGTGTGACAAGATCCATTTCATAACTCATACTACCACATCCATCAATGAGTCCAAAATTCCATGGCCACCATACCCATTTCTAAAAGTATTTACTCAACACTATCAACATGACAATACCACATCAGGGGGACTCTCATCATAGTCTTGGCGATGAATCGATGAAGGAAAATCATACAATATACATTATCAGTGTGACAACTCTCTGTTGGGTGGAATCCTAATATGGTTCCCCCGATAGACTGACGGAGCTAACTAAGATGGATTCATTAGAGTGATTAACACACATTGGAAGAGCATACATTATTGTTCCCTCAATAGCCTGAGCAAAACACATTGGTAACACCACAACATATCAAGGAGAAGAAACACTATATCCCATCAATGGATTGATGCATTACACAATAAAGATGTTTAATAGCAAACATGTAGTAGGAAGTGTATTGAGGGAATAGGGGGTTGTCAGGCTAACAAAAACTTGGTTCCCCCAATACAATGATAAAACAATCAAGGGAAAAAGGTATCAGGAGGAATGTCAGTGGAATGTGAATAGTGGTTCCCTTGATAATCCAATAATGCATAAAGATAAATGTCATACCATGAATAATCAAATATAAGACAAGGAAGGATATTGGAGAAACTAAAGTATATCAGGGAGACATTATCCGGTGCCTCGTCGTTGCCCCGAAGGAAAGATAACAACATACAAGTTTATTAATGAGAAAAGTGGATATCGACGGAAGTAAAACCATAGTCCCTCTAATGCAATGATGATGATTATTTTCAATTGATGTGACAACCCGAAGATATCATTGAGATATTCAAATTAAATGTTCTCCCCGATGACAAGATTGAGAGAAAGTAGGACATTTATGAACCAAAGCCGAAAAAAGTATACCTTAAATCAACCACATTTCCATCATTGAGAATTAGAGAAGCTTGTGGAAGGGAGGAACAAAGTAAAGAAGTTGAAAGTATGCCATTGTTGCATAGTTCAAGGACAAAGGAAGCAAGCACAACACAAGTAAGTATACAAAACCCAGTTGAGAAATTTCTTTCAAAGTAAAAGAACTACAAAAAGAAGCTAGAGTTTTGGACAATGGAAGGAAGTTCAAGAGCACTAAAGACTAAAAAACAAAAAATAGAAGCTAGACTCCTAAACCAAGAATTGATTGACCAATGTCTTGGTTCGGGGCCAAGACCTAAGAGAAGTGCAAAGTCAAACCCTTCCATGGACAAATTGTGGGACAAACACAAAAGTTTAGAGGATGTATGGACACCAAAGAGAGGATATGAGTTGTTCATGTAACATTATAGAAAATAGTATAGGTTCCAACCTATTTGCAATATGTGGATATTGAACCTAGGGAAAGTGGTTGTACCTAATGTGTTCATCAATGCAGAGCTGATTAAGGCACTAGCTACCAAATATGACCCTAAACAATGAACTATCTAGTCACATGATGGGTCTGAAATTATCATTATATCCAAATATTTCATCTCCATTGTTTTCCAATTAGATTTCTCCATGAATTTTCCATTCATAGTGAAAGACCTTTTGAAAGAATATCATCACATGGACACTAGTTATAAGAGATGGAAACTACCACTACACAGGCCCCGGGAGGAAGGAAATTAGCTCAAAAGGTTTTCCAGCAACAAAAACCCTCCCTTTCATGAAGAGTTATTTGAAGAATATTTTCAATATACATATTGCATTGCTGAACAAGTATTGGGAGTGGAGGTTCAACCTCTCATGTCAATTGCTCCAATAGTCCTAGAAATATATATACAAAGCAAAGACGCCAGATGATTTGATTATGCTGGTTACCTAGCCAATGTTCTAAACCAATGAATGGAGAGGATTAAAAACAATAGTGATTGCATTAATTTTAAACATTACTCCTTATTCACACACTTTCTCTTATATGAAGGACAAGCTAGAGGGTTTTGGGGAGAAGAATTGAGGATAAGGGATGTAGATGAATATGAAAATTACAAACTAGTTCAGATGTGGATGTCAATATGGGATAGACGATATGGGAGACCCCATTATCTATACTTTGAGGAGTATTTTGTGAAACCATTGCTGAAGTTGTTATGGCATCTATGTGATTATAACTTGTCTCCTGAAATACAAAGGTTTTTTAGACCAAAAGAGAAGGATCCCAGGAAAAAGTTGAACAATAACTAGGGAGATTGGTATACATTCTTTGATTGCACTATGATTAGAATATATGGGTTTGAAGGAGCCCCACACTTGCTACCAAGGACAGTTCCAGATAGATTGGCTTATTTAGAGATTGTAAGACAATTGGCAAAGTCGGATGCAAAACATCTTAAGGGGTATAGTAAGTAATCCATTATTCCTAGTACTTTATGTTTTGGAGATTTTACATTCGTTGCTAGTGAAGGATATGAGGAAATTGACAACAAATTGGCACACTACAATTTTCCATTGGGAAATGAAATAAATAATTTTGACATAGAAAATTTTATCAATAAAGCAAAATTATCACAAGGGTTTTTTGGATATGAACATCTATTCTCGGTTGATGATGTGATAAGGAATTGTGATGAGGCTTCAACAAAACAAAGAATGACCATATATAACAAGATTATGCTCGCTGAGGCATCAAAGAAAGAAAAGAACCCATCATACTCAAAAGAATTCAATGAGATGCAGGACCCTTTGGAGAGAGTTGAGTAGCTCATCACTCATGTGGATGAATTGATTAAAGATGTACCCCAATAGTTTTTGAAACACCTGAGATGGCTTACTCAAGAATGCAGGCTGAGGATTTGGAGCCCCTTAGTTACATACCCTCACAACCCACTCTTGAGGTAAGTTTCTCTATGGATACAACCATGAGTGAGGAAGGGGATGAAGAGGAAAGTGATACAATTGATAATGAAGTTGAGAAAATAAGTGCACCTGTGGCCACACAATATGAGCCACTCCAGGAACATAGCATAGTCAAATTTGAAACATCAAACAAACTCTTTGATGATGTGAGGATCAGGGTTAGACAAGATTTTATCCCTGATAGTGATTTTGTTAAAACTCCAGAGTTTAAGTCATTTTTTTATGAACATAAAGGTAGAATGCTAAGAAAGAGGATGAAAGATATCACTCCTGAACAATAGGAAACTTCCTAAGAGGAACTAATAAAGGCGGTAGATAAGGAGTTAGAGTCTATCACCCCCGAAAGAGGAAGAGAACGACTTCAAGAGGCTGGGGTTTTACTCTTACAAGGATGGGACATTAGGTATGCCATAGTGTCTAATAGCTTTAGAAATAGAGGATATAAAACAATGCACCCA
>VDFB02000017.1:511579882-511593590 GCA_007258455.2 Sequoia sempervirens | reverse complement strand
ACAAGATGTGAAATATGCCTTGATTGCTTGCAAGATGCAAGAGAATCCTTAATTATAAAGGTAAGGTGAGATATAGGATTAGAAAATATCACGACATGTTTCTTAATCCTATAACAAGAGACAACTTATCATAATGACCTAGGATTAGATAAGATCTAGAAATGACAACTAAGTCTTCTAGAAAAAATATTAGGACCTAAGTAAACTTAACATGTGAATAAGTCCCCAATTAGGAATTAGCTAAGTACAAGACCTTATTCACACTAACACTCTTTACTTTTGTACCTTTTGCTCATTCCATCTTGTCAACATAGTTCATGTGTTATATATTGTAGTGCTAATTAACTTCATTAGAGCCTAATTTGTAACCCAAAACACATAGCCATGAAGAAGAAAACAAGTGGCCAAAGTCTCCACACTGTAAACCCAAAGAATGAAATGACATCATTGCACTCTATGGATGATTCACCATCCAATATTCCCAACTCTAATTCCACCTTCACTACAAATCCCTTGAAAAACCTAAATTCCCACATTCCAAAATTACCTATCTACACATTTTAATGTCTAATATGTTTATCCTAGTATAGATATCCCTTAAAATTTTGTTGGGTGTTATTTCTTTCTTTTGTGAGATCTTAATGCAACCCATTTGAAGAATTTGTGCTCCCTTCTTATTTATGTATACTTATTGAGTCAAATTAATACAATCCTAAATTCTATGTTACCATTATAGTAACCATAGAAATGGAACTTCTCACATTTTCAAGATGTTTGGCCTACCTCACCATAAATATAAAAGGTTACTATTAGATAGGTTAGGGATCATTATGACTACCATTTTAATCACATATGTGTCCCATATATGAATAGCGACCTAAGACTTGACCATAGTCTCATTTTTATTTTTGCACAAGTTAATTTTAGTTTTATTATACAACATAACCTTAACTTTGTTTTTTTATTTATTCTTCTAGTTGCATTGTACGAGTTAGTTGACAACTATGTTGTACTCAAATGTTGACCATTCCTAGTGCAGATCAAGTAATGTGAGCCTTATCGGGCAAAAAATTACTTGCAACTGAGTTCACAAACCCATGTCATACAATGGACATAATAATCAAATTTCAAATTCAAAATGAACACACAAGACTCATTTTATAGAGGAAATTATTTTTATTTATTCTTCAACTTTGTACAAGCATAACAATTTGTATGATTCTTTGGTTGCCAGTCTATAATACCAATATTCACTTTTCTTTTGTTATTGCTTACACCTTTTCCAACATATTGAAATCTTAATTTTTTTCTTCCTCTAAATCCAACACCTGGAAATCATAGAATGGAAAAGATAAAAATTTGCAAAACTTACTTGAAATCTCACCAAAATGCCCTTCAAATTTACAACCTCGCTCCAAAATAATTTCTTTTGATTTGTGTTTAGTTTTGTGGGAAATTCATGCCTTCATTCCCATCTATCCTTTCCTATAGCTTTCACAACCCCCTTCGAATGTAGAATTCACAGTCAAAACAAACACAAACTTCAAATGTTCATTTAAACGCCCCTCTAGTGACAATTTGCTGACAATAATATGAATCTCTATTGATTTTCAACACCCCCAATCTACAATTACCATATCAACAACATTAATATTTTCTCAATGTATCCAATGCCCCTCTTCAAATTGCTAGTATGAAACTAAAATTTGGCTCTCCTATGTCCCATGCCCCTGTCTCCACAAGCCAAAAACTTTAAAATTTTGGGTTCCCTTTGGTTTTCAACTCCTCCTACATACTCTACACTTGCCTCTCCAAATTCTTTCAATTTCCCTATAATGTAAAAAGAATTCCATGAAGAATTTATTTCTTTTCTTTTCCAAATAGATTTTTTTAGTTTCCTTCCCTTTTCTTTTTTTTAAATGATGTTTCCTTACCTGGAAATTTTGGAAAAAAGAATTATAAAATATAAATATTAAACAATTCAACTACTGGACTCATGAATTTGAATAAAGCATAGGAGATAAGAAAATTTGAATTTCCTCCGCTACGCTTGGCAACTCACTTGACATTTTGTCAATTTGTGACAATAATGTCATTAAAATTTTAGCATGCCTACAAACACCAAAATTTCACCCAACACCAAAATAAAACAAATAGTCAAACTGAAATTAAAATAAAATTATATTTTTGGTTGATGTGGATTGCCAGTCCACCCAGATGCTTCTTGATCAATTCCAATTGAAAATTTTGAGTACTCTAGGTTTAAATGTGTTAGTCAAAATAGTATTGATAATACTTGCATAAATTCTTTGATTTATTTATGATATTCTTTTTCTCTATCGTACTATGATTTGTCTATAATAATTACATTTTTGTTTGGTTGTGGTTTGATGTCCTATTTTACCATGAATCAATTAATCTCCATGTATTATTCATGATAGATATATAATTCTTCATCATGCCAAATAAACAACCAAATACTCTAACATTGAGCAAGCATGAAGTCAAGAATACAAAGAAAAGGGAAGGAATCAAGATACTTTGTGAAAGTAAGAAATTGAACACCATAGAAGAAGACATATCATTATTTCCAATTGAATATGAACATGAAGCATCAACACAAGACATGAGAGAGAATAATTTGGAGAAACAAAGACAACAAATGCAAAATCTTTGTGCAATAAGGAAATTGAATCTTTAAGTTGAAGGTATGTCATCTTTTCCATCTCAAGTTGAATTTACATCATATTTCCCATCTCAAATTGAAGGTACATCATCTTTCCCATATCAAGTTGAAAGTATGTCAACTTTCCCATCTCAAGGTAAAGGTATACCATCTTTCCCATCTCAAGTTGAAGGTAATGCCATATTTTACATCTCAACTTGAAAGCACACCATCTTTCCCATCTCAATATGATATTAAAGAAATTCTAAATATTGAGGCAAGTTTATGATTGAGATCACTTCCTAAAATATTTCATAGAAAGCCTAAGTTTGTAAATGATATTGATGAAAATATTTTTAAAATTGATGATTGATAAGATTCCAAAACATACTTGTCAAATAAATATGAATAAGATATGGAAATTATTTTTTGAAAATTTAAATAAAATAAGATGTCAATTATTTTTTCAAATGATGAGAAATCTTAAATTTAGTCCTATAATGAATATGCTTGGCCTAAGAAGATTAGATACTTCAAGTGAAAAATCTATTGTAAAAGATATAACGAGTGCATATGAAAAATATAAGTTTCACCTCACACACCAAAGATAGTAATCTCACATGATGTGCAATTACATCAACTATAATAATTAATCAAATAAAAGCGACCGATGAAGGATTTAAGAAGCATGAAGACGAGAATTTTGACGATGACGCGATGGTTGAGGACGACGATGCGATGCCGATTCGATGCGCGATGACTTCCATAACCCAAATCGTCCCCGTTCCGCTTTTGAGCGATCCCTATTTATATCTCTCTCTATCTCACCTCTATAGACATGGAGAGGAGAAATAGAGAGAAGTAGAGAGGGGGGGAGGGAAAGGTAAGGAGGAGATAGATGTGAGTGTGAGAGAGAGAGAATGAGAAAGTGAGAAAGAGAAAGAGGGGAGAGAGAGAATGAGAGTGGAGAGGGAAGGAGAGAGCAAGAGATAAAGAGGGGGAGGGAGAGAGAGAGTGGTAGGGAGTGGAGGGAGGGAGAGTGAGATGAAGAGAGAGAGAGAAAGGGGTGAGATAAGGGGAGACAATGAAAGAAAGGCGATGTCAGAGGGATGAGATGCTATGAAAATGATTGGTGGCGAGACTGGCTGGTGATGATGGCAATGATGGCTTATTATTATGAACGGCGACAGCGATGATATTTATACCGATGACCCATGATGAACCTGACAAACATGACATGACATGAGGGGAGGATGATGACGGATTGCCAGCAGGCGTGCCGATGATGATATGACAAACCAGGCGGCGATCAAAAACAGTTCCAAGCAGGACATCATTGCGGCGATTGACATTGACCGATGATGCTGATGGGCAGGGCACAGATGATGTGATGTTCGATCAAATACGAAAACGACATCATCGAGATATGAGGATGTGATAAGATGATGATGAGCGCGATGATTGAGATAAGCGCGCGCGCGCGCGCGCGCGCGCGCGCGCGCGCGAAATCAGGAGCGATGAACCTATCGGCGATGGTCGATGAAACCGATATTATTAAAACATAAAGATGATCCTGATCCGAAAAACAATGATGATGATGATGATTGGTGACATAGCATGGCGATGGTCGATGTGATGATCCGATGACATCCAGGATGATGAGATGCTGCGCGACATTATTATTATTATTGCCATGCTAAGATGTGATGATGATTATTATCAGATTATTTATTTATGCAAGCAGAGATCATTACGCGACATCAAGCATTATGACCCGACATATTACGACGGGATGACATGCTACCATATGACATATTTATTATCGACGTACATATTTTGCCCATTAATCCATATTTATTATTGATTGCGACATAAGATGACATATATTATTATGACATATTATTATTTTATTATTATTATTATTATTATACATTATTATTACATATTATTATTATTATTATTATTATTATAAATGTTTATTATTGTCCATATTATTATTATTATATGCTGGCACCGGATGATGATGGCTATTATCACATTACCACATGCTCATGATTGCGATGACATCACAGGCTTATGATCGGCTATCGACGAGGAGAGGCAGGCAAAAGAGAGTGGAGAAGGACAAGCAGAGAGGGATGGATATGTAGAGAGAGAAGAGATAGAGAGTAGAGAGGGAGGGAGGGATGGAGAGGTAGGGAGGAGACAGAGGGGTGAGAGAGAGAGAGTGGGGGAGAGAGTGGGAGGGAGAGGAGAGATAGAGAGTGAGAGGGAAGGAGAAAGGAGAGAAAAGATGATACAACGGATGAAAAGGCAAAATGGACTGGATAATGGAATGGACATGTTGGATGGCTGGAATGGACTGAAAGATTTCCAAAACGGAATGGATAACTCCAAGAGACTCGAAACCACTCTCTAACACCCTGAAACTATATACATAAACTATAACTTAAAGTTAAAGAAAGTAAATGTCCATATATAAATTTCAACTTATACTTAAATGTTTATTTCATGTATATAGTCTCCCTAGCAGAGAAAGAGAAAAAGAAAGAAAAAATGCATTACAAAAACTTATGCTTTACATTTGGCGAGCGCCAAATGGATCACTTCATTTGGTGAGCCCCAAATTTGGTGCTTTCCAAATGATGAACTTTATTTAGTTAGTGCCAAATTTGGTGCTCACCAAATGAAGAGCATCAAAATTATTTAAATTTTAAAATATTGAGCCTTAGGCTTGGTCATCTAAGCCATTTTGGTGCTCTCCAAATGGTCATTTTGGGTAAAAAAAAGTGGCACCTTTTTTGTGTCACAGCTAGGTGCACTTACCCTGAGGTAAGTTTGTCGTTGAATCCCTTCATGGCTAGGAAGAAGGGTGTAATGCTCGCTTCTTCGAAAACCTCCAAATATCCATATTTGCAAGCGCCAAATGGATCACTTCATTTGGTGAGCCCCAACTTTGGTGCTTTCCAAATGATGAACTTCATTTGGCTAGTGCCAAATTTGGTGCTCACCAAATGAAGAGCATCAAAATTATTTAAATTTTAAAATATTGAGCCTTAGGCTTGGTCATCCGAGCAATTTTGGTGCTCGCCAAATGGTCATTTTGGGTAAAAAAAAGTGGCACATTTTTTGTGTCACAGCTAGGTGCACTTACCCTAAGGTAAGTTCGTCGTTGAATCCCTTCATGGTTGGGAAGAAGGGTGTAATTCCTACCTCTTTGAAAATCCTCCAAATATCCATATTTTTCATGAGGGAAATGCATGATAAGAGGTTAGAGCACTTCCTTGCCCCCCCATTGTCTACCCAAAACCCTTCCACCCCCTTCGCATAAAAATTCAATGCATAGAAAACTCACCACACAAATAGATGTGATCCAAAAAGGAAATGCAACTAAAACTTTTTTTTGGTAATTTTGTATAAAAAAGTGGGATAAAACGTATATCAAATTTTGAGTTAGCCTAGTTAAATGGGCCTTTTAAGAAATCACTCCACTTATACTTTGTGATGAGACTTGCATAACGTATTTTGAGTTGAATCTTATGCTTAATCGAGATGATTGAAAGATTAGAACCAAGGATCATGTGAGCATTAAGGTAGCCATGCAAAATCATAATAGCAATTTCATTAAACATACCCTTAGGACTTGGAGAAATATAATGACAACTCAACAAAATTTTATTAGTCATTAGCGAGGAAACGCATTTACTAATAAAAAATATTTAAAGATATAAGCATCATTACATCCATCTCTTAAGCTCATGATGTGACCTTTATCCTTCATCATGTACATTTAATCCCTATCCCCAATTGAGTTGTTCACTATATTGATAATTATTCTAATAAAAATCATGTGATGTAATATTTTTCTTTGATTAATTGGGGAGTATCCAATTTTATGATAATCATTCCTTGAAACTTTCCTTCTCATCTTATCCTTATCATTTAAATCATAAAAAATTAAATTCAAAGCTTTGGATAGAAACTAGGTACCCAAAACGAGAACCCCAGAATATTTTTTGGCAACCATAGACAAAAGAAGGGAAATTTAATTTAATCCTTATTGATCCTTGATTTATGTGTTCTCAAGTGTTCTTCAGAAATAACATCTTTTAATTATTGAGGGACGTCATCATAATTCCAACTTACCCATTGCAAACAGGAGAGCCCTATATCAGAATCAACATCTGTTGTTTTGTTTCCTTCTATAAGTATGCACTAGCCTATATTTATTATGACTCTCAATCATCCTTTTTGAATCTTCCAACATATTATTAATCATCCATGGGGTATCAGACTCTCCCTTAAGAATTTCTATGATCAATTTGGAGTCACCTTCTATAACAACTTTGTTAAATCCCCTTTCCTTAACCCTCTTCAAACTCCACCAAATAGTAGTTTCCTTCGCCTCATTACTAGTACCAATACCCAAAGATTTAGTATATACTACAATAAGGAGGCCTTGTGGTCTCTTACAAGTCCTCCAATAGCGACAACTCTCAGATTACCTTTGGAACAACCATCAAAATTAAGCTTAATCCAACCATCACAAGGATGGGTCCAGATAGTCATCCTTCTACTCAAGATCTTGGCCTAATTGATTCTAGTTAAATCCTTTTAAACCCCCTAGTTCTGTTTAATTTTGAGGTCCCTATATGATGTTATTTTGGAGAATCCAAACTTTCTTGAGTTTAGATTGTCTTGTATTTGCTAGTTTTTTCTTAGGAAAACCTCCATGATGCTTCTTCATTGATCTCTAAAAATATTATTGTTTTTTTCTTTCCATAGTCTCCATGACACAAATAGGGGAATTTGCTTCCATAGTTCCACAATAATTGAGTGGCCAAAAGGGAAGTTGTTCCACTATTCAATAAAATCCCTAAGGGAATGAGGAAACACCCAATCAATCAACAAAATATGTAAGGCATAAGTTCATACCTCTCTATCAAAAGGATAATGGAAAAATATATGGTTAATATTCTTAGCCTCTTCAAAGGAGAGTGAACACTGGTTAACAAACTGAAACCCCCTACTATTGGGAACATCGATTGTGAGGATACTACCTTGGGAAACAACCCACCAGAAGTAGTTGATCTTTGGCATGAGTTGTTCCATATTTTTTTCTAGTCAAAGATCTAAGGGGGCAGAATAGGTTGCTCCATCATGGTGTAGGCAGTTTTGATAGAGAAAGTCCTTGAAGGGTTGCCTCTCAAATCCAATCATCTTCATTGTTATGATAGAAGAGAAGGAAATCTCTGATTAGAGGGTCTAAGAGGAGAGAGGAGTCAAATCCATCAATTTGGTTGCCTCTGGTAGGGCCCCTCAACCCAAACAACTAGTCACTAATTTTTTTCCATTTTGGGGAGTCTCCCCGCAGGCCACATAATCATATAAGAAATTCCAATTTAGTCTTATATGCTTCTACTTGATATGATTTAGCTAATTAATAGAGGATAACACAAGGCCCCTTCCCCAGGAATCATTCCAAAATCTAATATTTATTCCATTACCCACCCTTCTTATGATCCCTTACTTGAGAGTATTTCTTATTTTCATTATGATGTTCCAGACATTTGATCCCTTAGGCCAATCCTAAGAGAACACCAAACAACCTGGGTCAACATTTCTCAAATATTTAGCTTTTAGAATTTTAACCCAATCCTTAACTCCTTCCAAGAAATGTCATTCAATTTTAGAGAGGATGGCTTTATTAAATAGATTTAATCTTCTAATCCTCATACCTCCATCTTTTTTGGGTGAGAAAACCTTGTCCCAATTAACAAAGGAAAACCTAGCTTTTTCTTCTATACCCAACCAAAGGAAGTTTCTTTGAATTTGCTCAACTTTCTTGATTATAAAAGTGTCATTTTAAAAACAGAAAGGAAGTAGACTGGTATATTTTGGAGAGGATTTAAGGAGCTAGATCTTACATGCCTAGCTTAGAAGCTTACCTTTCCACCTAGCCAACTTTTTTTGTATCCTTTCTATAATGCCATTTAATAGGTGATTGGAGGTTTTTTAGTGCTTAGGGGAAGACCCAGAGAAGCATCTGATAAAATAACCTCCTAATAGCCAAAAATTATCAACACCTTTTCCTTTAGCTACATATCCATATTGAAGAAATAAACCTTTCTTTTAGGGTAGTCAATATGTTGTCCCGAAGCCTTTGCATAGTCTTGAAGAATGGATTTCTAGTTAGAAGCTTCAATAATTGAAGAAACACCAAAATGAATGGTATCATCCACAAGTTGTTGATGAGAAGCAGGTAGAAGTGAAGAGGCAACTTTAATCCCTTTGAAGACACCTTGATTCAAGTTTCTCTAAATTTTTCTCCCCAAGAATTCAAAAATAATTATGAATAGGTAAGGAGAAAGGAGGTCTCCTTGCCTTAATCCTTTACCACAAGAAAAAAACTTTGGGGACACCATTCAGTAAAATAGAGAACCTTGGTGTGGTGACACATTCTTTAATCAATTTTTAAATTTGACCATTGAAACCAAATTTCTCCAAAACAACAATGAGGAACTTCCAAGAAACCTTGTCATAAGCCTTTGAAATGTTTAATTTTAAAACCATTCTCAGTTTCTTATAACATTCCATAGAGTGGATATATTCATGGGAAACAATGGAAACATTTAGAATTTTCCTTCCCTTTACAAAACTTTTTTGATTCACAAAAATCAGCTTATCAAGAACCCCTTTTATTCTATTAACAATAATTTTGGAGAAAACTTCATACATAGTGTTACTTAGAATTATGGGTCTATAATCTTCTAAGGAGGGGGCATACTCTTTCTTAGGGATTAACACAATAAAAGCTAAATTTAGTTGACTTAGTAGTTTTCCCAATCTAAAGAAGTCTCTGGAAACATTTAAAAGGTTAGAAGAAATGACATCCCAAAAATCTAGTTAAAAAATGCTAGGGAGAAACCATCAAGACCAAGAGCTTTGAAAGCTCCAAAGGAGAAGACCACATTCTTAACTTCTTGCATGATTACTGGTTTCCCCATTTCCTTAAAATCTATCTCTAAAATCACCTTTGGAATAATATTAAGGATAACATCTACCACAATGCTAATTTTATCCTAGGGTCCACCATTATCTTTGAAAAAGAAAAAAGCCTTTGTAGTTATTCCATCTTCATTTGTTAGAGTAGTACCATTTGCATTGACTAAAGAGCTAATGGTGTTTCTCTTCCTATGCTTTAGAATTGATTGGTTGAAGAATTTAGTGTTCCTGTCCCCTTCTTGTAGCCATTGTATTTGAGATTTTTTCTTCCAAAAAAATTCCTCCTTAGTTATTTTGAACCATTTCACTCTGAGCTCTCTTTCTTTTTTTGAGATCTCATCATCAACAATTCCATTCTCCATCTTTTCTTGAACATCATTTAGATTGGAAAGGATGGAATTCTTAGTGTGGAAGATATTTCTAAAGGATATTCTATTCCATCCTTGCACATTATCTTTGATCCTTCTTAGTTTTTGAACTAGGCAATACATAGTTGTACCCTAGCATGGAAGACTCCACCAATTCTAAATAAGCTCCTTAAAATCAGGGTGAAGGTTCCACATTATCTCATATCTGAAGGGAAAGGGACCTCTAGGATTTAACTCCTCCTAATCCGAAAGAAGAGCACTATGATCTGAAGTAGAACTTGGCAGGGTAGATAAATGCATTTTAGGGAGAATATCCCATCCGCCAAAAATTAGCACCCTGTCTAGCTTAACCTGGATGTGGTTTTTTCCTTGACTTTTATTTGAATAAGTATTCCTGGATCCCATGAGATCAATGTCTAAAAGGCCTTGAGAAGTGATGAAATCAAAAAAATCCAACATACTATTTGAGTAGTCCTTGAAGCCACTTGTTTATCAGAAGGATATAGAGGGTTGTTAAAGTCCCCAACTAGCATCTAATGCACCTTTTGATTATTGGACATGAGAACATATAAGGAGTTCCAAAGATGGGCTATGGTAGCCCTAGAGTTAGGGGCGTAGATATTGAGAAAATTCCATGTAACAACATTCCTCCCATCTTCCATGATTATTTATAAGCAATTTATATTGTAGTAACCTTTGGTACCTTTAAGTTTGGTAGTATTCCATACCACCCGAGGCACCATCTACATTGCTAATACAATACTCCACCATGGGACATATGTTTTTAACAATCTGTTCAAAGGTTTCCTATTTCATTTTGGTTTCTTGGATAAGAAGAACATCCACTTTTTGATCCACTATAGAGCATTTAATAATATGTTGTTTCAGGGGGCTATTCTGCCCATGAATATTCCAGGTCATAATCTTCATTGTAAAACCACAAAGGAGGTTAGTATCCAATAGATACTGACTAGGAGATTCCTATCCTCCCCAAAACTAATTTTTGGTTTTATTTTGACCTGAGAGACCCTCAAGGGTCTTTTGTTTTCTAGAAGCCACCTCACAAGAAGCTTCCCTATCCCTTATGTCTCTTTGAGAATGTATCCCTCACTTATTTTATCCCCCCACATCTAATTTCTTTTTCTTTTTTTATTTTCCATTTACTTGAGTCTAATATTCTTCCTAAACATCCTTCATAGTGCTTCGCAAAGATAAAGGTGACTCCAAATCCTCAAAACCCAACAAGGCTAGGGAATCAAGTATATTCTTGTTGTCAAGTTCTCTTGATGTAAGACATAATCCCCACCCAAATAAACACACAAATTTCTATCAACATCCATTCTATCAATATCCATTTCAGAGGCTTTAGGATGGGAGGGTGGAAGGTCCAAATCATTGTTCTTGTTTTCTTCAATCTTCTCAACAACATGCTAGGCCTTAGAGACATACTCTTTAGAGGAAACTAGTAGTTCCAAGTCTTTGTTATCTTCACTATTTGCATCTGTTGCATCAATTTCCAACACAATTGAGAGTTCATCATGAGAGAGTCTCAAGTCCTTATTCATTTTAACACATGGGTCAACATCCTTTGGGTTGGGCAGAACAACTTCAAAAATAGCTTTATCTTTCTATAAAAAAAAATTACAATAGTCACTAAGATGTCTGAATCTCCTACAAAGCTGGAAAAAAATTCTAGCATTTTCATATTCTATAGCTTGATTCTATAACCTAAACCTTGATTTTAGAGTAATTGAAGAGGAAAGAACTTTATTAACAACTACGTTCACACATATCCTGGCAAAAACCAACCTTAATTTTTAAAAAGTAACTTTAAATATTGCTAAAAGACTCCTAAAAGAGTTGGCAATACTATGGTAGACTTTTTGATTCCAAAACTCCAAAGGGAGCCTAGGAAGCCAGATCTAGGTGGGGCAACCGATCCAAGATCCATAGAGGGATCAAATCTTGGATTTCCCCCATGGAGAAAATTTTGGTTTTTGGAGGTTCTGTAAGGGAAATATAGGGCATCTTAGAGTAACCTCCAAGAACAGTAGTGCCTTCAGTAACTTTAATTTTGATTAGGTTGCCTCAAAGACACATACAACTATGTCCTTAAGCAGAAACAGACACAGTTTATTTCCCACATTAATCCTTTTGAGAGAAGCACATGTAAATTCAACAACAAGCAACAACACAGATGAAAGATAAGACAGAAAACCAGAACACACATATTTACATGGGGAAAACCCTTTCGAGTAAAAAACCCCACACTCCAAAGATCGAGCCATTGTATTATTCAGCAACAAATGATTACAATACAATTTTAGGCTCATAGCCTTTTCAGAGATTACATCTTGTTCATTATGGATACAACTGGTAGCAAACTCAACATGAGAGATCAACCATGGCATTCATGATCAGGAGAGATTCCAGCATAACCCTGCCTCTCTCTTCCTCTACTTCGGCCTCATGGCCTCGACCTTTCAGCCAGCCACTCGGCCCTCTCTCTTTGCTTCTCTTGTTCTCTCTAGCTCTCCTCGACTCTATATCACACATCTACAGATCGTCCAATGCATACATATATACATTTGTTCTCAACAGGCTCTGTGAATCGGTTTGTTTCCAACTGTCGGATCACAACGATCGAATCATCCAGCTCAACATTGTAGATGTTTCCACTTCCTTACATGGAAGATAATACGTCCAAGTCACACCACGTAGGATAGTCTTCAAATGATCAAGGGCGTTCAACCTGTGTTGTCATGTTGGTGAGACACTAACTGTGTCTCCCTGATGCCAACACAGCCAACATTCGATATCGCCAAGAGTCATCCCTATCGGCAAGAGGTTACATCAAGTCCAGAGAGCTATCGCTAAGACTTCGCCATGTCGCCAAGACCTCACACCGAAGATCACAAGGTATTCTGAAGAGTTCATCATTCAGAAAGACTATCGCTCTTCGCCCAGACATTACACCGAAGTCTTCAAGTCACATCGACCTCAGCATTCTCATCGTTGAGACAATCGCCATTCGATGAGACATCATACCAAAGTTCAAAATGTCATATCGATGTTAGCTTTTCCATCAGCAAGACAACTGCAGTTTGCCAAGACTTCATGCCAACGTGAGTATTCCATTCGGTGAGACAATCATCTTTCACCAAGACATCACACCGAGCTCTTCATGTTATACTGAAACATCCCAGTCGGCAAGACTTATCGCTTTCGCCAGGAGGTTACACCGAGCCCTTCAAGTCATATCGAAGAGTCCAACCGTCGGCCAGATATTCCACATTCGTTGAGACTTCATACCGAAGTCCTTGTGTTTCTCCAATGACTCCATATGTCGGCGAGACTTACCACTATCGGTGAGACATCACACTGAAGCAAGCCTTTTGGCCAAGGGTCTCCCCGAAAACATCAGCTTATCACCCAGAGTCTCCCCGATATCCGATAGACACCAACTGTCAGCTAGACATCTCCCAGTCGCCAAGACTTCATACCGATAGTGCAAGATCGGCCAGAAATCTCCTCAGTCTCACCGAAATTGCTCACAAGAAGTTTCAGCCTATGGGATTGAGGCACACAATTCCAACAGGTTCAAACAAACTTTTGGTTTGAGCAAACCCAAAAGGGGTTCGCTCAAACCCTAATTCGAGTGAACCTATTA
>VDFB02000017.1:511390466-511579782 GCA_007258455.2 Sequoia sempervirens | reverse complement strand
ACCACTACTAGAAGTGAGAGAAAGGCTTCCTTTTAAACTAATCAACCAAGATTTTATATTTGAATTCTAGAATAATATTAGTAAAATGATTGAACTTAGTTTCTAAATGAGCTTCATAAATTACCCTAACCTTAGCAAAATTATTACAATTGACACGAAGACTACCAACACCTTGTCATTATGTTCACAACAAACACCTCTCATGCTAACAATTTAGGATTGTCTTTTAAAGCTCCATCAACATTAAACTTTTAAGTAACCCCAAAGAAGAATTTTCCTAGATTAAGTAAATTGATATTCCTAAAGGTTATTATTGGAAGAGACAAAAGAGGGAGAAATAATAAGAATACCAAGTCTCATCACAACTCTAAATTTCCACCAAGAACTTGCCTAATAAACTTAAAACTAATATTCTGAGAAATTTCTTTCAAATTGGCCATTATTCTACCCTAAACTTGATTGATATGCCTAGTATCATTATAAATCCTTTGATTGTATTCTTATTAGATATTCCAACATATTAGACAAAAACCAATATTGTGCAACAAATTAAAATCTTTGAGCTTAACAAAAGTTTGTGGCTTATTCAAAAGTGTTTCCTAGAAAGAATCATAAAGAGATATTCCCAGATGCTAAAATATGAGCTAATCGATCAATGAGAAGAGGGAATTATTGACCTAGCCACTTGATCTTTAAGTTTTAATTTCCAAATCCTTGTACACCATCCAAACATGACCTTATATTTAAAATCATATGTTACATAACTCCAACCAACTTTAACACATTTACATTTTAATTCAAGAATGACTATGAAATTCCACACAAAGAGGGATGTGTTGATACCACACATCATCCAAGAAAAAAGTAAGGCCACCCTTCTTCACAATCCAAAAATGGTCAAATTTAACCATATTACTACCCAATTTCATTCATTTAATATTTGAGAACCCTTGCCAAGGGTCAACATCCTAGAAAGGAATCCCTATTATGTGCCCTCTACAAAATTCAAATTTTCCCTATGCCCTTTTGGTCTCCCATGGTGTTGCTTGGTCAAGGGGCCCAAGGAGTTTTCCCAACCAAAACTGCTTCCTCTGTGTCAGTAGTTGATGATGGGATCTCCAACCCTATGGCAAGTAATTATGGGCTAAAAGTCAAAGCTGCCCCATCATCTTCTAGGATTTTCTCTTGAGATGCTAGAAAATCTCTAGCATTCCCCCTTTTTGGGCTCAAATCCTTTTTCATGGATGGAAAACTGATTTCCTTTGTGAAAAACTAGTCGGTGACGATCCTTTATCTAAGAAGTACTCTAAGGCTCCAAAATCCTTGAATGTGTGTTGTGTGGTGAACAGTATCGAGGTTGAAGTACCGAATGAAATCATGGATGAGACTATTACGGGCCTTCAGTTATCCCTTATAGGTAATTTTTTGTCTTTCAGACCAAATATTGATCAATAGCAAAAATTGATTCATTCAACTTAGAAACTTAAAGGAGATGTGAGTGTTAGCGCTATGTCCAAAGGTTTTTTTTTTAGTTTTGTGAATCATGAAGATTTGATTAAGACTCTTACTGGGGGCTGTGGGCCTTGAATAAAAATTTAAATAATTGTTTATCTATGTGCAATTTTTGCAATTTTCCTTCCTCACTAGAATTGTAAACTAGTTTTGTGGGTTTACCCTCCCCCTATCCCTCTAGATATCTCTCTCTCTCTATCTCTCTCTCCCCTCTCCCTCTCTACATATTGAAATATCACTACCTCTCTCCTTCCTCTCCCTTTCTTTCCATCCCTCTTTAAACCCTTCTCTCTCAAGCTCTAGAACTCTCCCTCCCTCCCTCCATCACTCTCTACTTCTCTATCTCACTTCTCTCCCTCCCTATACCTCTATATATCTCTCTCTACCTATATATCTCCCCCTCTCTAGACCTATCTCTCTACATCTCCCTCTCCCTCTCTCTGTATATCCATATCTCCCTCTCTCCTATTGAAATTCTCAAAGTAGATTATAACACACTTGTATTATAATACGACTATATTTGTTGAAATAAAAAAAAAAGGATCTAAAAAGGTATGGGGATCCTATGATTCATAACCCACATTCTTTATTTTTATCTACAATCTATGCTTTATTTGACATAGAAATACACTTTTCATAGTGACAAAATATCAATAATTGTTTAACAATTTCACCACCTTTTTTTGTTTTGACAATGTAGAAGAACTAAATTACATTTTTTTAGATTGAATTTGATTCTAGTGAACTAATATTTTTATGTTCCTAGTGATGGAATGATAATTATCACATTTTTTTGTTGAATTTTATAATATACTATCATTTTTTCATAATTTATACTAATTCTATTAGATCGATATATAAAATCAAACAACATACCAAGGAAGTGTGAAGTAAAAAATTAATAAGATAACATTGTGCAACTTATAAATTTGAACCCCAAAGTTTAAGGTATGTTCTCTTTACCTTTTTACCTTTTTTCATGTCACCTTGTCAACACCAAATAAACTCCACACATAAAAGAGAGAAGCAACAACAAAAGAAGTTATTCCACCAAGTAAGAATACAATATGATACAAGATTCACAAGATGTGAAATATGCCTTGATTGCTTGCAAGATGCAAGAGAATCCTTAATTATAAAGGTAAGGTGAGATATAGGATTAGAAAATATCACGACATGTTTCTTAATCCTATAACAAGAGACAACTTATCATAATGACCTAGGATTAGATAAGATCTAGAAATGACAACTAAGTCTTCTAGAAAAAATATTAGGACCTAAGTAAACTTAACATGTGAATAAGTCCCCAATTAGGAATTAGCTAAGTACAAGACCTTATTCACACTAACACTCTTTACTTTTGTACCTTTTGCTCATTCCATCTTGTCAACATAGTTCATGTGTTATATATTGTAGTGCTAATTAACTTCATTAGAGCCTAATTTGTAACCCAAAACACATAGCCATGAAGAAGAAAACAAGTGGCCAAAGTCTCCACACTGTAAACCCAAAGAATGAAATGACATCATTGCACTCTATGGATGATTCACCATCCAATATTCCCAACTCTAATTCCACCTTCACTACAAATCCCTTGAAAAACCTAAATTCCCACATTCCAAAATTACCTATCTACACATTTTAATGTCTAATATGTTTATCCTAGTATAGATATCCCTTAAAATTTTGTTGGGTGTTATTTCTTTCTTTTGTGAGATCTTAATGCAACCCATTTGAAGAATTTGTGCTCCCTTCTTATTTATGTATACTTATTGAGTCAAATTAATACAATCCTAAATTCTATGTTACCATTATAGTAACCATAGAAATGGAACTTCTCACATTTTCAAGATGTTTGGCCTACCTCACCATAAATATAAAAGGTTACTATTAGATAGGTTAGGGATCATTATGACTACCATTTTAATCACATATGTGTCCCATATATGAATAGCGACCTAAGACTTGACCATAGTCTCATTTTTATTTTTGCACAAGTTAATTTTAGTTTTATTATACAACATAACCTTAACTTTGTTTTTTTATTTATTCTTCTAGTTGCATTGTACGAGTTAGTTGACAACTATGTTGTACTCAAATGTTGACCATTCCTAGTGCAGATCAAGTAATGTGAGCCTTATCGGGCAAAAAATTACTTGCAACTGAGTTCACAAACCCATGTCATACAATGGACATAATAATCAAATTTCAAATTCAAAATGAACACACAAGACTCATTTTATAGAGGAAATTATTTTTATTTATTCTTCAACTTTGTACAAGCATAACAATTTGTATGATTCTTTGGTTGCCAGTCTATAATACCAATATTCACTTTTCTTTTGTTATTGCTTACACCTTTTCCAACATATTGAAATCTTAATTTTTTTCTTCCTCTAAATCCAACACCTGGAAATCATAGAATGGAAAAGATAAAAATTTGCAAAACTTACTTGAAATCTCACCAAAATGCCCTTCAAATTTACAACCTCGCTCCAAAATAATTTCTTTTGATTTGTGTTTAGTTTTGTGGGAAATTCATGCCTTCATTCCCATCTATCCTTTCCTATAGCTTTCACAACCCCCTTCGAATGTAGAATTCACAGTCAAAACAAACACAAACTTCAAATGTTCATTTAAACGCCCCTCTAGTGACAATTTGCTGACAATAATATGAATCTCTATTGATTTTCAACACCCCCAATCTACAATTACCATATCAACAACATTAATATTTTCTCAATGTATCCAATGCCCCTCTTCAAATTGCTAGTATGAAACTAAAATTTGGCTCTCCTATGTCCCATGCCCCTGTCTCCACAAGCCAAAAACTTTAAAATTTTGGGTTCCCTTTGGTTTTCAACTCCTCCTACATACTCTACACTTGCCTCTCCAAATTCTTTCAATTTCCCTATAATGTAAAAAGAATTCCATGAAGAATTTATTTCTTTTCTTTTCCAAATAGATTTTTTTAGTTTCCTTCCCTTTTCTTTTTTTTAAATGATGTTTCCTTACCTGGAAATTTTGGAAAAAAGAATTATAAAATATAAATATTAAACAATTCAACTACTGGACTCATGAATTTGAATAAAGCATAGGAGATAAGAAAATTTGAATTTCCTCCGCTACGCTTGGCAACTCACTTGACATTTTGTCAATTTGTGACAATAATGTCATTAAAATTTTAGCATGCCTACAAACACCAAAATTTCACCCAACACCAAAATAAAACAAATAGTCAAACTGAAATTAAAATAAAATTATATTTTTGGTTGATGTGGATTGCCAGTCCACCCAGATGCTTCTTGATCAATTCCAATTGAAAATTTTGAGTACTCTAGGTTTAAATGTGTTAGTCAAAATAGTATTGATAATACTTGCATAAATTCTTTGATTTATTTATGATATTCTTTTTCTCTATCGTACTATGATTTGTCTATAATAATTACATTTTTGTTTGGTTGTGGTTTGATGTCCTATTTTACCATGAATCAATTAATCTCCATGTATTATTCATGATAGATATATAATTCTTCATCATGCCAAATAAACAACCAAATACTCTAACATTGAGCAAGCATGAAGTCAAGAATACAAAGAAAAGGGAAGGAATCAAGATACTTTGTGAAAGTAAGAAATTGAACACCATAGAAGAAGACATATCATTATTTCCAATTGAATATGAACATGAAGCATCAACACAAGACATGAGAGAGAATAATTTGGAGAAACAAAGACAACAAATGCAAAATCTTTGTGCAATAAGGAAATTGAATCTTTAAGTTGAAGGTATGTCATCTTTTCCATCTCAAGTTGAATTTACATCATATTTCCCATCTCAAATTGAAGGTACATCATCTTTCCCATATCAAGTTGAAAGTATGTCAACTTTCCCATCTCAAGGTAAAGGTATACCATCTTTCCCATCTCAAGTTGAAGGTAATGCCATATTTTACATCTCAACTTGAAAGCACACCATCTTTCCCATCTCAATATGATATTAAAGAAATTCTAAATATTGAGGCAAGTTTATGATTGAGATCACTTCCTAAAATATTTCATAGAAAGCCTAAGTTTGTAAATGATATTGATGAAAATATTTTTAAAATTGATGATTGATAAGATTCCAAAACATACTTGTCAAATAAATATGAATAAGATATGGAAATTATTTTTTGAAAATTTAAATAAAATAAGATGTCAATTATTTTTTCAAATGATGAGAAATCTTAAATTTAGTCCTATAATGAATATGCTTGGCCTAAGAAGATTAGATACTTCAAGTGAAAAATCTATTGTAAAAGATATAACGAGTGCATATGAAAAATATAAGTTTCACCTCACACACCAAAGATAGTAATCTCACATGATTGACCCGAGACGACCACAAGCGACTGACGAAAAGATTTATTAATTTTAAAGTTTGATTCCATTTTTGATTCTGGACGCCTGATGATCTTTTATCCGCGATTTCGACTTTTTCCTGATCCGACTTCGTTCGCTGATCCTCTTCTCACTCATATCTCTCCCCTTACCTCCTCCTCCTCTCGAGTTTATCTCTCTCTATCTCACCTCTATAGACATGGAGAGGAGAAATAGAGAGAAGTAGAGAGGGGGGGAGGGAAAGGTAAGGAGGAGATAGATGTGAGTGTGAGAGAGAGAGAATAAGGGGTGAGATAAGGGGAGACAATGAAAGAAAGGCGATGTCAGAGGGATGAGATGCTATGAAAATGATTGGTGGCGAGACTGGCTGGTGATGATGGCAATGATGGCTTATTATTATGAACGGCGACAGCGATGATATTTATACCGATGACCCATGATGAACCTGACAAACATGACATGACATGAGGGGAGGATGATGACGGATTGCCAGCAGGCGTGCCGATGATGATATGACAAACCAGGCGGCGATCAAAAACAGTTCCAAGCAGGACATCATTGCGGCGATTGACATTGACCGATGATGCTGATGGGCAGGGCACAGATGATGTGATGTTCGATCAAATACGAAAACGACATCATCGAGATATGAGGATGTGATAAGATGATGATGAGCGCGATGATTGAGATAAGCGCGCGCGCGCGCGCGCGCGCGCGCGCGCGCGCGAAATCAGGAGCGATGAACCTATCGGCGATGGTCGATGAAACCGATATTATTAAAACATAAAGATGATCCTGATCCGAAAAACAATGATGATGATGATGATTGGTGACATAGCATGGCGATGGTCGATGTGATGATCCGATGACATCCAGGATGATGAGATGCTGCGCGACATTATTATTATTATTGCCATGCTAAGATGTGATGATGATTATTATCAGATTATTTATTTATGCAAGCAGAGATCATTACGCGACATCAAGCATTATGACCCGACATATTACGACGGGATGACATGCTACCATATGACATATTTATTATCGACGTACATATTTTGCCCATTAATCCATATTTATTATTGATTGCGACATAAGATGACATATATTATTATGACATATTATTATTTTATTATTATTATTATTATTATACATTATTATTACATATTATTATTATTATTATTATTATTATAAATGTTTATTATTGTCCATATTATTATTATTATATGCTGGCACCGGATGATGATGGCTATTATCACATTACCACATGCTCATGATTGCGATGACATCACAGGCTTATGATCGGCTATCGACGAGGAGAGGCAGGCAAAAGAGAGTGGAGAAGGACAAGCAGAGAGGGATGGATATGTAGAGAGAGAAGAGATAGAGAGTAGAGAGGGAGGGAGGGATGGAGAGGTAGGGAGGAGACAGAGGGGTGAGAGAGAGAGAGATAGAGAGTAGAGAGGGAAGGAGAGAGCGAGAGAGAAAGATGATACAACTTGATGAGTACAAAAATTTGACCTTCCGATTACTGAAATTTGACATGTTGATTATTGAAATTTGACTGTTTTGAAAATTATAAGATCTTCCAAAAACTAGAATTTGCATTATAACTCCAAGAGACTCGAAACCACTCTCTAACACCCTGAAACTATATACATAAACTATAACTTAAAGTTAAAGAAAGTAAATGTCCATATATAAATTTCAACTTATACTTAAATGTTTATTTCATGTATATAGTCTCCCTAGCAGAGAAAGAGAAAAAGAAAGAAAAAATGCATTACAAAAACTTATGCTTTACATTTGGCGAGCGCCAAATGGATCACTTCATTTGGTGAGCCCCAAATTTGGTGCTTTCCAAATGATGAACTTTATTTAGTTAGTGCCAAATTTGGTGCTCACCAAATGAAGAGCATCAAAATTATTTAAATTTTAAAATATTGAGCCTTAGGCTTGGTCATCTAAGCCATTTTGGTGCTCTCCAAATGGTCATTTTGGGTAAAAAAAAGTGGCACCTTTTTTGTGTCACAGCTAGGTGCACTTACCCTGAGGTAAGTTTGTCGTTGAATCCCTTCATGGCTAGGAAGAAGGGTGTAATGCTCGCTTCTTCGAAAACCTCCAAATATCCATATTTGCAAGCGCCAAATGGATCACTTCATTTGGTGAGCCCCAACTTTGGTGCTTTCCAAATGATGAACTTCATTTGGCTAGTGCCAAATTTGGTGCTCACCAAATGAAGAGCATCAAAATTATTTAAATTTTAAAATATTGAGCCTTAGGCTTGGTCATCCGAGCAATTTTGGTGCTCGCCAAATGGTCATTTTGGGTAAAAAAAAGTGGCACATTTTTTGTGTCACAGCTAGGTGCACTTACCCTAAGGTAAGTTCGTCGTTGAATCCCTTCATGGTTGGGAAGAAGGGTGTAATTCCTACCTCTTTGAAAATCCTCCAAATATCCATATTTTTCATGAGGGAAATGCATGATAAGAGGTTAGAGCACTTCCTTGCCCCCCCATTGTCTACCCAAAACCCTTCCACCCCCTTCGCATAAAAATTCAATGCATAGAAAACTCACCACACAAATAGATGTGATCCAAAAAGGAAATGCAACTAAAACTTTTTTTTGGTAATTTTGTATAAAAAAGTGGGATAAAACGTATATCAAATTTTGAGTTAGCCTAGTTAAATGGGCCTTTTAAGAAATCACTCCACTTATACTTTGTGATGAGACTTGCATAACGTATTTTGAGTTGAATCTTATGCTTAATCGAGATGATTGAAAGATTAGAACCAAGGATCATGTGAGCATTAAGGTAGCCATGCAAAATCATAATAGCAATTTCATTAAACATACCCTTAGGACTTGGAGAAATATAATGACAACTCAACAAAATTTTATTAGTCATTAGCGAGGAAACGCATTTACTAATAAAAAATATTTAAAGATATAAGCATCATTACATCCATCTCTTAAGCTCATGATGTGACCTTTATCCTTCATCATGTACATTTAATCCCTATCCCCAATTGAGTTGTTCACTATATTGATAATTATTCTAATAAAAATCATGTGATGTAATATTTTTCTTTGATTAATTGGGGAGTATCCAATTTTATGATAATCATTCCTTGAAACTTTCCTTCTCATCTTATCCTTATCATTTAAATCATAAAAAATTAAATTCAAAGCTTTGGATAGAAACTAGGTACCCAAAACGAGAACCCCAGAATATTTTTTGGCAACCATAGACAAAAGAAGGGAAATTTAATTTAATCCTTATTGATCCTTGATTTATGTGTTCTCAAGTGTTCTTCAGAAATAACATCTTTTAATTATTGAGGGACGTCATCATAATTCCAACTTACCCATTGCAAACAGGAGAGCCCTATATCAGAATCAACATCTGTTGTTTTGTTTCCTTCTATAAGTATGCACTAGCCTATATTTATTATGACTCTCAATCATCCTTTTTGAATCTTCCAACATATTATTAATCATCCATGGGGTATCAGACTCTCCCTTAAGAATTTCTATGATCAATTTGGAGTCACCTTCTATAACAACTTTGTTAAATCCCCTTTCCTTAACCCTCTTCAAACTCCACCAAATAGTAGTTTCCTTCGCCTCATTACTAGTACCAATACCCAAAGATTTAGTATATACTACAATAAGGAGGCCTTGTGGTCTCTTACAAGTCCTCCAATAGCGACAACTCTCAGATTACCTTTGGAACAACCATCAAAATTAAGCTTAATCCAACCATCACAAGGATGGGTCCAGATAGTCATCCTTCTACTCAAGATCTTGGCCTAATTGATTCTAGTTAAATCCTTTTAAACCCCCTAGTTCTGTTTAATTTTGAGGTCCCTATATGATGTTATTTTGGAGAATCCAAACTTTCTTGAGTTTAGATTGTCTTGTATTTGCTAGTTTTTTCTTAGGAAAACCTCCATGATGCTTCTTCATTGATCTCTAAAAATATTATTGTTTTTTTCTTTCCATAGTCTCCATGACACAAATAGGGGAATTTGCTTCCATAGTTCCACAATAATTGAGTGGCCAAAAGGGAAGTTGTTCCACTATTCAATAAAATCCCTAAGGGAATGAGGAAACACCCAATCAATCAACAAAATATGTAAGGCATAAGTTCATACCTCTCTATCAAAAGGATAATGGAAAAATATATGGTTAATATTCTTAGCCTCTTCAAAGGAGAGTGAACACTGGTTAACAAACTGAAACCCCCTACTATTGGGAACATCGATTGTGAGGATACTACCTTGGGAAACAACCCACCAGAAGTAGTTGATCTTTGGCATGAGTTGTTCCATATTTTTTTCTAGTCAAAGATCTAAGGGGGCAGAATAGGTTGCTCCATCATGGTGTAGGCAGTTTTGATAGAGAAAGTCCTTGAAGGGTTGCCTCTCAAATCCAATCATCTTCATTGTTATGATAGAAGAGAAGGAAATCTCTGATTAGAGGGTCTAAGAGGAGAGAGGAGTCAAATCCATCAATTTGGTTGCCTCTGGTAGGGCCCCTCAACCCAAACAACTAGTCACTAATTTTTTTCCATTTTGGGGAGTCTCCCCGCAGGCCACATAATCATATAAGAAATTCCAATTTAGTCTTATATGCTTCTACTTGATATGATTTAGCTAATTAATAGAGGATAACACAAGGCCCCTTCCCCAGGAATCATTCCAAAATCTAATATTTATTCCATTACCCACCCTTCTTATGATCCCTTACTTGAGAGTATTTCTTATTTTCATTATGATGTTCCAGACATTTGATCCCTTAGGCCAATCCTAAGAGAACACCAAACAACCTGGGTCAACATTTCTCAAATATTTAGCTTTTAGAATTTTAACCCAATCCTTAACTCCTTCCAAGAAATGTCATTCAATTTTAGAGAGGATGGCTTTATTAAATAGATTTAATCTTCTAATCCTCATACCTCCATCTTTTTTGGGTGAGAAAACCTTGTCCCAATTAACAAAGGAAAACCTAGCTTTTTCTTCTATACCCAACCAAAGGAAGTTTCTTTGAATTTGCTCAACTTTCTTGATTATAAAAGTGTCATTTTAAAAACAGAAAGGAAGTAGACTGGTATATTTTGGAGAGGATTTAAGGAGCTAGATCTTACATGCCTAGCTTAGAAGCTTACCTTTCCACCTAGCCAACTTTTTTTGTATCCTTTCTATAATGCCATTTAATAGGTGATTGGAGGTTTTTTAGTGCTTAGGGGAAGACCCAGAGAAGCATCTGATAAAATAACCTCCTAATAGCCAAAAATTATCAACACCTTTTCCTTTAGCTACATATCCATATTGAAGAAATAAACCTTTCTTTTAGGGTAGTCAATATGTTGTCCCGAAGCCTTTGCATAGTCTTGAAGAATGGATTTCTAGTTAGAAGCTTCAATAATTGAAGAAACACCAAAATGAATGGTATCATCCACAAGTTGTTGATGAGAAGCAGGTAGAAGTGAAGAGGCAACTTTAATCCCTTTGAAGACACCTTGATTCAAGTTTCTCTAAATTTTTCTCCCCAAGAATTCAAAAATAATTATGAATAGGTAAGGAGAAAGGAGGTCTCCTTGCCTTAATCCTTTACCACAAGAAAAAAACTTTGGGGACACCATTCAGTAAAATAGAGAACCTTGGTGTGGTGACACATTCTTTAATCAATTTTTAAATTTGACCATTGAAACCAAATTTCTCCAAAACAACAATGAGGAACTTCCAAGAAACCTTGTCATAAGCCTTTGAAATGTTTAATTTTAAAACCATTCTCAGTTTCTTATAACATTCCATAGAGTGGATATATTCATGGGAAACAATGGAAACATTTAGAATTTTCCTTCCCTTTACAAAACTTTTTTGATTCACAAAAATCAGCTTATCAAGAACCCCTTTTATTCTATTAACAATAATTTTGGAGAAAACTTCATACATAGTGTTACTTAGAATTATGGGTCTATAATCTTCTAAGGAGGGGGCATACTCTTTCTTAGGGATTAACACAATAAAAGCTAAATTTAGTTGACTTAGTAGTTTTCCCAATCTAAAGAAGTCTCTGGAAACATTTAAAAGGTTAGAAGAAATGACATCCCAAAAATCTAGTTAAAAAATGCTAGGGAGAAACCATCAAGACCAAGAGCTTTGAAAGCTCCAAAGGAGAAGACCACATTCTTAACTTCTTGCATGATTACTGGTTTCCCCATTTCCTTAAAATCTATCTCTAAAATCACCTTTGGAATAATATTAAGGATAACATCTACCACAATGCTAATTTTATCCTAGGGTCCACCATTATCTTTGAAAAAGAAAAAAGCCTTTGTAGTTATTCCATCTTCATTTGTTAGAGTAGTACCATTTGCATTGACTAAAGAGCTAATGGTGTTTCTCTTCCTATGCTTTAGAATTGATTGGTTGAAGAATTTAGTGTTCCTGTCCCCTTCTTGTAGCCATTGTATTTGAGATTTTTTCTTCCAAAAAAATTCCTCCTTAGTTATTTTGAACCATTTCACTCTGAGCTCTCTTTCTTTTTTTGAGATCTCATCATCAACAATTCCATTCTCCATCTTTTCTTGAACATCATTTAGATTGGAAAGGATGGAATTCTTAGTGTGGAAGATATTTCTAAAGGATATTCTATTCCATCCTTGCACATTATCTTTGATCCTTCTTAGTTTTTGAACTAGGCAATACATAGTTGTACCCTAGCATGGAAGACTCCACCAATTCTAAATAAGCTCCTTAAAATCAGGGTGAAGGTTCCACATTATCTCATATCTGAAGGGAAAGGGACCTCTAGGATTTAACTCCTCCTAATCCGAAAGAAGAGCACTATGATCTGAAGTAGAACTTGGCAGGGTAGATAAATGCATTTTAGGGAGAATATCCCATCCGCCAAAAATTAGCACCCTGTCTAGCTTAACCTGGATGTGGTTTTTTCCTTGACTTTTATTTGAATAAGTATTCCTGGATCCCATGAGATCAATGTCTAAAAGGCCTTGAGAAGTGATGAAATCAAAAAAATCCAACATACTATTTGAGTAGTCCTTGAAGCCACTTGTTTATCAGAAGGATATAGAGGGTTGTTAAAGTCCCCAACTAGCATCTAATGCACCTTTTGATTATTGGACATGAGAACATATAAGGAGTTCCAAAGATGGGCTATGGTAGCCCTAGAGTTAGGGGCGTAGATATTGAGAAAATTCCATGTAACAACATTCCTCCCATCTTCCATGATTATTTATAAGCAATTTATATTGTAGTAACCTTTGGTACCTTTAAGTTTGGTAGTATTCCATACCACCCGAGGCACCATCTACATTGCTAATACAATACTCCACCATGGGACATATGTTTTTAACAATCTGTTCAAAGGTTTCCTATTTCATTTTGGTTTCTTGGATAAGAAGAACATCCACTTTTTGATCCACTATAGAGCATTTAATAATATGTTGTTTCAGGGGGCTATTCTGCCCATGAATATTCCAGGTCATAATCTTCATTGTAAAACCACAAAGGAGGTTAGTATCCAATAGATACTGACTAGGAGATTCCTATCCTCCCCAAAACTAATTTTTGGTTTTATTTTGACCTGAGAGACCCTCAAGGGTCTTTTGTTTTCTAGAAGCCACCTCACAAGAAGCTTCCCTATCCCTTATGTCTCTTTGAGAATGTATCCCTCACTTATTTTATCCCCCCACATCTAATTTCTTTTTCTTTTTTTATTTTCCATTTACTTGAGTCTAATATTCTTCCTAAACATCCTTCATAGTGCTTCGCAAAGATAAAGGTGACTCCAAATCCTCAAAACCCAACAAGGCTAGGGAATCAAGTATATTCTTGTTGTCAAGTTCTCTTGATGTAAGACATAATCCCCACCCAAATAAACACACAAATTTCTATCAACATCCATTCTATCAATATCCATTTCAGAGGCTTTAGGATGGGAGGGTGGAAGGTCCAAATCATTGTTCTTGTTTTCTTCAATCTTCTCAACAACATGCTAGGCCTTAGAGACATACTCTTTAGAGGAAACTAGTAGTTCCAAGTCTTTGTTATCTTCACTATTTGCATCTGTTGCATCAATTTCCAACACAATTGAGAGTTCATCATGAGAGAGTCTCAAGTCCTTATTCATTTTAACACATGGGTCAACATCCTTTGGGTTGGGCAGAACAACTTCAAAAATAGCTTTATCTTTCTATAAAAAAAAATTACAATAGTCACTAAGATGTCTGAATCTCCTACAAAGCTGGAAAAAAATTCTAGCATTTTCATATTCTATAGCTTGATTCTATAACCTAAACCTTGATTTTAGAGTAATTGAAGAGGAAAGAACTTTATTAACAACTACGTTCACACATATCCTGGCAAAAACCAACCTTAATTTTTAAAAAGTAACTTTAAATATTGCTAAAAGACTCCTAAAAGAGTTGGCAATACTATGGTAGACTTTTTGATTCCAAAACTCCAAAGGGAGCCTAGGAAGCCAGATCTAGGTGGGGCAACCGATCCAAGATCCATAGAGGGATCAAATCTTGGATTTCCCCCATGGAGAAAATTTTGGTTTTTGGAGGTTCAAACAAACTTTGGTTTGAGCAACCCAAAGGGGGTTCCTGAAACCCCAATTTGAGCGAACCTATTAAATGCTAGGTCCCACCATATTCCACATTTCTAATGAAAAACAAAGGAAACTTAGTGGAAAGGGGGGTTCACTCGAACCTAGTTCGAATAAACCCAGGTTTGAGAGAACCTCCAAGGGGGTTCCTCAAACCTAGGTTCATTTGAACCCCCTTTCCCCTTCTTCCCCCTCTAAAGCACCAAATCTCTAGAATTTTTCCCTTGAAGCTGAGTTGAGGATAAAATGGAGGAGACTTCACAGACCCAACTAGATGATGGTAGTCCTCAAAATGAGCTATCCATCAAATATAATTTTAATATGTTTTGAGTTTTATTATGTATTTTTTTTAGTTTGATTAAACATAGGTTTTACCGAAAATCAATCTTTGTCTGGTACATGTGGAAAAATAGCAGATTATCAAAATAAAATTCTTAAAAATATGTGTAGGCTAGGTATTGATGTCCTTGATCTAGTAAAAATATTGAATTTCGATACATACAAAATTTATGTTGTATAATGGCCCGCCTATGTCTAAATTATATAATTGGTTTGACTTCAAACCTGATTAAGGAAAAATATTCAATAAAACACTATGAAACCAAATGAAAGGGTTATATATCATAGTTACAATCTAACTAAAAAATAGAATTTTATCCTTCATGGAAAAAAAATTTATGTTGTATCTTTGAGATCCACCTTAAAAATGATGTTTTACTAAAAAACTAGTTTCTAAGGAGATGGAAAAAGAAGTGTAATCTGATTTCAAAATTTTAAAAGAATATATTTATGTAATCTACAGACAAAATGTCACAAATCACTAGTTTGCATCATCTTCTAAATTCCTACAGCTTTAGCCACTATAGGTAGTCCAAAGTGAAGATTTAGCTAGAGAGAGAGAGAGATAGAGAGAGAGAGAGAGTGGGGGTGGGAAGGAGAGATATAGATAGAGGTATCTATATAGATATATAGAGATGGATAGGTAGATAGAGAGATAGGAAGATAGAAGGAGAAAAATATATGGATAGAGAGATATACTTGGAGATAGATATGAAGTATGTTTTATTTTTTCTTCACACAAATACAAGTGTGCTATGATGAGCTCATGTTTTATCTACTTTGGGTATTGTCAACCCTTAGGTTTTGAGTTTCCTTGGGCATCCAACCCAAAGGGTTGGACTTACATACCAATACCTAAAGGTTTATTTTTACAAATTCTAAAAAAATGAAACAATCTCAAGCATGCTCTCCATTAGGTTTGCACTTATTTCAATGTCTAGTTTACAAAATACCATAATAATGTTGAACTCTCTCTTAGCTTTCTAACCATGTAATTCTTTCTACATTTCAAATATGTTAAGGTTTTGATCTTTAATTTATTTTTTTAGTGTCTTCATTTTTTGTCAAAAACCTATGTATGGTTCTTTTGTTTCATTTTTTACCCATTCATTAAAATTTAAAATAAATTAAATTTTTATAAACTAGACTCTATTTTATACACATTCAAAAAAATCAATTAGTTTCCAAAAAATTGAGGGGGGCACACTTAATTTTTTATTTTTCATGATGTTTCCACTTTGAAAATTAGTAAAAATCTATTCATTAAAAATTTAGCAAAAAAATTGATCATAAACTACACCTGTTAGTTAATTTTTCACCAAAATAATTTTTTAAATAATAAAAAAATAATATTTTAAGGGGACAACAAAGATGTTATGTTTTCTTGACAAAAATAGGAGCACTTTGTGTGGCTCTATTTGAACCCTTTAATCTCCACTACTTTCAAAAAAATAGTAGTTTATAAAGTAGATTCAAAGCACTACAACTCTTGTTCTTGTTACATCTTCAAATTTTGAGCGTAATTATCTTCAATTTCTCATCCAAGATTAGATTTACCTGATTTTAGAAGAAGAAAAAGTGGCTACTTAATACCCCCATTTGGATAGATGTCTATCTTGGATAGATAGATGAATACATTTCTTGTGTGCACATATGCTTGTCTTGTATGGATAGATGTTTGTCCCATATGTACAAATGCCTAAGCATGCAAATGAATGAATACATAATAAATTTGGTTAAAATTATAACAAGAAAAAAATTTAAAAATTTGTAAAAGGTTAGTACATGTGGTATAAGAGTGAGGTTCAAAACCTAATCCTTGAGATTACTACAACTCGCATAAATTGAAAGAGATTAAAAGTATAATTAATTATGAAGGAATAAATTTAAATATTTAGACACAAACAATGAGAGAATATTCATTTAAAAATTATGATTATGGGAAACATAAAATGACAAGAACAAGAGAAACTCATACTAACATTTCTTGAAGGAAAAATAAGGACACTAATAAGCAACAAAAGGTGTGAGGGAATAATGAGATAGGGATAGAAGAAATAATAAACCTGTTAATTGAGTAAAGGAATAAAATAAATTCCTTAGAGAAAATAATTCAAGAGATCATAACAAGAAAAGTTAATATTTAGAACATAGTGGAACCTAAATTTGAAAATCCTCCTAAAGAATTCAATCCGCTTGAAAATGAAATGAACCTTATTACACCTAGGAAAGAATATTCTATCATAGAGCTTTTTACAAGGACTTGGAAAAGATTACACCACCTAATTTTGATGAAAAATAATTAGAAGGGATTGAAGATCAATTAAATTAAATGGAAAAGTACTTTGAGTGAAGGGATTACAATGAATCAACCAAAGAATTATTATGAGGGTTCTATTAACTAATTGGTGAAGTTACATGTTGGTGGATGAATATTAAAAAAAAAATAGATATACCAAGGAAAACATAACATGGAAACAATTTATTATTCTTTTTGCAAGAGGTGGTTATCACAACTATTTTTGATGAAAATATAATAGAGTTCCATAACCTCCAAAAAGAATCCTTAATAGTAAAACAATATTGAGATAGGTTTGTTAAGTTGATAAAATATATGCCAATGTACTATAGGAATGAAAAGAGTCAAATAGAAAATTCATACTAGAATTAAACATTATATTAGGGAAAAATGAATATGTGTGACCCAAAAAATATGAAAGAAGTACTAGAAAAGTTTCTAAATAAAGAAAACTACAAGCCCTAGTAATAACCAAGAAAATTTTCAACAATAAAAGAAATCAATTTTTTTAAAGAAAATAAGAATTCAAGGGAAATCAAAACTTTAAAATTTGAAAAACCAACTTTTTTAAAAAGAATAACACTGTCAAAACAAAATTGAAGGAATGGCTATAATGGAAAATAATAAGGAAAATTTTAACAAAAAAAATCAAATAAATTTTAACGAACTAGTATATCCACCAAACTTAATGAGGCTCCTAGGAACTCAGTATAGCAAGGACCACCAAGCGGTAATTTTGCTACTTTATATCTAGGGAAAATAATTTTGCTAGGGAATTTCCAAGGATGCAAAGATAGATAAGAGAAAACCAACCTCAATTGGGACTGTCACAAAGGATTCATGTAGCCATAAGAAATCATCAATCTTAATTCCAAAATGTACCCATATAAATTATAGGAATGTTTTCAAGGTGACCTATTTTCATTCAAGTAGATACTAGATTGTCTTAATGTTTTATTTCTCTAGAAATTATAAAAGGAATATGAATTGAAAAACTAGTCATATGGAATCATTTTGAACAATCCAACATGTGGAAAGGTGGTTAGAGAAGCAAATAAATGTATATTAAAAACTATAATGCAATTTCATGAATTTGAAACAAGAGTAGACTTATATGTGAAACCCCTATGGTCATATGATATAATCATTGAGATGAGTTGGATAATCAATCATTAGAAAAATGTAGATTATTATAATAAAATAGTGGAATGGGGAATAAAGTCAAATTATGAGGAATCCTTAGGCATATGGTGTTGCAAGTCTAAGCAGTTAGAATTGTCAATGATTTCAACAAGCCTATGTTGTCATTGATGTCTATTGTTGGGTGAGATTTTTGCAAGAATGTGAGTGGTTTTTGTTATCCATGCTTTGATTAGTTGCATTATGTTGTTATTAGTAAAGCTATTGGTGTCAACCTCTAGTGTTGCTTTGATAAGATTTTATCTATGGATATGTGGTTGAGTTGCTATGTTGCAGTTGGTTCAGTTGTGTTGAGGAAGTACTGAAGATGATGAGGATGTGTCTATGGTGCTTGGTTTCCAAGTGCTTTTGAGAAACTTTGATAAAAAGAGGAAGCAGTGTGTTGTAGTGGTGTTCTATATTGCAGGGATGTGTTCTAGTTTTGCTCTGAATTTCTTCTAGGTTGAAGATACACCTATGAATTTCAAATACATTGGTGAGAGATATTCAAAAGTTTTATATCCAAGATTTGGTGTGTTCGGTCATTGTGCATAAGAAGTTGTATTCACCAGTGTGTGAATTGTGTAGAGGTGTCTAGGATAAATGTTTATGCTCCATGTTTCTCCACAGTTATGTTTCAAGTATTGTGGATATGATGGTGTGTTTATTATGTTGGTATCTTTTTATAGTCAAGTTGGTTTGAGTTTTGGTGCTTTAGAAGTCAGTTTCTCAAGTAACAATGTATGGTAGAGTTGTTAGGAGCACTGGATGTGTGCATTCTTCAAGTGAAAGTTGTTACCACATCAAAAGGGTTTATCAAACTTTAGAGTGTCTATGTAGTATTTTAGATCATTTTTCAATGTGGTGTTTGGTTCGCAAGTCATCCTTGGATTTGAGGAAGCGTGTACTTAAAATTTTAATGGTGTTTACATGGGTGACGATTGACCTAGTGTTTCCACTAATTATGGTGGATAATTATTGTTTATAGAAGTGTGTATTTCAGTGGTGTTATAGATTTGGGTCCCAAATAAGGTGTGTTGTGGTCTTCTTTCACTTCTATCTACCATGGAAGTGTTTTGGCATTGACCTAATTTGAATTTTCACAATTGATGTGCATCGTTGACCTTGGAGAAGGGTTTCAAGGTTGAGAATGCTATAAATATGAGTTGAGTAACATTGAGGATGATGAGATAGACAAGAAAGATGTGAATGATGTGAAGTGTAGAGTTATAGTACAAAATTGAGAAGTACAGTGTGAGCTTTCATGTGTTAGATTACTGGATGCAGTGTGTAGGTGTCTACAATTCTTAAATCAGGCTACGAAGGTGTTGGTAACATTATGGTGGATTCTTTGTTCCATTGAGATGATTTTTTCTATGTAACATTTCTTCTCTATTTTCATTTATATTCTGGCAGTGAGCCTTTTTTATAGTGATCATTTATTTCTTTAGGCAATGAGCCCTCCGATAGTGAGCCCTATTGTATTTGGTGTTGATATTACTTTATATTGTGAGCTAATCCTCACCGTGGTTTTTCCCTTCTTAGGTTTTCCATGTAAATCTAGTGTTCTCTTGTGTATGGTGTTGTTTTGTTTGAATTTCTATTATTTACTTTTCATGATAAATCATTATAATATATTTAAGGGTTTAATGAATGAATATGGATCTAAATGTGTATGAGGGATTTGAAGTTTTAAGGTACAACTAATCCACCCCCCATCTTAGTTGTCTTGTGTATTCAACAATTGGTATCAGAGCAAGGTTCCTTGGAGAAAAGCTTAACCGCTTAAGGCAGATCTGGGATGGTGCACACGAAGGAGATCCCTATGTTTGATGGAATGGACTATGCATTCTGGGAAACAAGGATGGAAGGATTTCTAAGTTATCTGAGATATGATGTCTAGAAATCATTTCAGAATGGACATACTATACCTACAAATGGTCTGAGCACTAAATTTGAAATCAAAGCCTATGAAAGCAATAGTAAAAGAAGGTATGCTCTCTTAAGTAGCCTTAAAAGTTTCAAATTAGTGAAAGTTATGAATTTGAAAACTGCTCAAGAAATCTGGACAAAGTTGGAAAGAATTTTATGAAGGAGATGATAAGGTTAAACAAGCTAAGATGTAGAATCTGAAGGTATATATATACATATATATATATACACACACATATATACATACATACATATATGTATGTATATATGTATATATATATATATGTATATGTATATATATGTATATATGTATATATATGTATGTATGTATATATATATATACATACATATATATATATATATATATATATATATATATATATATATATATATATATATATATATATATATATATATATATATATATATATATATATATATGATATGTATATATATATATGTATATATATATATATATATATGTATATGTATATATATATATATATATGTATATACATATGCATATATATATACATATATACACACATATACATATACATACATATAAATAAATGCATACATATATATATGTATCTATGTATATATATCTACATATATATGTGTGTATATCTATGTATATATACATATACATGTGTATGTATCATACATTTCTATATAAATACGTACATATGTATTTGTATGTATGTAAGACCCCACCTCATATGTACTTAATACCACCATAATTTTTATTATATTTTTCTTGAATGGATGATTAAATATATTATGGATAATAAATAAGATGATTTTTTGGGAAATATTCTTGCATATCATTTTGACATCATGTTTTATTGTCTCTACCATGAAGGTGGAATGCACTTGCATACTGTGGAATACAAATTGAAATTCTAAATGGACTATTATCTAGTTAAAGCTTAGAGTATATAGCTAACAAATTAATGTGATACACAATTGATACTTATAATCGTGTTGGTAATGTGCAGGATGGCAATGGTGTTAGCATGAGAAGGAAGAACCATTGAGAGAAAATAAAAAAGACTTCCTCTTGAAGGTATAAATTTGACCCTGTTGGAAGACTAAGGTGTGAGGGAATTTAGTTGTGATTCATGTGAGGTGTAAGTGGGGATTAGGTCTTGGAAACCCCTAGCTAAGTTTCAAACTTGGAGGGAACCTTGAGTGGGCCTTTAATGAAAATTGTTGGTCAATTTTTTTGGTTAGGGTGCAAAAATAAACCTCGTAGGGTCTATACCATAGTGGTAGGGGTTAAGAGGACATACAATAGTGACCCTACAACATGATTTGACCCTTGAAAAGCTTTCATAATGGAGAGTGACGAATTTTGGAGAAGAGATTGGGGTGGGAAAGATTGAGTGGATGTCCAAATGATTTTTCTCATTAATGAGGAAAGGACCTTCATTGATGGAGGGAGGTAGACACCACACCTCCCCATTCAAGATTTGCAATATTTGAAACTTATGTATATTGTGAGAGGAGGAATGAGTGGGGTGTTACCCACTTCTCCTCTTAGAGAACTCTAATGGAGATGATAGAGAGTGATCAAGATGGCTTTGCTTGGAGAGGAAGAAGAAGGATAGAGAGTTTAATCCTCTCATCAACAAAAAAGAAAGATAAGTTTATCCCTACTTTATTTTCCCTTGTTTATTTTTTGTGAGAAGATGACATGTAGTATGGTTCATGGTTGAAAGTAGAAGGCAAAAAACCTAGATGCATGAAATTTGGTGCCATGCTTATTCTTTGTGAAAAATTGAAAGGGCTTCATTCATCATCTTGGAGCTAAAAAACTTCCTTGCTCGGGGGTATGGCTAGAGCCCACAAGGCTCCATGATGCCATTACAATAGGGTGGAGAGCAAGCCTTAATCATTTGTGTTGTCTTCATTGTATTTCTTTAAATTTGGTTGTAATATGGAAAGCTTGTGTTTTTTTGTAACTTGATAGATAATGGAAAGCAACAAGGTTTACTGTAATTGCATGTAAGATCCAAGATTCCTCAAAATTAACTCTTAAAAATAAAAGCTTATTTCATGGGCACATGAGTTAATAGTAATCCCACTATTATTTGTAATAGGATAAGTGTTCAACTTCTGGTATGGTTCTCTATAAGTTCTTGGTTGATTTCTTGAAAGCTAAATGTGTATTTGCACCTTTTTTTGAAATGAATAAATTCACAGTATATTCACTCTCAAATAGGTATTTGGGAAATAAAGTTGAGTTCAAGCTTGTGCCTTCATTTTGAGGATGTATTCAAACATTAGGAACCATAATCTTCCTTGAAGAAATTTATTTGAATACTAAAAATATAAGTGTGGATTTTGTAATCAAGTAAATAATTGAATATATAAAAGGTTAGGAAGATAGCTAAGTATCTGTGTGGAAGTAGCATTCTAAAGATTTTATCACAACTATTCATAGGTAGAGTAGTTTGGAATAAATATATATTCATGAATAAATAAACTTGAGAATCTCTACTTAATGTATCAAACCAAAAATGATGACCTTCAGTTTATGCAACTAGTTATAGATGCAGATGTCATGGTGTTTGTTAAAGATGTAGTGTGTGTGTATTTATATATATCCATTGCATTAGAGATAAATGTAAATCTATTTGGCTATAAGAACTGTATTTAATTAGACACATTGATGTATTATACATGGAATTACATATACATATTCACTTAATATTTCTGAAAATATTTATACATTATACTTTGCTTGTTTCTAAATATTCTATAAATACTACTATGAGCAAACCTATATATATCAACTAGGGATCCATATTAAATCCAGGCATATGTTTCATTATGTACTAAAACTAGAAAAAGAAGAGTAGTAATGGAAAATGTTATGAGGAAAATAAAAGAGATAGGAATAATTTGTTAGTGTGTGGCATCCATAGGAGCCACCACCACCTCTGACCAGGTGTTGATGTAGCTAATCCTCTCCAAACTCTTCCATGTCATTACCAGCTTACTCCTACATGTGCACAAATTGTGTTTTGAAGGGTTCGGGGCATCCATCAGATCATAACTAGAACTGGGTGCTTCTCTAAACTTTTAGTTGCCAATGCACTTCCACTTCCTCCCATTTACTGCAAATTGCAATGAATCTACTCCTCCTCCTGTCATTCTTCTCTCACAACATAGAGGACACAATGTTCTATACTCACAATAAGGGAAGATAGAAGGATAATTTCAAACCTGCAATCATCTCATATATCTACCACAAAGGAATCATCCCAAAGAATACACCAAAATAAATAAATAAATAAATCCACAAATAAACATTAAAATGAAGTGAACTAGTCTTCATTCTTGGAAACCCTAGGTGCAAACTAAAAATTCAATGCCTGCCTTTAATTGTGTAATCCCATACTTCCTTGGATCGTGGGTGAGAATAAATAGTAACTGCATCATTTATCATGGAAGGTGTGTTAGACATCTGGGTGTCCCACGCATCAAGGAGAGGATTGGTTGGTGGTTGAAGGTAGATGGTGACTTATTTAAGGGAAATACAGCTCTCTTGCTGGACGATTCGTGCAATAATTTACTCTGCCACCACCATCATGCAACAGGAGTCATGTTTGGAAAAACTATGAATAAACTACTAGAAGCATAATAAGCATCATTTAAACTACCACCTACCAACTAGCATCGCTACACCACCTCTTGTATGCATGTCCATTCTGATACCTCAGTGCATTAAAGTGTAAAACATATGGTTCAGCTTGGGTGGTAAGATTACTATAAATAGCCTTTATGATAGGCGTACCTATTAACCTGAGATTCATACAATCGATAAGGAAGTAAAAAAAAAAAAAATTAAATTAAAATAGAGAGATTCGGTAATGTTTAAAAAGGGGAAATATTATCACTACCCATTAATGATTATTACGTATTTGTAAAATAATAACATATTACTCAAGTCATAATAGCATGAATTTAATGATGCTAGCAATCATAATAAGGTTGTTATTTGTTGCAATGCTAATAATACTGTTTAAAAAAAACTTCAGTAGCATCATTTCAGATTATATAATTTAGACTATGGAAGCACTATTCAAAGTAATACTGATGCAAAATCACTGTTTGTACCTTAACAGCCTTTGTCATAATTGTATTCTGACATTACATTCCAAATATTTGGAGACAACACAATCTATAAGATTGTGTATAATTCTCTTTTGGAAACATAATTATTTAGTAACAACTGTCACTTGGAAAGTTGCCTCACACTGGGAAAAGAAACACAAAAGATAAACCTCTTTCAGCCAATTGAAATTTTCCAAAGCAAGTGACTTACCCCAAAATTTCTATAGATTTGAGTGTGCAACGACAGTTTTCACTTCCGATCTAATGGATAGAAATACAAAGCCAGTCAAATATAGCTACTAAGTAAATAGAAGCTATAGTCTCGATCCTTTGTAGATTAAATGTTAAACGCATGCGTAACTAAATGAATGTCATAGTGTGTAGATTTATCTCATCCCTCTTAAAGATAATCGTCATTGGGTCCCACACTTATTTTATCCGTGATAATGGTAAAGAACTTGATTGCAAAGGGGTATGCTATAAAAGTCCCCATGTTTCCTCTAAGGAAATCCATCTCAACATAAACCACTTAATTTAATGTTCTTTTAAACAATTAAGTAATCCTACTCCCCCTTGAAAAGAGGAGAGGTGTATTGAATTTTACATAAAAATAAACTAGCAATTGCACCTTGGTGTGCAATGGGTACGCCAAAGAGGTGTGGAAGGTCAATTAAGAAAAAATAAATTGATCTATATTTTTAGCATTTTGCAAAACATGAGGTCAATTGGTAAGCCATTTAGCAAATGATGTTTGAGCAACAAAGGTCTCAATGGAGAAGTGATAGCCTCAAATCAACTATGCATCTTTTTATAGGGATCCAAATATGACTAAAACAAAACCTCTGAATGAGGAAGATAATTAAGCTTCGTTATCAACAGGATCATGTTATGTTTGCAATAAAAAGAGAGGGAGACATAGGGATAGAAAGAGGGAGAGATAGAGGGGGAAGAGTGACCTATTTAGGATAAGATTTACACAAAATTCTTTCAAGCCTTGAAGTAAATACAAGTATATTATAACTTAAATGTGTCTAAGTTGTATAAATGTGAAATCCTATCAATTAAATATGTATTTAGAAAACAAGCTTATAATGTTTTCTACCAAAAACTAATCTGAACTAACCATAGGACCCAATGTGTGTGTGTGTACACATGTAGATTTGGATTTAAATTTTAAGTATGTTGCATTCAATTAATATTATTCAGCAAAGACCATTACGAAATTTCATATCAAAAGTAATGTTGATGAATTCAATTACAATTATGTAATAAAAAATCTACATTCAAATTTCAAATCATAAGGATTTTTTGCACATTCAAAATTACAATAATGCAACAAAGATCTACATTCAAATTTAAAATTATAAGGATCATAATTCCAGACATTGTTATGACAATTTCCAAATGAGTTTTTGGTTTAGAAATTGTAGACATCCAAATTTGACCACTCCCATATGGTCAAATTCGTCCCCTTCATTCGTCTATTTCATATTCCCCACTGATATTAATTAAATGATTTATTTAATTAATATTTCTCCTTTTTCTAAGGTTTCTAAAGTATTTAATTTGATAATTAAATACTTTACCTTCCGTCCCTTCCTCTCTAAATTAAATAAATATATCAATTTATTCAATTTAGTCATTTGATTTTTGAATTTAAATTAATTTTAAATTCCCTCTTTTCTCTCTCCTTGTCACATCCTCCATAATCCTTTTCTAATATGGTTTAGTTTAATTAATCCATGATTAGGATGTGCACACCTTTAATCAAGATTAATGTCACATCCTCCATATTTTGCCACTTGCCTCTAATCCTTCATTAGTCTTCTTAATCATTTGCACAACCTTAATCTAATCCTCATGCCATTTTTGGTATGCCTCCAAGTCAACCTTTATAATTGCTTTCCTTATTCAACCTAGACAACTTCTTCCCCATGTGAATTAAAAATTCACATTTATTTCTTCAAAACTCTCCTCTTCCCCATGAAGGTTGTTGAGAATTTCTAAACTCTCTCATATGTCACATATCTCACATGGGGACAAGGACCTCCTTTATGAGGACCTTGTCTTATCCCCAAGGTACTTCCAATCATGTTTAATGCTTCAAGGGTTTCTCTCTTCCCCTTGATGATTAGTGAGGAATTCTAAAATTCCTCATGTGTCAACATCCTTCCCACATGGGGATAGGAACTTCCTTTTTGAGGAAATCTTCTCCCAATCCCAAGGTACTTTCAAATACCTCCACTTCACATGTCCTCTTTCTACCTCATTTCCACATGGCAATATGTGAGGGCTTGTGAGACTTCAACTGACCACATCCCTTCATCTTGTCCATGTTGGCTAAATCCTAGCCATCCAATTCTCTAAAGACTCTCCCCCTAAAATAGAGGATTTTAGTCTCATTTTCATACACAACACTCACAATTCAAGCTCAAGCATTCAAGCACTTGCATTCTCCATTGTTGACTCTTCAAGCTCTCATTGCATGCATTTCCATACACTTATCAAAATACCCAAATCCTTCTTTGCATTCTCTATTGAATCCACATCATTTTGCATCTCATTTCAGGTGATTTGTCATCAAGGAGCACACAAATTATCAACATCAAAGTGCTAACCAACAAATCAAATTGAGCAAGGTAATATCTTTTGTTTAATCTTTCTTTTGTTCAAGTTCAACTAGGCTAATCTTGAGGTGTTGTATTGTGTTGTTTCTCCTTTTGCATTTCTTTAGTTTTGCATCATTTAGGGTAGGAAAGACACGCTGCACACTTTTTTGGCATGCTCAGTGGGACCCACAAAAGGGTTTGTTCTTTTTATGTGCTCTGTTGTTTAACGTTTTATAGGTTTAGGTTACACACAGAGGTGATTCTGCTACTGGAATAGGTGATTCTGCCTTAAGAACAAGCGAGTATGCCTTCAATAGAGACTATAGATTCACCCATCTATCAAACAAGGGAAAATTTGCTCCTGTTTCTCAAATAGGTGACCCTGCTCCTAACTTGGGCGAGCCTACTTCCTACAAACAAGTGAGCCTGCCTCTGAAACAGGCGATTTTGTTGTTGAAAGGGGCAATCTTGCACTCAGAACAGGCGATTCTGCTACTAACAAAGATGATTCTGCTTCAAACAAAGGCAATTCTGAGGTAAAACAATGAGTTAAAGTTTCATTTTCAGAGTTTGTTTCTTATCATTTTCAGGTACTGACACCCTAACTTGTTCATTTGTGAGTGTGTCTAATTTTTGCTAACGTTTGTGCAGCTGTTTTTCACTTGTCCAAGGCCAGAGGTTCAAACTACTAACATTTTCTTGTAGAACAATGGGTCCCAACGCAGTTAGTTTAGTTTGTTTGTTATTTTCATACTAGTTAGGCACACATAGAACTAATTAGAGGGTCAAATATACTTGTGTGCCATGTTTGTTAAGTGGACTGTTGACGTATCCAATCCCCTTGCACCATTTGGCAATCCTGGGTGATGAGAAATCGCAATCCACTTTAGTCCATTTGTGTTACCTAGGAGATACTAGAATGTCCAAGCTCTCCCCTTGTGCTTCGTGCGAGCCTGGGGACCAGTCAAAGACGTCTAGTGTCTTCTTTTAGCAGGACCTACTTGGGGATTTCATCACCCCAAGGGATGATCCCAACCACATGTAACGGCAGGGTATATAAAGGGTGGAGAGCAAAAGTTGCACCCCAATCCAATCACGTCGTGTCTGGTGAAGCATCAAAGCTAGGGTGATACCTAGATAAGACGTGAAGAGTTGGTCTGAGTTTCTAATACCTCGTTGGGGCTCCCGACTCACGCCTATGATAGGCTGGTGTTCACGGTTGCACCTCACGTATCATGCATATATTAAGGACTCCCTAGATCACCTTGTTCAACCTAGATAAAGGGTTGTGTTGGCCATACCCTTCTCACTAATTTTAGGATTTTGTTGCTTGAACTGTCTTCTTTGTGTGAAACCAGTGCATTTCCTTTTGGTTGAGTCAACCTTACTTGTTATTTGTTGTTTGTTGTGTTTTTTTCCTTTGCCATAGTTGTTTTTCACCCAGTCTAGTCCAAGTCTATTGTTTAGGTGAGTTTTCCTTTGTAAGGGGTGAACTTGCTATTGTTTGGGGCAAACCTACTGTCCACAAGGGCAACCCTGTCTTTTATCTGAGTTATTTCTCAGCCGGTTCCTGTCAAAATCATCCATTCTCTGCATAATAGGTGATCCTACACCCTATTTGGGCAAGCCTGAAACTGCTTTGGGTGAGCCTATAACCTAAAGGGGCAATTTTACTCTCTATGTGAGTCATTATGTCAATCAAACAGCCCATTAGATTTTCCTGTTTCATCAAAATGGGAAAACCTGCTCCATACTTTGGCAATTGTGCTTGTTGTTTCAATCCCCTATCAGTCCCTTGAGTCATCATATTCACCCATCCTGCCTTCCATTTCCTCGTTCTGAGAGTATTTTTCCTCGTTCGGTGAGTCAGTTTCCCCATTTTGAGAGTTCATTCTCCCATTTAACAAGTTTGTTTCCTCGTTAGAAGAGTCCATTTGTCCGTTCAATTAGTTTGTTTCCCCATTTGGAGAGTCTATTTCCCTATTTGGTTAGTTTGTTTCCCCACTACGAAGATCTATTTGCTTATTTGTAAAGTTTGTTTCCCTTGTTAGAGTTGTTTGTTACCCCATTTATCTACGTCATTTGACCATTTCAAATTTAGAAAAGTCTGAAAGCTATTTAGGCAACCTTGTCACCTGTTTGGGTGAGACTGCCCCTGATTGGGCAAACCTGACCTCTATTTGGGTGAGTCTGCCTCTTGTTTAGGCAATCCTATCACCTATTTGGGCGAGTTTGACTCCTGTTTGGGCAAGTCTTCCCCCTAATTGGGTGAATCTGACCTCTATTTGGGCAAGTCTGCCTCATGTTTAGGAGACCCTGTCACCTTGTTTGGGCAAGTCTGCCTCTTGTTTGGGCGAGTCTGCACCCTGTTTGAGCGACCTTGCACCCTGTTTAGGTGACCCTACACCTTATTTGGGTGAACGTGACCTCTATTTGGGTGAGTTTTCCTCCTATTTAGATGACCCTATCACCTTGTTTGGGTGAGTTTGCCTCCTGTTTGGGTGAGTCTGCCTCCTACTTGGGCGATTTTGTACCCTATTTAGGAAATTTTGCCTCCTGTTTGGGTGATTCTTCCCCCTGATTAGGCAACCCTATCACCTATTTGGGAAATCTTGCTCATTTTTTAGGCGATTCTAATCTTTGTCTAGAGAATTAATCCGTTGGGCCCCTGAAAAGCTTGTTGTCTTCCAAGTCGTTTGTGGAAATCAAAGAATCTTATCACCTTTCATTCATCCATAATTTGTACTTCATTCCATCTACATTTTCCAAAGGTCATTCATTTTTCATATAGGTACATCCTAAAACATCTCTAGGTTGCATATCCATCATCATTTTCTCAATCCAAATCCCCTGAACTTTGTTTTAGAGGTTGTTATCCAAATTGGCCTAGGTGTCTAAAATCGATCGTCATCCTACAACATCTGCTTAGGATCATCACCCACTCTAAGTCAGTCATCATCTTCAACCCAATCAATCCACTTTCATCTCAAGGTGGATTCAATGTCGTAATCATCTATCTATCCTTTAATCCAATCAATCAGCACCTTAAGTCACCTAGGGTAGTTTTTGAACTTGGTTTAGAATCCCTTTCATCATCCTATCTCATCTATCATCCTATCTTATCAATTGTTTCATCAATCGACCTTATCCAATATAATCCAATCACATCCTTAATCAATCATCTAATCTACTAATCCCTCAGCCAATCCAATCAATTTTTCAATCATCACTTAGGTCATCTTTGCATTGCATCTTAGAGTTTAGCCTCATCTAAGTTCACCTAGTAGTTTTGCACTTTCATGCCCATTCAAACCCGATCACAAGCGAAAAATCAAATGGCAGAACAACAAGCCCAAGGTTCCCAACCAAATATCCCTCAAGATCCCAAAAACGGTGCAAATATCTCTCAGGATCCCCATAACGGTGCCTCATCACAGTCCAATACTGACATTCAAAACACTTCACTGCCTGGTGACGAGAACATGGTTAATCAACCTGAAGTCACAGTGGATGAATACCTTAGCAATCCCGTCAATGTTCAGATGATGGATCACCTCCTCAATGAGTGTGGAGATAAAATTCCCACCACTCTAATCATGAAAGGAATCAAACCCCCACCCGATTTTGATATGTCACAATATACTGGCACCCAGTCTCTCCCAGCTCCTCAAGACCCGCAAACTTCACAAAATGTTCCAAGAAATTCATATGTCCCCGAAGGTGCACCTATAGATAATTGGTATAAACCTAGATTCAAAAATGTCGTGATGTACCAAGTTGTAAGTTATCCTTGCATCCCAGCTGCGGCCTCAGGAGCACAACCCTTCCCTAACAACCCTTACGCCTATGGCATGCCACAAAACATTTCGTCTACTCCACCACTCTCACCTCAACATCATGTTCAACCACCTGTCAACATTGGGGGAAATCCTATCCTTGCATTGATGTCACCTCCAGGGTCTGCACCTGCTAGCAATCTACCACCGCCACCTCAACGTAATATCTCTACGTTCCAGCAACCACTTGTTAATCCTCAACAATCCATTACATCGCAAGCACTACCGCAACATACTAATATCCCCTCACAGGTACCACCACAACATACCATTGTCATTGCCATGTCATCTCAGCCACCTCATCAGCAACCTCCACAAAAAAAATGTTACAATTCTACAGCAAAATGTCATAGTTCCCCAACAAAATGTTCTGATTCCACTAAAACACACTACCATTCGTACGCAACCCCCACATTAAGTGACTCAAGATGCATCGCAACCTCTGCAACCACCCCATGGTGCCTCCACAGTGATCCCACAATAGCAACACATCCCATCTCATCCTCCTTATCAATCACCACCACAGTAGCAACAACCACCCCAACATAAACATGTTCCCACACAAATGCAACGTAACTCCCCTGCACAATATCTCTACCACCCATCAAGTACATATATTTCCTATAATGCTCCATCCAATCCCAATCCCAATCTGATTCTTAATCTGGTCCCTTAGAATCCACTGCGGACTCAACCGCCTCTTTATACCAACCCTCCACAATCATACTCAAATCCTTATCAATAGCCCTCTAATCCACAACCACCTTCGTATACCACACAACAACCCAACATTGCATACAATTACCAATCCAATCCATACTACACTCAGTAGCAGCCACGCTACCAACAAGGTGCTCCATCCACTTCCTACTATCAGCAACCGTCGTCATACCAACAAGGCGCTTCCACATCATCATACTACCAAGCTCCTATGCAATATCAGCAGGGTGCCCCATCCACTTCATATTACCAAGAGTAGCCACCCTATCAACAAGCAGCCTCCACCTCTTACTATCAAAATCTATCATCCTCCTATCCACCTTATGTCAATCCACAAGCACAATCCACGTACGCCAATCAATACTAGCAAACACCTCCATATACATCTCCATCAACTTATGATCAAATTGTTTTTGCACCATCCTCATCATACCAACAATATCCTCCATACAATCAACCTAGTCCATCTAATCTGACTCATGTAGCGCCTATCAATAAAGATTTGGAAGAAGTCAAAGCTGCATTAAAGGACTTGCAAGCAGGGACTAGCAAACAATCGTTTTAATTTGAAGACATTTGTCCTTATCCATTTGATCCTACAATTTCATTGGTTCCTTTCCTGAAGCATTTCGAAATGCTAAAATTTGATAAGTATAAAGGAACAAAAGACCCCAAGGCTCATCTTCAAGACTTTTATGCCCATTGTCAAGAAGTCATGCATAATGACAATTACCTCATGCGATTATTTCCTAGGAGCCTACAAGGGATAACTCTTGACTAGTTTATGGGTCTCGAGAAGGGATCTATCAAGTCCTTTTCATAGCTTTTAGAATATTTTGTCTCTCACTTCTCCTTTAATTTGGAGGACATTGATACATTGGATCTCCTAAAAGAAAAGCAGCGTGAGGCAGAAACTTTTGCAAGCTATCTTCAAAGATGGTGAGCTTTAGTCAATCAGATGAAATCCCCACTAAGGGAAAAAGACATGGTCACCCTATATATCAAAAACTCTCATCCGGATATGGCCCATAATTTCAAACTTCACTGTGTGATGACCTTCACATAAATAGTGGAGAAAGGTCCTATTCTTGAGAGGGTTAGTCAAAATATTTAACTCTAATAAAGAGAAGTCATCTAGAGATAAGCCTCGTTATTGGAACAAGAACAAAAACACTGTCAATGATGATGTCACTAACACCAAACACGTCCAAGTAGCTAATGCTTCCCAAAAGCCACATTATCCCTTCCTTGGCTGTCAATTCCTAACACTATATCAGTACCACAAGGGGCACCTCATCCACCCCAACAATCCAATCAGAACAATCAAGGGGGTAACAAATGGCAATTTACCCAACTAAGAGAGCCCCTAAGTGTCATGTTTAATAGGCTCCTTCAAGCTAATTACCCAATTACATAACCTGTGACCAAGCCTCTTGATGAATCCAAGCCCAAACCAGCCTGGTTTAAAGAAAATGAGTATTGTGAGTTCCATAATATTAAAGGGCATACATTGAATAAATGTCAAGGTCTGAAAACATACATCCAGGATCTCATAGATCGGGGTGACATACATGTGGATGCCAACACGGCACCCTCGTCCAATGCTCAATTGCAGATATAGAAAAATGCTTTCCCTAAGCATAACTAAGGTCCTATCACATCAAACTCAAACCCAGGGCCTAGCAACAATAATAATAAAAATAATAGCACCAACAACATCAATTACAAAAATGTGCCATTTAACTATGAGGGTCTAATCATGCACATTGAACAAGCAAAACCACGTGTATCTATGATACGCGTAAAAGGAAAGGACCCACAATGTGATGTTACAACCCGCTGAATTCTTATCATAGTCCCTCGAGCCTCCACATCCACCCAACCACTACCTATGAGTTCTCAATACAACATTCTTGATCATCTAGGAAAGACCCCAGCCCAGATATCTATTTTGGATTTGCTTAAGTCTTCTCCCGTACACCAAGAAATTCTAACTAAGGCCTTACAGGACATCCAAGTTCCCAATGACATAGACCCTATGCAATTTCAAGCATTGGTAGGACACCTCTCAGCAACCTATCAACTAGGTTTTAGCCAAAACGACGTGCCCTGCATTGACTCAAACCATAATTGTCCCCTCCATCTCGAGGTCCTTGAAAATCATCACAAAGTAAAGAGGGTCTTGGTAGATAGTGGTTCGACCCTGAATCTTTGCACATTGAAATTCATAAAATAGGTGGGACACACCCATGTTGACTTAAACAATCAAGTCATCACTATTAAGGTGTATGATAATGTAGAGCGTGATTCTGAGGGGACAATTTTTCTTCCAATCCAGGTTGGGTCATTTTTGCAATACACTACATGTCATGTCCTTGATCTGGAACTCCCCTATAACCTCCTCCTTGGCTGTCCATGGATCCACTCCATGCAAGCCGTTCCATCCACATACCACCAATGTCTGAAATTCCCATTTAATGGGGTAGAAGTTACAATACATGTGGATCCTCAACCATTTCAATATTGTTGTGCATTAGAAGCTTCTTTCCCTCACTCTCATTACTGCCCTAGAGTAGAAATGGGGCCACCTTAGACATCATCATCTTGTTCAGGTCTACCAACACACTAGCCACCACTTCATCCACTCCATCATCCACATTTGATTCCACCCTTACCAAAGTCCAGATCATTGAAAAAGGGTGTGGTGAATATGAAATGCATATAGCTTTGAATGTGGCAACTATGCCACCCTGACCACACACATACAAGCAAACTTCTCAAACTGCACCAAAGGAAGAAGAGAAGATGATCACCTTGAGCTCCAAAAATGTGGGATCCAGTACCTTCTGCTCTCCTAGGTTAAGGCAAGACACACCAAAAGATGACATTAGACAATGGCTATATCATGAGGAACTTGAACCCTCTCCCGCTTTGAAAGGATATTTCCAAGAGACCTATCCTTGGCCTTCTAAGTTTGCAGAGAAACACAATTATCAGGGGGATGTCTTAGTGTAGAAGATCAAGGAAGACGACAACCGATAGACACTTCTGTGCATCCAAGAAATTTGGGCTTGGGCTATGACACCAAACAAAAGGATCCTATGGCACCATCTAGTACCTCTAACAATGTCAGTGTAAGCAACAGTCTCCTTGAAGACATACCAAAGAAAAAATTCATCAAACGCACATACGATGATGTGGATCACGTAGATCTTTCTTCCATGTTCAAATGCCTATCCATTTGCACCATTAGCCTATCCCTTCATCATCCTAAACTCATAGACTGGGACCTACATGGTAGTGCACCAATTGATGTTTTTCCTTTAGTGGATATGTAGGTACATCTTATGGGATTCGAGGAAGATGAACACCCTAACCGCAAAATTAAAAAGAAGCAAAATCAAAAAGGGTCACCTAGCAAAAACCTCCCCGAGGCGCTTCTTGACTAAGAAAAAGTAAAAAAAAAGTGTGTATCTGATAGTGAAAACCTCAATGAGGCTCTGGAAGATGGGGACGTTCATCTTCCCCTTGTAGGAACACAGTTGTCCAAATGCTCATCCATTTTGATCGAGGAAACACAAGAAATAAATTTGGGAACTGAAGGGGATCCCAAAATCACATATGTAGCCAAAGCACTATCAAAGGAAGAATACTCTACCATCACCAAGCTTCTCAAGGAATGCATCATGAATTTTGCATGGACATATTAAAACATGCCAAGTCTTGATCCTACTCTAGCAGTACATCACTTGGATGTACATCCAGATGCTAAACCTGTTAAGCAGAAACTCGGGAAAATGCACCCCCAAGTAGCTCTACTAGTCAAGAAAGAGTTGGAGAAGCTATTAGAAGCTAGATTCATAAGACCCATTAACTATTTTGATTGGATTTCCAATATAGTGCCAGTTGCCAAACTAAACGACAATATCAAGATCTGCACAAATTTTTGGGACCTCAACAAAGCCTATCACAAAGATGATTTCCCTTTGTCAAACATCGACATGTTGGTGGACTTGACTATAGGGCACAAGATGCTTTCCCTCATGGATGGTTTCTTTGGGTATAATCAGATCATAATTTTTCCTGAAGATCAACATAAAACAGCCTTCACTACACCCTAAGGCACATTCTGTTATAATGCCATGCCCTTTGGCCTCAAAAATGTAGGGGCAACCTACCAATGAGCCATGACCATCATCTTCCACGATCTCATTCACATCATCATGGAAGATTATGTTGATGTTATGTTAGGGAGATCAAGAACAAGGGAAGAGCACCTGATGGTTCTTAAGAAGATCTTTGAGCGTCTCGAGTACTATAAGCTACGGTAAATCCAAAGAAATGTGTCTTTGGGGTCACATCAGGAAAACTATTGGGTTTCATCGTCTCCAAAAGAGGCATAGAGGTCGATCCAGTGAAAGTCAAGGCAATCATGGATATGCCTCCACCACGCAAACTCAAATAGTTAAGAAGCCTTCAAGGTAAGCTACAATCCATCCAGCGATTCATAACTCAATTAGCCGACAAGTGCCAGTCATTCACTCATCTCCTGAAAAAGGATACTGCCTTTAAGTGGAATCAACAGTGCCAACTTGGCTTCGATGAGATCAAAGAGTATTTAGCTCACTCACCCATCCTTATGCCACCAATTCCTGGTAAACTTCTCCTGTTGTATATTTCTGCTACTTTAGTGGCACTAGGAGCATTGTTGGCACAACATGATGAGTCATCAAAGGAACGAGAGATCTACTACATTGATGATATAGTCTAGTGGGTTATGAACTCAATTATTCCCCGATGGAAAAATCTTTCCTAGCCATGGTCTTTAGCTCGCAGAAGCTTCGATATTACATGCTCAGTCACCCAGTGAAGCTCATATCCAAGGTCAATCCACTCAAATATCTATTATCTAGGAGAACCCTGACTAGTCACATGGCTAAGTGGGTCATGTTATTAAGTGAATTTGATATAGAATATTTGGATTGAAAAGCTATTAAAGGACAAGTGATAGTAGATCAGTTAGCAAATGCTCCCCTGGTAGATGCCTATCCTCTGGTAACAGAAATTCCTGATGAAGGGGTCTTCACAATAATAGAAGCATCCACATGGACACTCTATTTTGATGGGTCATACACACACAATGGATCGGGGGCAGGAATCTTGTTCATTACCCCCGGGATGATTATTTACCGAAGTCATTCAGGTTGTATTTTTCATGCATGAACAACATAGCTAAATATGAAGCTCTCCTTACCAGCCTCAGAATTGCAATCCAATGGCATACCACTCACCTAAGAGTCTTTGGTGATTCCTAGTTAATCATCAAATAGGTTAAGGATGAGTTTCTAACAAAAGATGATAAGTTGTTACCTTATAAGCGCATGGCAGAGGACTTCAAAAATTATTTCACTTCTATCCAGTTTGACTAGATTCTGAGAGTACAGACAAAGTAGCGGATGCCATGGCTACCATTGGTTCCCTAATCAACATTCCTAAAGACCAAACAAAGTGTGAGTTCCTCATTGAACAACTCTTAATCCCAACTTATGATATCTCTAAAAGTGAGATGGTGTGTGACATTGTAGGTCCTACATCACCCTGGTATCATGATATCTACACCCACCTACATGACAACATCCTACCTCCCAATCTGACACGCAACCAATGCAAATCTTTCATCCAACATACATCCCATTACACTATCGTAGGTGATACGCTTTATCATCGTGGGTATGATGGAACCCTCCTCAGGTATCTAAATGAAACTAAATCCCATACTGTGCTAACATAGGACATAGTGGTGTTTGTGGGGCCCATTCAAATGGCATGGAACTAGCTAAAATAATTCTCAGAGCAGGATACTACTAGCCTACATTGGAACATGTTTCTTGTGAGTTTGTGAAGAATTGCCTACCATGTCAACATCACGTGGATTTGATACATGCTCCTATGCAGGATTTATAGCCTCTTATAGCACCATGGCCCTTCTCTCAGTGGGGTTTCAACTTAATTGGCAAGATATATCCCCAATCCTCTGACGGCCATACCTTCATTATCACTTCAACTAAGTACTTCACCAAGTGGGTGGAAGCAATGCCACTCTCTCAAATCATGGGTACTCAGATATCCAAATTTATCCTTTTCCATATTCTCTGTAGATATGGAATCTCGTCCACCATCATTTTTGATAATGGAAAGCCATTCAAGAACCAAGCCATGAAACACCTCTATGACACCTTTCAAATTTAGCATTGTTGGTCTATGCCTTATTACCCCCAAGGTAATGGTCAAGCAGAAGCTACCAACAAAACCCTGATCAAGATCCTTAAAAAGGTAGTCAGCAATATTGGTCGAGATTGGCACCTTCACATCCATCCCACCCTTTGGGCCTACCGAACCTCCATCCGCACTCCTATTGGAACCACCCCATATTCTCTCGTCTATGGTGTCAATTCCATCTTTTCAATTGAAGTAGAAATCCCATCACTGAGAATATCCTTGAAGAATCTTATCAGTGACGAAGATGCTTGGGTTGCAAGACTTGACCAGCTGGAACTTATAGATGAAATATGGATCAAATCGTACAACCATCCTCCGGCATATTAGAATCATCTGAAAAGAAGCTACAACAAGAAGGTTCATCCTTTCCAATTCAATTTTGGTGATTTAGTCCTTAAGGAGAATCAGTGCACTCAACAGGACCGAGATAAGAAAGGAAAGTTTGAAGCAAATTGGCTGGGTCATTATGTCATCACAGCAAAATATGGATTAGGGGCATATAGACTTGCTACATCTGAAGGAGAGCCCCTAGAGGATCCCATTAACATCATGCACCTTAAAAGGTTTTATGCTTAAGTCAGTTGGGGTATCCTACTCTGCAAAAATCCAAAAAATAAAACCTAGTAACCTAGTAACAAGCACCATTTATATAGGGATTAATCATTATCTACCTTGTGTCCTGGTTACTTTGTGCTTCCGCTATCCTAATATCATATCCTATCATCCTAACGATCCTATCCTTCTATCTGCATCTCTTCATCCTACCACCTAGTATATTTTGGTTGAGCATTCGATGATCTTCATTTGCTATCTGTCATCTTGAGCTTTTACCCTAATCTTAGCTTCCATCATCAGTCCTTTTCATCGTGTCAGTCCTTCACTTCCGTTTAGGTTCTTTCATTGTGTCGATCTTCATTTGGATCACACCCTGCCATATCGGTCTTTTGGTCCCATTTCTTCATTGGTATTTTTTGAACTATAGTTCCCCTGCACTTTCACATAGGCAAGGTCGATCATTTGATCTACCCCTAGGGCTTTTCTTTTATTTTTTCTGTCTAGTCTTTATTTTCCATTGCTCATCTCCATCATCCTCTTTACAATTTTTTCCATGGTCTTTTCTTGAACTACGAGGGTTGTGCACTTTCACATAGGCAAGGCTAATCTTTGATCATTCCCCGAGCCCCTAGGTCTTTAGGGTGAGTCAGTCTTGTGTCTTGTGTCTCGCATCATGTTTTGTCTGATCAAGTATGTCTTTATCTAGCTGGTTCTTCATAAATGAGATCGACTTGTATCATGAGATTCAATCAGTTTTGGGAGTCTCTTGTGTCATATCGATCTTTTAGTTTAGTATCCATCTTTGGTCTTAACAAGATGCATCCTTCCTAACAGACCTCATCAATCCCATCCACTCTCTGGATCCTATGGAAAAGGAAGTTTGAAATTGATTATGATCTTTTGATACTTTTTGCTTTTGTTTATCATTTGAGCTTCCTATCATAACTCGTCAAGACTGTCATGATCTATCATATCATGGTGTGTTTTGACTGGTAAACATAGGGGCATATCTCGATATTTTTGTTGTTGTCTTCTTGGTTGTCCCACGTAGTACCCACCAAGACCCCTTTGATCTTATGTTACATTGGAGCATCCTTTTGTGCTTGTGGTTATCCCAATGCCTGGCCCAACCAAGGTCTTCGCGACTTTGGGGTGTTGAGATAGCCTTCTTGTCTATTGTGTTTGTTTTATACAATAGGCACTAATCCTCCTTGGTTTCACATACCATGGTCCTTGGTGTCTTATGCTATAGCAAAAATTAGTGCTCTGAAAATGGAAAATCACATTAGGATTGCATTTCATGTTAATTCTCGTTGCATTCATCTATATCTAACCTATGACCTATGATTTTGGTTTGCAAACATTCATCCCCTCATCTCCCATTCTTCTCAAGATACCTACAGTTCTCGACAAGTGCAGTTTCACACCCATCCTCCCTTAATTTTGTAATGATTAAAGGGAAAGTACTTTCTAATAAATCAAAGATACGCCTGCCATTGGCCCTCATCACTATGCACGCCCTTGTTTACACTCATGTTCACGTAGCATTCCATTTCACATTAGGCCATCTCACTCATATACCACATACCTTTATTTTATAAGCTAAAGCAAGCATGATTTGCAAATAAAGTCAACTTACCACCCATGTCCATGTCCACATTACATTTATTTTATCTATTAGTTTTTGCAAGGAATTTAATTTCATTTCATCCCACATTATAGGTTTGTTGCATTCCATCCCATGTGCATTGTCATCTCATATTTATTTTAAATTGTTTAATAGAGTGATCATAATTTTTTATTCTAAGCATCCTAGATTTATTTCATTATCAATTCATTTACATGTTAGTCCATCTCATTAACACATCACATACTTCACCACCTGCATCACAAATTGTTAGGTCCATATCCATAGCATATAAAGTCATAAATCATCCATCACATCCTACATCATAAATGTTAGACATCATACACACCATCCATATCATACATATAAGCATAAACATGCATCACTTCATAATGATCATCCATGATAAAATCATAAACATGCACATATGCATAAGTAAATCATCCATCACATAAACATAACATAGTGTCAATAAGGGTTGTCGCATATCATATAAATATCAAAATACAATGTCCATCACATGATCCATAATAATGTCCATCACATCATCAAAATACATATCCATCATATACATTGGTAATCATCAAATAAAATACAAGTAAAAGGCTCTGAATCAAATTTGATCTTTGTTGCTCTGTACTGTACACCCCTCCTACACCTGTCAAAAACCTGTGTCCTGCCATCTGTCCTCTGGCCTCTCTACTATGAGCTTCCCACGTCTAACCTTTGTCGAGAGTCTGGCACTTCCCCCTGCACGGAGGGATCTCTCAATAGCTACTATATCCATGGGTGTGTGTCCCTATTGGCTGGGATGGCGTTAGCATCTGTGGTGCCACTCTAACGTAGGCAGGTACCCGTTGTGTCTAATTTGGCACTACCATGAAGTAGGCCGCCATATAGTAGTTGGCCTCCTGCATGTACTCATCCCTCTCTACTACCTGATATCTGGCTAAATCCCGCTCTGCCCTGTATCTATCTTGGAATCCGCATATGAATCTCCTTTCCTATGCCCATGCATCCTGTGCCAACCACAGCTGACCAATCTCTGCTCACATCTAACACACTTGCTCTATCACCCTGTCCCTCTCCTCCTGTGTGGCCTATACCTATGCCTGTACGGCATCCATCTCCCTCTGTAATGTTTGCATCTCTTCCCCTGTCTCGCCACCCTCACCCTACACGGCCTGTGCTTGTGACTATGTTTCATCTCTCTCTCTCCACAACCTGTACCCATGCCATTATCGCGTCCTTCTCACCCTGCAAGGTATGCACCTATGTCTGTGTTGTGTCTCTCTCTATTTGCATGGTCTGTAACTGGGCCCTCATAGCCTTCTCTCTCTCCTACATCAACCCCATGTCTCCAACTACCCGCTTTGCTACCTCGACTCTATCATGGAGCTCGTTGGGCACTCCCGTCTCAGCTTGGTCCTCTCCCTCAGTAGCCTCTCCACCTATCTCCTCAAATCATACATATCTCTCGGCCTCCGCCAAGGCCTCTGTCGATACCTAGTTTGTTGATCCTCCAAGCTCCTACTATCCCCTAGCCTGTAGTATGGTCACCTCAGCCTGTAGTATGTCTCACTCCCACCTCACCTCCACCAGCTCCTCATGCTCTCTCTGTCTTTCTCCCTCAAGCTGAGTCACCTCTACTCGTAGCTAGCTCACCTCAGCCTATAGACCATCCCTCTCTACCTGTACCTCCTCTACATGTCGTCCTACTGTGTCGATTAGGACCCCAAAATCCCTTTTCCCCTCTACCCATACCCTATCCACCTCTACATGTAGCCTACTCACCTCGACCACCAATCCGCCCCTCTCAGCCTCTAAATCCCTAAGTCTCTGCTCAATAATTTGCAGTCTTTCCTGGGCCCCTCTCAACAACAGATGGGTCCTCTGATGGTGGTGGTATGTATGGTACAATGGCCAATGGGTCAACCTAAGGAGCATCTACCTCCATTGCCTCCACTTGTGGCTCATCTCTCTCCTCCTCTACCTCAACCTCCTCTTGGCCTCTCCTTTGCTATCCTCCCCTCCTCCTCACTCTCCTCGGTCGATCCTCTTTTTTGCACTAGCCTCAACCTCCTCTTGTCCTCTCCTCTGTTGTCCTCCCCTCCTCCTCCCCCTCCTTTTTCTAGCCATTCTCAACTCATCCTCTAGACCAAAACCAAGTGCCTCTGTAATCAGCTCCACCAACGTAATATGTGCTAGTCGGTGACGGGAAAACCACGTAGAGAATCTCACTATCACTCCTGCATCTACTCTCCCTCTTCTCCTACCTAGGTAAGGTACCTCCTGAAGCCCCTCCCACTGTTGTCTCACAAAATCAGAAACAATCTACTCCCCCCATGGATGCTCTCATGTGATCTATCTGAATATTTGTGGTTTGCAAGGGATGTCTTGTTGAATCCTAAACTATCTTTGCACCTGGTTTGGTTTTTGTATCTCCACTATGTAGGGCTCTCTTCCAATCAAATAGGATTCTGTATAAAAGTATCCTCTATGTCTCTCCTCATCCTCCCTCCATTCAAAGAACCACCACATCATGTAGGGCCTCCACACTATCTAATCCTCCCATAGATCATCTAGCATCCTCCTCCATCTATCCAACTCACCGAGACCCTAATAATGAAATACCTAGTTGTACTCCATCACGTACCAGTATGCTACTATTAGTGTTTGATCCTACAACCCTCCTGACACCACTCCTAGCCTGGCCACACTAATGTGCTCCCAAGCCCATATCTATAACAGCATCACCTATGTAATGTTGAGAGCCCCTTGATAGCACACTACGTGCATATCCCTGTATAGTTGCGCCAACACATATGGACCCCATGCGAGCTCCCCCTCCCTCTGCTCCACGATGTGTCTCACCACCTCCATGTAACTAAGGTTGTAGAAATGACCATTCGTATTCGGCAGCAAAATCTTTCTAATCATTCCGCAAAGGTATAAGGGTAGTGGAGGTACCCCCAACCCTAAACATCTGTCCAGATCTAACACCATCCCCTGAAGTGGTAGGTCGTCTTACCCAAATAGGGACCATAGGGTCTGATCCAGCTCCTCATCCTTTGATCTTGTCCAGCTCACCAGATGGTCGGCTATAGGTAACCTCAAAATCCTCCACACATCCTCGAGGGTGACGGTCATCTCCCCTATCGGAAGGTGGAATGTAGAGGTCTTTGAGCTCCATCGCTCTATAAGAGCAATAAGCAGCGCTTGATGTGCTCGAACTATGGGATAACCCAACATGTGAAGTAGACCTGCTTGTGTCAATGCCTCATGATCCTCCCCGTTCATTGCCACTATAGTTGCCTCCAACACATCTGAACACCTCTCACGTGTCTGCAAGATCTCGAACCGTTGCATCCACACCACACCACATGTCAGTCATCTCGACATTTCCCCCTCTTTTTGGGAAAAAAATTTCCCTCATCTTTTTGGAAAATCCACCCAACTCAAATGAATTTTCCCCTTTTGTCGTCTTCCCCACCCATTTTATGGGTGTGTTTTCCCCTTTTTCTCCCTTTGCCCTTGGGATGGGTGAGTTTACCTACCCTTTAGGCGAGCCCACCCTTGGAATGAGTGAGTGTGCCCGCTCGGGGACAAGCGAGCCCAACCGTCTCCCCACGAATGCCCTCACCTGACCTGCAGAAGGGCGCACCCACCCATCTGATGGGCGATCCCGCCTCCCCCTGCAGGTGGGAAAGCCCGCCCATCCCAAGAGTGGATCCACCCACCTATATGGCGGGTGAGTCCGCCCACAAGATGGGTGGACTTGCCAACCCCCCTGCACAGTGGTGGCACCCATTGGATGGGCGCAATCACCCATCCTATGGGTGCACTCGCCCATTTGATGGGTGAAATCCCCCATCCTTTGGGCACCATTACCCTTTTACTAACAAACCCCATTTTTGGTGGATTTGCCTGATTCTTGGGCAAGTTCGCCCTTCTCTAGTGCCCTCCCACCCTTTTCCGGCATTTTTTTAGTTTTTTAGGTGAATTTTCCCAATAATTGGGAAAATCCACCCCCCTTCCCCATCGGCTCTAAACAGATGATTTTTCCTACACAATGGGAAAAATTGCAATTTCACCACCTACCCATTTCACTAATCAACCCGAATCCAAAAACCCATGTTTTTAAATTGCATAAAAATTCAAAAATACAACAAAAATTGCTTAAAATCACAGAGGGTTTTGGGACTAATGTGGCCTGGAACCGCGTACTCATGGTAGAACCATCGTACCTTGTCCCCCCGATGGATGATGTCGTCATCATACTCCTCGGCCATCCTCGTCTCCTTCTCCTCTTCTCTCTCTCTCACTCCACTGCTACGTGTGTAAATGAGGAATAGTCATTCCTAAATATTACTATAAGTAACTTTCCCTCCTTTTTTTTAATCCTTTTTAAGTTGAGGATATTTTTCCCCTTTATTTAACCTCTTTTTAATTCAATTAATCTTCTAACTTCCGTGGGCCACCATTTGCACACCGTGTGTCCATTTGACTCCGTTCAAAAGCCAATCTTCATGGTTTTTCGAGCTCTATCCAATGGTACCCTGCATTTCCTCATATCGATAATTCGCTTGGGGCCCCTTTTTCTTCCCCAACTGCCCTTTCCAGGGGGCATACCCTACCATTTTCCTCCATTCCTCCGTCATGTCACTTTCTTGCAAGACAGAATTTAAATATCTCTTTTCTTTCTATTTTTCTAAATTAATTAAATACTTTTATTTAATTAATTCTTTCAAATTAATTAAATATTTTATTTAATTAAGAGATCTTCTACTTTCTTCAAATCATAATTAGATATACGTTTAATTATGAAATCTTTTGATTTCCTCAAAATCTTAAATATTTATTTTATTTAAGAAAAATCAGCACGCACTCATAAATAAATAATTGAATTAGATAATTCATTATTTATCTTATCAAAATCTTCCCATTTCTTCTTCTAAAAAGATGATTTTTAAATCATTTCATCTTATCTCTTCCATGAAAATGGAAAAATCTGACTTTATTCGTTTTCTTCTATTTTCTTTTCAATCTCATCTATCTTCAAACCGTTCGATCTGTCAGGAATTATCACAGTCGTTGACCAACCCAGCCAATCAAAATCTTCGAAAAACTCTATAAATGCACATGCAAATCCAAACATTGGTTACACAACACAGGACGAATACATTATGCTTGCATTCTGGCATTTTAGTATTTCAACAATATTTCTCATATTAGCATAATATGCATTTTAATCTCATTCTTCAGTAGCCTATTTCATTGAGCTTGGCATTCCAAATCTGAGAGCAACTTGAGCAAAGACGAAACGCTGGAGATAGAGAACAATAAGACGACTTCGGAGAAGCTGCGATAAGAGTTTGATAATTTGTTTAATCTTCTTTTAAGCTTCTTTGATTTAATGTTTTATTGATTGTGTTGTTGAATTTAATTTAGATTTGATCCCATATTTAACACACACATAAAATGGCACCCACCGTGGGGCCTATGCCCCGATTTTAATATTTTCTTGCAGAGTTTTCTGGTAGGTTTCCGCATTCTGAGTTTGGCATTCCGCAAAATTCAGCGTTTTAGCGCATCCGAGACTTTCCACGGCGCTTCTGGGACTTCTATTTTTTTTGTTTTCGCAGGTACTCTAGCGCATCTGGGGACTGTTTCGGCGCTTCTGAGAGTCATTTTAGCGCATCCAAGGGACAGAATAGCGCATTTAGTACATTTCATCTTAGATTTAAATTTTGTGTTATTAAAAATGGCGCATTTAATGACTGTTTTAGCGCTTTTAAGGTGTGTTTGAGCGCATTTGTTGTCTGTTTCTGCGCATCTCGGATCTATTTTCTATAGTTCTCTGTTCTTTTAGCGCATTTAAGGATTGTTTTGGCGCATTTAGGAAATTTTTGTGGCGCATCTAAGGTCTATTTCAGCACTTTTAAGGTTTGTTTCAGCGCTTTTAAGGTTTGTTTCTGCGCATCTGGTTGTAACTCAAAAATAGAATTCTGAGTCTAATGCCTTCCGCAGATAGAATTTTCTCTGGTTAAAAAGAAACAACCCTAGGATAGTCACATCTGGATAAAATTGATCAACCCTAGGATAGACATGGCATTTAAAAAGAAGCAATCTAGGATAGTCACCACACAATGATCTTGCAGTTAAAATTGGACAAACTTGTTTTTGTGAAGCAATATCTTCACTTAGATTAGATCATCATGATTTGGGTTCTAAAAAGAATTTTTGTTTTCTTTATCTGTGGCAATAGGTCTATGCTCTCCCCTTAACTGGGTGATCAGAATACTAGACTTTCCTTTTCAAGTTCATGCAAATTTCATGCTTTAATTACATCCTTTAGAGAGTCTGCCATAGTGGGAAAAAGTACTCACCCTACGGGAACGACTCAAGTGGGTTCAAGCCAAAGCCAGGCTATTCCACCCCACTATAAAATTTAAAGTAAATCTGGGGAAACCCACTTTTACCGGTAGTGTGCAAGATAACCATCCCCAAAGCCTTTGTTCTAAAGGTTTGGAGGTCTCCTGAGGGAGTTTATTATTGCCGCACCGAACGGAAACCCTTACTACGAACCTAGTGTAGTAACCAACCGAGTCAGTTTCCAAAAATTCTAATAATCACAGTGCAAGGGGAGGGAAGAATCTTCCCCCAGGATACTCACCATATAACTACCAAGGATTTTTTTCTCAGGGGATCCGGTATCCACTTCCATCACTCTGAGTACGCACCTGGAAAAGACAAAAACACGGGCGCCCTTTCGGGGGTGACATGGCTGTGTGAGTCGACGCAGTTCTAAGATGTGGGCTGTTGATTACTAGAATGACCTACTTGAGTACTAAGAGTGAGTCTGTCTGAATTTTCTTTCATGTGCTAAACCTGTGAAAACACTTGTTGAAAAACATTTTCTTGATCATACACTTGGTGTTAGTATAGGGTTTTAAAAAACAACTATTTTCAGAATGTTTGTTGTGTCTTCCATTACATTAACTCAGATAAAAGATCATCTGAAATGAAAGCGAAGAAAAACAGCTGAAATCTTGGTCCAATAACGTTCTCAATATTTTCCTCATGCTTAGGAAGTGGAAATCAACAAAATTCGTCAAGAAATCAATTTCCACTAGAATCAAGAAACCCAAGAAACAATTAGGGTACAAGAAGTCATTGCAAAGAAGAAAAATTTTGTACGAGAGTTGACACGTCTTGTTTCATTACTGTGGATTTCTTCATAGATACCAAGATTTTGTTAGGGGATTCACTGACGAGTATGTTGTAGATCCATTGGATTCTCAAGCTCATTATCAGAGATTGGCTCTATCTCAACAGCATAATATTAATCGACCTCTTGAGTTTGATAACATACCTCAACCTTCTATTGAGTATCCCTCACATCCTAGTCAATTCCTCCAGTGATCTTGAATTCCTCCTTCAAAGACAAAGATCAAATCTTTAAGAGTGTGTCTTCCAAAAACAAATTTTCTGATTATTGATTCACCTTCCCCAACAGGATTCTGACATCCTTCATCACCGGAAGCCATAATAAAAAATTAGGAAACATCATTGATCATATCATAAGATCTCCATCTTATCAGATCAAGATATCCCCATTATCACACTCATTGAAACTGTGATCTAAGTTTAGAGGATTTCTTCAAAATCACATGCCTATCTTCACAAGATCCTAATACATCAAATCGAGGGAAGATATCCAACAAGAAGGTCCTACTCAAAACACTCAAGAAGAAGGTGAAAACAGTAATCCCCTCTACAGTGTGAGTCATAATCCACTTTTCAACAACAACATGGATAACAGAGAAGAAAATCCCTTCCACAAGTACAAAGCCATAAACAATGCTCCTATCGATAGTGATGATGAACATGAGGATGAACACCACCTTAGAGAAGCTGAGCAAGATCCCAAATTCCACAAAGCCATAGAAAAAATATTACAACGTGATAAAGAGAAATATTTTTTCTATCTAGCTGATCAAGGAGCTAAATTACCACATGACTTTGATACTAAGATCTTGAAGAGAAAACCTAAGGAAAAACCCCCATCTGATCTTAGTGCTTTGACTCTAGAAATTAAAGCACTTAAAGGACAAGTTAAAGAGTTACAAGGGGGAACCATCGCAAAGAAATATCCTCTTGAGGAAAGTTGTCCTTATCCTTTCGATCGAAGTCTCAACATGATTCCATTCCCAAACATTGTGAAATGCCAAAGTTTGACCGCTATAATGGGAAATCGGATCCAATTGATCATGTTAGAGATTTCTAAAATATGAAATTATAATTTGCTCACGAAGACACTTACTTGATGCGGTTGTTTCCTAGGAGTCTTGGAGTTCATTCTATGGAATGGCTATCAAAGATTACACCTCCCGTCAAGACATTTGAGGAATTAATCAACCTGTTCATATCACAATATACTTACAACATCCAACACCAAATCACCATGATCGATCTCTGCAAAGTTGCTCAAAAACATGGTGAATCTTTCATTACATTTCTTCAAAGATGGAGAAGAATGTTCGCTAGATATCCACGCCCTGTTCCTGAAAAGGAAAATATGGTTACCTTCATTAACAGCTTAAATTCAGAAATGAGCTATCATTTGAACTTACATTGTCCTCCTTTTGAAAAATTGATTGAAGATGCCATAACCATTGAAGGTGCTTTGGTCAAAAGAGGAGTAATCAAACATGATAATCCTAGCTCATCCAATCATCACAAAAATTAGGACAAGTCTAAGTTTTGGACTTGCAACAAGAACATAGTAAATGACGATGTTGTTGATGCGAATCATGCCTCAACCAAACCATTTGTTCTTAGTGCTCCAAGCACTCGCCACAACAATGTCAACTCAATTACAAATCAAGGGAACAATCCTCATCCTCCGAGGAACAATGTAAATCAACATTTTACTCCCAATCAAGGGACTACCAACAATCAAGGTTACTGAGGAACCAACAACAATCATAACTCCTTAGGGAATACCTCGAATACAAATCCACAGCGATTTTCATTCTTCTCTCGTAGAAGAAATTATACTTCTATAGGGCAATCTTTAGAATCCGCACTCAAAGAATTAATGGCAAAAAATGTCATTACCTTACCACCACAGCGAAACTATAAACCCAGTGTAAAGCCTCCATCATGGAATGAGGCATACTATTGTGACTATCATCGGTGCAAAGGTCATCACACAAATAACTGTCAAGCCTTGAAGAATACTATTCAAGACTTAATCGACAATGACATTATTACGATAGAAGGACATCAAAAATCAAATGAAGAACACAGAGATTTTCGAAATCCTTTGCCTAACTGATGATGAACGGATCAATGTCATAAAAGTCAAAGAAAAGATGGAATATAGGGAGGTTAACGCAACGACAAGGGCGCAAGCCAAAGTTGTCTTAAAGGGTTCCCCCTCAAAATCCATTGGACCTACACCTCAACATCAATATGATTTAGTTAACCAACTTCAGAAGACTCCTGCTCAAATTTCTATTTTTGAACTCTTGAAGATTTCCCCAGCACATAAGGAAATTCTTGAAAAAACCCTCTTTGAAACAACTGTATCCACTAATTTGGATGTGAATCACTTTCAAGCCATGGTAGGACATTTATCCTCACCCACATGCCTTTCATTCTCTGAAAAAGATGATGTTTCCATAACTCATCCTCATAATTCATCATTATATTTAGAGGTCATGGTTCACAAGTTTCGTGTTAGACAAGTTCTAATAGATGGAGGCGCTGGTTTAAACATATGTACTATGAAGTTGGTCAAAGCTTTGGGAATTTCTAAAGACTCCATTGATTTCAGAAGAAAGATTACCATAAAAGCTTATGATGATGAAGAAAGAGCATCCAAAGGTCTAATAATGATGCCAATCAAAGTGGGTCCTGTTATCAAAATTACTTTCTTTCAGGTATTAGATCGTGATCTTGCATACAACATTTTGTTGGGTCGTCCTTGGATCCACGAAATGCAAGTTGTCCCATCTACGTATCATCAATGTCTCAAGTTTCCTTATGATGGACAGGAAATCACAATACCAGCTGATAATTCAAAGGCTCAAACTTGTGTGAATCTCAAAACCAGTCAGGATACTTTGGTTCCTAATAATCGAGAAGCTCATAATAGTACTTCTCAAAAAATTGACACGCAAATCAGCAAGTTCAAAGACCACAGAGTCGGGGAATACTCTCTTTGTTTGGCTAATTTACTTGCATCACCTCGGTCACATGGACAACCTTCCGTCACTCAACATCAAATATCAACAGCATCAACGTCAACACAACCACCAATGGAACCAATCACAAAGTTTAATGGGCAATTTATCAAAGAAAAATTCCCCATGGAAGATCCTGAGGATAGAGAAATTCTAAACTGGTTATATAAGGATGAAAATGAAGTGGTTTTTAATGCCAAATTACCAACAGAGAAATATGGGAAAGGATATTCTATCATGCAGAAGATGGGCTATGATAAGGGTCCCATCAGGAAAAGAAAAGGAGTAGTTGAACCTATTAATCCTCCGGGACTTGCTGCAAAAGAGAAAATTGGATTAGGTTATGACGCTACCTCGAAAGAAAGAACATCTAACAAGCCGCAAGGTACTATTTTCACATTACATGAAGGTTTAGGTTCAAGAGAAGCATGTTTGGCCACAATTCAGAATTTCGAGGAACATAACTCTGACACAGACTCTACTGAATATGAATGGGACGCCATTTACAATGATGAATTATGGAGGGATAAAGAGGTTGATATAATACACAAGTATACCCCAATTCTGATCGTAGGTGAAGGTTCAGGGTCCCAACAACAAGAATCTGAACTACAAAGTAACTATGATTCTAGTGATGTTGAGTCAGATTTAAACGAACGAGACCATCGTGAGAATAGTACCATCATTGACCAACCTCATACCTCATATCCTACAGTCAACTCCATTATGACTATAACCATAGCCAATTTCACACAACCTGATGACCCGATACCTTTGATTTATCCTGATCTCATTGATTGGGATTCATCTGAACCTATCAATATACCAATGTTTCCAAGTGACGAAGCTATTGTAAATTTCCTTTCCGCAGAAGACGTAAATGATTGTTCCACTAGCGATTTTCAGCATAAAGGCTTTGATCAGGAGGGTGTCAATTCTCCCAGCTGCAAAAATAAAGTTAAAAACAAAAGATCTAATGGTGAAAACAAGAATCTGGCAGTATTAGATCAAACAAAAGATAAAATAAAGAGCGTATCGAATGGTGAAAACCTTTCTAAGGCACCAGATGATGGGAATTTTGACACTCTCCTAGAGAATTATCATGAGCGATCATCTATTTTGATTGAGCCTACAAAAGCCGTCGATCTTGAAACTTCAGACAAACCAAGAATTTTACAGCTGGCTGCATCAATGACAGAAAAAGAAATACCAGAGTTCATGGAATTTCTAAAAACAAATCAAGTCAACTTCACATGGTCTTACGCAGACATGCCCGGTCTTGATCCTGATCTTATTATTCATCACTTGTCTATCAAACCAGGAGCTAAGCCTGTAAAACAAAAACTTAGAAAGATGAATCCCCATGTTGCATTATTGGTTGAGGAAGAACTAAGAAAAATCCTTCATGTGGGCTTCATAAGGTCAATCGACTACGCCGAATGGATCTCTAACATTCTTCCTGTGTCTAAGCCAGATAAAAGTGTCAGAGTGTGCACAAATTTTAGAGATCTTAATAAAGCATGTCCTAAGGATGACTTCCCACTCCCAAGCATTGACACTATAGTTGATCTAACAGCTGGCCATGCCATGTATTCATTAATGGATGGTTTTTCTGGTTACAACCAAATCAAGATTGCACCTGAAGACCAACAGAAAAAAGCTTTCACATGTCCATGGGGAACTTACTATTGGAATGTCATGCCTTTCAGTCTAAAGAATGTTGGGGCTACTTATCAAAAAGCCATGACTACAATCTTTCAAGATGTGATGCACACATTCATGGAAGATTATGTAGATGACATATTGGCGAAATCATACACTAGAGAAGGACACTTGGAAATATTGTCTAAAATATTTACCAGATTGGAGAAATTCAAAGTTCGCCTAAATCCATAGAAATGTGTTTTTGGGGTCACATCTGGAAAACTCTTAGGGTATATTGTTTCAGAAAAGGGAATTGAAGTAGATCCCGCTAAAGTTCAGGCCATCATGGAGATGCCTCCCCCAAGGAACATCAGTCAATTGAGATCATTACAAGGGCGACTTCAATCCATACGAAGGTTCATTGCACAATTGGCTGACAAAAGTCTACCTTTCACACGTCTCCTACATAAGAATGTTCCTTTCAGATGGGATGACAAATGTGAAATGGCATTTCAACAAATCAAACAGTACCTGATGAACCCACCAGTTCTAGTACCGCCAAATCTAGACAAACCATTGATCTTGTACATTGCCGCAACAGAGACATCCTTGGGTGCATTGCTAGCACAAGAAGACCATATAGGGAAAGAACGAGCAATATATTATATCAGCCGAACATTGACAAGACATGAACTCAACTACACTTTCATTGAGAAGGCTTGCCTAGCAATGGTCTTTCCTTCACAAAAATTTTGACACTACATGTTAACGCATACGATTAATCTTGTTGCAAAGATTGATCCACTTAAATATCTGTTGAGCAAAGCTACGTTGACAGGAAGGCTAGCGAAATGGGTTATGATCTTAAGTGAATTTGACATCCATTATATTGATCGCAAGGCAATCAAAGGACAAGTCATTGCTGACCAACTAGCCGAAGCACCATTACAGGCAAAGCATCCCATGCACATTGAATTTCCAGATGCTGATGTCTTCAATGCCGAATCAAAACAAACATGGTTTTTATATTTTGATGGTTCTTTCACCCAGCATGGATCAGGGGTAGGCATACTCTTTGTCACCCCTCAAGGTAATACTATTCCTCGGTCATACAGGTTAATGTTTCCATGTACCAACAATATAGCCGAATATGAGGCCTTAATCACTAGACTGAAGATTGCATTAGAATGGAGGATTACAGAATTACAAGTGTATGGCGACGCACAATTGGTCATTTATCAGATCAATGACAAATATCAGACCAAAGATGATAAACTATTGCCATATAAAAAGATGGTCGATGACTTTAAGAAGTACTTTGTGGACATCAAATTCACACAAATTCCAAGGATTGATAACAAAGCAGCTGACGCCATGGCTACGATCGCATCACTGTTACAACTCCCAGAAGCTCAGACTCGCTATGAATTTCTGGTGGAACAATCATTTATGCCAGCCTATGACACACCCGAAAGCCAAATCATTTGCCACTTGGTAGGATCCGATTCACCTTGGTATGGCAAGATTTATGCCTACCTAAAAGATGACATCTTACCACCTGATTTATCCCATAACCAAAAATGAAATTTTATCCGCCAATCCTCCCGCTACACTCTTATCGTTGACACCCTTTATCGTCGTGGCCTTGATGGTACTCTACTTCGATGTCTCAAACGTGACGAATCTGATAAAGATTTACAAGAAGTTCATGGTGGTATTTGTGGTACTCATTCAAGTGGACTAACCTTATCCAAGAAATTGATTAGAATGGGTTACTACTGGCCTACAATGGAGAGAGAATCATTCACATTTGTAAAAACATGCTCAAAATGTCAAATTCATGGGAATCTCATTCATGCTCCTGCACAAGAACTTCAGCCATTTACACCAACTTGGCCATTCTCTCAATGGGGGTTAGATCTGGTAGGCAAGGTTCATCCTTCCTCATCAAACGAGCATAAATTCATCATCACAGCTACAGAATATTTTACCAAGTGGATTGAGGCAGTCCCTCTCACTAAAGTTACCAAAAAAAAAATATCATCGTTCATACTAAACTATATTATTTGTCGGTATGGTATTCCCAACTCCATTATGACTGATAATGGATGACCGTTCAAGAATCAGGATGTTGATGAACTTTGTGAGAAATTTCACATTCAACACAGATATTCTACACCTTACTATCCACAAGGGAATGGCCAAGCAGAGGCCTCAAATAAAACAATACTAAATTTTTTGAAGAAGACTGTGAATGATTCAGGGAAAGATTGGCATGTTCAACTCAATCCCGCCTTATGGGCCTACAAGATTAGTGTTCGAACACCAACAGGAGCAACACCATTTGTTCTTGTCTATGGAGCAGAAGTCGTCTTACTGCTAGAAGTTGAAATCCCATCACTCAGAGTATCGCTGAAGGGCCTCACAATGGATGATGAATACAGAGTTTCCCGACTCCAAGAACTAGAACTCCTAAATGAAAAGAGACAAAGAGCAGTTGACCATTTGAAAGCATATCAACAGATGATGTCTTGCACCTACAACCACAAGGTAAAGCCACGTACTTTTCAAGTGGGCGATCTTGTTCTGAAAGAGAACCCACGAAATCAGCAAGACAGAGAAAAGAAAGGAAAAATTGAACCAAATTGGCTAGGTCCTTATGTGGTTATTGCAGTCTATGGTTCAGGAGCCTACAAACTATCAACGGCAGAAGGGGACCTGTTCGACAAACCCATCAACAGCATGCATTTCAAGAAATATTATGTTTAAGTCAGCTCTCATCATCCAGAAAAAGTCCTAAAAAAATTCAAAAAAAACAAGCAGAAAAAGTCCTGAAAAAATTCAAAAACAAGCAGAAAAAGCCCTGAAAAAATTCAAAAACAAGCAGAAAAAGTTGAAAAAGTCCTGAAAAATTCAAAAGCAATGAGAAAAGCCCTAAAAAATTCAAAAAGCAAAGAGAAAAGTCTTGAAAATTTTCAAAAAAAAAAGTCCTGAAAAATTCAAAAAGCTGAGAAAAGTTCTAAAAAAAAAAAAATCGTCTTTAGGGTGAAAACCTGGCAAATAGGCAGTCTATTGACAAGAAAAATGCAATAAAAACAAATAGTGAAAATCTGGCAAACAGACACCATTTGTAGCTCTCCGTCTATTACTTCATATTTTGCACTTGGCTTTTCAGCCTTCCTTTCCATGCATCTTCCCCTCATCTTAGATCCGTACCAACATCATGCTATCATCATTTTCCTTGAGCGATAATGTCTTACCATGGCTTGATTATTGTACATATTCATTCCAGCAAGTTGTGTCAATATTGGGGGCAAACGTTGACATACTGGGGGCACATCAACTTTTCAGAAAACAACTAGACAAGGACATCAAGTCAAATCACGAAAACAAACAACCAAATCAAATCACATGAACAAACTATCCAATCATTAATCCATGTCACAACAGTTTTCAACAAGAACCATATCATGACTCGTATCTGGATGATCTAAATTCTGAATAATGTTTGGAATAACAATTTTTCATTTTGAACTATGGTTGTTTAGATTTCGATATCATCTCTTTGGAGTACACTCGATGATGTACTAAACTAGAGTAGCAAGGAAAGAGGATGATTTTTCTTTGTCTGTTATCTGGAGGTTAACTATCTATTTGTTGCAAATATGTTGCAGGACATGATTTCCAAAGCAATATCATCGATGACAATTCCACATTTGCATCAGATGGTAGTTAGTCTTTGTCTGTTTATGCAAGAAATGCTCAGGTCATCTCGGTTCAATTATACCTCGATGCTTGTGTTCGCTTGCTATATCAAAATCATGAAAGTTGTACTCAGGTCATCATTGGTGCTAATTTACCCTGTGATGCTTGTACATACTTCCAACATTTTAACGCTCTATGATGATCCAAGAAAGCTACCAAAAGGCTCAACGATTGGTTTACTTCATTTTAGTTGCATTTCATTTTAGATCAATGTACATATATCTGCATATCGGATTTGCATCAGAGTTTTTTTTAAAAGGGCTAACAATAACGTCAACGACTGTCATGTCTCTTTGGACTATTTGTGGACATTCGGACATTTGTTTCATTACCACCTCTCATGTCGGTATCATTCACCATTTCATTATCATTTTATCATTTCACTTATCATTTATCATTTCCATTTCATTTCACTTATCATTACCATTGCATATCATTTATCATTTCCATTTCATTTCACTTATCATTACCATTTCATATCATTCAAAAGTCATCATCATTTTCATTTCACTTATCATTACCAATTCATATCATTCAAAAGTCATCATCATTTTCATTTCATTTATAATACCATTTCATTATCATTTTATCATTGCATATCATTTATCATATCACTTAAATCATTTCATTATCATTTTACCATTTCATTTATCATTTATCATTTCACTTATCATTTCAGTATCATTTTATCATTTCACTTATCATTTTTCATTTTTCATCATTTCACTTATCATTTATCATTTCCATTTCATTTCACGTATCATTACCATTTCATATCATTCAAATTCATTATCATTTCATTTATCATTCATCATTTCATTTCATTTCATGTCCTTTCATTTCATTTATCATTCCACTTACCATATCATTTCATTATCATTTTATCATTTCATTATCATTTCATGTTCTTTCATTATCATTTATCATTCCACTTATCATATCATTTCATTATCATTTATCATTCCACTTATCATATCATTTCAATATCATTTCATCATTTCACTTATCATTTATCATTTCCATTTCATTTCATTTTTCAATATCATTTCATCATTTCACTTATCATTTATCATTTCCATTTCCTTTAACTTATCATTTATCATATCATTTCATTTAACGTTCATCATTATCATTATCTTTCATTTCATTACATATCATTTCTGCTCGTTATCATTTATCCTTTCATCACATCAATACATTTCACAACATATCATTTATCATCTTACCATACATCTCATTTATCATTAACCATTTCATTTTTTTTTTATCATTTATCGCATTATATTCATCTCATCCTATCATTTTCATATCCATTCATATTACAAATTCATAACACATATCACAAACACAACATTCATTTTCCACCATATCATCATTATTTATTTCCATTTGAAAATCCAAAAACAAACATTCCACACATACATTTTCATATCATTTTTTCAAAAAAAACATTTTTTTCATTCAACATATCAAATATCCCATGACATATCTTCACGATCACAAGTCATCCACCTCCATGACATCATTAATACGCATCGTCAATCATCATAAAACCAAAAATCATCCTGCATATCATGTTAGTCATCAAATCATTCAAATGCATACCAAAATCCATAGCATATAGAAATAAATGCATGATACTCATCATATAAATCATCTCATAGATGCACATCACGTCAAAAAAAATCATCGCCGTTGCATATCATCACTCATAAAAAATGATACAAATGTCCAATGTCCAAAGAAACTACACAAGTCCAAAGCGCTGAAACAGACCTTAAAAGTGCTGAAACAGACCTTAGATGCGCCACAAAAATTTCCTAAATGCGCCAAAACAATCCTTAAATGCGCTAAAAGAACAGAGAACTACAGAAAATAGATCCGAGATGCGCAGAAACAGACAATAAATGCGCTCAAACACACCTTAAAAGCGCTAAAACAGTCATTAAATGCACCATTTTTAATAACACAAAATTTAACTCTAAAATGAAATGTACTAAATGCGCTATTTTGTCCCTCAGATGCATTAAAGTGTCTCTGAGAAGCGCCTAAACAGTCCCCAGATGCGCTAGAGTACCTGCGAAAACAGAAGAATAAAAATCCCAGAAGTGCCGCGGAAAGTCTCGAATGCGCTAAAACGCGGAATTTTTCGGAATGCCGAACTCAGAATGCAGAAACTTGCCAGAAAAATCTGCAAGAAAATATTAAAATCGGGGCATGGGCCCCACGGTGGGCGCCATTTTATGTGTGTGTTAAATATGGGATCAAATCTAAATTAAATTCAACAACACAATCAATAAAACATTAAATCAAAGAAGCTTAAAAGAAGATTAAACAAATTATCAAACTCTTATCGCAGCTTCTCTGAAATCGTATTATTGTTCTCTATCTCCAGTGTTTCGTCTTTGCTCAAGTTGCTCTCAGATTTGGAATGCCAAGCTCAACGAAATAGGCTACTGAAGAATGAGATTAAAATGCATATTATGCTAAATGCAAGATTATGCTAATATGAGAAATATTGTTGAAATACTAAAATGCCAGAATGCAAGCATAATGTATTCGTCCTGTGTTGTGTAACCAATGTTTGGATTTGCACATGCATTTATAGAGTTTTTCGAAGATTTTGATTGGCTGGGTTGGTCAACGGCTGTGATAATTTCTGACAGATCGAACGGTTTGAAGATAGATGAGATTGAAAATAAAATAGAAGAAAATGAATAAAGCCAGATTTTTCCATTTTCATGGAAGAGATAAGATGAGATGATTTAAAAATCATCTTTTTAGAAGAAGAAATGGGAAGATTTTGATAAGATAAATAATGAATTATCTAATTCAATTATTTATTTATGAGTGCGTGTTGATTTTTCTTAAATAAAATAAATATTTAAGATTTTGAGGAAATCAGAAGATTTCATAATTAAACAGAATATCTAATTATGATTTGAAGAAAGCAGAAGATCTTTAATTAAATAAAATATTTAATTAAATTTGAAAGAATTAATTAAATAAAAGTATTTAATTAATTTAGAAAAATAGAAAGAAAAGAGATATTTAAATTTAATTAAATTCAAAAGATGATATTAATTAAATAAAAGTATTTAATTAATTAGAGGAAAGTTTTAAAATAGAAAGAAAAGACATATTTAAATTTAATTAAAAAGATTTAATTAAATTCAAAAGATAATTAACTTAAATAAATAAAATATATATTTATTTAATTTAATCAAGTAGAATGTGGAATAATTAAATAAAATAGATTTATTTAATTATGGTGGGAGAGTAAAATTAATGAATACTATAATTAAATTGATTAAATTTAATTATGTATAGAAGACTTTTAAAGGAATTAATTAAATAATAAATATTTAATTAAATGTCAGGAATAATTAAATATGACCAATTTTATGCATATACATTTTGCCCCTCTTTGAAGTGATGTGTGAAACGCATTGCTTCAAAGAAAAAGAAAAAAAAAATTGTTGCCCCTGATATGTTTTTGATGCTGATGCTGATGATGCTCACTCGGGAGGTAAATCACGGATGAGAAAAGTCTGTTGGGGAATGAGTGATTTAGCTTCCGATAAGTGATGTAAAAGATGCCCCAGATTAAAGTGAAAATAAAAATGCCACCAAAATTCCACCTTAATTGACCTATGTAAGGTAAAAAGGGTGAAAGAAAAAGTCATTTTCACTCTTTTGCTACAGTGATTTGGATATTCTGACAGTGACTCAGCAAGATGTCGATTCCCTATCACACTCACCAATTCGAGTGGGCGCGATGATTTCAGAGACCAACAGCGTATGGACCACCAGTGAGTCGATTAAACCTCTTGTGATTCGAATTTTCATGAGTTTTAGCGATTTGTGCACTTTTTTACGCGGATTTAGGTTTAGAAACGCCGTTTTAGCGCATCCGCGAACCTGTTTTAGCGCATACGAAGTTTCTTTTAGCGCATCTAGGGTGTTCTTTAGCGCTTTTAGGTGTAGGGAAAAAACACACAGTCTAGCACATCTGAAGTATAGAGTAGCGCTTCCAGGGTAGTAGTTTGTGTAGGACACTTTAGCGCATCTAGGGCCTAGAATAGCGCATCCGGGAATTGGCTAGAACAAAAGCAGAGTAGCGCTTTTAGGGTACATAGTAATGCATACGCGGGGTAGTTTAGCACATTTAGCATTTTAGCGCTTCGACGGGATGAAATAGCGTATAGGCTGCTTAGATTAGCGCATTTAGGGTTTCAGTGCTTTTAGGAAATGAAGTGGCGCTTTTAGGGTGGAAAATCCTGTCGAGTGAGTTTTAGCGCTTTTGAGGCAAACTGTAGCACTTTTGAGTTTTAGCGCATATGAGGTGCAGATTAGCGCCTCTGAGAAATTTTTGGTAGAATGCCCAGATGAAAGAAATGATGGTCTATATTGCATTCTTGGTCAATAGATAAAGAAAGTATTTTTCCATCATGTTGATAGTTGATGATCAACTGATAACTTTGCTTCCTCGATTAGAAGACAAAGAGTAAATGCCTAATAGGACTTCTTCATAAATTTTGTTTCCTGCGATAGAAAACAAGTAGTAAATGATTGATATGAATCTTGATCAATTTGCTTTCTACGATAGAAAACAAATAGTAAATGATTGATGTGAAAATATATTTGCATTTATGTTCAAAATACAAATAGAATGATGCTTTGATTGTGTGATATGGGGCACTGATATGGATCACTTACTTATATGGATCACTTGATATGCGTCACTTGATATGATATAGCACATGCTAGGAGTCTTTGGTATGAGTCTGATTAGTTGTCCTTGTGATGTTAATAGGAGGTGTTTGACAACCTCCAGATGAGAAAGCAATTCCCAATATGTTGGGATCGGATAGGAGAGTTGACTCCTGCAGAGGTACAGTGGATAGGTGCTTGTGGACTGGGATCTCTGTTGACTATCCCGCGAGGGATTCGAGCCAACAGAGGGCTATTGACTGCATTGGCTGAGAGGTGGCATTCGGATCATAACACATTTCACTTACCGACGGGTGAAATGACTGTGACACCTGAGGATGTATACAGGATTCTAGGGATTCCTATGGTAGGTTCCCTTGTGGTTTATGACCACAAGGAGATAGGTGGGACTGAGGCATTAAGGAGGATTTGTGGTGATGCGTCCATATCTAGATATTGGGTGTCGTGGGTGGATTTCAGCAGGTATCCCGCCTTGGTTGTTTTGTTAGCGGCTTTTATTGGAGGTTTCCTTGGACCGGACCATCGGTCGAAGGGATTTTCAGTTGGGTGGGGGAGGATGCTAGAGTGGATGGTGATGCAGCCACAGAGGTACTCTTGGGGGAGCTGCATTTTGGCACATATGTACCATGATCTACATCAGGTGGTCTACCGAGAGTTGAGGAGTTGGCTAGCGGTGTGACCTTGCTCCAGATCTAGGCATGGGAGCATATTGTGGTGATGAGGCCAGAGTGTGCTAGGGCGAGGCTACCAGGGCGGCCATATGTGGAGGCATATTCAGGTGCACTTGTCTAGCCTAAGCTGGGCAAGTTGGAGTACTAGCGACGTGTGCTCGACGATCTAGATTCAGTGATATGGAGACCATATACAGACTATGAGCCTTGGGACACGGATCACCTAGAGATGTCATTTGTCTACATACCTCGATATTTGATAGGACAAAATCTGTTTATTATTGAGAGATTTTTAGCCTTGCGGGTTCAGAGACAGTATGGTTTCACGTAGGGGATGCCACAGGGCGTTGCTCATTATGGGCGGCGCAAGGATGATCCTAGATGGGGGCCTTGCATTGTATATCAGGTAGCGTACACAGAGTATTCGAGCTTACAGCCTGAGGTATGGGCGTACAGGCCAGAGGTTACAGATGCAGGTATGTCAGATGAGTACCTAGAGTATTTCCATACTCATCGATTTCCACGTTTCACATGTCTGGATGAGCCAGGGCCCATTGCAGTGGTACAACAGCCAGTGGTAGGGGGACAGGAGGGTGTGGCTGGTGGAGAGAAGGTAGGCGGTGGCGGAGAGGAGGAGGGTGTGGGTGGAGATGAGGAGGAGGGTGACAGAGAGGATGGTGATAGTGATGATGACAACTCAGATGGTGGTGATGACAGGGGAGATGATGGAGGGGAGGCAGAGAGGTTAGTGAGGCAAAGGATGGATAGCTTAGTCAATGCTCAGGTTGTTCGGAGGGCCGGATCTGGTGGTAGACCACGGACGGTCATCAGGATGTCCTCTTCTTCTCAACAGACATAGGTAGCCACCTTGCAGGCCCAGGTGCAGACTATGCAGGCACAGTTAGGTCAGGCACAGAGTTTGATAGCGCAGTTACAGGCATAGGCTCAGGTTCCAGCACCAGCGCAGGTAGTTCATCCTGCCCCAGATTCCTAGGTGACATAGTTGGTAGCGGAGATGGATTCACTTAGACGACGGGCACTAGAGGCCGAGGGTGTGGCACAGAGACTCATGGGTACCGTTGAGAGTACATCATTACGAGAGGCCATTGTAGAGGGATTTGAGGCAGCCAGGGAGGCCGAGTACTACAGAGTCAGGTATGAGGAGTTGTGCCCTCCCGAGCGTCGAAAGCCTTTTCCACGATCACATAGCAGGACTCGGAGCAGATCGCGAACACGTACACAGAGCATGGGAGTGACTGGGCCTCGGCAGGATCCAGATGTAGGTACCAGTGGCAGGCCACCTCCTTCTGGACCAGCTCCATTAGGGGCATCGACCAGCTAGCCTTGTGATGTATATCATTTTTTATTTTTTTTGGAGCCTGTATATGCCATTTTTTTTATCATATCCTATGTATTTCCCTTTGGACTTGTGTAGTTTCTTTGGACATTGGACATTTGTATCATTTTTGATGAGTGATGATATGCAATGGCGATGATTTTTATTGACGTGATGTGCATCTATGAGATGATTTATATGACGAGTATCATGCATTCATTTCTATATGCTATGGATTTTGGTATGCATTTGAATGATTTGACGACTAACATGATATGCAGGATGATTTTTGGTTTTATGATGTTTGACGATGCGTATTAATGATTTCATGCAGGTGGATGACTTATGATGTGATTGTGAAGATATGTCATGGGATATTTGATATGTTGTATGAAAAAATGTTATTTGAAAAAATGATATGAAGATGTATGTATGGAATATTTGTTTTTGGATTTTCAAATGGAAATAAATAATGATGATATGATGGAAAATAAATTTTGTGTTTATGATATGTGTTATGAATTTGTAATATGAATGGATATGAAAATGATAGGATGAGATGAATATAATGTGATAAATGATAAAAAAAAATGAAATGGTTAATGATAAATGAGATGTATGGCAAGATGATAAATGATATGTTGTGAAATGTATTGATGTGATGAAAGGATAAATGATAACGAGCAGAAATGATATGTAATGAAATGAAAGATAATGATAATGATAATGATTAACGTTAAATGAAATGATATGATAAATGATAAGTGAAATGAAATGGAAATAATAAATGATAAGTGAAATGATAAAATGATAATGAAATGGTAAGTGAAATGATAAATGATAAATGAAATAGTTAAATGATAATGAAATGATATGAGAGATGATATTAAGTGATATGATAAATGATAAGTGAAATGGAATCAAAATGATTAATGATATGCAATGATAATGAAATGAAAATGATGAATGATAAATGAAATGATAATGACTTTGAATGATATGAAATGATAATGATAAGTGAAATGAAATGGAAATGATAAATGATAAGTGAAATGATAAAATGATAATGAAATGATATGATAAGTGAGATGATAAAATGATAATGACAAATGGAATGATAATGATAAGTGAAATGAGAAAATGATAATGAAACAAATGTCCGAATGTCCTCCACAAATAGTCCAAAGAGACATGACAGCCGTTGACATTATTGTTAGCCCTTTCAAAAAAAACTCTGATGCAAATCCGATATGCAGATATATGTACACTGATCTAAAATGAAATGCAACTAAAATGAAGTAAACCAATCGTTGAGCCTTTTGGTAGCTTTCTTGGATCATCATAGAGCATTAAAATGTTGGAAGTGTGTACAAGCATCAGAGGGTAAATTAGCACCAATGATGACCTGAGTACAACTTTCATGATTTTGATATAGCAAGCGAACACAAGCATTGAGGTATAATTGAACAGAGATGACCTGAGCATTTCTTGCATAAACAAACAAAGACTAACTACCATCTGATGCAAATGTGGAATTGTCATCGATGATATTGCTTTGGAAATCATGTCACGCAACATATTTGCAACAGATAGATAATTAACCTCTAGACAGCAGACAGAAAAATCATCCTCTTTCCTTGCCACTCTAGTTTAGTACATCATCGAGTGTACTCCAGAGAGATGATATCGAAATCTAAACAACCATAGTTCAAAATGAAAAACTGTTATTCCAAACATTATTCAAATTTTAGATCATCCAGATATGAGTCATGATATGGTTCTTGCTGAAAACTATTGTGACATGGATTGATGATTGGATAGTTTGTTCATGTGATTTGATTTGGTTGTTTGTTTTCACGATTTGATTTGATGTCCTTGTCTAGTTGTTTTCTAAAAAGTTGATGTGCCTCCAGTATGTCAACTTTTTCCCCCAGTATTGACACAACTTGCTGGAATGAATATGTACAATAATAAAGCCATGGTAAGACGTCGCTCAAGGAAAATGATGATAGCATGATGCTGGACCTAAGATGAGGGGAAGATGCATGGAAAGGAAAGCTGAAAAGCCAAGTGCAGAACATGAACTAATAGACAGAGAGCTACAAATGGTGTCTACTTGCCAGATTTTCACTATATGTTTTTATTGCATTTTTCTTGTCAATAGACTGCCTGTTTGCCAGGTTTTCACCCTAAAGACGATTTTTTTGATTTTTTTGATTTATTTTTTTTTCAGGACTTTTTTTGCTATTTTTTTGAATTTTTTTAGGACTTTTTATGATGTTTTTGAATTTTTTGAAGACTTTTTCTCTTGTTTTTGAATTTTTGGACTTTTTCTGCTTTTTGAATTTTTTCAGGAATTTTTTTGTTGTTTTTGAATTTTTTTAGGACTTTTTCTGGATGATGATAGCTGACTTAAACATAATATTTCTTGAGATGCATGTTGTTGATGGGTTCGTCAAATAGGTCGCCTTCTGGCGTTGATAGTTTGTAGACTCCTGAACCATAGACTGCAATAACCACATAAGGACCTAGCCAATTTGGTTCAAATTTTCCTTTCTTTTCTCTGTCTTGCTGATTGCGTGGGTTTTCTTTCAGAACTAGATCACCCACCTGAAAGGTACGTGGCTTTACCTTGCGGTTGTAGCTGCGAGACATCATCTGTTGATATGCTTTCAAATGGTTAGCTGCTCTTTGTCTCTTTTCATCTAGGAGTTCTAGTTCTTGGAGTCGGGAAACTCTGTATTCATCATCCATTGTGAGGCCCTTCAGCGATACTCTGAGTGATGGGATTTCAACTTCTAGTGGTAAGATGGCTTCTGCTCCATAGACAAGAGCAAATGGTGTTGCTCCTGTTGGTGTTTGAACACTGGTTCTGTAGGCCCATAAGGCGGGATTGAGTTGAACATGCCAATCTTTCCCTGAATCATTCACATTCTTCTTCAAAATTTTCAGTATTGTTTTATTTGAGGCCTCTACTTGGTCATTCCCTTGTGGATAGTAAGGTGTAGAATATCTGTGTTCAATGTGAAATTTCTCACAAAGTTCATCAACATCCTGATTCTTGAACGGTCGTCCATTATCAGTAATAATGGAGTTGGGAATGCCATACCGACAAATAATATAGTTTAGTATAAACGATGATATTTGTTTGCTGGTAACTTTAGTGAGAGGGACTGCCTCAATCCACTTGGTGAAATATTATGTCGCTGTGATGATGAACTTATGCCCATTTGAAGATGAAGGATGAATTTTGCCTACTAGATCTAACCCCCATTGAGAAAATGGCCAGGTTGGTGTGAACGAGTGAAGTTCTTGTGCAGGAGCATGAATAAGATTCCCATGAATTTGACATTTTGAGCATGTTTTTACAAATGTGAATGATTCTCTCTCCATTGTAGGCCAGGAGTAACCCATTCTAATCAATTTCTTGGATAAGGTTAGTCCACTTGAATGAGTACCACAAATACCACCATGAACTTCTTGTAAAGCTTTGTCAGATTTATCACGTTCGAGACATCAGAGTAGAGTACCATCAAGGCCATGGTGATAAAGGGTGTCAGCGATAAGAGTGTAGCGGGAAGATTGGCGGATAAAATTTTGCTTTTGGTTACGGGATAAATCAGGTGGTAAGATGTCTTTTAGGTAGGCATAAATCTTTCCATACCAAGGTGAATCCGATCCTACCAAGTGGCAAATGATTTGGCTTTCGAGTGTGTCATAGGCTGGCGTAATGATTGTTCCACCAGAAATTCATAGCGAGTCTGAGCTTCTGGGAGTTGTAACAGTGATGCAATCGTAGCCATGGCGTCAGCTGCTTTGTTATCAATCCTTGGAATTTGTGTGAATTTGATGTCCACAAAGTACTTCTTGAAGTCATCAACCATCTTTTTATATGGCAACAATTTATCATCTTTGGTCTGATATTCGTCATTGATCTGATAAATGACCAACTATGAGTCGCCATACACTTCTAATTCTGTAATCCTCCATTCTAATGCAATCTTCAGTCCAGTGATTAAGGCCTCATATTCGGCTATATTGTTGGTACATGGAAACATTAACCTGTATGACCGAGGAATGGTATTACCTTGAGGGGTGACAAAGAGTATGCCTGCCCCTGATCCATGTTGGGTGAAAGAACCATCAAAATATAAAAACCATGTTTGTTTTGATTCGGCATTGAAGACATCAGCATCTGGAAATTCAATGTGCATGGGATGCTTTTCCTGTAATGGTGCTTCGGCTAGTTGGTCAGCAATGACTTGTCCTTTGATTGCCTTGCGATCAATATAATGGATGTCAAATTCACTTAAGATCATAACCCATTTCGCTAGCCTTCCTGTCAACATAGCTTTGCTTAAAAGATATTTAAGTGGATCAATCTTTACAACAAGATTAATCATATGCGTTAACATGTAGTGTCGAAATTTTTTTGAAGCAAAGACCATTGCTAGGCAAGCCTTCTCAATGAAAGTGTAGTTGAGTTCATGTCCTGTCAATGTTCGGCTGATATAATATATTGCTCGTTCTTTCCCTATATGGTCTTCTTGTGCTAGCAATGCACCCAAGGATGTCTCTGTTGCGGAAATGTACAAGATCAATGGTTTGTCTGGATTTGGCGGTACTAGAACTGGTGGGTTCATCAGGTACTACTTGATTTGTTGAAATGCCATTTCACATTTGTCATCCCATCTGAAAGGAACATTCTTATGCAGGAGATGTGTGAAAGGTAGACTTTTGTTGGCCAATTGTGCAATGAACCTTCGTATGGATTGAAGTCACCTTTGTAATGATCTCAATTGACTGATGTTCCTTGGGGGAGGCATCTCCATGATGGCCTGAACTTTAGCGGGATCTACTTCAATTCCCTTTTCTGAAACAATATACCCTAAGAGTTTTCCATATGTGACCCCAAAAACATATTTCTATGGATTTAGGCAAACTTTGAATTTCTCCAATCTGGTAAATATTTTAGACAATGTTTCCAGGTGTCCTTCTCTGGTGTGTGATTTTTCCAATATGTCATCTACGTAATCTTCCATGAATGTGTGCATCATGTCATGAAAGATCATCGTCATGGCTCTTTGATAAGTAGCCCCAGCATTCTTTAGACCGAAAGGCATGACATTCCAACAGTAAGTTCCCCATGGACACGTGAAAGTTGTTTTCTCTTGGTCTTCTGGTGCAATCTTGATTTGGTTGTAACCAGAAAAACCATCCATTAATGAATACATGGCATGGCCAACTGTTAGATCAACTATAGTGTCAATGCTTGGAAGTGGGAAGTCATCCTTAGGACATGCTTTATTAAGATCTCTGAAATCTGTGCACACTCTGACACTTTTATATGGTTTGGCTACGGGAATGATGTTGGAGATCCATTCGGCATAGTCGATTGATCTTATGAAGCCCACATCAAGGAGTTTTCTTAGTTCTTCCTTAACCACTAATGCAACATGGGGGTTCATCTTTCTGATTTTTTTTTTTACAGGCTTAGCTCCTGGTTTGATAGACAAGTGATGCATAATAAGGTCAGGATCCAAACCAGGCATGTCCGCATAAGACCAAGCAAAGTTGACTTGATTTGTTTTTAGAAATTCCATGAACTCTAGTATTTCTTTTTCTGTCATTGATGCAGCCAGCTGTAAAATTCTTGGTTTGTCTGAAGTTTCAAGATTGACGTCTTTTGTAGGCTCAATCAAAATAGACAATCGCTCATGGTAATGCTATGGGAGAGTGTCAAGATTCCCATCGTCTGGTGCCTTAGAAAGTTTTTCACCATCCGATACGCTCTTTATTTTATCTTTTGTTGGATCTAATACTACCAGATTCTGGTTTTCACCATTAGATCTTTTGTTTTTAACTTTATTTTTGCAGCCGGGAGAATTGACGCCCTCCTGATCAAAGCCTTTATGCTGAAAATCGCTAGTGGAACAATCATTTACGTCTTCTGCGGAAAGGAAATTTACAATAGCTTCATCACTTGGAAACATTGGTATATTGATAGGTTTGGATGAATCCCACTCAATGAGATCAGGATAAATCAAAGATATCGGGTCATCGGGTTGTGTGAAATCAGCTATGGTTATAGTCATAATGGAGTTGACCGTAGGATCTGAGGTATGAGGTTGGTCAATGATGGTACTATTCTCGCGATGGTCTCATTTTTTTAAATCTAACTCAACATCACTAGAATCATAGTTACTTTGTAGTTCAGATTCTTGTGGTTGGGACCCTGAACCTTCACCTTCGATCAGAATCGAGGTATACTTGTGTATTATATCAACCTCTTTATCCCTCCAGAACTTATCATTGTAAATGGTGTCCCATTCATATTCAGCAGAGTTTGTGTCAGAGTTATTTTCCATGAAATTCTGAACTGTGGCCAAACATGCTTCTCTTGAACCTAAACCTTCGTATAATGTGAAAACAGTACCTTGCGGCTTGTTAGATGTTCTTTCTTTCGAGGTAGCGTCATAACCTAATCCAGTTTTCTCTTTTGCAGCAAGTCCCAGAGGATTAATAGGTTCAACTACTCCTTTTCTTTTCCCGATGGGACCCTTATCATAGCCCATCTTCTGCATGATAGAATATCCTTTCCCATATTTCTCTGTTGGTAGTTTGGCATTAAAAACCGCTTCATCTGCATCCTTATATAACCAGTTTAGAATTTCCCTATCCTCATAATCTTCCATGGGGAATTTTTCCTTGATGAATTGTCCATTAAACTTTGTGATTGGCTTCGTTGGTGGTTTTGCTGACATCGATGCTGCTGATATTTGATGTTGAGTGATGGAAGGTTTTCCATGTGACCGAGGTGATGTAGGTAAATTAGCCAAACAAAGAGAGTATTCCCCAACTCCATGGTCTTTGAACTTGCTAATTTGTGTGTCAATTTTTAGAAAAGTACTATTATGAGCTTCTCGATTATTAGGAACCAAAGTATCCTGACTGGTCTTGAGATTTGCACAAGTTTGAGCCTTTGAATTATTAGTCAGTATTGTGATTTCCTGTCCATCATAAGGAAACTTGAGACATTGATGATACGTAGATGGAACAGTTTGCATTTCGTGGATCCAAGGACAACCCAACAAAATGTTGTATGCAAGATCACGATCTAATACCTGACATAAAGTATTTTTGATAATAGGACCCACTCTGATTGGCAGCATTATTAGACCTTTGGATGCTCTTTCTTCATCATCATAAGCTTTTATGGTAATCTTTCTTCTGAAATCAATGGAGTCTTCAGAAATTCCCAAAGCTTTGACCAACTTCATAGTACATATGTTTAAACCAACGCCTCCATCTATTAGAACTCGTCTAACACGAAACTTGTGAGCCATGACCTCTAAATATAATGATGAATTATGAGGATGAGTTATGGAAACATCATCTTTTTCAGAGAATGAAAGGCATGTGGGTGAGGATAAATGTCCTACCATGGCTTGAAAGTGATTCACATCCAAATCAGTGGATACAGTTGTTTCAAAGAGGGCTTTTTCGATAATTTCCTTATGTGCTGGGGAAATCTTCATGAGTTCAAAAATAGAAATCTGAGCAGGAGTCTTCTTGTTGTGCAATTTTGCACACACGCCCCACTTGGAGTAGGGACCCTCTTTTGATGATTTCGGATGTCTCTTGGACCTTTGGTTTTTATTGGATTTATCCTTTCGAGGTCCTGGGATGTTGGTCTTGCTTGCATTGGTCTTACCCTGAAGGTTGAATTGATCAAACTTGGTTTTTAATGAAAGTCCGAGTTTTGACCTAAGTCCGGGATTTTCTGGCTCACTTGGATTTTCCCAGATCCTGGCTCATCGTCTGTCAATGTCAGATTTTCCGAGGTCCCAGTTTCTGGTAGAATCCAGGATTTTCTAGCTCACGCAGATTTTCCAGGACTTCGTCGGAGTCCCGAAGGGGTGCGTGGTCCGCGGAATTCATGCTCACCAGGATAGTCCGTCTGGCTCGGATTCTTCCAAAATTCTGTTTCGACCTTGGGTTTCTGGATTTCCTCGGTATGTTTTGTCGGTCATTAATGCTCGAAGTACGTCTTCTCTAGTGCGAGTGTGGATGAATTTAAGGTCTTTTGGCACTCTTTTCGATTTCATTATTCATCTTCCATTTTCTCTAGTGCTTGAGTTTGTTCTTTTGAGTTTTGGTCGTTGGATTTGGTTTGCTCGTGCGTGGATTCCTTGGGTGTTTGTGTTGATATTATTGTGCTAGGGCACCCTGGTTCGCAGTGATTTCTTTGGGCAGAGTTCAATCGGATTTAAATCATGGTAAGTCATCTTTGACCTCTCCCCTTTGTTCTGCACTTCATGGTTGAATCTTTAAAAGTTCATTGATGATTATACAGGTCGGCCCTTGCTTGTTTTTAGAGATTTCATATTTATCGTGTTGGGGTTCGGTTCACTTTTTCATGGGTTTTCGATGCCTGCATTGCACGTCCCGCTGTTTTGTCGATCGAATTTCGGGTATGCAGGTTTGCCTGGGTGTTCTTTTAAGGTCGTGCCCTGTTTGGGTGTAATCAAGTTTAATTTGTAAAGGTAGGGTTTCATTATGTCCGCTCAGGGTCGTTAAGTTCAGTGGAGTCATTGTGATCCTCGCGCCCTGCGTATAGCTCGACCTTGTTCGTAGCGTGTGAAATCCCGGTGTGCTTTAGCTTTATCATTTTGAGGGATGATGTTTGATAATTTCGAGCTTGCCCTAGCTTTCATGGCGGAAGTCTAGGTGTCAAGATTAGGGCATCATTATTTTGTCACGGGGATCGACCATTTGAGAATCTTGGGAGTTTAGATTTAACTATGTTCAAAATTTGGCTTTTTGGGTTGATCTCATGTCCAGTAGATTCCATTAGATTCGGATGGGAGGCTTTGTCGGATTTCTTCACGAATTTTCTGCGTGTAGAATAGAAGTCGGGTTTCTGAGGTGTCCGCGGAATTGCCTCGCATCCGGATTTTCCCCGGTTTCGCCATTTTCCCAAAGTATGGAGAATTCCCAGAATTTCAAGCTGTCCGCGGAAATCTGTCCCATCCGAATTTTTTTGGTTTTCTATCTGTTTCACCTTATTTCAGTTGGGTTAATGAATTGAATGTTGGATGATGATTTCTTGTTGTTCAATAGATGAATCTTATGATAATCATGCATTTCTTTGAACGTATTGATGATTTATTTGATGAATGATGTCTTGATAGCATGAGTCCGTCTGGGTTGGATTTCTTTGAAATTCTGCTCCGACTGGATTTTCTCGGAATGCCCCATTTTCCCGGATTACCCGATTTTCCTGGATTTTCGAAGATTGATGGTTTATCTTAATGATTTCATGGGGTTTCGAGACTAACCTTTGATTGAAATATGGATGATAATTGGATTTTCATGAGGCTCTTTGTGAATGCAGGCTGAATCAAGCAAGGCAGCGGCAAGAAAGTCCAAGGGTGATACAGAGGGATCCTTAGTTACAGATGCTGAAAGAACTAGGCTGGATGTGAAGAGTCAGGTGCCGGATAGTAAGATAGCTTCAGTTTGGTCAGAGGTCTCAGATACCAATGTAGGAGCTTGGAGATATGAAGAGTTCAAAGAAAGGTTGGCTCAGAGCGATTCATTGGTCCTAACCAAGGGAATGGTGAAATCTGGATTGGCTCATGTGGCGAGATTTCCTCCTGCGGTTCAATGCTATGAGTTGATATTGGAGTGTGCTCGGAAATATGACTTTGATACGCAGAGGTTTGTTAGCACCGAGGGGAGAGTATTGGCAAACCTCAATCAAGTTTCCATTGCCTAGGCATTTGATATGCAAGACTTATCATGTGTATGTGCCTTGGACATGGACATGGCTAGGACTTATTATGAGGATGAACCTACTAAAGCCCAGCAGATGATCAATTCTTGGCTTGAAAAACCAAAATCTCATTTCTCCAAGCTGCCTAAACAGTTACACACGGTCAAGTTCTGACAAGATATATATGATGCAATCACACTGTTAAGCAGGGTGACAGGCTTGAAGAGTGCTGGGATACTGGAGAATTGGATGGTGCATGTCATTAACAGGATTGAGCAAGGCATCAATTACCATTGGGCAGGGATTATCAGTGCAATGATTGACAGGCAGATGAGAGATGTGTTGGAAACCAAGAAATTCACCATGACATCTTATGTGGTATATGTACTTGCCAAATTTTATCCATACAGGGGATTGAGTCCAAAAGGAACATTTGGGCAAGATGTCATTTATGAGGTGTATCCTGAGTTGCACCTAGGGAATTCGAATTACAAAAGAGTGAATGATGCATTCACTATGCATATTACTAGGTTGCTTCAGAATGCAGAGCATGTGAGAATTTCTGATGGAGCCAAGGAACTGATTAAAAGATATGGAGCCTAGTTTATACAATTCCCCACCTTTTCTTATATCAGAATTGATGGATGTCTGACTACTCCATACAGACGGCCAAGATATCCCACTGACCATATCATACTCTTGGAGGTTACCAGGCAGATATGTGATTTTGATGTTGTTGTTAAAAGGGAAAAGCACAAGACAGGGTTTGGTGGAGACTTTACTTTGAAAATTGGTATAAGTGAGGTTTTCCCTTCAATCCAATCAGCCCAAACATCAGGGGAGGAGTTGAGTACTTTTGGTTTCTCTTTCCATTCTAAGAGGGAAAATTTTGACATCACTGGCGAAGCACAGAAGAAGGCAACTAAAGAATATCACCACAAAGACGATCTAGAGGATTACTGGGCGAACATCAAGGATGACTTTGAGGTGAGAAAGAAACGATATTCTAGGCTTCCAGTTGATGTGATCAGAATGTACAATGTCAAGTTGATTCCTGATCAGTTAGAGGATGACGGGAATTTAGTCCAAGATCATGCATATGAATCAGTCAAGGACAAATCCATTAGGGAGGTAAACGGGTCAGAAAATGAGATAACTGAGCTGGAAGAATTAATGGCTCCTATTATGAAATCTACCAAGTCATGGCTGAAACATAAGGTATGGGAGTTGGAAAGCGAGAAGGTACCTTGTACCTTTAATTTTTATGGGAAATCTGAATGCTCATTCCACCTCAGAGGAATCCGGTGAGGATGATTCCAAAGGAAAAACCAAGGTAAGCTCACCTTTCAAGATTAAAATCAGAGGCCCTAAGGAGAGTGAGCTTGAACAGAAAATAAAACCCAAAGGAAAGAAGAGGATTCGTACTTTGAAAGTAGGTAAGTCCACAAAAGAGGAGAAACTTGAGAAAGCAGAGAAAGAAGACACTCCTCCAGAGCCCAAAAGGACAAGGACAACTAGGGTTTCAAAGAGGAAAGATCAAGAAACTTCTAAGAATGAGGCAAACCCTCCTGTAGTTGATGTGGAGAGCTCAGGAGAGAAACCCCGGGTTTATTCGAGGAGGTCAAGGACTCCATCTCCCAAGGAGACTGTAGAGAAGGCAGATCCTCTTCCAATGGCATCCACTATGGAACAACAGAAAGATACCTCTCCTCCATTGGGTATACCTGAGCAGGCAATTCATGAGGAGCATGAGACCAGTGAGGAGGCAGGGCCATTTAAAGATGGGGAACTTCATAGTGCAGTTGTTGAGCTTGAGGTAGGAGATATGGAAATGCATCCTTCTCTGTTGGTACAGTATGAGGATTCTCCTACAAGTAGCAAAGGTAATAGATCCCCTGAGAAGGAGGATGTTCTTGTTAAGACTCCATCACCCCTACAAGAAGAGGAGCTAGAGTTGAAAAATAAAGGTGATCAATCTCCTAAAAAGGAAAAGGAGGAGACGGTAGATCAGCACGAGGAGGTTAAGGAGGATGAGACCTGGGTGGATCCTGCTGTTCCGGATTGGCTAAACAATTAGATCACAAGGAAACAAGTCATTGTTAAAGACACTCCTCTCATCTGGGACGAAATATTGGCTAAGATTGGAAAGGGTAAGAGGAAGAAGATGGCCAAGGTGGTTTCTAAGATAGAAAGAGATGAAGCTAGTAACAGGGTTATTCATGTTGCTACCCCTGCTGCTGATAAAAGTAAAGATGAGGTCACCAGGAGGGATTATAATATACAGACTATCAATCTTGGGCCTGCTTCTATGGAGCAAGATATTGAAGAATATGAGGGGTCTGGTGCAGTGATCATTGGAAGATTGAGGAAGGAAACACAGTCCAGGCATGAACTAAAGAAAGAGAATGAAAGGCTTAGGAAATGTCTAGAAGATTTGATGAAGCCTTTGCAATCTCTTCACCCATCCTCTTCTGCTACTGCTAGTTTCTTGCCGAAGGAGACCATCTCTGAAATAGAAAAAGATGAAAGCTTCTACTCTGGCTATAGTAAATTGGTTGAAGGAGGTACAAGCTAAGGGAGATGATGCAATAAAGGAAATCCTTTCAACTGGAAAGGATGCAGTGAGAGCTAGGGATTGGTTAAGTCATGTTTTATCTCAGGATAAGGAGGACACTGATCTCTTATTGCAGAAAGCCAAGACAATCATGGAGTATGGTAAGGATCAGTTGGTGATTGATGGAATCCTTTCTTCATCTAGGGTTAATGAGCCTTGGGAGTGGTTTGAAGCCCTGCAAATCCGGCAGAAGGTCATCAGGAAAATCTACAAACAAAAGAAGCAAATTGATGATAATTTGACTAATGCTTATGATGGATGCATAACATTTTTTGAGATAATGACTGGCAGGAGGAAGATCACCCCTAAGTATTTGAGTTTCGAACAATTGAAGAAATGGTGGCATGAGGTCTATACCCCAGATATTGAAGATTTTGTGACAGGGCACCAATTGGATGATGCAGCGACTTATCTGGCTATGATGGATAAATACCTTGCATATAAGGGTGATTGGGATAAAATGGTTAAGCAGTCAAAGGAAGATATTGACTCAATTGAATGTCGGCTCAAAATCCTACCCTTGCCACCTGTTGCTGAGTTGGACAGGGTACTCTTGAAAGTTCATGAATTGTTGGATCAGAACAAAGATAAGGGAGGCAGGAGATAATGCCATGCCACTTCGTGATTTGTGCTTCCCTATTATTATAGGGCATGTGTTGATCTGAGTTGCATTGGGGAATGTGTTGTGGCTGACCTTGATGATGTACCGGCATTTAATGTGTGCCTTATTTTGAATTTCCTGAGGCCGACTTGTTTTGGCTATTTTATTTTGTAAATGTCTGGCTAGGCTGACATGTTTTGGGGTCCTCTTTAAATTGGCATTCTTGCCCCATTTGTAAAAAAAGGACAGATAGTATAGAATTAGACAAGCTAGACTATTAGAAGAGCTAGAGCATTTTGTAGTAGAGACAGTAGTTAGTTCTTTTGAGCAAGTGCTGTAACACAGAACAGTGGAATTGTTGCTACATTTTGGTGATCTAATACAATTGAAGGCATTATGGTTTCTCTGGTGAATTCTTTTGTGTTAGTTTATCTTGCATGGTTCTTGTTGTTCTTTCTTTCGAAATTGCTTGAATAAATTGGATTAATGTTAGATTCAGAATTGGATTAGTTTGGTGAATAATGTTTATGATTTCATGTTTGGAATGTTTGTAGCAATCTCTGGTCTATACTCCCAGTAACTATCTGATTGTAGTAGACTGGTGAAGTCAACCTGGACCATACATCTATTTGTGCTTAGTTCAATTGTGGATGAATGTCTATGATTTGAAAATTTGTATGCCTTAGAAGATTGCACCGTTCTTGTGATATTGCATTGTAGGTTAAGCAGGAATTGGTTATTTGAGATTGGTCCATTCCAGATATTTATCATTTGCATTGTTCATCTTAGAAATAGTTTAGATTTCATTATACCTCTTACACCCTCATCTTTTGTTGTTTCTTTATCATTTGGTTAGATTTAAGATTTAAGATCATCTTATTGCAAAATTTGATAAATTGGAAAGATACAGTTTGCTTGCAGTAAGGTCCGATTGTGATTACTAGCATTTTCACATATTATCTGAGTTGTTTATGCATTGTCATAACCTGACACCCGAGAGACCTTGGAGTGATTTTAGGACTTTTTGTTGAGAATTCACCTTTCAAGAGAGATAGAATACCATTTTCTGTCTGAGTTGTTGCTGTAAAGAAAACGCCATCAACACTTCTGAAGTTGGTTAACTAAATCATATTGATGTTGAGGTGTAGGTCCAATGGATTTTGAGGGGGCACCCTTTAAGACAACTTTGGCTTGCGCCCTTGTCATTGCGTTAACCTCCCTATATTCCATCTTTTCTTTGACTTTTATGACATTGATCCGTTCATCATCAGTGTAGATATGATTAATTATCAGATCCTCAATATGATTCACATTTTTTTCAGAAGACTCACCTTTTTGGTAGTTAGGCAAAGGATCTCGAAAAGCTTTGTGTTCTTCATTTGATTTTTGATGTCCTTCTATCGTAACAATGTCATTGTCGATTAAGTCTTGAATAGTATTCTTCAAGGCTTGACAGTTATTTGTGCGATGACCTTTGCACCGATGATAGTCACAATAGTATGCCTCATTCCATGATGGAGGCTTTACACTGGGTTCATAGTTTCGCTGCGGTGGTAAGGTAATGACATTTTTGGCCATCAATTCTTTGAGTGTGGATTCTAAAGATTGCCCTATAGAAGTATAATTTCTTCTACGAGAGAAGAATGAAAATCACTGTGGATTTGTATTCGAGGTATTCCCTAAGGAGTTATGATTGTTGTTGGTTCCTCGGTAACCTTGATCATTGGTAGTCCCTTGATTGGGAGTAAAATGTTGATTTACATTGTTCCTTGGAGGATGAGGATTGTTCCCTTGATTTGTAATTGAGTTGACATTGTTGTGGCGAGTGCTTGGAGCACTAAGAACAAATGGTTTGGTTGAGGCATGATTCACATCAACAACACCGTCATTTACTATGTTCTTGTTGCGAGTCCAAAACTTAGACTTGTCCTGATTGTTGTGATGATTGGATGAGCTAGGATTATCATGTTTGATTACTCCTCTTTTGACCAAAGCACCTTCAATGGTTATGGCATCTTCAATCAATTTTTCAAAAGAAGGAGGACAATGTAAGTTCAAATGATAGCTCATTTCTGAATTTAAGCTGTTAATGAAGGTAACCATATTTTCCTTTTCAGGAACAGGGTGTGGATATCTAGCGAACATTCTTCTCCATCTTTGAAGAAATGTAATGAAAGATTCACCAGGTTTTTGCGCAACTTTGCAGAGATCGATCATGGTGATTTGGTGTTGGATGTTGCAAGTATATTGTGATATGAACAGGTTGATTAATTCCTCAAATGTCTTGATGGGAGGTGTAATCTTTGATAGCCATTCCATAGAATGAACTCCAAGACTCCTAGGAAACAACCGCATCAAGTAAGTGTCTTCGTGAGCGAATTCTAATATCATATTTCAGAAATCTCTAACATGATCGATTGGATCTGATTTCCCATTATAGCGGTCAAACTTTGGCATTTCACAATGTTTGGGAAATGGAATCATGTTGAGACTTCGATCGAAAGGATAAGGACAAATGTCCTCAAGAGTATATTTCTTTGTGATGGTTCCCCCTTGTAACTCTTTAACTTGTCCTTTAAGTGCTTTAATTTCTAGAGTCAAAGCACTAAGATCAGATGGGGGTTTTTCCTCAGGTTTGCTCTTCAAGATCTCAGTATCAAAGTCATGCGGTAATTTAGCTCCTTGATCAGCTAGATAGAGAAAATATTTTTCTTTATCACGTTGTAAGATTTTTTCTATGGCTTTGTGGAATTTGGGATCTTGCTCAGCTTCTCTAAGGTGGCGTTCATCCTCATGTTCATCATCGCTATCGACAGGAGCATTGTTTATGGATTTGTACTTGTGGAAGGGATTTTCTTCTCTGTTATCCATGTCATTGTTGAAAAGTGGATTACAACTCACACTGTAGAGGGGATTACTGTTTTCACCTTCTTCTTGAGTGTTTTGAGTAGGACCTTCTTGTTGGATTTCTTCCCTCAATTTGATGTATTGGGATCTTGTGAAGATAGGCATGTGATTTTGAAGAAATCCTCTAAACTTAGATCACAGTTTCAATGAGTGTGATAATGGGGATATCTTGATCTGATAAGATGGAGATCTTATGATACGATCAATGATGTTTCCTAATTTTTTATTATGGCTTCGGGTGATGAAGGATGTCAGAATCCTGTTGGGGAAGGTGAATCAATAATCAGAAAATTTGTTTTTGGAAGACGCACTCTTAAAGATTTGATCTTTGTCTTTGAAGGAGGAATTCAAGATCACTGGAGGATTTGACTAGGATGTGAGGGATACTCAATAGAAGGTTGAGGTATGTTATCAAACTCAAGAGGTCGATTAAGATTATGCTATTGAGATAGAGCCAATCTCTGATAATGAGCTCGAGAATCCAATGGATCTACAGCATACTCGTCAGTGAATCCCCTAACAAAATCTTGGTATCTATGAAGAAATCAATGGTAATGAAACAAGACGTGTCGACTCTTGTACAAAAATTTTCTTCTTTGCAATGACTTCTTGTACCCTAATTGTTTCTTGGGTTTCTTGATTCTAGTGGAAATTGATTTTTTAACGGATTTTGTTGATTTCCACTTCCTAAGCATGAGGAAAATATTGAGAAAATTATTGGACCAAGATTTCAGTTGTTTTTCTTCACTTTCATTTTGGATGATCTTTTATCTGAGTTAATGTAATGGAAGACACAACAAACATTTTGAAAAATAGTTGTATGATCAAGAAAATGTTTTTCAACAAGTGTTTTCACAGGTTTAGCACATGAAAGACAATTCAGACAGACTCACTCTTAGTACTCAAGTAGGTCATTCTAGTAATCAACAGCCCACATCTTAGAACTGCGTCGACTCACACAGCCATGTCACCCCCGAAAGGGCGCCCATGTTTTTGTCTTTTCCAGGTGCGTACTCAGAGTGATGGAAGTGGATACCGGATCCCCTGAGCAAACAATCCTTGGCAGTTATATGGTGAGTATCTTGGGGGAAGATTCTTCCCTCCCCTTGCACTGTGATTATTAGAATGTTTGGAAACTGACTTGGTTGGTTACTACACTAGGTTCGTAGTAAGGGTTTCCATTCGGTGCGGCAATAATAAACTCCCTCAAGAGACCTCCCAACCTTTAAAACAAAGGCTTTGGGGATGGTTATCTTGCACACTACCGGTAAAAGAGGGTTTCCCCAGATTTACTTTAAATTTTACAGTGGGGTGGAATAGCCTGGCTTTGGCTTGAACCCACTTGAGTCGTTCCTGTAGGGTGAGTACTTTTTCCCACTACGGCAAGCTCTCTAAAGGATGTAATTAAAGCATGAAATTTGCATGAACTTGAAAAGGCAAGTCTAGTATTCTGATCACCCAGTTAAGGGGAGAGCATAGACCTATTGCCACAGACAAAGCAAACAAAAATTCTTTTTAGAACCCAAATCATGATGATCTAATCTAAGTGAAGATATTGCTTCACAAAAACAAGTTTGTCCAATTTTAACTGCAAGATCATTGTGTGGTGACTATCCTAGATTGCTTCTTTTTAAATGCCATGTCTATCCTAGGGTTGATCAATTTTATCCAGATGTGACTATCCTAGGGTTGCTTCTTTTTAACCAGAGAAAATTCTGTCTGCGAAAGGCGTCAGACTCAGAATTTTGTTTTTGAGTTACAACCAGATGCGCAGAAACAGACCTTAAAAGCGCTGAAACAGACCTTAAAAGCACAGGAACAGACCTTAAAAGCGTTGAAATAGACCTTAAAAGCACTGAAATAGACCTTAGATGCGCCACAGAAATTTCCTAAATGCACCAAAACAATCCTTAAATGCGCTAAAAGAACAAAGAACTACAGAAAATAGATCTGAGATGCACAGAAACAGACAACAAATGCGCTCAAACACACCTTAAAAGCATTAAAATAGTCATTAAATGCGCCATTTTTAATAACACAAAATTTAACTCTAAGATGAAATGTACTAAATGCGCTATTTTTTCCCTCTGATGCGCTAAAATGACTCTCAGAAGCACCGAAACAGTCCCCAGATGCGCTAGAGTACCTGCGAAAACAGAAAAATAGAAGTCCCAGAAGCGTCGTGGAAAGTCTCGGATGCGCTAAAACGCGGAATTTAGTGGAATGCCGAACTCAGAATGTGGAAACCTGCTAGAAAACTCTGCAAGAAAATATTAAAATCGGGGCATAGGCCCCACGGTGGGCGCCATTTTATGTGTGTGTTAAATATGGGATCAAATCTAAATTAAATTCAACAACACAATCAATAAAACATTAAATCAAAGAAGCTTAAAAGAAGATTAAACAAATTATAAAACTCTTATCGTAGCTTCTCCGAAGTCGTCTTATTGTTCTCTATCTCCAGTGTTTCGTCTTTGCTCAAGTTGCTCTCAGATTTGGAATGCCAAGCTCAACGAAATAGGCTACTGAAGAATGAGATTAAAATGCATATTATGCTAAATGCAAGATTATGCTAATATGAAAAATATTGTTGAAATACTAAAATGCCAGAGTGCAAGCATAATGTATTCGACCTGTGTTGTGTAACCAATGTTTGGATTTGCACGTGCATTTATAGAGTTTTTCGAAGATTTTGATTGGCTGGGTTGGTCAACGGCTGTGATAATTTCTGATAGATCGAACGGTTTGAAGATAGATGAGATTGAAAAGAAAATAGAAGAAAATGAATAAAGCCAGATTTTTCCATTTTCATGGAAGAGATAAGATGAGATGATTTAAAAATCATCTTTTTAGAAGAAGAAATGGGAAGATTTTGATAAGATAAATAATGAATTATCTAATTCAATTATTTATTTATGAGTGCGTGCTGATTTTTCTTAAATAAAATAAATATTTAAGATTTTGAGGAAATCAAAAGATTTCATAATTAAACAGAATATCTAATTATGATTTGAAGAAAGCAGAAGATCTTTAATTAAATAAAATATTTAATTAAATTTGAAAGAATTAATTAAATAAAATTATTTAATTAATTTAGAAAAATAGAAAGAAAAGAGATTTTAAATTTAATTAAAGATTTAATTAAATTCAAAAGATGATATTAATTAAATAAAAGTATTTAATTAATTAGAGGAAAGTTTTAAAATAGAAAGAAAAGAGATATTTAAATTTAATTAAAAAGTTTTAATTAAATTCAAAAGATGATAATTAACTTAAATAAAATAAAATATATTTATTTAATTTAATCAAGTAGAATGTGGAATAATTAAACAAAATAGATTTATTTAATTATGGTGGGAGAATAAAATGAATGAATACTATAATTAAATTGATTAAATTTAATTACATATAGAAGACTTTTAAAGGAATTAATTAAATAATAAATATTTAATTAAATGTCAGGAATAATTAAATATGACCAATTTTATGCATATACACACATAACTTCTCCTATGTTGGGCGTCATTTTCTAGTCACTTCTTCTATAGAGTCGTCTACATTTTATTTTTCTTTGAAATATCATTATTCTAACAGTATTTCGAAGAGGGGCAAAATGTAGACATCCAAATTTGACCACTCCCATATGGTCAAATTTGTCCTCTTCATTCGTCTATTTCATATTCCCCGCCGATATTAATTAAATGATTTATTTAATTAATATTTCCCCTTTTTCCTAAGGTTTCTAAAGTATTTAATTTGATAATTAAATACTTTACCTTTCATCCCTTTCTCTCTAAATTAAATAAATATATCAATTTAGTTAATTTATTCATTTGATCATTTTGAATTTAAATCAATTTTAAATTCCCGTTTGTTTTCTCTCCTTGTCACATTCTCCATAATCCTCTTCTAATTTGGATTAGTTTAATTAATCCATGATTAGGATGTGCACACCTTTAATCAGGATTAATTTCACATCCTCCATATTTTTCCACTTGCCTCTAATCCTTCATTAGTCTTCTTAATCACCTATTTGCACAACCTTATTATAATCCTCAGACCATTTTTGGTATGCCTCCAAGTCAACCTTCATAAGTGCTTTCCTTATTCAACCTAGACAACCTCTTCCCCATGTGAATTAAAAATTAACATTTATTTCTTCAAGGCTCTCCTCTTCCCCATGAAGGTTGTTGAGAAATTCTAAAATCTCTCATATGTCACATCTCTCACATGGGGACAAGGACCTCCTTTATGAGGACCTTGTCTTATCCCCAAGGTACTTCCAATCATTTGAATTAAAAATTCACATTTATTGCTCCAAGGGTTTCTCTTTTCCCCATGATGATTAGTGAGGAATTCTAAAATTCTTCATGTGTCAACATCCTTCCCACATGGGGACAAGAACTTCTTTTTTGAGGAAATCTTCTCCCAATCCCAAGGTACTTTCAAGTACCTCCACTTCACATGTCCTCTTTCCACCTCATTTCCACATGGCAAGATGTGAGGGCTTGTGATTCCTCAACTCGCCATAGCCCTTCATCTTGTCCATGTTGGCTAAATCCTAGCCATCCAATTCTCTAGAGACTCTTCCCCTAAAATAGAGGATTTTAGTCTCATTTTCATACACAACACTCACAATTCAAGCTCAAGCATTCAAGCACTTGAATTCTCCATTGTTGAACTCTTCAAGCTCTCATTGCATGCATTTCCATACACTTATCAAAATACCCAACTCCATCTTTGCATTCTCCATTGAATCTACATCATTTTGCATCTCATTTTAGGTGATTTATCATTAAGGAGCACAAAAATTATCAACATCAAAGTTCCAACCAACAAATCAACTTGAGCAAGGTAATATCTTTTGTTTACTCTTTCTTTTGTTCAAGTTCAACTAGGCTAATCTTGAGGTGTTGTATTGTTTTGTTTCTCCTTTTGTATTTCTTTAGTTTTGCATCATTTAGGGTAGGAAAGACACGCTGCACAAAGAAATAAATGGTTTCCATTTCAACTAAAAACATAGACGTAAAATATATAAGTCAAACTTTAATTGATAAAATAATAATTGTTTGTCAAAGAAGATTATCCTCAAAAAAGCTTTAGTTTGGCCTACGTGTCTAAAAAAAATTTGACATAAATTACAAAATCCAATGTGAAGTCACTTTGATTACTTGGTGGGCCAACAAACAGATATCCAAGGGATGAACCACCACCAAGAGCAAGTTGGACTTTTGTTGAGGACTAATCCTACCAAGCATCAAATGACATGAAGCCATATTAGCATATATTAAAGATACAGAAATAAGGAAAGAGATAATATTTAAGAGAAGCTTACCCACCATGATGAAGTTGTCACCATTATGTCCTACTTGAAAATAGTTATTACTATTTGTGCTATGCAGTTGCACTCCTGTAGGAAGTTTTGGTCCATTTTCTTGAGGCTTTGAAGTTTTTGCAGGTCAAATTTCATGAGGTTTAGAAGGCCTTGCAATGTCATTGGTCAAAGGTGCTGCAATTTGTACATGTTTTCCATGGGCAGGAGCTACCTTTGTTGGCTTATCACTGCCAAACAGGTAACCCAAAGAGATTTGACAACCACCATTGCTAACACCATAACCCATCTTTCAAATTAAAGATTGTACAAAAATTATAAGCAAGCAAATGTTCCTTTGATGAATTGTAGATCTGCACAAAACTCAAAAGGGTAATTAAAGAATAAAGTTATGTCAACTAAAAAAATGCATGATAGATTTATAAAGGGCCAAAAATACATGGTAAATTACAAAGGAAACATAAACCAAAATACAAAAGCATTTGTAAACAATTTTTTAATAGATCAAAATGTATATAAATGATAAGAGGAAATGTGATTTTAAATGCATATCAAATCATCCACTAAAAAATAGAGAAAGTCGATGTAACTTAGCACATTGGATACCATTTGTACTATATTCTACTGTAGAGCCTTTCATATTCCACATGTCTGGTGCATCTATAACCTGCCATTGATAAAATGTTAGCAGTTTGAAAGCAATAATAGGAAGAATAGTTATTGAACTGCAAGTGCCAATTTTACCTTGGGCCCAACAAAGTTGGGTTTTCAAACAATCGTTGCCAATGTAAATTTTATGGCCAAAAATTAGCCCATAGATGCTCTCTCCTTGCAATATATTGAAATATTTCACCTCAGCAAAGGGCTCTATCATTTGTTGTTTATTAAAAAATAAATCCATTGATTCTAAATACAATAGGGAAGTGCATAATAGTATATTACTTACGAACATAAGAAGGATTATAAGATGTAGTTATACCCACATCTGCCAAGCATTGATATATAACATTGATGCTCCACAGCACTGTTATGGCTCTCATTTCCATCCCCATAGCCATTAAAAACTCCATTACAAAGATCTTAAATATAATCCAGTTCAACAAGTCAAATTTATTTAAACTAAGTGATAAGATTCAACCGGTGTATTTTTCTCGAGATTTCGTGTCATTAAGTTAATTGGGATGCCATGATAAAATTGGCTACATGCACTTCGATCAATTCTTTACGCCATAAATAGCATCCTTATTTTTTCACTAAAACTTTACCATTAAACTTAAGGTTAAAAATTGAAGCATTTTCTGTGATTTCACATTCATTGAAAATAAATAAAGAAGAAAGTGGTGGAATGTAAAAGGGTCAGGGCCACCAAACCCTGTCTTTTACATGTGGGTATTTCTGAATACATGCAGACACCATTTAGCTATAGAGAATCTGCTTCACTGCTAAAGGAGGACACAACCAATGTTGTTATGCTGCAAAATTTGGAAGCACTAACCCAATAATCCATTCCCAAGTCTTCCAACATTGAAACAAAATCAGCAACAATGATACTCATATACACAAAATGACAAGTATTTTCCATGCCCTCAAGCTCCAGTATTCATCATTTTTTTAACTGACTGATGTTGAAAGGTGAATAAATTCAAACAATTGTAAGTAAATGTGTCATTACTCGTTCTCCAACTAGTACTGATGCTTCCTTTTAAAATGCCAAGTAACCACCGTCTCCATGTTATCTACTCTGCCATGATGGTCATAAACTATTGAAAATGTTTGTAGGTGTGTCAAGCTAAAACCTTGGGTAGGGATTTTAAAAGCATGCCAAATCTAAATTAATTTGTGAAAGCACTATACGAAATTTCTTGTGGTTGCCGTCTTGTATTACGGCACAACTTGCAACTTGATATGATGAAGGTGTTCAATCAAGTATTCATACAGGTGAGAACTTAATAACTGCAACAAAAATGAGAAAAAATTGGATGAAACAATTCAACAGCTACAATCACTTTGTTTGTCTCCTTGGGAAGATTGAGTCATTGATTAGATATTCTAGGTTGATCACTCTCAAATTGGCTACTCCTTCAGCGTAAATAAAAGGGGATTGTAATAAGTTTCAATAATACTCCTTAAAGAAAAGTGAGGGGAATATACTCCCACACTCTTGGGAAAATAAACATAATAGTTTTAAATAAGAATATATGTAAAGAAAGAGGTCCTCATTTCTTTTTATTGGAAAATAATAATAGGTAATATGTAGAAGAATTTAATGTTTATTTATTTGAATAAGCTATCTCTCATTCTTATAAATATTAAATTCACTTTAAGAATATGTGTGTGTGTGTGTGTATAATTATATTTAGTTAAGGGTGAGTGAATAATTAAATAAATAATAGATAAATAAATAAATATTAGAATTTAATAATTAGAATAAATTATAAATATTTAAGTATTTAAAAGTTGAATTTGATGTAATATAAATTCTATAAAATTTGTATTTGTCAATTTTGTATTGGTGTGTGATGTCATTGCTTGGGTACCATCATTCAGTGCATGTAGCTAATACATTATAGTGCATAAACAAGCAATTCATGTTTTCTTTTTGAAAAAATAAATTGTTATTCCAAGATTAAATAATTTGACCAACAGCAATGAATTAAGGAGTACATGTCCTCTAGGAAAATAATTTTATTAATCTAATGGGCTAAATAATTAATAATACTCTTATTACTAATATACATATAATAATATTATCGAAAGTAAGTAAAATGACATATTCTAAGTAAATTTGGAAAGTAATAGCATAGGGGATTAGACAGAAGAAGTATCATTATCATAGGTTTGTCAATAAATAATGGAATTATTCCTCAGTTAAATGGTGATAAGTAATGCTAATACTACCTGTATACACCCAAAATCGGCCATCGCCTTTAATTAATTAAATTCTAGCTATTTAATTAATATTTCGACTACGTAAAAATAAATTCTCAATTTATTTATATTGCTCACCCTTCTCTAATTCTCCAAATCTAAAATCAATTTCTTCTAAATTAATTAAATAAACAAGGTTCCATAAACTTATTTTATTTAGTTAATCTTTACTAATCCCGATTAGGAATTAAAGCACATGTCTACAACTTTTTGTGTGCCACCTCACCAAGGTCACCTGAAATTAAATAACTCTAATTTTTAATTAGAATTATCTTCAACTCATTTTAAAAAGCACATGACTTATTCCTCCCACACTTCCACCAATTTTGGAGCACATGACTTATTCTTCCCACACTTCCACCAATTTTGGAGCACATGACTTATTCCCCCCACACTTCCACCAATTTTGGAAGCACATGGTCTTCTCTTCTCACACTTGAATCTTCCATCCAAATGGCATGCTTCCCATTGGTCAAGAGATTCTTCCATCCAAATGGCATGTTGTCTTTGGTCAAGGGGACAACATCTTGATTCTCTTCATCTTCACCATCCATTCTTCTTATTCGAATCTGGACCATTGATTATTGCCACCTCACTATATGCTTAGAAAAGGCTATAAATACAATCCTTGGGCCTTGTATTTTGCATCCACATTTGAAGTAAAGTTATCATGCAGGTTTATCATTGGAGCTTGGGAGCACTTTGGAGTCTTATAGCTAGTCTTTACATCATGTTTTTCTTTGCATTTACATCTTAGCTTTAAATCTTGCATCATAGTTACATTTTATGTCCTCTATTGCATCATAGTTGCATTTTAGATTAGTTCATTTTAAGTTTGCATTTGAGCATATGTAGAATCATATATAGATCATTCTAGTTCAATACCATAGCATCTACCTCCACATGTTCATTTATCATAAACATCATCCTCCACTCATCATAGCATTCATCATCATTGTTTGCATATAATTTCATGTAGGCATTTAGTTGACTTGCATGTTGAATACCAATCTCATTTATTGAGTGTCATTCTAATAGCCTTTGTGCACATAGAAATCTGAGGGCCAAAAAGGTTAAAAGAATCATTAAGAATAGAGGACAATGAGACATTCTTGAAAGATTTAGTTTGTTGCAAATTAGAATAGTTTCTTTTCTTCGAATCTTTGAATATAAATCATTTCATTAAGGTCTGTGTTGATACTAACTTTGCACATTTAACACACACACACACTACCATTTGTAATAAAGAGAAAAGAAATAGCAAGTGGGAGATAAAAAAACCATTAGAACAATTATAATATGAAGCAAGTTATTGATATTAGTACTATGTTTCAGTGCAAATTTATTGTGATAGAATGAAATCAAAATGTCAATATTATTATGGAAACTTTAGGGTTATGTACCACTGAATTTGTTTGAAACAATACTAAATTTATACAGGGTTAACTTGGAGTTTGCTAGAGAAGCTAGGAGTGCAATTCAAGGTGGCTAGATTGCAATAATTGATGGTATAAGCTATAATGCCAGTAAAACATCAATCCTTAAGAAAGAAAGTTAGTGATCGATAGTTATGTTAGAAAAATGCTTAAGTGTAGGTTAAATGAAGTAATATGATTATGTTAATTATCAACCTTTGAGTAAATAACCTTCGAACAAATAACTATCTTTAAATATTGATAATGTTTTGAATATTTTTTGGAACAGCATTTTGTTTTTGATGTAAAGGGTTTCGAGTACCTTCAAAACCTATTTTTCCCTATTATTCAAAACTATCTTTAAATATTGATAATATTATGAGGTTCAAACCCTTTTGGTGAGAGAAATAAACAAGTAAATGAATGTTATTTAGGGAATGTTGGGCGCAGCAGTTAAACATCTTACTTGTCATTGTTTTAAAATAATAACATTATCGTGAAGGGTTAAAAGTTAATAAAGTAGTAATAAATATTATTATTATTATCAAAGTCGAGTCTAGATCAGAGAGGAAAAAAAATGTTGGGTTTTTCTAGCGTGAAATTATGGGCATGACAATGTATATATGTATATATAACTATATGTGTGTGTGTACATATTGTAGTATCAGAAATTGTCACCCTTGACAATTTCATATTAGGTTTAGCTCCCTGCTATGTGCTTAGACCTAATTATGTCCATAATTTTCCCATTTTAAATGTTGTTTTTAGAAAATAAAAAATAGAAAATATTATTAAATATTCATTGAATGATGTATCAAAGGCTCTAAAATAGGTTTGGTATAAGTCTCACACACGCTTGACCAACCTATTTTGCCTCAAGTTTAAATATTTTATTGTCGGTATTTTTATATTTATAAATTTGAATTGATTTGTTGGCTTTTTTATAATTAATTTTGCAAGAAACAAATAAATGCATATAAATACAAGTTTTTTTCACCATTTAAAGACCTAGACAATTCAAATATCAATTGAGCATCTTAAAAGCAATCAATAGAAGAATAAGAAGAATTACTACAACATTATTTTTAGTCAAGCTTCATGTTAGCAATGCATTAATTTTATGAGTAAGATTGTTCATGTTTTGTGTTCATTTGTTTTTGAGTACTACCACTTGCATGCAATTTAATCAAACATCCAATTATATGATATGAGTACAATGACTTCAGTCCATCAAAGAAAGAAAATTTGAGTGGTAAGTTACAACACTTGTCAATTTATCAATCATTTTATCCATTTTATCCTTCGCCTAATCGAGGGTGAGCACTATTTATATTATCATAGTCATTGTGCAGGTGGAAACACCAAAATGGGGTTTGAGTTAGGCAAGCCCCTATATGGAATGACCCTTTCTCTCCCTTCTTGTGTGCAGGTGACAAATTTGAAGCAAAATTGAAAGGAGATTCAAGACCTAATTGCAAGATCAAATATTCAAGTCTCATATTGCAAAAAATTAGGGCAAAGTGAATTATTTATCAACAAACAAAGTTTTGAAGCTGAAACCCTAAAGGAAGGACCTAAAAATTGTAACCTACTAAGACTTGTTCAAAGATCTTGAAAAGTGGCATTTTGAGTCTAGGGTGCCCATGCCCCTAACCAACCATATTCAACTCGGATTTGAATGCCAAGTTCTTTTATCTCTACACTTTGCTTCTTTGTAATCTATTTTTGTGTCTTAGTTCTACATTTTTTTATAATTTCATTATTTTTTTGTAAGTGCATCATTAGCCTAGTTCATTATTACATCACACCCATTGCTTCTAAATTAGATCCAACCCCACTATCACACAAAAAGGGACCAAAACATTGATCAACCTTTCTTTCTCTTACATTGAGGATAGTATCCAAGTGGTATTTCATAATCATTTTTGTGTTCCTAAATGTTAGATTGGATAAGGTGTGATTTAGATCATAGATCCCCTTTTTCCCCCTCACAAACACAGATAAGTAATTTTTATTTTGTAAAATAGAGAAAAAAAAAGAAATAGAAATTTTCATATAGTTATAGTTGTAGAAATTACTTATGAGAAATTTATTTATATTCCTAGAACAAATTAAAAGTTGTATATATATATATATCAAATTTTATTTTATTTTATTCATAAATAAATAAAATGTATTATAATTCTTTTATAGCCACAACCATGAGATTGTGGCCTACGATACGTAGGTAACAAGCTCATAAGGGACATGACCTATGTATGCACATATCATTGGCTTGAAAATGACCAAAACCTATACAAGTTGCACCCTACGAATTCTACACTCTTTTTTATTTTTCCAAGCCTAATTTTTTGGTTTAAATTTTTATTTTTATTTTACATTTAAAAAAAGAGAAAAATTAAAAAAGAATATAATGTATATAAGATGACAATAGATAGTAAATAAACATATATATAATATATACAGTTAAATATATATAATATGAATTATATTAAAACATGCATAGATAATCATAATAGTTTGATTAAATTATTTATATAAAATTTTATAACCTTACTAAGTTATATTTTAAATTCGGTATGTGATACACATTTATGACTTCTCATGGGATCGGTCTATAAATAGGCTAGGTATTGTTGGTTCGCTTCATAATTCTCTTCCTCCCTATTTGTGTATTCATGGAGCCTATTATGTGTCTGGCCATGTAGTCACAACACATTGCTTTTAGGGGTGCCATCACAAAAAAAAAAAGCGACTGAAGATTATTTTCAAGACCAACTCAATAATAGTCTTGTTGTAGGCGATTAAGATGGTATTGGGGGATACCTTCATGAAATCGGCTTCCAAGTTTAGGGTTAATTATGTCATTATATCTCATTTCATGGATACCATGCTTGATCTAGGGGAAGATAACTTGGTAGTGGTATGGGTGACCACGACCCTGATAAGGCCCAAATGGTGAATGGGGTTGAAATGTATATTGGAGAAGGTGATGGGTTCCAAAGTGACTCTAGGGTTTGGCATGCAATTTCCCCTCTTTCAATGGCTTGTGGGTCCCTTTTATAATTGAGGTTTTGGATGAAAAGATAGAAGCAAAATGTCACAAACCTCATTGGGGCTTATATTTCCTCAAATACATTGTTGGTGTATCATTTGGTGGCATTGTGGATTGGTCTTTTGCACTTGTTGCTTGCTCAGAGATTAAATTAGATGAGGACATTATGTTTCCCAATTGTTCTTATCAACCCCTTTCCACTGGTGCCATCCAGAATGTAGATATATTTTTTTATAAAAGGAAAATGAATATATCATATGTACTTAATATAACTTATAGTCTAAGTTGATGTATAAGATATGTGAATATATGGTTGTTTTGGACTTTCTAATAATGCCCAATTTTGACATGTAACATCTTTGACCCTTCAATGAAGATGTCAATTTTGGTATGTAGTTGTCAAGGCCATCTTATATAGTTACTAATTTTGTAAATATCTTTAATATTAATATATGGGATATTGTTCCTTAAAGCCTTTTTCATTGATAAAAAATGAGAATAAATAAATAAATATCATAATGAAATAGTGGATAGTAAAATTAATAATAATTAAAGTAAATAAATAAATAAAATAGTTAAGTGATTATTATTCTTATTTTTTAATAAGTTAAATAATACTTAAGTTGAAAATTACTCCCAATTCAAAACAAGGAATTTGCATAAAAAATAGTTTTTGATAAAGGAACAAACAGGTTTTAGAGGGATCTCAAAACCCTTAATAGAACGAAAGTGAGAGATAGAGAATTAACAGAGCCCAGCCAAAAAACAAAACGTTTCCCACAAAGAAGAAAACAAAAGAAACCAAGGCAGCACAGCAAAAAACCAACAAAAAACCACAAAACAACTGGCCACTAGGCCAGATTCCTTAGGATCTTCGCTACCTCCTGCTCCAATTTGTTCATATTAAGCGTAGACTTCTTGATCTCCTGGATATTCACTAAAGCCTGATCTGCCTTCCTTTTCAAGTTCGCTCTAGTCCTATTGCTCGACCCCCCACTATCCAGCTAACCTTCCTCTTTGTCCACATCAACAAACACAGCAGTCCTAATATGATACGCATTTTCTAAGTTCTCCACCATGGTATTCATGGTCTTAGCAGTGGATTTCAAGATCTTATGGCTCATAACCAACACTTTGTGGAGAGAATCTTTGATGTTCCTCAGCTGCTCATCCATCTCAGACTGCTTGCCTTCATGGTTGCTTTTATAATTCTATAACTCATCAACAGTTTTCTTGAGGCATTCAACCATATATTTCTTCTCATCCTCCGTCCATAAATCAGTGGCCCTAACACTACCTCTGTTATTATTGTCATCATCTTTCTCCATTTTACTGCTCATGGCTCTCTGGTTCAGTTTAATCTACTTAATTTGAAAGAACACCCATCTAATTAACCTAAAAAAATCCACCGACCCATTGTGGGCTATAGCAAGAATATCAGTAGGAAATTCTCATTCCTCCTTGAAGTAGTGATCCTCAGCTTTGAGATCCATAGGAAAACGGGGCCTCTCATCTCTTTCGGTAGCAGGGTAGCTGGAATACTCAGACGACGAATCTAACTACGAGTCCTCGTCATTTACTTCATAGGAGGGATCCTCTGAAACCTTTTTCTTACCCTTCTTCTGGGGAGAATCACTATATTTCCCTTTCCCCTTAATAGCTACCCTATCTTTAGAAGAGGAAGTCTGGTGGGATAGAGCCGGCATGGCTTTAAAGTGATCATAAATAAGAACAAGCAAGCCTTTGTGGAGAATGGAATGCCTAGTAGGGTTCTGTCTATGGTTCTGCAAACTGGCATTCAGAGATGAGGCAAGATAGAAAGGAAGTGAAACCCTAACCTGATGCCTAAAATGGTTGAGGAGAATGAAATGATACCCAAAGACTCTAGTGTAGTGGCCATCCAGAGTGACGTACTCCATTAGCACATTCAAGACCCTCCTCCAATGCAAGACAATCCTCTCTAAGTCGTAATAACTTCTAGTAGTCCTTCACAAATCCTCCCTCTCAACCTCTGACTTTGGAAATTTATTGACCGCCCGGTCAGAAAGCTTTATGTCCCTGTAGAACTTAATACCATCCATAGAGAGGATCGTAACCTTAGCAACTAACTGCTCATTAATGACCACTTGTCTGCCAAAAAAATTTATCTCACCATCCTTCCAACCTTTGGCAAAGACCCTAGTAACCTTTGGATCCCAGCCATGGAATTTCTCAATGAAAACAATAATGCCACCTTTCTCCAGCTTCGCCCAGAGCTTCGGATTATTCCTTAGATGTTCACTACTCATCAATTCCACCCTACAGCTCTTGCCACCCATATTGGTTGTCTTGCAGGCAAGAACCGAAGATTCTAGAAGCCCAAAATCACAAACACCGAGAATGCTCAGAAAGCATGCAATGCTCACATCACTCAAACGGTATAAAAGATAATTACACTTCAACCAACTATGAGTGATGATTAATTCGCAGTCCCAAGACTATAGTAAAGGACACTTAGCTATCATTCAGGGGAATGAGGAATTTCACCTTCCTGTGAACACGGTCATACGCGATTAAGGCCTTGACATCAGCCTCCAACTCATCATACCTCTACCACATAATCATTTCCTTAGCTTTAACTCCCTTATTAGCAAAAAAAATTTCCACCGTATTTATTTCCGTAAAAGCATGTGAGATATAACTTTTCTCAAGATTATTAATAATTTCATTTGAAAGGTCTAACCAATTCTCTATAGTCCAAGAAATTTTTTGAAGTCCCTTTAAGCATTGAATTATATTATTCAAATCCCCTTCAATCCAAACATTTTTTAAATTCAATAGGCTAGCCAGCTTCAAGACCTGATACACTCCAGTAGCTTTTGCCACGTGGTTGGTCTGAGTGCCTAAGGGGAGTGCAATTGCTACAATAAAGAAACCATTCTCATCCCTTATCACACCTCCATTCCCAGCAGGCCCAGGATTTCCCTTGGCCATGCCATCAAAATTGATTTTAACCCAACCAAGAGGAGGGAGACTCCAAAAGATACCATCTCTAGGTCCCTTCGTAAGCTTGGAAATTTTGGACATGTCCACATTAATCTTCCAATCTCCCACCACTCTGATCTCATACTCTTGAAAGCTGACCTTACCTTTACTTTTGTTCTTGTTATTGAGCAAGTTAAAGTTTTCACCTACAGCTCTTATAATATTTCCAAAGACCACGTCCTTCGAAAGAGCCACATCCCTGGAAATTATGTTATTACACTCTTTCCAAATGCCCCAAGCAAGGTGAGGGAAGATATAGTTCCAAAGAAAATTCAACACCCGATTCTTTGAAGGGACTTCCACTAGTTATAAAAATCCAAGATAGTTCCAAGAAAAACCCAGCTAAGATCCCACATTTGCAGAATCCTACCCCAAATAGCATGAACAAAAGGAAAAAGGAGAAAAAGATGTGAGGAAGTCTCCACCTCCACACAACACAAATAACACCTATTAGGAAAGGAGAAACCCCTCTTACAAAGATTATCATTAGTCAACAGTTTGTTTTGAAGGAGAATCCACACAAACATGTTAACTTTCAGAGTAAGGTTGTGCACCCACACCTTAGCCCAGGTAGGGGAGTGGAGGCTAGAATAACAAGAGGCCACCACATAAGAGATAGAGTACATCCCTGAGGAGGTCAACTTCCAAACCAAAGAGTCCTCCCGACCCTGCGAACTGAGCCTGACCGAATTAAGAAGAGCCTGCAAAGGCTAGAGATCCAGACTAATTAAGGAAATATCAACCCACTTGTTATTCCTCCAATAATCCCTGACCAAAAAACCAAACCTGGATTTACAGTCCTCCATATGAATCCCAAAGGTTGGGATATTACACAAGCGATCATTACCAATCCACTGGTCTTCCCAGAATCAGATTCTCTTGTCATCTCCTAGTTTCCAACCAGCCTCTTTACCAGCAAGGTCCCTGGCCTTAATGGTGTTGTTCCAAAGGGAAGAACCAATGGGGAGATTCTGAGAACTAAGAAAATATTTAAAAGAGTCAATACCTCACAAGTATTTACTATTCCAGATAGTATTCCATTCACGAGTATCCGCAAAATTTCTCCAAACCTGCTTCGCCAAAAGGGTATTGTTAAACACTCTAATATTCCTCAAGCCAAGACCCCCAAACTTCTTAGGCCTACACACATTCTCCCAAGCAACCAACAGAATCCTCTTCTTCTCCTCAACCCCCGACCAAAGGAAGCATTTGTGAATCTTATCAATGATCTCAACAAACTTGGTAGGAATCTTAAACAAACTAAGGGCATAAACAGGCAAATTTTGAAGAGAAGCCTTAAGTAACAGAACTTTACCAGCTTGACTCAAGAGAGCCCCTTTCCAACCATCCAACTTCTAGTTAAACCTGTCCATAAGAGAAATCCATAACTAAGGGCACAAATTAGGGATTTGGATTTTTTGTTCAGTAGCTCTAACCTCTCCTATCACTCTACATAAATGTGTAATTTTGATGCTCACTATTTCTCAAAATTGTTTCACTTGTATCTTAATGCTCTCTCTTTGATCTTGTAGCTGCTACAACTAAGTATGTGTGTTTTCTAGTTGGGTCCTTATTGCTCCATCCATATCTTTCAATGGATCATATGATGTTGTACCTTGTATTATCTAGCCTTCTAGTTGTGTTATTTGGTCTTTAAGTGCTTTTGTAAGGGTAGGCCATTGAAGATAGAATTGATAGAGGACATTAGCCTCTAATATATTGTGTTGTATATTATTTAATTGCTTCTCTAGTTGTGAGTGGTCTGGTACACATCATTTGGTAGCCTCTTTTGTGTTCTTTTTAAAAATCTCTTGCTAGGCCTCTTGTCTGATTTTCTCTTTTTGTGCCTTTAGGTATACTTGGTGGCCATCCACTAGCTATTTGAATTGATGTGGTAGTGGAAGGGAAGTGTCCCTTTATATTTATGGAAGGGATCTTTACAAATTTTATACTGCTTCTTCTAATTGCTCTGTATTATCCACATGTTGTAAGATCTCTTCCTTGGCACTAGCATGGAAAATGTCTCCCATTTGTAAATTTTTTAATGGGGAGATGTTCACCAGATTAACCTATGAGCCCATTATTGGAAGGTGTATGAGTTGAGGAATTGGTGTTGGTTAAATTTTCTTTTGTTGTGCCAAAAAAAAATTGACAGATTGTATGGGTGAAACTAATGTGGTTGTCCCCTCTTCTTCTTATTTTTTTTTCCTCTTTTGCATGTATGTGTGGTGGAATTCTTGTTGGAGAAGATGATGGTTGTTTCTTAGCTTTTTCTTCTTCTAGGATTGAGTCCAAGAGTGTCTTTGTGATTTTTTTCGTTTCCTCCTATAACTTAGCAATCTCTTCTTGTTGTCCTCCCATTAGAGTGTCTACCCTTTGCTCAAGTTAGTATAAGGATTTGGAATTTAAAGTGAATTAGGTGGAGCTATAGGGGATTTGAATAGCCTTGTCTTTTGTATTCACATTGATATTGCTTTCTCATTATCTTTCATGGGTTTTTTAGCTGTTTGAAATTTGTGTTTGTTAAAGGTTTGATTTTTATTCTTTAGAGATCTATGTTACATATTTTACATAATGTACAATTTGTGTCTTTCAAACTTTATAGTTTTATCCCTTGGGTAGGTGGTAGTGTTTAATTCTAGCACTATTCACATACCATGTGAGTTTATTGTCATCTAATCTCTTTAATCTTAGTACCCTTGAGTCTACAATTTCATAAATAGAGTATGGTCCTAGCCACCTTACCTTAGATTTCCTTGCTTTTTAAATTTACTATTGTAAATTAATACTAGGTCCCCTATTTGAAAAGTTTTTGTGTAGAGGTTCCTATCATGCCAAGCCTTTTATCTTTGTCACTCTACCTTTTGATTATATAATGCAGTGAATCTATCCTCATCTAATTTTCTAATTCTTCTATTCTTTGCACTAAGGATTCATCATTATCCAACCGCAAAGTTAGTGTGGCATGTAAATTCGAGATTATGAATTTCATTGTAACTACCACATAATCACATAGACCAATTGAAATGGTGTCAACTTAGTAGTCCTCCTATATGATGTGGGGTACCAAGCAATCCTGCACAACCAAAAATATTTTAAACTTTTATGCTTGTGTTTTATTTTTATTTTTGGTTGTAGACACAAATTATTGAAATTCTCAACTCCTCCAGCATAGTAAAATTTGGTGACGGATTGTGGGAAAATTAAATTGTTTAATTAATTCATTTTTAAATTGTTTTAAAATTGTTGAAATATGTTAATTTTCCAAAAAGGAAATCCCACACCCAAGCTTAGAGTGGGCAATCAATATGCTCTATAACTCCACTTTGAAAATTTGAATTTGTATTTTGTTGCAAGATTGGAATGTAGGGTGTTGGGGGAGGTGGAGAGAGTGGGTTGTGAGGTTAGAAGACCAATTATGAATTACAATTGAATGCACATATATGAAAGAGGAAAACCCACATCCAAGAAGGAGTAATGAGCATTCTAGAGGTTTGAATGGAATTTTTGGGGAGAGGAAGATTGTTTGGGTCGTAACTATGAGACCCAATCTCAGTAAATTGGGAATAACTTTCTTATATCATACCAAAATGGAAAAATTCAAAATGTTTTAGAAATTTGGGAAGGAGACACATAAAACCCAGAAACAGTTTTAGAAGATTCAAACGAATGAGGGAATAATGATAGATAGAAAGTGGTGATTTTAGAAGCTCTAGGACAGAAAAAGAGAGGAAAAAAAGCAAGTAGAAGTGTGAAGGAGAGCATCTGGGCACCCCATTCTATATGCTTAGAAGTTGGAGAGGTGATGTTGTTGTTGTTTTGATAATGTTTGTAGTTAATTTCTGAGTCTTGTAAATCAGATTTATAATAAGTTGAAGGCATTCTTGCTTGTAGGATTGTTGCAAGGAGGATTTGATTTTCTCAATGTGTTCTTGGAATTGAAGATTTGAAAATATTTTCCTTGGATTTGTATTTGCATATGCTTATGATTATGGAACAAGAATGCATTTTAAGCTATGGATGCTTGGATGGGTTGTTTGACAAAACCCCCATCCTTGTACTTGCATCGGTTCTTCTCCTATCTCTATCCTTGATAGGTAGCTTGGTCCTTGATTGTGTTTTCAAGGTTTCACCATTATCTTATAATTGAATTCCTAAAAAAGGAGTAGCCAACAATATATTCTCCCTTGGATGACCAACCTATTGAGTAGGTATTTCAGTGGTTCATGGTCTTTGAAGAATGTAAATGGTGTTGATAGAAGGTAATACTTAAATTTTTGTAGTGTATAGACCATAGCTAATGCTTCTCTCTCAATGGTGGTATAATTTTTTTCTTCCTTAGAAATTTTCCTACTTGTGAATGCTATAGGGTGATCTTTGTTCTCCTTAGGTTGAGCTAATACTACTCCTATGGCAATTTTTAAGGCATCTACATGGACATGGGAGGGTGTGGTCCAATCTAAGAATATGATTATTGGTGCTTTCATAGTGGTTTTTAGGGTGTCAAATGCTTGTTGATATTCCTCAGTCCAATCAATGCTTCAACCAAATTTATTTTTGAATAGTTCTTCTGTAGGTGTAGCTATTCTAGCATACTCCTTTATAAACTTGTGGTGATATTTTGTGTAACCCAAAAAGGTTTTTACTTCAAAATGTGTTTTTGGTGTTGGTAGTGTCATTATTAATGCAACTTTCATAGGGTCTACCATCTACCCTTCTTTTCATATGATATGACCTAATAATGTGCCATATGGTACCACAAATGCACATTTTTTTCAAATTTAGTGTGATCTGCATGCTTTTGCATCTAGTAAGCATCATCCTAAGCACTTGGATGTGATATTTTACCAAGCCATATAATATCATATCATCCAAATATACCTCCAGGAAGTCATGTATAAAGTCTTTAAAAGTATTTATCATAATCTTGTTAAATACCACAGGTGCATTTTTCAAGTCGAATGGCATCACTGTATACATGTATGACTCCCCTTTTGGTATAAATATTATTTTTGGCTAGTATTCTTCACTTATTCTCACTTGGTGATATCCTAAAAATCCATTAAATGAGTATATTTCCCTCCCTACTAGTGATTCCAAAATTTCTTCTATAAATGATGTTGGAAACGGGTCATGGATGCATGCTTTATTCAATTATCTAAAGTTGATGAAAATCCTTGTTTCTCCTATCTTCTTTTTCTAGATTATCATGGGACTAATCCAATCTGCATCTCCCACTAGTTTGACTATCCCAACCTCTAACATTTTATCTATTTCTATTTTTACTTTCTTCTTCATATTAGGGTTTAATCAGTAGAGATTTTTTTAATCATTTAGCTCCCTCTTTCAATTATATTTTATAACACCTAATTCTTTATTTATTCCTTTTAAATCTATAAACTTTCGAGGAAAAACTTCGTCAAATTCAGATAACATTTCTGCAACTTTTCCACCCATTTTTCATCCCAATAATATCCTATCTTAGCCAATTTAGGATCCCCTTCTTTAGCAATATTTTCTTCTTTTAGTTTAATGGGTTGGTTATAGTATTTTTTCTTCGCCTCGGTGAGAGATTCTAGTTCTCTTTCCCCTTTTTGAATTTCTATGTCTATATTATTAACATCCTCATCATCCCTCTTTGTTCTAGGAAACATCTTCTTTCTAATAATCCAATCTCTTTATCGAGCCAATCTATATATTTCTATATGCCTTCTGATTGAGGATGCAGTGTGGAAGTTTTTGGTATTGCTATTTCCTGAATTTCCTCTGGTATAAATATGATCTCCTTTATTTTGATTAGTGTGTTATTTTTTTGTGTTTTCATTATAAAATGAAAAGGTGTGAATAAATTATTTTATCAATTCTTCCCAATTATTGGTTTCTCCAAACATGATCCTCCATACACGTCATACTAACATATCAATCCTCTAGAATTCTTACCAAGTCTAGGTATCAAACTCAAAACATAGAACTCTAGGGGTGCACAAGCTAAGTGAGCTCCCACCATTAGGTGCACAACCACTTCAGGGATCACTAAACTACCTTCACCAACTTCCCTTGCAACTAATGGTATGAACCAACTATTGGGTCCAACAAACCACAAGACAACATGATCCCACTCAAGGATTAACACAGCGACTAGGAACTCCATTTGGTTACTAATACAACCAATGACAAGGCACAAAATCCTTCTAACCCTTCCTCAACACAAGACTAGAGGCAACTCTACCTCACCTCCATGCACAAAAAGAGTATGTCTCTCTTCCAACTACGACATACTCACAAGGTTCTTCCTCAGTACCATTTGGAAAAAGCAAAAAAATTCTAATCACACTAACTCCTCAAGATGAGACTAGGAATAACATAAGGTTTCATAGAGGAAGAATCTAGGATACTACCTTTGAAAAGTATAAGCCCTCCAACAACGAGGCTTTGCAATTGAAGCAATGGAACATAAAGCATAAGAGAAAAACTCAAATCTTCACTATCGTGTCGCTCACTATGACCCTCCTAAGGGTTTAACAACCCAACAAGATCATGCAATCACGATTAAAAAGAAGACCAACAACCACTATAGGGTTCAACCACTAAGTATTCTCAAGATAACCAATTCCTCAAACTAGAACTACATCTTCTTCTAACCTCAAGATAGGAACACCACTAAATAACCAAGGAGTAACTCCCAAAACCCACCATTTCAACCTCAACTAGAAAATTAATAAGGTAGATATAAATAATATAATTTAGTAAACATAATAATATGTGTTGAACACTTACTAACACACCTTCATACCAAATGACTCCATGTGTGTATTCATGCTATCAAATAACATGGATTTTGGTTCTTAAGACACTTTGAAAAACTAATTAAGTAGCATCTAGCCAACTTCAAAATAAACTCACAACAACATTCAAGCACCTGGAATATGATTGAAATAAACACAAAAATCTGCTACAACAATCTTAAGCTTCACTATTTAAATATGCATCAAATGCTTCACAACTTATTGAAATCAGATTACATATGTTTTCCAACCATATGGGCTGATGAAAAACTATCAAATAATAGGTTTAAACCTGTAATATAACAACATACAACATCAGATACAATCTACAAATCCTCTTTCCTCAAATCAACTCCCTAAACTGTGAAACAAGCTCTCCAATCTGTAATCTTCACTCTGCCAACCACTGCTGCAATAAATTGCAATATCCAACTTTGTTTGATGTTGTATATCAGCTCCAAACCCTAAAACAATAATGGATTTTGGGCCCATTTCTTAAGAGCTACACCTAAAAACTCTCCTCCAAATTCTAGAAAATGACAATCTAAAAATTGTTAAGTCTCCCCCTTCACCAAATCAACCACAACCTCCTTTTGCTATCACTCTCGTCTACCACGCCCAGCATGGAAAACCCATCATAAATATATTAAAATAAAATATTAAATGCTCAAAAAGCATCTTCATTTATCCACTTCTTGGAAATTTCCAAGTTTAGGTGATAACTTGGATTCCCACTCCTAAAAAATAGGGATCCAAATTTGAAAAAGGCAATCACTCAATATGGGTGCCTAGATTCTCCACTGCTACATTTTAGGAACATTAATAGTTTTCACAAGTTGTAACTCCCAAAAATCCACACCATGATTTTTCCCTCTTGAATTTCTAATTTGGAAACTACACTCTTCACCATCTTCCACTACACCATTTGCACAATAATTAAGCCAATTTATTTAATAAATATTTTTGGATTAATATTGCAATCTTATTCAACAAAATATTATTAAAATCAAATCAACATAAAATTTAACATTTTTTTTTGTTGATGGAAGACTTCCATTCAATCGTGGATGCTCCTACATCAAACACCCAAGGTAGAAAAATTTGTGAGCTTGATCTCACAAAATGGAGTTGAATGGTAGGACCATCCTTTCAGGTTGTAAACAACCTTCAACAAACTCCATCACTGATTTAGATAGAAATTATTTCTTCCTTTGCCTCTTCCAACACTTAGCTCAGACACTTGTCATCCTCCTCCACCAAGTGTGCTCCTTATTCCTCCTTCCTCTCATGGACTCACATCCACCATAGACCATCCTCCTTTGCCACATCTCTTCTTCCCTCCTTTGCTTCTTTGTGGGATTCAACCCACTATAAATTGGCCACCTCCACCATGTTCCTCCTACACAATTATCTACAACTTCTACATACAAATATGTACTATCCATACATCAATTTGCAACTACATCATCTACGTTCATCTTTGCAAATAAAGGTAAACTAAACTCAAAATTTTCTACATTTACCTCATTCTCTTTTGCTGCCCCAACATATTTTTCTTCATCTTTTGCTACAACAATAATATTTTCCATCCATTCTTCTTCTTTTTCCAACAAATCATCTTCATCTTTGCCATTCACTACAATATCCTTGCACTCCATTACTGTAACTTCAAGTTCCACATATGCATCTTCTTTGTTCTCATTTTTGGAATTCTCTTATACATTCTTCTCTTCGCTTCTCACTTCTTTCACTTCCTCAATTATTGTTGCAACATCTTCATCTTTAATTGTTGCACCTTCTTTTTGCCTCTCAAACTTTGCTACACTTTTCTCTTCCTTCTCACTCTCTTTCTTTATGCCTTCCACAAAGCATACTTATGCAACATTTTCTCCATCCTATTCACTTGCATACACAACTATGATTTTTTTTCCTTCTTTGGCATTTACAAGGCCTGAAAAAGGATCAACACAAATCTTCAAATCCTCAATTTCTTCACATATAAACTACCTCATGTTCGACAATCTTGTTTACACACAAATCACACACACACCACCATAGGTCTTGATGCAAACTACTTTCAATCAACGCTTCTACCTGCACACTCAAGAACACTAGCTATGATACCTCTAATGAAGTAGCATCTAACCACCTTCAAAATAAACTAACAACAAAATTCAAGCACCCTAAATATGATTGAAATAAACACAAAAATATGTTGCAACAATCTTAAGCTTCACTATTTAAATATGCATAAAATGCTTCACAACTTATTGAAATCAGATTGCATATGCTTTCTAGCCATATGGGTTGATGAAAAACTATCAAATAATAGGTTTAAACCTACAATATAACAACATACATCACATACAATCTATAAATCCTCTTTCCTCAAGTCAATTCCCTGAACTGTGAAACAAGCTCTCCAATCTGCAATCTTTGCCCTAGCAACCACTACAGCACTAACCTACAATATCCATCTTTGTTTGATGTTGTACATATATCACCTCCAAAACCTACATAAATAATGGATTTTTGGCCCCTTCCCCGAGAGCTACACCCAAAAACTTTCCTCCAAATTCTATAAAATGACAATCTAAAAATTGTCAAGTCTCCCCCTTCAACAAATCAACCACAACCTCCTTTTACTATCACTCCCATCTACCATGTATAGCATGGAAAAATCATCATAAATATATTAAAATAAAAATTAAATTCTCAAAAGCATCTTCAAATCCACTTCTTGGAAATTTCCAAGTTTAAGTGACAACTTGGATTCCCACTCCTAAAAAATAGAGACCCAAATTAGAAAAAGACAATCACTCAATATGAGTGCCTAGATTCTCCACAGCTACATTTTAGGAACATTAATGAGTTGTCACAAGTTGCAACTCCCAAAAATCCATGCCATGATTTTTCCCTCCTCAATCTCCAATTTGGAAACTACACCCTTCACCACCTTCCACTACACCATTTGCATAATAATTAAGCCAATTTATTTAATAAATATTTTTGGATTAATATTGCAATCTTATTCAACAAAACATTATTAAAATAAAATCAACACAAAATTAAATATTTTTTTTATTGATGCAAGATTTCCATTCAACTGTGGATGCTCCTACATCATACACCCATGATAGAAAATTTTTGAGAGCTTTGTCTCACAAAATGGAGTTGAATGGTAGGACCATCCTTTTAGGTTGTAAACAACCTTCAACAAACTCCATCATTGATTTAGATAGAAATAATTTCTTCCTTTGCCTCTTCTAGCACTTAGCTTGGACACTTATTGTCCTCCTCCACCAAGTGTGCTCCTTATTCCTCCTTCCTCTCGTGGACTCACATCCACCATACATCATTTTCCTTCACCACATCTCTTCTCCCCTCCTTTCCTTCCTCGTGGGATCCAACCCACCATAAATCAACCACCTCCACCAAGTTCCTCCCACACCATCATCTACAATTACTACATGAAAATATGTACTATCCATACACGAATTTGCAACTACATCCTCTACGTTTATCTTTGCAAATAAAGGAAAATTAAGCTCATTTTTTTCTACACTCACCTCATTCTCTTTTGTTGCCCCAACATATTTTTCTTCACCCTTTGCTACAACAATAATATTTTCCATCCATTCTTCTTTTTACAACAAATCATCTTCATCTTTTCCATTTGCTACAACATCCTTGCACTTCATCGCCACAACTTCAAGTTCCACAATTGCATCTTCATTGTTCTCATTTTTAAGACCCTATTCTACTTTCTTCTCTTCACTTCTCACTTCTTTCACTTCCTCAATCATTGTCGCAACATATTCTTCATATTCAATTGTTGAACCTTTTTTTCCTCTCAACCTCTACTACACTTTTCTCTCCCTTCTCACTCTCTTTCTCTATACCTTCCTCAAAGCATACTTCTACAATATTTTCTCCATCCTATTCATCTGCATATACAACTATAGAAAAATATTGTCTTTCTTCTTTGGAATTTTCAAGGCCTCATAAAGTCTCAACACAAATCTTCAAATCCTCAAGATCTTTGCAAGTAAACTACCTCACATTCGGTGATCTATTTACACACAAAGCGCACACACACACACCACCACAGGTCCTGGGACAAATTGCCTCTAGTCAACACTTTTTCCTACACACTCAAGAACACTAGATCTGATACCACTAATAAAGTAGCATCCAACCACCTTCAAAATAAATTCACAATAACATTCAAGCACCTAGAATATGATTGAAATAATGTAACACCCCGCTGTGTGAACCCCAAAGGACAACTAAATAATAATTACTGCACAATTTTATTTTTTTTAAATTAACATAACATACATGTAATACACATTAAGTCATGACATAAATTTCATTTAAGTAGATTCTCTAACACATACATCCCTTGGGGTACACGAGGAGTCATTACGCGACTTAGATCCACACAACGACAATAATAAAAACCAAAGATATAAACATTAACAAATATAACACATACATGAAAATCATTGATAAGAAACCATCTGTGTACGTAAATACAAAATATGCATGATTAACTTAACACATTGAATAACAACTACCATGACCAATATCCTCACCGAGTTTAACATTACATTACAATACAATATTCAAGATGTACAATAATACAAAAGTGTTTCCAAACATAAATGGAAACCATACACAAGATAACATGATACAAATGAATAGATGAATACACAGTATCATAACTGGCTCCAAGATGGATACAACTCTAGAGTCGCCGCAACTAGCACCAATCCGCACCTCTCGATCCTCGACTGGGGACCCAATGGGGTGCTTAGCACATTCCACCCGACCACGTGAGTCAGAAGACCCACCCCCCGTGCTAAGGAGCTGACAAGAAAGAGTCTCAACCAAGAACATCCAAACAGGGAACCACAAAACTCAACGCCATACAAAAGTATCATAAAACTCAAGGATTACAATGATATAATCAACAACATCCAAGAGTCAACATAATAACTTAAAGTCATAAATCTCATCACATAAAGCAATGACCAGTAACCAAAGGATGATCTTGAAACACTTCCAAATCAAACTAAATTAATAAACATAATACAAATCCAAATTGCAATTAAACAATATAATAACATCATAACACAGTACCATAAAAGTACAAGGTCATAAGTCAAATATCAATGGAATCATACAAGACCACAAAGTACACCAAAGATGTATCAAAGCAATACTTCATAAATCAATATAAGTTCATTCAACAACAATCTAAACCAACTCACATAACATACTTCCAAAGGAACACAATAAAGTAAAAACACCTGGGCAACTAGGGAAGAGTGTCATCGCATAGTCCTACATGGGTTGTCCTGTGCTCTTCCTCCCAACTGGAGGCGCCGGTCCCATCTATGGCTGTCCTGTGCCCTTCCTCCCAATTGGAGGCGCTGGTCCATAGGGTGACTCATGCGGAGCCGTAGACCTCTCGTGAAGACGAGGTCACGACCTTGCCAACCACGGCCTTCTTAGCCTTCCATTAGCCTACGGAAGCGCTAATGAAGACGAGGTATCCATTTTTTTATCTTATAATGATATTACTACCCAACCCTCCTAAGTTAATTATTAGGTTTTCACTTGATTACTAACTCACTCGTGGGTTATCTTGTGCCCTTCCTTTAAACGGCGTCCCCCACGAGGAGCCACTCTCCCTAGAGACCCAACAACATAAAACAAGGGTTGTACCATCATAATTTGAACAAAGAATCACAACATAAAAGTATGCGAGGCATTACCCATCTCGCTAACAAATACAAAATCAGAGTCTCACAAAGTTTCGTACAACCCTTTCAAAATCCTGATACCAAAACACTTGCCACTTCAAGGGCATATAAAAGGAGAGACATCAACAATAAAAATAAGCCTCTGGAAAATTCTCATAAAGTTTACACTAGGGTTTCCCCATCAAAGAACTAACAACAATAATTGCAAGGCCACAAGAACTATTTTCAATTTAAATATAATGAGTAAATAAACCAAATTAAGATCAACAAACGAGACAACAAGATTTCCCTCGCCTCTGGAAGCCAAAAAAACAAATCAAATACTCAAGAACTCACCAACGAGGGTAAGACAAAACAATAAGAGTTCCCAATTACATTGCAACACAAATTAAATGACAAAGGATTCCATGAATCAAAATTAGTCTCCAAAGCATTCACACCGACATGGAACCATCCAGAAACAATCCTTCAACAACAAAGGGTAAAGCATGCAACCAGGCATCCAAGGGAGACCTTAATTTCCTCCTCACAAGATACCCGTACAGTTGGTAAACAAGTGACCTTTGACAAAATCAACAAATATAACAACAATATAATTTAATATTTCACCAAAATAATACAAGTGGAAAGATTGCATACAACAAGAAGCATAAACTTATCACAACCAAGCATCACATTAGTATCCAAAATACTCCACCACAAAATCAATTAATAAGACCCCCACAACTCAAAACAAACCAAGAATTCACCATGTAAGGTTAAACGAATAGCAACACAATTTAACTTAAAGAAGATCCCCAACTCACGTCAACTCAAGAAAAGTCACAATGAGACAAATCACTCAAAAAGGTCACGAACCCAATGGAATGAAATCACTTCTAAAGCCAAATAATTCCAAAGAGGGGCCACAAAAAGGATACACCAAATTACCCTTAAATAAACAATGACCATAATAAGAGTTCATTTAAAACAGCTAAGGGAGTTATTTGAACATATTTCCTAGTTGACCAACATCTCCTGGAATCATTGCTCCTAATTTACGCATGGTTTCAAGAATATGCAAATAAGAGAATCATTGTTCCTAGTATGCTTCTATAAGATGAGAGGAGTTGGATATTAAGACAATGTTTATTTAATTCATAAACTAAAAGAATTATAAAGGAATTAAAAGATATCACCAAATTAATACTATAAAATTAGAACACCAAATAAGAGAACATATAAGAAGAAGTAAATATGTACTTCATATTTTAATTCCCACTATATTAAAAGAAATCCCAAGTTAATATTTTCAACCTACCTTTCCATTTAAATTAGATACAATAATCAGTAATATTCCTTATCATTAATCTCATAATTAAATTAAAGGATTATTTCTCTCGAATAATAATATTTGAGACAATCTTAATACAATTTCCAGTTATTTAGCTTGCACACTAATCTTACCATTCTACTCTAAAGGTTATAAAATAACAATATTCACCTACAAATTAACAAAGAATAATCCATAATAGTTGTGACAATAATAATATCCTAAATTTCTTAATCTTCTTAGACAATTTGCTAATCATTTAATAACGGAAATAACCTTCATTCAATTTTCAGTGTCAAGGAAACTTAACTTTGTTTATATTTATTTAAGTAACCATTTTCAAACTAAATATAGCCTTATTTACTTTATTAGTCCCATACATTCATAAGTATATACATTAACAATTATTAACTCCAAAATTGCTTCCCTATTCCTTAATTCACTTATCTTCAAAACCAGTCATAGACACAAATAATCCTTATACATCTTACCCCTACCTCTAAATATATACACGTATTTTAACATTGACGGAAGCTTAGCTCAACATAACAAATAAACATTATAAATATTCCACCGAGGGTTATACTTACAAGAATATTTATAAAATTCGAATGCCACAGCTCAGACAGGTTACTACACTTTGTAAGTCTAAAATTTATAGCTGAGAAAGGTGTTCAATGGTTTCAGGGAGGCTATTTAATTATGTACAATGCCTCAACTCTAAATGCTAAAACTGTGACAGGTTGCCAAGTATATTAGAAAGTGAATATTGGAATTTGGAAATATCGCCATCTACTTGCATTATCATCAAATCTCAAATGTTATCTGCAAGACTAAAGGGAAAAAAAGAAAGATGAGGTGCAAGAACGTGACTTAAGAGAAGGAGAATTAATGTACAACTTTTCCTTTTTGAACTAAACACATTCATGTTTGCTGGTGAGTTTCCAGAGGCGCGCTTAAGTTTGAAAATTAGAAAATAAACTTCACCACGACCACTAGAAAGCTCTCAAAATCTTTGATTGAAAGACGCACTCAGGTACGCACCTAACCATTGTAAGCTTTGCCTGTGTTCTAAGGGTATGCAGCCACTCAAATTTAGTGAATGGGGCTGTGCACAGCTCACACAACAGTAGCCCTTATTGCAATACATATATAGTTGATCATTACGCGCGCATGTCTACCCTTCATGCTCGTGCCAAAATGAGAGCTAAGGAGCAAGGTATGCGCATCCATTGAAGATAAATGATGGAGGAAATTTCATGAGACAAAGCAAAGTGACAAGGAGGATAAAGCGAATCTATTCCTAATCATATCAACACCTATTTTTAGATTAAAACTCGGAATGATAGGTTTTCATACCAGAACGTATCTTCACTTATTTGCAGTTGCTAAAAGAAAAGAGTAACGGAAACAGCTAGATACTCAAGCAATTAGGGAAAAACACCACTCGGTCCAGGCAATGAAAAAGATCAATAAGATATGCTAAAAGATTTGAGGGACACATAGACCCAAAGCTTTTATCGGGGCTTGCTACGAGGATAACATGCAAAATAACAAATCTGAGACTTCTAGTGTTGTAATTCAATCGCCAACGTACAGTTGCAAGAGGCAGCCAATTAGTACAAATGGATTTACAAATCAACTCCATTACCAAGGGTGTATAATTTAGCAGCAGTGACCAATATTAATTCGGCTCATTCAATTAAGAGGATGGCATCAGACTTCAAAGCATGGCGTAATAAAAGGACGAAAAACAAACCATACGTTTATCTACCAATAGTCATGCAGATCAAGTGGTAATTGAATGAAAGATAGATTAAATGTATCTTGGAAAAGAGTTGATAATATATATAAATTCCCTGCATCCTTAAGACATAGGATTTGACAGAGCTCCATGAAAGAATACATACCTGATCCGCACCCCAGCTTAATCAATCTCTCCGAGACTATCCTTTGATGCAGTACCCGAGTAACCTATCCTCCCATCTCTCCCCTTCAAAAGCCAAATATAGCTATTATTTATTTTTTTCATATTCTACAGTTCTCTTCGACTTCCAAATGCTCTATCGGTCAAGTTTCCTTCCAGCTTTTCTTGTTTTAAAACACTTTAGCTTCCTATTCATTTAAATTTCTTATTATAATAATTATCTTTTGAAGATTATTTTGTTCATAATTATTATTAACTTCAATTTAACACAACTATTTAAATCAATTTATTAACAATATCACTTTTACTTTTAACGAATTAGTTTAATTTGATCATTTGTTCTAAATCATTTGATTTGATTTAATTGATTATTATTTTAATTTCTAATTATATTTTAAATAACTTTGCAAATCACTTATGATTTAATTAATTATTTAAACATGATTACTAACATATGATATTTTTCACACAATCAAATAACACAGTAATCAATGAAGCACACACAAATACTCACACAAAAGTCCAGAACAACCGACATGGAGGGGCACTACAAATAAACACAAAAATCTGCTACAACAATCTTAAGCTTCACTACTTAAATATGCATCATATGCTTCACAACTTATTGAAATCAGATTACATATGTTTTTCAGTCATATGGTCTAATGAAAAAAAATCAAATAATAGGTTTAAACCTACAATATAATAACATACAAAATCACATATGATCTGTAAATCCTCCTTCCTCAAATTAACTCCCTGAACCGTGAAACAAGCTCTCCAATCTCCAATCTGCAATCTTCACTTTCCCAACCACTATTGCAATAACCAACTTTGTTTTTTGTTGTATATCACCTCCAAAACCTGCAACAATAATGGAGTTTGGGCCTCTTCCCCAAAGAGCTACACCCAAAAACTCTCCTCCAAATTCTAGAAAATGACAATCTAAAAATTATCAAGTCTCCCTCTTGAACAAATCAACCACAACCTCCTTTTGTTGTCACTCTCATCTACCATTCCCAACATTGAATAATAATCATAAATATATTAAATTCTTAAAAAGCATCTTCAAATCCACTTCTTGGAAATTTCCAAGTTTAGGTGACAACTTGGATTCCCACTCCTAAAAAATAGGGACCCAAATTAGAAAAATACAATCACTCAATATGGGTGCCCAAATTCTCCATTGCTACATTTTAGGAACATTAATGAGTTGTCACAAGTTGCAACTCTCAAAAATCAACACCATAATTTTTCCCTCCTAAATTTTTAATCTGGAAACTACACTCTTCACCACCTTCCACTAGACCATTTGCACAATAATTAAGCCAATTTATTTAATAAATATTTTTGGATTAATATTGCAATCTTATTCAACAAAAAATTATTAAAATAAAATGAACAAAAAATTAAACATTTATTTGATTGATGCAATATTGTCATTCAATCGTGGATGCTCTTGCATCACAAACACTCCACTAATATGCAAAGTCACTCAAAAACATGGTCACAAGACCACACAATGAAAAGCCATGATAAGCAAGAGCACACACAATTGATGGACTAAATTGAATTTAACCATCTACTAGAAAATATATTTAGGCATGATACCTAAACAATTATCCACACAATCACACTCAAAGAACATATAATTTCATAAATACTTGCATACAAATATTTGAATACAGTTCACTTAATTCCAAGCACAAGGATATTCAAACACATCAAAGTCACACAAAGATGGAAACCATATGAATACAAGCATTTCACAATAATTATCAAACATCACACAACATCCACTCCTATTTCATTAAGAACAAGAACTGAAGCAATATTATTTTATTTAACACAAACACCAAGACTTAGCATATTATCTACCATTTTCTCCCTCATACATTCTATCAGGGGCTCGTTATGAACATGATAGGGAACAAACATAACATATAACAAGATCAAAAATTTAAAACATTTAGAATAGTCTCCACAAAGATAAAAAAAAATACAACCCAAGAGGGAGAATTATCGATTCCAACAATAAGAGAAAAAAAATGAGCTCAATGAAAACACTCAATCAAACGTGACCAAAGGCCATATAATAGATAGATATAAATTTTGGTGGCTAGTCTGCTCATAAGAAAATTAAAAATTCAATGTCAAGTCGTAATCAATGATGAGAGAGTTCATCAATAACCAAAATAAAACATCAAACTTGAAAATCATGATCACATTAACTAAGTGACTAAGGTTAGCCACATGTAAGGGAGCAATGGCTACATAATGTGTTGTAATACATCCAAAGTATGTTAGAGAAAGTTTTCTCAAACACAATACAAATACAATTCATCAATTTCTCTCAACCATGCTAATAAGAACAACACTAGCCCAATGCACTTCATCTAGACATGATCACATTATAATGCAAGAAGGCATTTACAAGGTTCACTTTGACACCCCCAATTTCTATCCACACAAAGGTAGGGCTTCACCCAAGTACCATTTCCACAAAGAATTTTTACAATTACTATGCAATGATACATACATTACTCACATCATGAATCACTGCCATATGCTAAACAAAATTACATCCATGTCATTCACATGACACATTACAACTAAGGTTCTAAGACAACCTAGCATAATGCTCCTAATAAGCATAATTTCATTTAACAATTGAACATGCATTCCTTGCAAGAGGAAAAACAATACTAAATACCTATCTAGGTTCTTAAGAGAATCCTAAGGATGACATGATTTGGGGATATAAGTCATTGACCCAAATATTCTATGATGACATTGTAACATTTTATTCATGCATTAATATGATCATTTCACACCTATGATGATACTTCACTAAGGATACAATGCACAATGTACTATAGCCAACATTACTAGAAGAACACATCTTTACAATTCAGGCATATAACATGCCCACATTAATTTCAATGCATATCACATAAGACATTTCAAAATGCTCATTCATGGGCAAAACATTAATATCTAATTCCAATCAATGCATCCATATACAAACATCCAAAGAGGACACATAAACATAAGTAGGACCACTCAAAGGTACACATTCATACTTAGCATAATCAAGACATCAAAATCTTAACCACTCATGAAAGCACTTCTCAAAAATTGAAGGGCCTAACTAACCCTCAAAAGCAATAATTTCTCAAACATATCATGTTAGGGAAAAATGGGAACAACACTTGTTACCAACAACACAATCATGCACACCAAGACCCAACCAAAGCTCTCACACAACAAACAACTGATCAAAGAGTGATCATTCCCCACTTAGGTGACTCTCAACCAAGGGTATTTTTCTATCCCTATCAAATGTGTTAGGATCTAGGAGGTACTCTTCCTCCTCCAACACACTACACGAGTTGGTTCACACTGAACCCTCCAAAAATGCTACCCAAGGCACCATGCAAGGAGCCAAACATTAACTCACCAAAACATGAACCAGAGATCCTAGTGCTTCCAAAATGGTTATGAAATGACCTGGATCAATTTTTGCATCTTAGTGTAGTAGAAAAAAGGCCCTAGTGTTAAACCTTAAGTTTTGATACCAAATGTAAGATTGTGACCCAATCTAATATCACAAAAATAAATAATAACTCATTATCTCATAAATATGAAATAAAAATTATACGATTTCATTAGATAAATAAATTTCATGACACATCATCATATTTGTAGTGCATAATCTAGGTAAAAGAACATACTATGAAATATACAAAAGTACAACTCCAGATCTCATGCCATGAATTCAATTAAATGTACAATCTAGAATTACAAATATAAATAACAATACAAGAATAGTGTGAGGATATAAATAATATAGTCTTCGACCACCATTGACCCTTAGATTCATCTGTAAGTCAAGAGATGAGAACATGGCTCAGACACTTTTCTGCCCAACCATGAAGCTTATGCTTCCCCGAAATTCTTCTTACTTGAAGAATACCCAACCCTACACAAAGTACCTAGCAACCTGGAAACAAATAACAGGAAGGAAACCCGATGCAAGCTTGAAATATCTACATGCATTTTTATTATGAACATGCAATTTCCTACTATCAAGATATGGTAGAGAATCATATAAATAAATTTTCTATGTAAATTTCATCTATTTCAATGAACACATGGCTTTGGCCAAGCACCAGAATAAATTGAAAAAATCCCAAAAAGAGGATTGTCCTTCTTTGTTGCTTCATATTCAACACCCTACCTAGAAGGTAAACCCAATCCACATATAGAATAACATGTATATCCAAAGATCATAAAATAAATAACTCTTTTCTTTCATTCATACAAATGATATATTAACATCTTTGTTATTTCATCTTTTCATGCATAATGATGATAAACATATAATTAACATGCAATTTGGTTTTTACATGTAACTAGTTATAAATATGCAAATTGATCTTTAATGATATTTTTAAACTTCATGCAACAGGTAAAGTACATGCATTAATAAATTCATTGTCATACACTAGTTAATGTAAATGTAATACTAATTTAATCTTTAAGCAATTTCTTAACTAAATTTAATGTTCTTCATATTTAATTCATATGAAATATATTTGTAACATTTGATGCATATTCATACTATTTATATTTGGTTTCACACAAATAACAATATCCTTTTTAGTTGTTGTCTCGCTGATGGTGTGTTGTGTATGGGCTGGTATATGCTTTTTGTAGTTTTCTATAGTTTCAGCTGCTCTTTTTTGTAAGGATTCCAAATCCCTTGAAAACCCATTTTTAACCTCTAATCAAAAACTATATCATGACACAACTAACTAGAAGAGAAAAATTTAAGCAATAATTCACTAAACAATACATAACCTTACTCTAAATTTATCCAAAAATATTATATTGTGGCTCTTATTTTATTTGCTATATAAAGACAAAGGCATCTTAAACTGTGAACAAAAAATAATTTAATTATGCACTTATTAGTCATTGCATTGGTTCTTTAGTCGCAGTGATTCTAGAAACATGAAATATTGGGTGACTAGAGTTACAATTCTAATCCAAAAAATAACTTTAGGAAAATCTATCACAAGTCATTTTTTTATGATTTAAAAGCTAAGACTAAGCTGCTATGAGTCATTTCTATGTTGATATTGAGCATTTAACAATCTTAAACCTACTACCTAAAGCTAGGCATTTCCCCTAAACATTATGGCATTTAATTTAATTCACAAAGAAATTGGGTTTATTTGTTCTAAATTGAGGCAAGGGTGAAAGAGGCGCCTTTATTAGCAATTGACTAGTTTTAGAACAACATATAAATGCAAAGAAAACAAGAAGTAGGTCATAGGAGGGGTCTATTTATTCCATCATTAATCAATTTAAAGCTTTTGCTATTCTTCAACATATGACGTTGCCCATACCATATGATAATCTCTTTTCAAAAACAATAAAAATCATATTCAAACTAAGTTGTAGTGGGGAGTGAAATTTTCTTTTGCTTGTTTTTAATACAACAAATGTAATTCAAGAGAAGTACAGAGACATGGGTGAGAGGGGGAAATTCATAAATCTATATGAACTCAATCCCCAAGTAAAGTTGAATTTATTTATGGCACCTAATAAATTTGGGATTTTTTGTTGAAAGTCTTAAAGATCGGGAGAAGCTAAACTCCCGACAAAAAGCACTTATGTATGTAACATTCTAACATAACCCCCATCCCTCATCCCACACGCTGGACAAAACGCATTGACGGAAAGACTTGATGGACTGTGCTGACGGACGATTAGGCGCGTATCATTTATGTTTCTGTCGTCAGTTGACAGGGCTAGTAGGATTTTCAAAATGAAAAATATAGTGGACAAAAAGCCCAAACCGCCCAAAAGATTGCCATTTTCAAAATTTGCATTTTCGAGGTTGCTAGGGAGCATAGAATGGAGTTGCAGGCATTCGGAGGCCGAACGAGAGTTGAGACTCTCTCTACCAAGACGCATTCGACAGGCGCAGGTGGCTAGCTAGAAAATATGTATATCTACCAAAAATATATACCATTTTGTCATTTTGCATAGGAACTATGAAGAATTGAATGGCTATTTGTTTCAAAAATGAGTTTTCATTAACGGGAAAATAAAGGGTTTTCCTTGCATAAAGGGTTTTCATTTCAAATGCAGAGTTGTTTATGAGTTTTTGTGTTGAGGGTTTTCAAATTTTTCCATTTTAATGTTCTCACTGTGAAGAATTGAACAACCATTTGTTGGGAAGATGGGTTTTCATTGACGGGAAAATAAAGGGGTTTCCTTGCAAAAAGGGGTCTTCATTTGAAATGCAGAGCTATTTTGTGTGTTTTTGTCTTGACAGTTTTTAATTTTTTCCATTTTAATGTTCTGACTGTGAAATATTGAATGACTATTCATTGTGAAGATGGGTTTTCATTGATGGGAAAATAAAGGGGTTTCCTTGTGAAAAGGGGTTTTCATTTGAAATGCAATGTGGGTTTTGTGTCGGCGGGTTTTCAAAATCATAATTTTGAATGGATAGAAAGCCCAAAATGTTTCCATTTTCTATATTCTCATTTTGAAGGTTGTTGTTTCTAAATTTTTTTCAAACATTAAGTAGGTTAAACATAGTTTTTTGCATCCTACAATTTTAAAAAACAATATGAATGTCTTGAAAAGCTTTTGTTATTTAGACCGTAGGAATGTAATGATAAGTACCATTTTGTAAACACCTAGGAAGGTATTTGGCTTCAGTGTGTAGAGGGTTTTACAACATTGTGTGGGTTGGAGGTTTCATAAATCATGTTGTCACCTCACCTCCCACTGTGTTTTCCAACCTGCAATCATATTGTGCATGTATATTTGGATCATATGTATTAAGAAATATAATGCATATTTGGATAAATGCAAAATGGCATTTCCCTTTTTTCATCTGATTGGAACAAATAAAATGCTCGCATTATTTGCAATGTTGGAAAACACACTGTCCCATGTTAGTTAGTTCATTTTGAAAAGTTTTGTTTTGTTACAACCAAGAATACAATGGAGTCCACTTTCAAATTTTTGAACTCTTTGCTATAGTAAAAATGGCATTTCACTTTCTTCATCTAATTTGAACAAATAAAGTGCTCACATTATTTACAGTGTTGGAAAACACATTGTCTCCTCTTAGTTATTCCCTCATGAAAATTTTTGGTTTCATACGATCCAAAAATGTAATGAAATCCACCTTCAAATTTCAGAACTCTTTGGTGACGTAATTATGGCATTTCCCTTTTATCATTTGATTGGAACAAATGAAATTCTTGCATTATTTGTAGTGTTGGAAAACACACTATCCCATGCAAGTTAGTTTGTTATAAAAAAAAATTGTTTTGGGTTATGGGTTGCAAGTTTTAGAAAATCTAGTGTTTTGCAACCTAGAATTTTACAAAATAGTATGAATGTCTTGAAAAGCTTTTGTTATTTAGACCATAGGAATGTAATGAAAGACACCATTTTAAAAACACCTAGTAAGGTATTTGGCTTCAATGTGTAGAGGGTTTTACAACATTGTGTGGCTTGGAGGTTTCATAATTCATGTTCCCACCTCACCTCTCACTGTGTTTTCCAACTTGCAATCATACTGTGCATGTATATTTGGATCATATTAAGAAATTGAAATGCAATTTTTACTTTGTGTAAGACTTATTATAAGGTGCCTTTCATTACATTTGTACTGTCTAAATTACATTCATATTGTTTTATAAAATTCCAAGTTGCAAAACACTAGTTTTTTAAAATCTGCAACCCACATAATGTTTTAAAAACCTTTAATAGTAACAACTCAATCGGTTACAAACCCCTCACCTTAATTCCATTGGTTTGTCATCTCCCCCACTTGCAACTCTGCCCCCTGCTCTCGAACTTTTCACTTTCAACCTGCAAAATGAAAAAACCCACAACACAGTTTTTTCCAATAACAGTACTTTAAACAATTAGTAGGGAGAAGCTAATCTCCAGACAAAACACACCTATGTATAGACATTATAACATAACACCCCATCCCCCATCTCACTCTTTCAACAAAACACACTAATGGAAAGACTTGACAAACCGAGCTGACGAATAATAACAATACTTGTTACAATTGACTACGCATGTCTTAGTCATGTTAGCCTTCCTGCCTATGGTGCACAGATAGCTTCTCACGCAAGGAAAAAAATGTCGGCATAATTTGAAGCAACCGGAAAAATGAAGGATTTCATTTGGCTTCAGTGTGTAGATGGTTTTACAACATTGTGTGGGTTGGAGGTTTCATAAACCATGCACTCATCTCCCACTATGTTTTCCAACCTACAATCATACAGATTGTAAATGTTTGTTAGAAAATACTGGGTGTTTATAAAATGGTGCATGTCATTACATTCCCATTGTCTAATTAACAAAATCTTTTCAAGACATTCATACTGTTTTGTAAAATCCCAGGTTGCAAAGCACTAGTTTTTTGAACTCTATAACCCACATAATGTTTTAAAACCCTTTACAAGTAACAACCCAATTGGTTATTCACCCCTCACCTCAATTTGGTATGTTTTGTGATTGCCTTGAGAACCTTTTGTGAATTAGATAGTAAGAATGTAATGAAATTGGAAAACACTAGTTGTTAAGAAATTTGCAACCCACATAGTGTTGTAAAATCATCTAGACGTAACAACCCATTTGGTAAGTTAGGAAAACTAAGCTAACACCGCCATTATCTCCTCACTTACCTCACCATGACGTTTCCTCCCTTCTGTAGGTTTCATCACTTCTATCATCTGTATTGGTGGGCCCCGCATTATGCCATCTCATCATGTTATGTATGTTTCTATGTAGTTATGTATGTTTTTATGTACATAGGTATGTTTTATCAGGAGATTAGCTACGTTCATAGAGGGTTTTACAACATTGTTTAGGTTGGAGGTTTCATAAATCATGCACTCACCTCCCACTGTGTTTTCCAACCTGCAATCATACAGAGTTTTAATGGTTGTTGGAAAACATTGGATGTTTATAAAATGGTTCCTTTCATTACATTCCTACTATCTAATTAACAAAATCTTTTCAAGACATTCCTCCCCGTGCTCTCCACCACGTAGCTTTGTATAGAATGAAATAAATGGAAAACCACATTGCGTTTTCCAACCTACAATTTATATTTTGCATTTATTTTTAGATCATATGAGAAAATTGAAATGCATTTTTTTGTGTAAGTAAGAATTGCTATAAATTGTGAAGGTTAATGAAGTTATTGAACCATCAAAAAATGGGGTTTCACCAACATGAATTAACAAAATGATGAGCCTTCTATTCTCCTATGTTTCATTCAATTATGAGGGTTATAATGCATAAATGAGAATCAGAAATTAAACCTAACCAATATAAAAATCAAAAGGCAAGTTTTAAGAGGTTCAAATGTTGTGTACCTATTGCAAAATGTGTTTTTTGGGGCCTCACTGAGGACTCATTCGCCCTATGGCAAATGGGTCCTAGCTAGGGTTCTAGAAAATCAATTTATGGGTTTTGTTCTTCAATTTCTGCACTCCCAGATCCTAGTCGAAGACTGTTGAAAACCTAAAAATAAATCTTGTAGCTCAGTTTTCGTGATTTGACGACTTTCTTAGCAACTTTGACAACTTTGAAAAAATTTGCAATTTTTCTCTCTAAATGATCTTCAACCTAACACCTGCAATCACACATCAAAGGAGAGAAAAATGTTGTTTGTTAGGGAATAGGGTTTTGCCTTGGTCAAACCCCATTTTGGTAATTAAACCTTGAAATGAAACAATGCATAAAGGAATGATGAATGAACAAACAATGTCACACAACTCACCAAACCTCAATTAAAACCTTGGAGTAGAAATCAGCAATCTTGCATGAAGTGGCCTCAATGTAGATCTTGATCATGAACTTGATTTGAAATAATGCTTGAATAGGATCTTGAATGCTACATCAACACATTATCTCAACAACATGCATGATGCACTATTCCTTTGACATGATGAAATGGATCTTGATTGCTGCAATATTCCTTCAATAATCTACCCTTAAATGCCTTAGAAATTCTCTTGAATGCTCTATAATGCTCTTGTGAAAGTACTCTTGATTTCTCATAAAATTATAGTTGAAAACATAATTAAATAACCTTGTATTTATACATATCTTAACATTAATCCCAAAATTCAAATATCACAAGCTGACATCAAATCTCGGATTTGAAATCATTAAAAGATAGCCAAAAACATATTTCAAAGAGGGATCCTAGGTCTAAGTGAGGAGGTCCTAGCTCACTTAGCTAGGACACACTTCAGACAATGTGAAAGATCGTGTGAAAATAGGGTCCTAGGACCTAGTGAAGACCCATTCGCCAGGTGGAAAATGGGTCCTATAAGTGTTGTGTAATGGGATTTATGAATGTCAGGTTTTATCCCTCATAATTTGTATTTAATTAGGCTTGGATTTGAATTAAAGGGGTCAATTAACCTCAATTAACCTCAATTAATTAATAAAGCCCTAGATTAGTGTGAAATTATATACACTTTACAACACCCAAAATAAGGCACCATTAAGTCCATTTAGTCTAAAAGGGCCCTAAACTTAATGTGAATGTGTAAAATACATTACAACATTAAATCAAGGCAGCATTAGGTTCATTTTAATATTAATTATTCATTCTCAAACTAAGGAAAAAGGGATACATTTTCTGTTACTACAAGTACATTCTTACTATCTACAAAATTTGAGGTTTTCGTTAGAAGCATGTTGTCTATATATAATTGCATGTTGGAAAACACTATGTCGTATGAAACCTGCAACCCAAATATTATTCTCAGCTTTGAGAGTGTCTTTCTGATTAAAGAATGCAGATGTTTTGTTTTTAATAAGTTGTTTACAAAATTTGTCTACCTTTACACATAGGACTCTCATGTCTCCATCCAATTGATTCTCTTTTCTACACTGACATCTCATTTTTCCTTCTTTTCATGTTATGTATGATTCTATGCATGTTTTTATGTATGTTTTTATGCATTTTTATATGTGCATAGGTGTGTTTTGTCAAGAGATTAGCTACTATTTTTTGGTCAATCAAGGTGATCACGAATGTTTTTGTTGACTTGTTAACCTTTATTCTTGCATAACTGATGCAAACTGTGATTAGCAACCAATGTGTCTTGCAATAATATGTATTTTTTCAATCGTTGTACAAGTAATGGTTCAGTTTACAATATCATTGAACAGTGGTTATGATACTAATACATCATTTAAGTGTTCATTAAGAGACATAGGATATAAATAGAAGTTTGATAGTGGTATGTGGTATCCTTCTTATATGTCTTCTATGCCCTTATTGATTATTGAAAGTTATGGCCTCTTTCATATGTAAGGAGAGATGAGTTTTTTTCATATATCTGAATGAACGTTCAGTGCTTCACAGTTCTTGCAGAATCAAAAAATGACATATAATTGTTGATATATACTACTAGTGTTAGCAATAGGTTAAATTGGAAATTAAATTCCCATTGTATAATTAATATGTTTGTTTATTGTTTGTACAAGCTAGAATTTTGCAGTCACCACAACATATAATCCTATATTGGTGAAATTTGGAATAAAATGAATTCTTTGTCTTTAATTTTCCAATTTAATCTATTGCTAACACTTGTCTTCCTTCCAAGTGGTTGCTATATTTGAGGAAAAAATTTGAATAAAGCAAGGGTAGGTGGATTGCGAAGGGAGAGATTTAGGTGACGTGAAGCTACTACACTAAATACAGGTGATTCTAGCTATCATAACTTGAATTGCAAGTGTACTAGTCAGTTAAATTTCCAAAATTTATTTTGCATTTAGAAGTTCTGATTTATTTATAGATGAGATGCTTACTATGGCGAATGCAAACAATTTATAGTTTAATTTAAATAAAATAAATGTTACATTATTGTGTGCCTATTATATTCCAAAATTTTACGTGAAGGATGTTTCCTCGAAAGTGTGAGTGTTACATGGAAAATTCTCAAAACAACAGCGAACAATGATACTACATCCTTTTAATTATTCTCCTCATAATTGATTTATGTTAATTTTAGGATGATTTCTCCAACACTACATCTGTATGATTTATCTCCCAAAATAGAATAGGAACCTTTGGATCCTTGGTAATTAGATCAAATATATTTACAAAAGAACATAATGTATATCATTTTACATTAACAGTATTTCTCCATTTAAATTGTGTACCTTTGTTTAGTTGTGAAGCATCTTTGCATAGTTGGGTTTCATAAGGTTGTGATTAAGGAACATTGTTATTGAAATTGCTTTTACTCAGTATAATATACCATACAAAATGTGAAGGCAAGACCATAATAACACAAATGGAAATTAGGCTTCCCAAATGTTTTGTATCGGAATTATTGTTCAATAAACATAATGCAAATGTCAAGTCAATTTTCCCATCAAGTCTTTTTGTCGGTGCATTTTGTCTAGCACGTGGGATGGGGGATGGGGTGTTATGTTATAATGTTACATACATAGGTGCTTTTTGTCGAGAGATTAGTTTCTCCCCTAACAATATCATTGGATCAGTTTTCCTGTTGCTTCGAATAACTTAGTGTTTTTTTCCTTCTACGAGAAGCCATCCATTCACTATGGGTGGGAAGGGAAGCTGACGTGATTAAGACATTTGTTTTAAATTGTAACAAGTACTATTATTGGAAAATACTCTATGTTGTGGGTTTTCTCATTATGCGGGTTGAAAGTGAAATGTTGGAGAGCATGGGGTGAACTTGTAGGTGGGGGAGATGAAAAACCAACAGAATTGAAGTGAGTGGTTTGTACCCAATTGGGTTGTTACTTTTAAAGGGTTTTAAAACATTATGTGGGTTGCAAATTTTGAAAAACTAGTGTTTTACAACCTAGAATTTTACACAAGAGTATGAATGTCTTGGAAATATTTTGTTATTTAGACTATAGGAATGAAATGAAAGGCACCATTTTTTAAACACCCAATATTTTCCAACAACCATTAATAGTCTGTATGATTGGAGGTTCGAAAACATAGTGGGAGGTGAGTGCATGATTTATGAAACCCCCTACCCACACAATGTTGTAAAACCTTCTATGGACGCACCTAATCTCCTGACAAAATGTAGTTATGTACATACAAAAATGCATAAAAACATATATAAAAACATACATAGAAACATACATAACATGATGGGACGGCGTAGCGGTGCATTTTTTCCATTGTGTTTTATCCAATGGTGTGTTTTGTGGGGAGATTAGCTTGTCCCTCACATAGCTAATTTCCTGACAAAATGCACCTATGTATGTATACAAAAATGCATTAAAACATACATAACATGATGGGACGGTGTAGTGCGGGCCCTGCCAAGATAGATGATAAAAGTGACAAAACCGGCAGATGGGAGGAAACGTCACGACAAGGATTTTAAAACATTATGTGGGTTGCAGATTTCGTAAAACCAATGCTTTTCAACCTAGAATTTTACAAAATAGTATGAATGTCATCAAAATATTTTGTTAATTAGATGATAGGAATGTAATGGAAGGCACCATTTTATAAGAACCCAATGTTTTCCAACAAACATTAACACTTTGTATGATCAATTGCAGGTTAGAAAACATAGTGGGAGGTGTGTGCACGATTTATGAAACCTCCAACCCACACAATGTTGTAAAACCCTCTAAACATTGGTTGCCAAATGAAATCCCTTGTGTTTCTCATCACTTCAAATTACACCAGTGCTTTTTTCCTTGTGCAAGAAGCTATCTATGCACTGCAAGTGGGAAGCCTGACGTGACTAAGACATCTGTTTTCAATTGTAAAAAGTATTGTTAATGGAAAACACTCTATCTTGTAAATTCTTTCATTCAACACATTGAAAGCTAAAGGTTTGAGAGTGCAGGCTAGAGTTGCAAGTCGAGGATATATAAGACTATCCAAATTCACCTGATGGGTGAGTAACCAATTGGGTTGTTACTTGTAAAGGGTTTTAAAACAATATTTGGGTTGCAGGTTTCATAACACCTAGTGTTTTCAAACCTGCAATTACACATAGATAGTATGAATGTAATGAAAACATTTTGGTTACTTACATAGTAAGAACCTAATTGGTTGGTCACACCTCAGGTGATTTTGGATACTTTTATGTATCCTCCACCAGCAATTATATTGACATTATAAATGTATTCAAAAGTTTATTTTATTTAAATAGAAAGAATGTAATGAAAGGCACCTTCAAAATTTATCACAAGTCTTAGGTAGACTAAAAATTGTGTTTCAAATTCCTCTTATGATTGAAAAAATATATGCTTGCTTACAACATGCAAAAAAAATTGGAAATTTAACTGTCTGTAACACTTGCAACTTTTTTACATATTACAACTAACACAGATGCATCATTTGGTTGTGTGTATATTATGTGCATTCTATTTATGTTAATATGAAATATAGCGATAGGCAATGCCACCTAAATTCTTATTGTTTATGGTAGCTTGGTTATAAATGAAAGAAAAAGGTTGTCATTTAAATCGTTTTGACCTCAACAATTTTTAATATAACAGTCAATGGTATTCAATAGAGTATAGCAATAAATGTTGTGTATGTATATATGTGAGAAACTATTTTTCTCATCATGGATACTTTCAAATGAATAATGGTATTAAATGCTATTATCTTCATCTAATTGCAATAAAAAAAATGCTCACATTATTTGTAGTGTTGGAAAACACATTGTCCCCTATTAGTTATTTCTGTGAAAAAAATTTATTGCCTATGCACCAAGAATATAATGAAGTCCACCTTCAAATTTTGTTTCTTATGATCTAAAAAAATGTATGCTTGCTTACAGGAGATGATGCAATAAATTTTGGAACTTTAATTGCCCGTAACACTTGCAACTTTTTTACATATTGCAGCCAACCACGGATGTGTACTTTAAAAGGGAAAGTGCTTCGTATAGTGATGATGTTGTTGAGGTGGTTGACACACTTGACAGGGTGTGTAGTGGTGCATCTCCTTTGGGATGGTCACGTTTGAAAAATGTGCAGGTAAGATCTGCCTTTGTACAACCTTTTCGAAAAGGTTGTACACAGGAGGTCCCCTCGTTTTAGGAGAATGTTGAGGCAACGATGTGTTTGGTAATTGATTATGAACTTCCAATTACTCTTTCTTTCTAATGCGTCAATTAGAATGCTTTACAATTTCATTTAGAAAATTTCATTTCTATTATGAATATGTTGATTTTGACAGTATATTGTTCCTTCAATTCAGGTCACCCTCTACAACCTCTTCCTCTTCATCGTGGATTGCGACATGAGCGTGATCAATTCTCATTAGAAAGGTTGTATAGAGGAGGTCCCCAGAAAATTTTGAGGCACCGACGTGTTTGGTAATTGATTCTTAACTTCCAATTACTCTTTCCTTCCAATGTGTTAGTCAAAATGCTTTACAATTTCATTTTTGTTACAAATATGTTGATATTGACAGTATATTGTTCCTTCGATTCAGGGGAAGAATCGGGGAGACGATCACACTAATGCCACAGTTGACGATAAAGAGGAAGTGGCTATAGAGGGTGACCCTAAGGATGAAGAGGGTGTGAATGAAGCATAGGGTGATTTGGATGATGGGAAGGTATATATAATAACACAATTAGTGCATTGGTTGGTTGTGTGTATATACATTGTGCATTCAATGTATTTTCATATCAAATATACCTATAGGTGATGCCACCTAAAGTCTTATTATTTATGGTAGCTTGGTTGTTGGTGTCACATTATTTGCAGTGTTGGAAAACACACTGTCCCCTATCTGCTATTTCCTTGTGAAAATTTTTTGTTTCTTACGCACCAAGAATGTAATGAAGTCCACCTTCAAAATTTTGGACTAACTCCTTGGTAGGCTAAAAATGGTAATTCAATATCTTCACCTGATTACAACAAAAAAAATGCTTGCATTATTTGTTGTGTTGGAAAACACATTGCCCCCTATCAGTTATTTCCTTATGATGTGTTTTTCTTTCCTATGCACCAAGAATGTAATGAACTACACCTTCAAATTTTGGAACAGCTCTATGGTACAATAAAAAAGGAATTTCACTATCTTCATCTGATTGCAACAAAAAAATGTTTAGATTATTTGTAGTGTTGGAAAACACACTGTCCCTGGTTCCTTCAGAGGAAGAAAGTGGAAGAAAGAGTAATTTTGAAATCTACTTTTGAACATGTATTTTCATATTTTGAATGAATTGGTTGCTTGCATTTGAATTTGATGTGATGTTAACATTCTTGACATTACAGAGCAAGGATGAACAAGGTAGTGGTGGGTGTGAGTAGGCTAGTGTCCATTTGGGACAGGAAAATGTTCCTCGGCTGGGCAGCAAAGATCTGATTCTCCTTTTCAGCACTTAGATCTAATTTTGCCTTTTCCTTTTCATCTATTTTCAATACATCAATGTACTAGGATAAGGCACATTTTCAAGTCTAAATTGGACACCAACCTACAAATTTCTCGATTTCCTTCATTTTTTGGCAAAGAAGCGATAAAATTGGGCCTTGACCTTATTGGCAACATTTCTTGGTCCATCTGATTTTTCCTTTTCCTTCTCATATGTTTCCAATTGTATTAGTCTGACATAAGTATGTATAAATTATTTCATTTCATATATATAAATTTGTTATGAAAGTTGACTGTGTTTTCAGACGAGACTTTCATCTCTCCCCCAACTGATTCTCTTTCTCTGTGCTTAGATCTGATTTTTCCTTTTCCTTATATTTGTACATTAATTGTTGAACATAGTCATGTATATTGATGGGTTTGCTACAGGTTGAAGGTGTTGAAAGTGAAATGATCAAAGCAGAGGCTTCCTAGAACCCTCTTGTTACATGTATGACAGCGAGGATCCATGCAAGTGGAATCACCCCACTATCAATGCCAAGGACCCAAAGAATCCTATAATATTTTATCTGAGCGTCTCCTCAATTCCACATAAAAGGCAGTGTAGGAGAGGATGAGAGAGGTTGAGAATAGTCATTTTTCATTCATTCTTTGATCATGTAATTATTGAACAATTATGGTGTGGAATTACATTATTTTGGTATGTTTGAAGACTACGATCTTTTACCAATAGTGGCATGGTGTGATTGTTAGGTTGTATTGTTAATCTTTCCATCAAGGTTTGAATCCCATTAGGGTGTAATTTTTGACAATTCATATTAGGCATGAGGTCCCCTGTTTGTGACCTCACCGGTTCATAGCTCTGAGTCAAAAGCGTTCACCCCTTTTATTTAAAAAAAAGATAAGACTATGTTCTTGTAGATTTCATATGAAACTTTTTTTTGTCATGTAAAATTTCATTATAAACAATGTCAAATGCCATCAAATAATGGTAGGCAATGCCACCTCAAGTCTTATTATTTATGTCAACTTACTTACAAATGTAACCACATGTAATGAGCACTTCCTACTCTATAGGCTGTAAAAAAACAATGTATTGAAGTTCAACTTAATATTTTATAACAACCCTTAGTTTGAGTAAACATTAAATCATTTCAATATATTCATATGTTTGGAATAGAAAATGCACCAAATAGTTGCAGATTGGAAAACACAGTGGGTTGTGACTTACTTCTCAATTCTTGTTCAATGAGAACTTTCTATTATGTAGAGTGTAACAAAATAATGTATTGAAGTTCACCTTGATATTTTATAACAACCCTTAGTTTGAGAAAACATTCCATTCAAATATCTTCATACATTTGGAACAAAAAATGCACAAAATAGTTACAAGATGGAAAACATAGTGGGTTGTGACCCACTTCTCAATTCTTGTTCAATGAGCACTTTCTATTATGTAGAGTGTAACAAAACAATGTATTGAAGTTTGCCTTCATATTTTATGACAACCCTTGGTTTGAGAAAACATTCCATTTCAATATATTCATACGTTTGGAAAAGAAAATGCACATAATAGTTGCAAGTTGGAAAACACAGTGGGTTGTGACTTACTTCTCAATTCTTGTTCAATGAGCATTTTCTGTTATGCAAACTGTAACAAAACAATGTACTGAAGTTCACCTTCATATTTTATAACAACCCTTAGTTTGAGCAAACATTCCATTTCAATATCTTCATATGTTTGGAATAGAAAATACACCAAATAGTTGCAAGATGGAAACACTATGGGTTGTGACTCACTTCTCAATTCTTGTTCAATGAGCGTTTTATGTTCTGTAGACTATACCAAAACAATGTATTGAATTTCACCTTCATATTTTATAACAACCCTTAGTTTGAGTAAACATTGCATTTCAATATCTTCATATGTTTGGAACAAAAAATGCATAAAATAGTTGTAGGATGGAAAACACAGTGGATTTTGACTCACTTCTCAATTCTTATTCAATGAGCACTTTTTGTTTTGTAGACTGTAACAAAACAATGTATTGAAGTTCACCTTCATATTTTATAACAACCCTTGGTTTGAGAAAACATTGCATTTCAATATCTTCATACATTTGGAATAGAAAATGCACATAATAGTTACAGGTTGGAAAACATAGTGGGTTGTGATTCACTTCTCAATTCTTGTTGAATGCTTATGGGTGTACAGTTCAGGGTAGAGTTGCAAACATATGAAGGTATAAAAAATGAATTGAATAATTGCAAGTTGGAAAACATGGTGTGGGATGTCAATAAATGCTTTTATGAAACCTCCACAGATTCCAAATATCTCCTCATTTATTTAATACAATGGAAGTTGGCAGGCTTCTCCCTTCTCCTAATACAAGGGCCATGGTAGAAAATCCAAGCTACCGCTCTCTTATTCTTATGTAAAGCATTACCTTTCATATGTTAATTCCAACATTTTTCAAATATTAATATTTAAAATGAAACTGTAATCTTGCATTGCCTTTTGAAGGGTAGCAAGTTGAGGAACACATGTATTATGATGTTCATCTTTTGTTAATGCTTAGAGCTTGCATATTTGTAGCCTTTTTTCCACTTTAGCAACCAATTTAGTCAATGTATGGTGCTCATTTTTTTATGTCTATTTTAAAAAAGAGAAAGTTAATAGGACTTTAGGTGTAGGTGATATTTCAAATGTGAAAGCCTCTTTTCCAATGGCAACCATGTTGTAATTTCTGCTTCAATTCTTGCTAGCATGTTTTGTTGAATAACACACAACTAAGACGCTGCCTTAGACAATGCATGAAGTTTCCTTAACAATTCACCTCCTCACCTGCGACTTCCACCAATAAGACCACTTGGCTGAAAAATGTCCCCTTCAAGAGTTATAGTTGGAGATCACATATCTCTACGACAAGCAATCTTCTTTGCAGCATTTGAATTGTTGCAAACTAATGCACTATGAAATACAAATTGTATAGTTGCTTCAATTTCATCTTCATATGAAACAAGAGATAGTGCTAGCCTTACATTTCTATTGGTCACCAATTTGGCTGTTGATTGTTGAGTTGTTGACGAAATGGTATGGGCTTGGATTTTGTTTAAATGGATAATTGTTACTCTTCTATGTAGATGTCCTATTTGAAGTGGGAGCTTTCATGTCTATTTCATATCCACTACCGCATTACACAAATTCCCTCCTACACCAACCTCCAATGTAGCTATTGTTGTGGCATCTTTAACTTTTATAAGTTGTGCAACAACACCTTTGACTTTTGACCTATCAAAATGCTTTGCAAGACCATTATAGGTAAATTGAGCATTTCCTAATCAAGCCTTGAGGAGCCTAATATCATCCTTCAACTTGGGAACAACATCATATTCTTGGAAACACTCATTTTCTAATGTCTCCATGTGCCCTTCTTCATAGGCAACACTTTCCATTACTAGCTTTGTTTTCTCAAATTCTTATCTTTTAGATTGCAACTCTCTTCGAATAGTGTTAAGCTCCTCTTCTTTTGACCATGATAACTTCTTCTTGTCTTTTAATTCCTTTTCTAATTGGTTAATTTTTGTCTTCGATTTTTTTCCTCCACTTTTAGCACTTCCATCTATTGCTTTTGCATGTACAAATTGATCATCAATATGTTTCTCCTCATCACCACTGCTCTTACCTCTTAACACTCCCTGCTATTCCTTTTCATGATATTCTAACTTCTTTTTCATATCTTTTGCTTCAAGCTTTAGATAAGCTACTCCCTCATCAACCCTCGGGACAGTAGCATTCCTCTCTTGGATAGAGTTTGGAATTATTGAATACTTTTATGTGCCTTTGCAGTTGCTTTTAGGTGAGTTTTTGTAGTGTCTTTATCATTAGACTATGCTGATGTTTCTTTTGACAAGCTCATTATAGAACTTGCCTGCCTTTTCAGATAAGACTTTCATGCCTCCACCCAACTGATTCTCTTTTTCTACACTTACATTTGGTTTTGCCTTTTCCTTATCATCCATTTCCAATTGTATTTGTTCCATGGAATTGCTAACTTCAAGAATGCTTGGCTTCATTTGTTTGACTCCCCTTATAGCACCATCTCTCTCTTTCTTTGCTTGCACAAATTCATATGCAATACACAACCTTTCGAGTTAATCCACTTCTACATTGCCATTTTCCCCTTGCACATACTGTACATGCTCCTTCTTCAACTTCTCATGGGCAGGAAGAACCTCTTCAGTCAATACATTATCTGTCTCATTCACTTTGGTCTGCTTCTTCCCAAGTGTTTTTAGAGCATATTCCTTTTTCATTACATACTTTCTCCTCTTATTTTTTGTTACTAGCATCTCATAGAATTCTAATAACAATTTTTTTTGGGTTTCTATCTAATTTGTTGCAGGAAAAGGGATGGAGTTTTGAATTTATTGAATACTTTTATGTACCTTTGCAGCTATTTTTTGCCCAACTTTTAGAGTGTATTTATGATTACATAATTCGTATGTTTCTTTTAACAAGTTATTTGCAACAAGTGTATTTATGATTACATAATTCATATGTTTTAGATAATGTTTTCATGTCTCCACCCAACTGATTCTATTTTTCTCCACTTAGATCTGGTTTTACAACAGTAAGTGGGTTACAATTTTTATAACACCCAGTGTTCAAAAATCTAGAGTTTTAGAAAATAGTATTCATGTAACTAATACCTTTTGTTTTCATAAATATACTACGATATTTATTTATTTTCTAAAGTAGAGGATGAAGCAGTAGTTGCAAGTAAAAAACAATAATACAATGAACATCAGTCTTTCAAAACAGTAATATAAAATACATTAGAAGCTATTATCTTTCATTGAACATTAGTCTTTGCAAACATCTGATGGATCCTAATCAGATTCTATATTTTCATTTTTGGCCTGATCCAAATAGTGGGGGCATCCTAAGCCAAGATTTTGAATAAGATTTTGATCTCTTATTAGTGTTGGCACGGGGTGGTCTATTAGTGTGCGAAGGGCACGAAACACCCCCGGTATATCTTCTTCAATATGTGGCTCCAATACATGACCATGCAATTGCATTAAATGGTTGAAAAAACCAAGACCATCATCTTCTAGGTTGTTGGTAAAAGCTACTCTTACACACCTAACATCTAAGGATGATTGAAGCAAGGAACATGTAAAGATGCCACCGATGGGGTATACACCCCCATCAACATCATACCTTTCGAATGTTTTGTCCAGTTGTGTTGTATTGACCACAGAATTCCACACATAATTTACACGCAAAATGTGGAGCAGAGTTCAGCTTTTGAGCAAGTCCATAGAGTTAGAGAGGAAGTCGCATGCTATGTTAGCCCTAAAATAGCGGAGTGTATGTTCCATCAGCATTGAAAATTTGTTGATCTTGCAAATTGCATTCTCAACAGACTCACAATTGAATTTAAAAGTACAATGCATCCTATTTTTCGTGAACACACTACCATTTTTTTGCTCAGAGTCGCTGAGAAGTTGGTTGATGTTTATCCTTGTGCTCAACATCTTCAGTTCTACTATCAAAAAAGGAAAAAACATTAATAACAGATAGTGTTGTAGGCATGTAGAAAAAAATAAAAATTCTCCAACTACTACTTCATCCACTACTTCAGAAAATAAATAAATATCACAATGTATTTATGAAAACAAAAGGTCTTAGTTACATTAATACAGTTTTCTAAAACTACAAATTGGAAAACACTATGTATTATAAAAACTGCAACCCACTTACTATTGTAAAACCAGATCTAAGTAGGAAAAAGAGAATCGGTTGGGTGGAGACATGAAATTCTTATCTAAAACATATGAATTATGTAATCATAAATACACTTGTTGTAAATAACTTGTTAAAAGAAACATATGAATTATGTAATCATAAATACACTCTCAAAGTTGGGGAAAAAGTAGTTGCAAAGATACATAAAATTATTCAATAAATTCAAAACTCTATCCATTTACCTGCAACAAATTAGACAAAAACCCAAAAAAAATTATTATGAGAATTCTATGAGATGCTAGTAATAAAAAATAAGAGGATGTACTAGAAAGTATGTTATGAAAAGGAATCTACTCTAAAAACACTTGGGAAGAAGCAAACCAAAGTGAATGAGATAGATAATGTATTGACTAAAGAGATTCTTCTTGCTCATGAGAAGTTGGAAGTCACAAGCGAGGAGGTGAATTGTTAAGGCACCTTCATGCATTATCTGAGGCAGAGTTTGAGTGTGTTATTCGTCAAAACATGCTAGAAATAATTGAAGCAAAAATTACAACATGGTTGCCATTGGAAAAGAGGCTTTCACATTTGAAATCTTGCCTACACTTGAAGTCCTTTGATCTTTCTCTTTTTGAAAATAGACATCACAAAAATGAGCACCTTACATTGACTAAATTGGTTGCTAGAGTGGAAAAAAGGCTACAAATGTGCAAGCTCGAAGCGTTAACAAAAGATGAACATCACAATACACTTGTTCCTCGACTTGGTTCCCTTCAAAAGGCAATGCAAGATTAAAATTTCATTTTAAGTATTAATATTTGCAAAATTTTGGAATTAACATATGAAAGGTAATGCTTTACATAAGAATAAGAGAGTGGTAGCTGGGTTTTCTACCATAGCCCTTGTACTGGGAGAAGGGAGAAGTCTGTCAACTTCCATCATATTGAATAAATGAGGAGATGTTTGGAATCTATGCAGGTTTCATAAAAGCATCTATTGACATCCCACACTATGTTTTCCAACCTACAATGATTCAATGCATTTTTTTTACCATCATATAATGAAATTGAAACCCAAAATTTAGTCCACCCAAGAGTTGTTATAAATTTTGTAGGTTGCTTTCATTAAATTCTTAATGTCTAAATAACACAAGATTTTCATTACAACCATACTCTACATATAATTGGATGTTGGAAAACACTATGTGCTATACAACCTGCAACCCACATACTCTTGCATAACCCTCTACATGCAACAAACCAATTAGTTAGTCAACCCTCACCTCCATCTAGTTACTTTTATCTATCTCCCACACTGCAACTCCACCCCGAACTCTACACCCTTGAGCATTCAACAAGAATTGAGAAGTGAGCCAAAGCCCACCGTGTTTTGCAACCTATAACTATTATGTGCATTTTCTATTCCAAACATATGGAGATATTCAAATGCAATGTTTATTCAAACTAAGGGTTGTTATAAAATATGAAGGTGAACTTCAATACATTGTCTTGTTATAGTCTAAAAAACATAAAGTGCTCATTGAATAGGAATTGAGAAGTGAGTCACAACCCATTGTGTTTTCCAACTTGCAACTATTTTGTGTTTTTTCTATTCCAAACATATGAAGATATTCAAATGGAATGTTTTCTCAAACTAAGGGTTGTTATAAAACTTGAAGGTGAACTTCAATACATTGTTACAGTCTACAGAATAGAAAGTGCTCATTGTAGCAAGTCATTTCACTGCCATACAAACTATTTGTGTTTGTGTATTTATCAAACATCCAAAGATACCATTGAAGACCATGTTGGAAACACAAGGGCAGACAACTGAGAGGGGGGTGAATCAGTTGTCATCGAATTTCAAACTAATTAAAATTATTAATCCTTATTCATAGATCTAATCAATATCAATGAAAGCATGAATCAACAACACATCAGAAATACACATAACACCAAGATTTTTTGCGTGGAAACCCTGTTAGGGGAAAAAACATGGTGGAGGTCAATCCACAAGATTATACCCTGTTAAAAGTATAAGAAGAATAAATGGGGAATGCACATGCATTCAGGCACATTGCCTAGAGCTCACTGCTCAAATACAAAGGAAGACACACTGTCTTATAGAGAGATTCAGATTACAACCATCCAGATTTTGAATTGAGAAAATAGCATATGTTAATGCCTGATTACAGTTCCAATTAAGCACATGAACACTTCTTCACTCTTCTTCACACTCTGCTCTGCCTCTGAATGATTAGGACATTATTCTCACATCTCATACACAAGCACACCTTTGGGATCTCTACAATCGCACACTTCAATTTGAAGAAACAATCGTTCTTATATATTCGCAACATGAAATTACATCGCAATAAGTCAGCCACAAAGAAATAATAAAATGAATACATACTGTCGGCCCAAAACAATAGATAATTTTCAATGTGAATCAACCAAGGTTAGCCACAACATAGTGAAGACCCAAATCAACATCTCCAACACAAAAACACTTCAATTAATTTATCCTCAAAGATCCACAACACGCTTCAACACCTTGTCGACCAAGAACATGAAAAACATGAACACTCAAGAGAAAATCTCAGATCACGAGCACAACGATCAACACGGATGTGCAACACAAATAAAGCATGATCTAGAAACATCCAAAAGCATCATGAATCACCAGAGAGGCATCCACAGCAATTGAACTAACTAGAATCACATAATCTTTATTCAGGAACACAAATTGAAGTAACAAAAAAAATGTCAAAATGAAAATCTTCATAACTCGATTAAATCTTCACATGGATCTTTGAAACTCAACGTGGATAAACTAGATATACTCAACAAGAAACCCTTTAGTCCATAGCCTCTAATCAAAAATGTATGGAACTTACCGATAAACAAAACATCACTTCACCACTAACAACCTGCAACTCATTCCATTATAATTTTCTCAATATCCTTGACATATACAACTTCAAATACACCAATGCTAATAGTGTTGACATCAATGACAACCACATATCAGCAACACAACCACAAAATCCAACAATCTCCCCCTTTGGCATTGATGGAAACACATGATGTGAAAAACACCATCAACAAAACTAACTCCTGACACTTACTCCCCCTTAGGATTTGACTTATTTTCTCCTCAACTCTATCACATGATCTTCTCCTTACAAGGCTCTTCTCCCCAGATAATCACTAGTTTTTCACATGACTCTTCTCCCCATTTGGCATCAATGACAAATATCTCTAAGCTCTAAACCACATATCTAAATTTTTGAACCATCTGACTACTCCCCTTGAGTAGTAGCCACCACAACATCAATCTAAAACAAGAAATGACTATGAAATGCATAGACTGATGCAACACGATTTGTCCTTAGTTCTAATTAGGAGGGGTAATCACCCCTAACTTCCCTCTAAGAAACTCAAAAGTATCCTTAGGCAACAGCTTTGTAAAGATATCTACAATCTGCTCCTTAGTAGGCACATACTCCAGTCTGACTTCTTTTTCACTTACCTTTTCTCTCAAAAAGTGAAACTTGATAGATATATGCTTAGTTTTTGAATGCAGCACCAGATTCTTAGAAATTTTACTAGCACTTGAATTATCACAGAATATATAAATAGGCTCATCATATACAACTCTAATATCCTTTAGCATTTGCTTCATCCATAATACTTGAGTACAATTGTTAGCAACAACAATGTATTTAGCCTCTACAATAGATAAAGAAATGACATTCTGCTCTTTACTCAACCATGAGATTAGCTTCTTACCCAAGAAAAATGCACCACCACTAGTACTTTTCCTGTCATCCACATCTCTTGCCCAATCAGCATCATTAAAGGCACTCAAGGTAATATCGTCATCTTTAGCATACCATAGACCAAAATCAACTATCCCTTTCAAGTATCTGAAAATTCTCTTCACAGCAGTCACATGAGATTCCTTTAGATTAGCTTGAAATCTTGCAACAATACATATAGAATTCATGATATCAGGCCTATTTTGAGTCAAATAAAGCAATCCACCAATCATTGATTTGTATCTAGTTTTATTTGCCTTCCAAGAATCATCTTATGTTGTCAACTTGCATCCAGTCACCATAGGTGTACCAACTAGCTTTGAATCTTCCATATCGAACTTCTTCAACAATTCCTTCACATACTTGGACTGAGATATAAAGATCCCTTTATCTAACTGAGTAATTTGCAATCCCAAAAAGAATTTCATCTCTCCAATCATTAACATCTCACACTCACTCTGCATCTCATTAGCAAACTTCATGCACAAACTATCATCTCCTCCAAAAATGATATCATAAAAAAAATCCACAATCAAATCTTTATCATCATTCTTGAAATACAAATTGCTTATCAGCAGTACCTTTGTTAAATCCAAGCTTCAACAAATATTTATCAAATCTAGCACACCAAGCTGTAGGGGCTTGCTTGAGTCCATACAATGCTTTCTTCAATCGACACACCATATCTTCCTTATCAGTCAACTGGAATCCATCAGGTTGCTCAACATACACTTCTTCTTCCAATTCGCCATTTAGAAAAGTAGACTTGGCATCCATCTGATAAACCTTGTAGTCTTTGTAAGTAGCATAAGCAAGAAACAGTGACAGCTTCAATTCTAGCAACAGGGGCAAAAGTCTCTTCAAAATCAATTCCTTCCATTTGAGAATATCCCTTGCAAACCAGTCTTGCTTTGTTTCTAACCACTTCACTTGCTCATTCAATTTGTTTCTAAAGACCCATTTGGTTCCAAATTCATTTTTATACTTAGGTCTAGGAACAAGAATCCATGTATCATTTTTCTCAATTTGTTGTAGCTCTTCTTTCATTGCTTCAACCCAGTGTTCATCTTTGCACGCTTCATTCACACTAGTAGGCTCAGTCTTTGAAATCAAGCAATATTCTTCCACAATTCTTCTCCTAGTTTCTTGTCACCAATAATTTGATCTTTTGAATGATTCAATCTTACATACCTCAGAGTCTTAGAACGTTCTTGAATTTTAGGCTCTTCTGATCTCTCTTCTGCTCTTTCACTATTTTCTTCTTCGTCTTGATCTTCTTGATTCATCGAAATGATTTGAACTTGATTTGAAGTCTGACCTTTTTTTGTACTATCATTCTAATCATCAGAAGTCATACTCACAGGTTCTAGGATGGTCTAGCAATGTCTTCATCAACCTTAACATTTGTACTTTCAACCATTTTCTTCAATCTCTTATTGTAACACCAGTAGGCCTTGCTTTTAGTAGAATAACCCAAAAATATTCCTTCATCACTCCTAGCATCAAACTTTCCTATATCTTCATCTCTTCTGATATAGCATCTACTCCCAAAGATTTTGAAATATCTAGCAATAGGCTTATGACCAATCCATAGCTCAAAAGGGGTCTTACGAGTATCACCTTTGATTTGTACCCGGTTGAGAATATACACAACAATATTCATAGCTTCTCTCCAATAGATATGAGGAACATTTCCTTCTGCATCATAGTTCTAGCAACATCTTGAACTGTTATGTTCTTCCTTTCCACAACTCCATTTTGTTGAGGGGTCTGTGGTTCAGATAATTGTCTCTTTATTCCATGTTCTTCACAAAAAGAATTAAACTCACCATAAGTGAATTCACCACCTCTATCTGATCTCAGACATTTAATCTTCAAACTTGTCTCTGTCTCAACCATAACTTTAAATATCTTGAACTTTTCCAGTACTTCAGATTTCTCTCTTAAGAAATTATCCCACATCATTCTTGAATAATCATCAATAAGCAACATGAAATACCTGTAACGTTGTAAACTTCTGATTCTAGAGGGACCACACAAATCAGTATGCACAAGCTCCAACAATTCATTTGAACAATGTTGTTTGCTCTGAAATGAAATTCTAGTTTGTTTTCTGAACTGACATTCCTTGCAAATGGCATTCGTAGGTTTCACCAACTTAGGTATATCTCTCACATCCTTAGTAGAACTTATGTTGACAATGTTATCAAAGTTAACATGACACATTCTCCTATGTCACAACCAACTTTCATCAACTTGAGCAATCAAACAAATTTTACTAGCAGCATTCAAATGAAAGATATTACCTCTTATTTTTGTACCTGATGTAATCACATTTCCAGAACATCCCAATATTCTGCACTTTCCATCCTTGAACTGAAGATTGTAACCCTTATCAACCATCTGTCCGACACTTAAAATATTATGCTTCAAACCTTCCACATACAGGACATCATCAATATTTTTCTTACCATCAAGAGAAATGCATCCTCTTCCACGGATCACACCAGTTGTGTTATCACCAAATCTCACAACACCATCATCATTCTTTTCCATGCTTACAAACTTACTTTTGTCTCTAGTCATATGATGTGAACATCCACTATCAATTACCCATTCATCTTTTTCTTCAACTCGAGCAGCTAGAGCTTTCTTCACATTTGTACAACTAGCAGATTCAGTAGACACAAGATTATTTTCCTTAATAGAAATAAACACCCATTTGTCATCACTTCTATTTCCTTTATCAGATTCATCATCTGTCACACCTTCATCAGTAGCATAGTAACACTTCTTTTGAAATTTCTGCTTGTTATGTCTTGGTTTAGAAACTCTTTCTGGACACCTTGATGCAAAATGACCTATCTTGTTGCAAGAAAAACATTTAAGATGAAATTTTCCTTCATACTTACCTTTTCCTCTCGGTACTCTCTTGATAATAAGTGCTTCCAGCTCTTCCAGCTCTCTTTCTTCTTCTTCAATCTATTTGATTTCATCCTCATACTTGAATGTCTTTCTAGATGAACTCTCACCCGGATCATATCTTTGTCTATCTCTTCCAGAAGTAGCAACCTTAAATGCAGATTCAACCTTAGGAAGGGCATCACCAAATTTGCTCAACTCAAAAGCAATCAGCTTACCCACCAACATATCTTTGGTTATATTTTTTACAGTCCAGAGTTCTTCAATAGCACTAGCTTTGACTTTATAAGCAGTAGGAAAGGATCTAAGCACTTTAGCAACAATTTCTAATTCTTCCAACTTTCCACTAGCACATCTAATACCACACACAAGTTCATTCACTCTTTGCATGAAAGTAGTAACATTTTCATCATCACCTATTCTCAACATTTCATATTTTCCTTTCACACTCTACAACTTAGCAATCTTCACATTAGCATCACCTTCATACAAAGTTTCCAACTTTTTCCAGATCTCATAAGCAGCCTTCAGATTCATAACATTAGTCATCTTAGTATCAGTCAAAGCACTCAACAATGCTTCCTTAGCCCTGATATTATACTCAACATCCCTGATCTCAATGGAAGTAGTAGGACCATTCTATGGAATAACATACATATTACTTGTAATGCTCCAGTAGGGTTCACCAATGCATCTCAAATGGTACTCCATTTGAGTCTTCCACAAATAATAATTTGTTCCATCAAATCTTAGACTATCCTTCTTGTATGTCGCCATCCCAAATCACCTCAAGTTGTTAAGATTCTTCTAAGGAACTAAGCTCTGATTCTGATTGTTTGCAACACAACGGAAGACAACTAAGAGGAGAGGTGAATCAGTTGTCACCAAATTTCAAACTAATTAAACTTATTAATCCTTATTCATAGATCTAATTAATATCAATGAAAGCATGAATCAACAACACATCAAAAATACACATAACACCAAGATTTTTTATGTGGAAACCCTGTTAGGGGAAAAACCACAGTGGAGGTGAGTCCACAAGATTATACCCTATTAAAAGTATAAGAAGAATAAATGGGGAATTCACATGCATTCAGGCACACTACCTAGAGCTCACTGCTCAAATACAAAGGAAGACACACTATCTTACAAAGAGATTCGAATAACAACCATCCGGATTTTGAACTGAGAAAATAGCATTTACTAATGCCTGATTACAGTTCCAGTTAATCACATGAACACTTCTTCACTCTTCTTCACACTATGCTTTGCATTCAAATGATTAGGACATTATTCACACATCTCATACACAAGCACACCTTCGGGCTCTCTATAATCACACACTTCAATTCAAATAAACAATCGCTCTTATGTATCCACAACATGAAATTACATCGCTATAAATCGGCCACAAAGAAATAATAAAGTGAATACAAACTATCGGCCCAAAAGAATAGATAATTTTCAATGTGAATCAACCAAGGTTGGCCACAACACAGTGAAGACCCAAATCAACATCTCCAACACAAAAACACTTCAATTAATTTCTCCTCGAAGATCCACAACACGCTTCAACACCTTGTTGGCCAAGAACATGAAAAACATGAACACTCAAGATAAAATCTCATATCACGAGCACAACGATCAACGTGAACGTGCAACATAGATAGAGCATGATCTAGAAACATCCACAAGCATCATGAATCACCAGAGAGGCATCTGTAGCAACTGAACTAATTGGAATCACATAATCTTTATTCAGGAACACAAACTGAAGTAACAGAAAAACTGTCAAAATGAAAATCTTTATAACTCGATTAAATCTTCACGCAAATCTCTGAAACTCAATGTGGATAAACTAGATATACTCAACAAGAAACCCTTTAGTCCACAACCTTGGATCAACAACGTACGGAACTTACTGACAGACAGAACATCACTTCACCACTAACAACCTGCAACTTATTCCATTACAATTTTCTCAATATCCTCGACATATACAACTTCAAATGCACTAATGCTAATAGTGTTGACATCAATGAAAACCACATATCAACAACACAACCACAACATCCAATAGACCATATTTGATTAGAATGTATATATGCTTGGAGGTGTGTATGATCTTCTATATGTGAATCTGTATTCAAGATCTAAATCTTAATCAAACAAGAAAAACCATAAACCTACCTAAAACCATGGATCAAGATGAGCCTACCATATCCTCCATCTTCCATCTCATACCTCAAGATATTTTTGAATTTCTCCTTGCCAACTACTTTAACAATCACATAAAATCCATGATCATGTGTCCTGTAAGTAGATTCCTAGAGATCCTAAACACCATCCAAGCCACCATTGAAACTTATACCCAAGTCATGTCACCCTTTGTGTTATTTGTTTCCTCTATTAACAATGGAAACCAAAATGTCTTCCATGTTCAACCAACACCCATCCATCCTCTTTCACCAAAGGAACACCAAAAGTCACCCTTAAAGGAATACAAGAATCGATGCAAAATCCTATTTCACAAAATTCTAGTATTACTCTTCTAGTTCCACCCACTTTCACCTCATCCATCCCATGTTTATCCACCTCATCCATTATATGTTTTTCCACCTTCATAGAACCTATACAAATTCAACCATGTCACTCACTTTACCTCATTAATCTAAAGCATGACATCATAGATTCCCCTTTATGTGAAGATCAAAGTACTCCCTCTCATGATCCCAATCCATCTCATGATTCCATTCCATATCATGACACCATACCATCTCATGATCCAAGTCTGTCAACTCCATACCATAATCCTAGTCCATAAATTCATTCAATAAAGCTTTTCATCCATTCAATAAATTCAAGACCCCCAAGGTATAAGAATTTTCCTCACATCACATGATAATCCTAATATTTCATGAGATTCAATTCATCAATCACAAACATATAAGCTTGGTTCATCCACTTTTATAAAAGCCGATTTTCTCCTACAATACCATACACCTTCATGAGCAAGGTTTACTTGAACACCCTAATATTAAAACACATGTAAATTCTTATGTCCTTGGCTACATACCTCCTCAAGACTTTGGTAACTCTTTCAAATTGAAAAGGCCTCCCTTTAGATCAATATGTTCACCTCCTCCATCATTTTTACCATCTATTGTTGGACCTTATCCATCAACCCTTCCATCCATCTTGGGCTCATATGTTCCTAATGCATATCCTTACGTTCCCTTTCAAGAACAACAAAGGCACATACCCTTGAATTCCTTCCACCACCTTCCACTTCAAAATCCTTTATTTTCATATAATCCCTTTATGGCCTCTCCAAGCAATTGGGATACCAAACAAGAAATTCATAAATGGAAGAATCCAAAAAAACCTAAATATCGTCATGTCTTAGTAAAAATACTTGCCAAAATAATAAAAAAAATATGCTCCAAAATAAAAAGAAAAATATTTCCAAGAAAATACAAAATCCAATTAAGAGAAAATCAAAAGGCTATAAAGAAAAATCAAAAGTTAAAACAATGTGGGTTCCAAAGAAAGCAAAAGAATCCATGCATTCAAATAAAAAATCTAAATTGGTATCCCAACTTGATAATCCAAAAGAATCCATTATTCCACCATCATCCAATCATCCATCTAATTATATTTCATCTCATAAGCCAATCATAAGTCTTTCCTCATCCTCCAAATCTGTTTTGGTTCCTTACATGCCCAAGTTTATTATCCAAACCCCGTTTCAATCCTTCAACTTTCACCACCTTTCAAGGTGTGTGCCAATGTTGTTCTTTCCCACATTCCCTCATAATGACTCCATTCCATACTTCCATCCAACCTTCATCCCTCATTCTATACCTTAAATCCAATCATTTGCATGAATCCTTAACCCCCTTCTGCCTACCCCTATCCATTCCATTATATTTACCAATTTTCCTACCAACATCTTTGAGTGGGAACATGTTAGCCATGGTCTATAAGAAACATTTATTCAATTGGGTACTATCTTCCACAAAGAGACACTTGAGTCCTCCATTCATATCCATACAACTTCATTAGCTTTCATATCCATTTGTATCCACTAGCTTTCACATCCACCCATGTACCCTTGCTTGTACACTTGGGGGCAAGACTTTTCCATTCATATGATACATTATTGATTATCCTATTTTCACTTAGCCATAATATTCCTTCATTTATATTCCATTATATCCACTTTATCCATTAACCTTCCTTTGATCTTGCATAAAGTAATGGGGCAAAATAACAAGAACAAGTATCTAATGCATGCTCTATACCATGTGTGTCTTTCATCCTCCATATCACTTGTCCTCATCTCATGTTTCCTTTCATATCAATTTATCTTCCATATCCATTTCATGCCATTATCACTTGTCATACTTATCCCTTGTCATACCTCTTAGCATGGGGGCATGTTATTACTTTGACATGTGATCTTTGGAGTCCTCCATAGGTCCTCTATTTATCCTTTGTATAAGACCAAACATTTTGGGTTCCCTTGTCATTGGCTCCCTCCACCCATAGAATTCCATATCTTGATCCATCTATATTCATCCTCCATCTAGGGTGTATCCTTACATGTCCTATCATTAACCCATATCATTGATCCATATCCATCCATATCTCCTTTGGTTTTCAGCTTGACTAAGGAATAAGATCTTGTTTATCATTATCATTTAAATTTGTATTTATCATTATGTTATCATTGTTATGAGCAACACATTTAAACATAGCATAAACTCTTTAACATTCTAAAACATTGGGCTTTAGTGGTCACTACCCACTGTGTTTTCCATCCTGCAACTATTTTGTGCATTGGTCCTTATCATATGCATTAGCATTTGCATTTTTTATTATCATGATCTTGCATATTTATCATTATCATTTTGTATGCATGAAAACTTGTGTTTTATATGAAGTCTTGTCTCTTGTCTTGATCATTATCCTTATCTTTTTATATCTTTTCCTTTGTTGTCACATTTTGAGGAAGCTTGAGGATCTCTACACCTTGTTGTGTACAAAGGAGAGTGAGGAGTGGTGCATGAGTCATTCTTGTGTGTGTGTATCGAGTCACTTCATCCAATGATGATTACAAAAATCATAACTAATAACAAAGATGGTTCATTCCACTCTATGATGAAACAAATGATCAATTCATAGCCTTTCCATTCCATTCATTTCCATATCCAACCTTTCATATCCTTTCCTCCCATATCGAATACATTTCATAAGACATTTATATGCTTTGTTTGCATATAATCAATGTGTTGCATTCCTTTCTTCTTTGCATCCACCTAGGTCATTCATATTTCTAAATCTTGCATATAATTTTCTATCTACAACTCAAAAATGATCACTTCATAGCCCTTCCATTTCACTCATTTCCATATCCAGCCTTTCATATCCTTTCCTCCCATATCGAATACATTTCATTAGCCATTTATATGCTTTGATTGCATATAATCAATGCATCTCATTCCTTTCTTCTTTGCATCCACCTAGGTCATTCATATTTCTAAATCTTGTATATCATTTTCTATCTAAAGCTCAAACATGCCTTCATCTATCATATCAAGATTGACACCATATCATATCAAGATCAAGATCAAGGAAATATCAAGGTTATGCAATCAAATTTTGAGGGAAAAAATCATATCAAGAGTACATATTCAAGGTGAGTTTGCTTCATTTCATGTGATAGGTTTATATAATGGCTTATTTTCTATTGTTTTTATACCTATTTTAAGATACTTTTAAACATATTCTCCATACAATGTTCCTACACTATACTATCTTTTCATATCCATTATACATACTTAAACCTTAATTATGATGATGAAATTATGGTTATAATATATTAGTATTATATGGTTTATATGAATGAATGTATGGAATGTTGATGGAATGCTATATGAGTTAATTGTGATAGTTATCCTCGTGTACATATTTTGTGAAATTAACTTGTTTGCAGCTAAAAAGGAACCATAGCGCAGTAGTTGTAGGATGAACCCATAGCAAAAGGGATGATTGGAAACCAAAGCAGGGGAAGCTCTAGGTTAAGCTGAACGTGGTGGTCATTGATCAAAAGGATCTTAATGAATATTGAACATGCATTAATATAACTAGTTTAATAAACGTTGAGGAAGAGGTCTCCTTCACCTATGGAATTTTGACAAGTGGTTGTATGTTTACATATAGTTTTGTTTTGAAATAGTTTTAGTTCTGATAGGATTCTCTTTCCTTTTCAGTTATAGGTTGAATAATTCAAGTCTTAATTATACGTTCTACTATATGGCAGTAGAGTTAATGATTTCGGTTAGTTGTTGCTTCCAATAAAGATTCCCTCATCTTGTATATAGTTTTTGGTTGAACCCATAGGATAGCTAGTTGGTTTTTATTAGTTTTATGTTACCAGTTATTTTTAGTTTAAGACATGAAAAATATTCCAAATGATTGAGTCCAATTTGTGGAGAGATCTTTTGTAATCTTTTACAATATGCAATAAATGGAGTTAATCTTATGAGATGTGTAGAATCTATTAGTTAGATTGAGTTTAGTTAAAGTGGGAATAGTTAATTGAGTAGGCCACTCAAGGTATTGTTCTTCACTTCATATTTTCTAGCACCTTGATTGTCATTTCACTTTAGGACTGTCATATGGCTACTTTATTCAATTTCAACCTATCAAATCAAGAAAGTTGCAAAGAGTGAATCCAACTCTCACTATTCTCTCTATTTGTACAATCACCTTCATTATAACTTCTAGCTAGTAGTAATGCTAGAAGTGTGACTATAGTTGATTAATACTCCATCAAAGTTGTGTATACTATGTTAGGAACTTGCTCCTTTAATTGAGAAACATATACAACCATTATTATTCCTAGGATTTGTAATACTTTTTTATATACCTGCACATAGAGTAGTACCACAACCTTTGATAAAAGGGCTATTGGGTCACTTTTAGCTTCAATTTGATATGTAAGATACTTTCCATTAGAATGCAAAACTGTTATTTCATTGAATTCACTGCCATTTGTCACTTTGAAATTGTTGTCTTGTCTTCATGATGGATATCTTTTATCATGTATCATCAAAAGACAACCAAAATAAATGTAGTCTCATGGTGATGGAATGCCATGACAATCCATATAGCTGCAAGGCAACAAAATGGATTGTGATGGCATTCCATCACCACGAGACCGCATTTCTTTGACACATTTTATCAAATAGTTCACTATCTTGTCTATGATATTGGTTACTATTATGCTTTGATAGATTTTTTCCAAGCATCTGTAGCTTGTTCAAAAGCACTTGTTTTAGGCTTTTAGCCATAGCAGCAAGGTAGTGAATTGTTTGATAAAATTCTTTAGTAGACATGTATGAAAAATGTGGTAGCATAGACAAGGAAGTGAATTGTTTGATAAAATTCCTCAAAGAAATATGGTCTCATGGTGATGGAATGTAATGACAATCCATATAGCAGCAAGGTAGCAATATGGGTTGTTTCGATCACCATGAGACCATATTTCTTTGAGGCATTTTATCAAACAGTTCACTGCCTTGTCTATGATATTGCTTACTATTATGCTTTGATAGATTTTTTCCAAGCATCCATAGCTTGTTCAAAAGCACCTGTTTTAGGCTTTTAGCCATAGCAGAAAGGCAGTGAATTGTTGATAAAATGCTTTAGTAGATATGTATGAAAAATGTGGTAGCATAGACAAGGCAATGAACCATTTGATAAATTCCTCAAAGAAATGTGGTCTCATGGTGATGGAATGCCATGACAATCCATATAGCAACAAGGTAGCAATATGGATTGTCATGGCATTCCATCACCACGAGACCACATTTCTTTAAGGAATTTTATCAAACAATTCACTGCCTTGTCTATGTTGTTGCTTCCTATTATGCTTTCATAGATTTTTTCCAAGCATCCGTAGCTTGTTCAAAATCACCTGTTTTAGGCTTTTAGCTATAGTATCAAGGCAGTGAACTGTTTGATAAAATGCTTTGGTAGACATGTATGAAAAATGTGGTAGCATAGACAACACAGTGAATTGTTTGATAAAATGCCTAAAATAAATGTGGTCTCATGGTGATGGAATGCCATGACAATCCATATAGCAGCAAGGCAACAATATGGATTTTCATGGCATTCCATCACCATGAGACCACATTTCTTTGAGGCATTTTATCAAACAGTTCACCACCTTGTCTATGTTGTTACTTACTGTTATGCTTTGATATATTTTTTCCAAGCACCCGTAGCTTGTTCAAAAGCACCTATTTTAGGATTTTAGCCATAGCAACAAGGTAGTGAATTGTTTGATAAAATACTTTGGTAGACATGTACAAAAAATGTGGTAGCATAGAAAAGGTAGTGAACTGTTTGATAAAATGCCTCAAAGAAATGTGTCTCATGGCGATGGAATGCCATGACAATCCATATTGTTGCCTTGCTGCTATATGGATTGTCATGGCATTCCATCACCATTAGACCACATTTCTTTGAGGAATTTTATCAAACAATTCACTACCTTGTCTATGCTACCACATTTTTTGTACATGTCTATCAAAGCATTTTGTAAAATAGTTCACTGCCTTACTGCTAGGGCTAAAAGCCTAAAAATAGGTTATTTTGAACAAGCTACAGATGCTTGGAAAAAATATATCAAAGCATAATATTAAATATGGATTGTTATGGAATTCCAACTGTAGACACTGAAAAATGTCCTAATCGATATCATACACTTAAAACAGATTTACTAACATCATTTCCTCTTTAACCTATCCTCTTTTCGCTTAATTGATTTAATTAGCCTAGCCAATTAATTAATTGCATCATTATCATCTATTGGCCTAATTAATTTAATCGGGTTAATTAATCTCTTTTTTAGCACTAACACTTCATCTAATTAAATTAAATAAATCAAAACATTTAATTTAATTCCCTAAGTCATCTTGTTTAATTAAATAACCCTAATTTATTTAATTAAATATCATTTCACCTTTCTCCCATTTATTAAATCATTTAATTTAATAAATATCACTTTAATTCTTCTAATCCCCTAATTGCATAATTAAATCTTGTTTGATTAGCAATTAAACTAACTTCCTCTAAGAAAAAGGAATATACCCATGGAATAGTCCTCATCCCCTTTTTGCACAATTAAAACTTTGTTTTAATTTGTAAATTTCTCTTTTTCCTCACCCAAAGGAATATTTTCTCTTCTCCAATCATCTCACTTGGCTTCTTGAACAAGCTAAACCTTCAACCTTTTAAACAAGTTACCTTTGACCAGTGTGAGAGGGTCAAAAGTGTGTTTTTTTGAGGCAAGTGTGAGCCCTTAATTAAATATCATCATGCATTCTCATCCGTTGATGAGAATCCATGATCCATGCCTCTCACCCGCTTCATCTTGGACCGTTGATTAATATCGTTGATCTCAACCATTCATTTCTCATTTTCTCTCCTAAAAATAGGTCACTATTCAGAGACAAATGGATCCATCTTTCAATTGCAAACTTATGTTGTTTAATTCACTTGCATCCATACTGTCATATTTATTCACTTTTTAGCTTATTTTAGTTAGTTTTAATTGCATAATAGCTTAGAGAATCTATTAATGGCTTCCATGCATTCATCTTAGTTTGTATATGAATTAGAGTTTTCATCTTTTAGCATAGTTTTAGCTTATATTAGCTTAGAAATAGCACAATTAGTACATTTCTAGCATAAAATCATGGTAACTTAGCTTGCATCATGTTCATTTTAAGCATAAACTAGGTTTTCATACATCAATCACAATGGTTTCATCGATTCTCTTCCATAGAATTGACTGAAATAGGCTCACTGATCACGGGATTGGGAAAGGGTCATTGTTCCACATCAACATGACACCAATTCCACAATAGGATAAGTTTCAGATGGATTAGAGTAGATGTTTTAAAAGATTTCATAATTTAGTATGTTAGGTTTTGATAAATGTTTAGTTTCAATTTCATTTAAATGATCTTGTTGAGATTCGAGTATTAGTGGCTCCGTTATGTTTTGATTCTTCATGGATCAAGTGTAATTCAGCCAATACTGATATTTTTTGTCACATTCTAGTGCTAGAAGGAGGGAAAACCAATAATCTAACTATTTTTTAGCTCAAATTTCATTTTATGTTGTTTTACAGGTTGCAGCAACACCCAAATTACAAACAACAACCCTATTTCAATAACATCACCATATAGCGACGCCCTAGCAATTTGAAACACTGACGCTAAATTAATGCTCTGATGCTAATTTAAATATGGCGATGCATATTTAATCTGGAGGTATCAAAAATTTTAAACGACGATGCCCATTTTCACCAATCCGACGCTGTCAAATTTCAAACTATGATGCTACCATTAGCAATGACGTTGAGAAAAATACTGATGCTATCATGCTTGTTAAACAAGTGCAAGACAATTGAGAGGGGGGGTGAATTAGTTGTCACAAAATTCAAACTTAAAAACTTCAATACTTATCAATTCCACAACCACACTATTATGTTATTAAGTATGAGAATGAAAAAAAAATAAGAGAAAGTAAATCAACACAATGAACACCATATTTTTACGTGGAAAACCCAATGAGGGAAAAACCACGGTGAGGGTTAACTCACAATATAAAGAGATTATAAAACCAAATACAAAGGCTCACTGCCTAGAAGATGACTCATTGTCTAAGTACAAAGGCTCACTGCCTACAAAAAGGACTCACTATCCAACAGGGGGCCTACAAATACAAAAAAGAACAAAAGATCCACCACAACAATTAACACACATCCACAACCTTGAATAAAGGATTGCATAAACCTTTAGCTCACTACCTTCAGAAATGCAACACAATGAAGAAAAGTCATGTGAAAAATAGTTGTAGAAGAAAAGAAGATGTTCTCCCAGAATATTGTGTAAGTTGTTGTCTTTGATGGTTTTTCACATCATGTGTTGCCATCAATGACAACATTAATGACAACACTAACAAACTAGCTCATACTTGCAACAATCTCCCCCTTTGTCATTGATGGACACACATGACGTGAAAAACCATCAAAGACAACTTACACAATATTCAGGGAGAACATCTTTTCTTCTGGAACTATTTTTCACATGACTTTTCTTCTCCCCCCTTTGACATTAATGGAAAATAACAAACACTCTGATCACTCCCCCTTAGGAGTGCACCCATTAAACTCATACTGCAACAATGAAAACCTTTACTACTCCCCCTACAAAGTAGACCCATTCATCAGTCCAGATAAATGAAGAATCTGTGAATTCACAGGACTGATGCACCTTCATGTGCACCTAGTTCAAAGGACCAATGACCCCCAACCTCTCCCTAAGATGCTCAAAAGTATCCTTTGGAAGAGCCTTAGTAAATATGTCTACAATTTGTTCCTTCGTTGTCACATACTCTAATCTGACTTCATTCTCCAACACTTTTTCTCTCAATAAATGATATTTGATAGATATTTATTTTGTTCTTGAATGCATAACTGGATTCTTTGAAATATGTATAGCACTCGTGTTGTCACAGAAAATAGGAATGAACACATCACATATCACTCCAATTTCTTTCAGAGTTTGCTTCATCCACAAAACTTGTGTGCAACAAGATGCTGCAATAATATATTCTGCCTCTACAATGGATAAAGAAACTAAGTCTTGCTTCTTACTCAACCAAGAAACCAATTGCCTACCAAGAAAGAAAGCACCTCCACTGGTACTCTTTCGGTCATCCATAGAACCAACCCAATTTGTATCAGTATAAGCACTTAGGGTGAAATCAACACCCTTAGGATACCATAAGCCATAATTCGGTGTACCTTTAAGATATCTAAATATCCTCTTTACAGTTGTAACATGTGTCTCTTTAGGATCAGCTTGAAATATGGAAACTAGACATATTGCATGCATAATATTCAGCCTTGTAGCAGTAAGATACAATAGTCCAATCATAGATCTATATTTTCTCTAGTCAGTTTTAGCAGATTCATTGTCTTTGCTTAGTTTACATCCGGTTATCATAGGATTACTAACCAGTCTGGAATCATCCATCCCAAACTTCTTCAACAACTCTTTTACATACGTAGATTGTGAAATGAATATCCCTTTATCAGTTTGATTCACTTGTAGACCAAGGAAGAAATTCAATTCACCAATCATGGACATCTCAAATTCTTTTTGCATCTCTTCAGCAAATCTTTTACACATGCCTTCATTTCCACCAAAAATGATGTCATCAACATATACAACTACTATCAACATCTTGTTACCTTGCACTTTCAACTAGAAATTGTTGTTAGCAGAGCCTTTGTTGAATCCTTGATTTGTCAAGTATCTATCCAATCTTACATACCAAGCTTTGGGAGATTGCTTCAGTCCATATAGCACCTTCTTCAACTTACACACCATGTCTAGTTTGTCAGATAACTGAAATCCTTCAAGTTGTTCCATGTACACCCCTTCCTCCAATTCACCATTAAGAAATTTTGACTTAACATCCATCTGATACACTTTGAAATCCTTGTGGGCAGACAATTCCAAAAACATCATAATAGCTTCCATTCTAGCCACAAGGGCAAATGTTTCTTCAAAGTATATACCTTCAACTTGTGAATATCCCTTGCATACAAGTCTTTCCTTATTCCTCCCAACTTCTCCATTTTCATTTAGCTTATTTTGGAACGCCCATTTTGAACCAATTACATTCTTATTCATAGGTCTAGAGACTAGTTCCCATGTTTGATTCTTTTTTATTTGTTGCAACTCTTCTTTCATAACTTTCATCCAACTCTTATCTTCACATGCTTCACTCACTAACTTAGGTTCAATTTTAGAAAGTAAACACAGATTTACCTCAGTTGCCACTTTACTTCTTGTCTTCACACCTTCAGTCTTATCTCCAATTATTTGTTCCTCCGGATGATTCTTCTGTACATACTTAGGAGTCTTAACAACAAGTTCCGGTTCATTCTCTTCTTCTTCTTCAGTTTGTTCTTCTTTCTCTTCATCTTCCTTCTCCTTATTCTCCTTAGGTACATGTCCACAGATAGGATCATCAGGTTCAACTTCACTTATCTCAATAGGTCTATGCATGTCTTCATCAACTTTCACATTAGCACTTTCTACAATCTTCCTCAATCTTTTATTGTAGCATCTATATGCTTTGCTAGTAGTAGAGTACCCAAGAAAAAATCTTTCATCACATCTAGCATCAAACTTTCCAAGATTTTCATCATCTATTTTAATGTAACATCTTCTTCCAAATACCTTAAAGTACTTCACAGTAGGAGTCTTACTAGTCCATAACTCAAAAGGAGTCTCTGCATTGTTCCCTCTAATTTGAACTCTATTAAGAACATAAATAGTAGTGTGTATTGCCTCTCTCAAGTACACATCTGGTACATTTGATTCTTTCATCATGGTTCTCGCAGCTTCCTGTACTGTCCTATTTTTCCTCTCAACTACCCCATTCTGCTGAGGGGTTCTCAGAGCAAAGAACTGTCTCTTTATGCCATGCTACTCACAAAATGCATTAAACTCACTAGAAGTAAATTCTCCTCCTCTGTCAGATCTTAAACACTTGATTTTCAAATTTACTTCATTTTCTACTCTTGCTTTAAACACTTTAAACATATCCAGAGCTTGAGTCTTTTCTCTAAGAAAAGAAGCCCATGTCATTTGAGAATAATCGAAAAAAGTAGCATGAAATACCTATCACCATTCAAGCTTCATGTTCTAGTTGAACCACAAAGGCCAGTATGAATTAATTCTAGCATTCAAGTAGTAGAGTGCTCTTTTCCCTTAAAGCTACATCTAGTTTGTTTCCCCAATTGACAACTTTTATAAATAGTATTACCAGGCCTTGTGATCTTAGGCAGACCTCGAAAAATATCCTTTGAACTGATTTTGACTAGGTTATCAAAATTTACATGTCCCATTCTCTGATGCCATAACCAACTTTCACTAACTTGAGATACAAGGCGTCGACCATCAACTTCCTTAAGTTGATAGATGTTTCCATGAGTTATCCTTCTAGCAACAACCATGTCTCCATTTTTGGATCCTTTTCTGATTTCACAGGTATTATTTTGAAACACAAGTTTAAAACCATTGCTACACATCTGTCCAACACTCAAAAGGTTATGCCTCAAACCCTTCACATAATATACATCATCAGCATTATGTACTCCATCAAAACTAATTGAACCTTTACCTCAAATATTAGCTCCTAAATCATCACCAAACATGACTAAACCACATCATACTTTTCAAATTTAGTAAACTTACTCTTATCTCCAGTCATGTGATTAGAACATCGACTATCAATTACCAAGTAGTCTTCATCTTGTCTTGCATGAAAAGCGGTAACCAAAGTACCTTCCATACTATTCCTCTTGTTCTTTAGAGCCTTCTTTCTTGCACAATTTCCAGGGTTAATAGATACAAATTTACTTTCCAAAGCCAAGAATAAGCATTCACTCTCATCAACCTCATTTTCAAATTCATCATCAGAGATTCCAACTTCTTCTTTAACATAGTACAACTTCTTGTATTTCTTGTCCTTTCTATCTTTATATTTATAATCCTTATTCTTCTTATGTACAGCTCTATTTGGACATCCCGAAGCATAATTACCAATATTACCACAACTAAACCATTTAAAGGGAAACATACCTTTATACTTTTCGGTACCTTTCTTCAACTTCCTAGTGAAGTTCGCTTCCAACTCATCAAAACCATCACTCTTTGGATCATCTTCAATCTTCATTGCCTTAAATGTCATTTCCATCTTTTCTTCCTTCTTGTCTTCTTTCTTTAACTTTCTCATCTCAAATTCTTGCAAGGTGTCGAACAACTGTTCTTTAATATACTTCTTAAGATCATACATCTCTTCAATAACTGAGATCTTATCACTGTAGCAATCTAGTAGGGTGATCAGGATTTTCTCAATAATATCTTCATCGGTCAGCTTTCCCCCTTGATTCTTAACTTCATTCATTGTCATCTCAACCCTCTAGAAATAGCTTGTAAACTCTTCACCTTCTTCCATTTTCAAATTATCATATCTACGCTTTGCCACCAACTTCTTTATCAACTTTACTCTTTCATTTCCTTCATATAGTTCTTATAACTTCTTCCAAACATCATGAGCAATATCCAAAGAAAGAACCTTAGTTCATTCAGTTTTAGATAAGCACTGTAAATCGCATGCCTCGCTTTCTCATTCTCCTCATAAGCAGAAATGTCATCTACAGTAGTAGGACCACTCATCGGAGTGACATACTTTGTCTCAACAGCCTTCCAGGTATTGTAACCAAGAGAAACAATGTATCCTCTCATCTGCACTTTCCAATCACTATAATCAGATCCATCAAACATATGGATCACCAACTTATGCGCTATCAGATATTCCTTAAGCGGTTAAGCTCTACAAAAAGGAACCAAAGCTTTGATACCAATTGTTAAACAAGCATAGGAAAACTGAGAGGGGGGTGAATCAATTGTCACAAAATTCAAACTTAAAAACGTCAACACTTATCAATTCCACAACCACGCTATTCTATTATTAAGTATGAGCATGAAACACAAATAATAGAAAGTATATCAACACAATGAACACCATATTTTTATGTGGAAAACCCAATGAGGGAAAAACCATGGTGAGGGTTAACTCACAATATAAAGAGAATATAAAACTAAATATAAAGGCTCACTGCCCAGAAGAGGACTCACTATCCAAGTATAAAGGCTCACTGTCTACAGAAAGGACTCACTATCTAACAGGGAGGCTGACTGCCTACAAATACAAAAGAGAACAAAAAATCCACTACAAAAATTAACACACATCTGCAACCTTGAATAAAGGATTGCAGAAACCTTTAGCTCACTGCCTTCAGGAATCCAACGCAATGAAGAACTCTTGCCTCAACACACTTTCACACACTTTTTCTCTTATGATTTGTGGCTTACTTCGTCACTTTGCATCACACTATCATATAACTCTTCACAATTCAACTTGCATTTATACCATCTTCAACCTTAGAAGTTTTCTCCAAGGTTGGCCACAAAGACCTCATTTCATAAATTCAAATTAGGTTGGCAACTCAACATTCCCACGATGGAAAGGAATGAGAGTGGACCAATAAAATATTTATCCAAGATCAAAATATAATGTCTCAAATCAACCACATGCTTCCTTAATTAATTTTAATTCTTTAAATTAAGTGTAAACACCAAGTTGGCCAAACCTAATGAAAACACAAATGAACATTGATGTACATGTTTCCCAACAAGAAGATGACACGTGGATGCCACAACACACTTCATTATGCATGAGAACACATCTCAAATTCCTGTAGATACATCCACAGTAAGTGCAACAAACTTCAAACACTGAACACCTTCCACCAGTCCATCCAGACTATGCAAACACGCACAACAACACTGAAACATGACTTCCGAACCACCAAACCTCAAACTTCTTTTCTAGAACCCAGAGAACACCTTCACAAAACATATCCCAGATCCACAAGATCTGAAACAAAACAATGGAGAACTGCAGAGAAGAAACATTTCTCCCAGTCCATAGAAGACCAACTCTGCCAGAACAATTCACATACCGGTGAATGTAACTTCCACATACCATCAAACCAAAAGCTAAAACTCGGGAGATATCACCACTAAACAATCATTATCAAATCTTCAGATCCGCACAAGCATAGGATCAACATAGGAGAAACGTGAAGCATGTACTAGAGCACATTTTAAACACACTCAACATTTTGACTTCTCTTTATTAATTTTCTCAAAAGCACTTGGAAAAACATCAATTCAACACATCAACAATGTCATAAAGATAGCTCCATGTATTCACAACATCTCAGCAGCATCTCAACTATACACATACAATCTGCAACATACTCGATTGTGTTGACATCAATGACAACATTAATGACAACACTAGCAAACTAGCTCATACTTGCAACAATGCTCATTGTTCCTGTTGTAGAGTGACGCCCATTTTCACCAAAGTGATGCCCAAACTTCAAATTGCGATGCTATCATTTTCAATGACACCCAGCCAGGGTAAGAAATTTCATGTTTATTTTTTTGACATGTGACTTAATTTCTTGGATTTATCTAACCACTGATGCATGCCTGACTATGTTCTGGTTGTTAGACTAACAGGGTTTTGTAGGTTTTAAAGACATGGAGCGAAAGTGAAGAAAGTCTCTTTTATCTCAAATTCTATAATTGTAACAAGCGTTTGACGCTTTGGGGCAATTATAACCTAATTTCATGCTTCCTGCTTTCTGCTTTAGGAAACGCACTAGAGTTCAATTAGGTTTAAAATGAATGCTCAAAGTTGGATAAAATTGAACCCTCACGTCATCATTTTACTTTGGGTTTAAAATTGAACAAGGAAAACTTCATCTTTCAATTGGTGCTTAAAATGAACTCATCATTGCTTTGAAGGGTTAAAATTTACAACTGTTTGTTATGTTTTGTGATTCTCAATGTTGTTAGTGGATGCGTATGCAATTCTCTCATGCCATTTGGTCACCTTGAGAAATAGAAACATTCTTTAACACTTTGCAAGATCACCCACATCTTTCAATTGGGGTTAAAATTGAACAATCATGCTAGTGTGAGAAAGATACATTGTGTGTGTTCCCTCCTTGCGCTTTATGTGAACTGGGCGGTTGAAATACAAGTTTAATCCCTCGCTTTTTTCATCTTTAGAGGGGCCTACCTAAGACCAATTCGAAGGCAACTCCAACTGGTTTTTCACTCGGGCTAGTATATAAATGGATAAGACTAAACTATCAAGTCCTCATGGTATGTAGGCCTTAGTCGTACAGTGTCTTTCAGAATGGGGTACTACTATAAAAAGTATAAGAGCCCCTAGTAGGATTAATTAAAGCCTTTAGTGGCTTGTTGGATGCTTACAAGGTGTCATGTCCCTGATTACCCTTACTACAACCCATTTGTTTAGAAAGCCAAAATCCTAAAATATTTGTTGGTACAAGAATGGTCATTTTGAAGTTGACCTGCATTTGTACTAATCAATTCTAGAAACATAAAAATTCCTTTTAATCTTTGAATTTTAAGGATTTTGAGAATTGGTCTTGAGAAGTATGTGTTATGGAGGAGATCCAATGTCACCAAATCTCTAACTGTTCGCATTGTCTACTGTTTGCAAAAATCCTAGAGGGGACTCAACAAATATGGCTATTTCTATCCTAGGGTTGTAACTGATTGTGAGTCAGTTTAACACTTTGCTTGGTTTCAAAATGATCCAAAAACATTCACTATCATCCTCAAAATTTCAAACACTTTGGCTCAAATATGGACTTCTTGAGTTAGCCTTGATATTACTGCTTGTCCTAAGGATTTATCCTATTTCTAAATATCTTGACATTAACCTCAAACCCATATTTTCCCAAAGACAACATAGGAAATTATGGCTTTGACCTCATGATTTTCACAAAATGGACATTGTGAAAGTTATGATGTTTTTGACATAAACATCTAGTTTGGAAACATAATCAAGACAAGTGTTTATGGTAAAATCAATTCACTTAAGCAAAGATAAATTGAAAAATGAACCCCACGTGACTATTTGGAGACCGATTTCTCCCATTGAACAACCTGATCTTCCAGGTGCTATAATTCAGTCAAACTTTGAACTCATAAATAGTGAACAAACCAATCTTATTAGTAGTTTGAGAAGTTTCACTTTTGAAAACAAGGAGGCAAACACACAGTGAAGAAACACAACAACCATTTTAGAAAAAGAAGAGGAACAAGAAAATATTGAGGTTGGTAGGCCCACATTGCCACCTCATGTGTGGAAATAAATATCTTCCTTTCTTCCATAAACTTGAACTGTTTTCACATGATCTCACGTAAAATCAGGATCCCTAAGCCAAGGTCTACAGGTTGTCATTTTATACTTAGGCATCTCACTCCAAAAGCCCTTAAGAAACACCTTTTAGCAATTCACAGAAATAGAGACAGGTTGGTAGCAAAATTTTATAGACACACTTCAAGGTATAGTCTAAAGTTATATGCATTCTTTTGGAGTCAACATCCTAATCTTTTTACATGATACCAAACCCCCATAAATGATTCATCGAAAAATAAAAATCCATAGTGGAAAATCTCCAACACTTCATTTTAGACATAGGAAGCGTAGAACAAGGTATGGTCAAAAGTGGGCTTCAATATTTTACTACAATCATTACACTTTGATGAGAAAATTTTATGCCCGAGCTAGGAGAGCTCGAACGGGTTTGAACATTCCCATCCGTCCTCTCATTTAAATCAAACATTGATTCTTTAGGATTTGAACATTTTAGAGATCTAGCATCATTCTCACTACCTTGGTCTTGTCAAAACAAAAGGTTCGCTTTAAGTAAACATTGGGTCAAACATTTCACTCACCCCTTCATCAAACTTCATACTTCACTTCATCCAACTTTGCAAAATTTTGAGTACACTAACACTTTGGGACTTAAACATCAAGTCAATTGCTAACTTAGCTATTTTGTATGTGAAATGCATCCTTTTCCATGCACTTAGTTAAGCTAGCTATCACCTTTGAACTATTTTATCTTGAAGGTCACAAGTCTACCCTAAAGATTCCTAAGTTCATTAGCATCCTTTATCCCAACATCAAAACATAAAACTTAAGTCAAAAGTGTTGTTCCAAAATGTTTGCAAAGTTCACTTCCCACATCACTCATCTTTTTCACCCCCCATTATCATTGCTCCCAAAAGAATTAGAGCATCCCTTTTACCTAGATTTGAGTCAACTAGAGAGTTCAAAAATTACAAAACTCAACACAACTCTCCCATAGGTGACACAAAATTTATGGTAAAGACAAGATCACAACACAAGAGAATCATGGAGAAAACCAAAGTTACATTTACCTCAAGTGATCCAAATCCTTTAGAATTTGATCCTAGAAGTCATGTTACCCCGTCGCAACAACCATCATCTCCTCCAGAACCATATGAAATTGAAGACATCACAAATAACCCATTTGAGCTTACTAAGGAAGAAATTCTAGAACATCAAGCCTTTGAAAGTGTACCTCCTATCTCCCCGATGTTTGTAGCCTATAATTTAACACAATATTTCACAACTCCATCACTAGGGCTAAATCAAACTTACATACCTAGTCTTGCAACTAGCCTTGCTAAATATTTTGGTCACACCTCACCATTTGAAAGCAATACACTTATGGGTACCCTTGACACTAATCCTCCACCTCCCACTACCACTTGGACACCTACTTTTGGTGCTCCTCCTATTCCCGAAGCTCCAAAATAGCTACACACATTGTTTGAACTTCATTATTCCACCACCACTTCGACATTTCGGGGACACCCTTCTTCATCCACACCTATGAGTACCACAAGTTTTCCTACCATCATGCAAAGTGATATAGACTAAGTATCTCAAAATAGCACACAAGGGCATATCAATACCATATCACAGAACTAACCCCTAATGAAAATAGGGACATCCTTATCCAACCCTCTGGTGGGTTCATCCATCCCATCTACCATTTCCACGTCATCCACCATCAATCCACCTCAGAAAAATCCCTTGGTTACAAGTTCTATCAATCCTGGAAGTACCTTGATCACAAATCTCTTGTTTACATCTCTTGCACAAAGAAATCCCAAAAACATAGGAAAAGAGAATATTTTCAATCAATGGACTCAAGGTCCTAGTGTGTCATTTCAGTTGCAAAATTTAACAACATCCTCTTTTCCCATGGTCCCCTTTACTACGCCAAATCAATCGAGACCTCAAGCATACATTCCTCCACCTCATTCTACCATATTACAAGGAATATTGAACCAAGGGAACCCTCCACCTCTCACTAGCAATCCATTACCCACTCAAAAAATCAATATCCATAATCCTTCACAGATGTCTCAACAACCACTTGATCCCACATTGCAATCACATGCCTTAGCTCTACAACAAGCACAACAAGCCTATCAACAATTCATACAACAACAACAAGCAAATTTAGCACAACAATAATAGAAAGCACACCAAGCAGCCTTAGCACAACAACAACAACAACAAACATTAGCACAACAACAACATCAAACACATCAAGAAAACTTAGCACAACAACCACATCAAGCTCAACAAGTAGCCTTAGCACAACAACAACAATAAGCACAACAAGTAGCATTAGCAGTGCACAACAAGTCACACAACAACAACATCAAGCACAATAAGCAACTTTATTAGCACGCTAACAACAACATGCCCAACAACAAGCCCTAGTGGTGCAACAACAACAACAAGCTCAAAAACAAGCACTACAAGCTCAACAGTATGCCCAACAACAACAACAACAAGGTTCTATTATCCTCATTTGAACATCATCAATCCAAACACATGGGGAACATATCCATCACTTTCACATAATCTCACACCATCATGCACACCATATAACTCTTATGTCATCCCACCATATGTTCCTCCACCCAACCTGCAAGATGATCTAGCATCACAATTGAAAGCACTCTCACAAGAAATGTAGGACCTTCGCATGGGAAAGACAAAGAAACCTCATACATATAACTTGTTTCCTTACCCATTTGATTGAAACATAGCAACGATACCATTCCCTCCTAGTTTTGAAATCCCCAAATTTGACAAATATAAAGGGAGAGGAAGTCCTATGGACCATATCAAAGAATTTAACATCATGTGCATGGAAGTGGCTTACAACGATTCATATCTAATGCACCTCTTCCCTCAAAGTTTAACATGTCATGCTATGGATTGGTTTTCTCATTTTCCTCCTGGTATCAAATTTTTTCAAGAAATCACTGATAAATTCATCGATCACTTCTCCTTCAATCTTGACATGGATGTCAATCTAGAATATTTATACACTCTTAAACAAAATCAAGGAGAAACCTTCACAAATTTCTTACAACGGCGGAGACAAAGAGCCAGTAAAAGCAAGTGGCCACTTCTTGATGAACAACAAGTGGGAATCATCATAGCTAATCTCAATCCAAAACTATCATTCCACTTGAAAATGCAATGCATCACATCATATGATGAACTGGTCCCTAGAGCCCTTAACATTGAAAGAGCCCTAATCTCACAAGGAAATACTTAGGCTTACAAAGACAACTGCCCTTCAACTAATTCAAATGAGAAACCTTGTGTATGAGAAAAGTTCAAAAAAGTAACAAATAATGGTGTAGTAGATGCTAAGGTCATACTAAGTGCACCGAGACACAATAACAATCAAGTTGCTAATGTCCAACCGATTATGTAACAAACATCACCACCAAAAAACAATCAGATCATTAACACCAACATGCAACAAAGGAAAACTAGTAACAAAAATAACTATGTCAAATGCAAGTACACACAATTATCGAAACCCATCAAGATGATCATGAAGAAATTAGTAGAATCAAATCTAATAACACTTCCCAACTTTGAAAACTACCAAGAATCACAAGAGAAACCATCCTGGTATAATGATCATGATCTTTGTGATTTTCATAAAATCAAAGGACATAAAACAACAAACTACATGAAACTCAAGAAGTACATCATCCAAGATCTCATAGAAAATGATACCATATCTGTTGAGCTTCCAGCTGGGAATTAGGATCTCAAGATATACAAGAACCACATGTTGAATCATAACAAAGCAAACAACAATGAAAAATCTAAGGATTAAACCAATATGCATCATACCTATTCCAATGTAGTTGCCTCCTACGATAGCGTTATCACTGTTGTCACCATCAAAGGAGCTAGTACAGAATGTGGATTCAGCACACGATGTGGAAAAATAACCATTCAAGGAGTCCCATCTCAATCTAGGACACAACCTACTTTTCCCACATCTAATCCTAGAAAGTACAATCTTTTAGATCAACTTAAATAGACCCTCACATAGATATCAATCTTAAAACTCTTAAGGCTATCCCCCGCACTTAGAGAAATATTGGAAAAAGCCCTGTTTGAATCATTTGTTCCTGAGAACATTGACACCAATTAGTTTCAAGCTATGGTAGGGCATATTGCCAACCATCTTCTTACCTTCTTCAAGCAAGATCTATCGTCACAACCATCTCATAATCGTGCTTTACATCTTGAGGTTGACATTCATAAAAGCAAGGTCAAAAGAGTCTTGAAAGATGGAGGTGCTGGTCTGAGCATTTGTACCCTACAATTGATCAAAAATCTAGGCTATTGAGAAGACAAAGAGTACCACCATCAGAGCATATGATGACCAAGAACGGGTATCACAAGGAATTATTGCACTTCCAATCCAAGTGGGACCTCTTATTGTAGAAACTACATGCCAAGTACTTGATCCTGATCTTCCCTATAACATACCGCTTGGTCAACTATGGATTAATGCTCTGAAAGCTATAGCCTCTACCTATCATCAGTGTGTATTTTCCTTTTGAAGGAAGAGAAATCACTACCATGGAGATCCTAAGCCCTTCTACTACTACAAAAGTCTTGAGGCCAAGTTCTATAAGATCCCACAAATACCCAAAAATGATGAAGGACCTACACCATCAAGCTCATTTGTTGACCCATCATCCCTAGCCTCTACCTCAGCATCAAAAACATCCATTGTGCAGAATACACCCGACGTCAAAGCAGTGATCCAAGATGATGGTTGTGGAAACTTCAAACTATTGAAAGACACCTTTGTCTTAGGAGAGGCCTACAACTAATGCAAAGCATGGGATATAACAAGAATGAGAAGCTAGGACAAAATGACAATGGTTTACTAGAACCCATCATTCTTGAGAAATGAATAAAGAATCTTGGCTTAGGTTGTACTACTAGCAAGGTCACACTTATTGGAAAAGATATTTCTACTAAACGAGTTGAGGCTTCCTCTTGGTCACCTACATCATGTGATACAACCTTATATGACTTTCCCCTTGATGTTGCTAAACTATTTGAGAACAACACCCTCTTTATGATATTCATAACATCCTTTGTCTCAAATGACCAACCAACTGAAATATGCCTAGTATACCCACAACTCATAACATGGACCAACAAGGACCACCGATTCTAGATTTATTCAAAAATGATGAAGCAATCTTAGAATTCATGGGACTTCAAGACAACTTATCATGGGTAGATCATAAAGCGGCTTCAACATAGAGCTCGATATAGGGGCATACTATGGGGAGATGATTGAATCCTTCAGTCTCAAAATAAATGAAATGCAACTAACATGAAGATCCTTGAGTGAAAACCACCTAGTGGCACTCTCTGATCCAAAAATAGTAAAAACAAAGGACACATTTGACAGTGAAAACATTTCTGAGATGCCCAAGGATGAGGGATTCAATCTCCCCCTTAGTGCAATGCATCCAAAGAAGTCAGCAATACTAGCAAAAAAGGCTACTCCAATCAATGTGGGAACAAAGGAAGCACCTAAGATCACTTTCTATGTTGAATCCTTGTTGGATGAAGAACATAAGAACCTTGCAACATTCCTTAAAGAGAAAAGAGCTAACTTTGCATGGTCATACATAGATATGTCAGGCCTTGATCCATAAGTAGTTGTGCATCAGTTAGTAGTCTATCCTGAAGCCAAACTAGTTAAGTAGAAATTAAGGAAGATGCACCCTTAGATAGCACTCTTGGTTAAACTAGAATTACAAAAGCTTCTTGATGTTTAATTCATCCAACCAATAGATTATCCTGAGTGGGTTTCAAACCTGGTACCGGTTTCAAAACCCACTAGGGGCATCAAAATATGCATTGACTTCAGAGATCTAAACAAGACATGTCCGAAGGATGATTTCCCTCTTCCTAACATCGATCTCATTGTGGAATTAACAACTAGACATGAAATGTTGTCACTCATGGATGGTTTTTCGGGCTACAATCAAATCATAATCACCAAGGAGGATCAACAGAAAAATACATTCACTTGTCTATGGGGAACCTATTGTTGGAATGTGATGCCATTCAGGTTAAAGAATGCAAGAGAAACCTATCAAAGAGTAATGACCCTCATCTTTCATGACGTGATCCATGAAACAATTGAAGATTATGTGGATGATATTTTGGAAAAATCAAGGAAGAGAAATGAGCACATACAAGTCTTCGGACCCATCTTTGACAGGCTTGAAGAATACGAGGTACAACTGAATCCAAAAAAGTGTGTCTTTGGGGTCACATCAAGGAAGCTTCTTGGCTTTATTGTCTCACAAAGAGGGATAGAAATTGATCCAACAAAGGTAAAATCCATCCTAGACATGGAACCACCACAAACATTAAAGCAGATGAGAGGATTACAAGGAAGATTACAGTCCATTAGAAGGTTCATAGCCCAGCTATCAGATAAGATTCACCCCTTTTCGCATCTCCTCCACAAAGGGGTAACCTACAAGTGGGATGACAAATGTGATAAATTTTTCAGCAAATCAAAGATTATCTACTAACACTTCTAGTGCTCATGTCGCCGATACCGAACAAACTAGTGATCCTATACATCTCAGCAACACTAGTAGAACTTGGGGCTCTTTTAGCACAACATGGTGAAAATGGAAAGGAAAGAGCCATATACTACATCAGCAGAACTTTGGTAGGCTATGAAATGAACTATTCTCCCATTGAGAAGGCATGTCGAGCAGTAGTTTTTGCTTCAAAAAAGTTCAGGCACTACATGTTGTCACATCAAATCAATCTCATTGCAAAGATTGATCCATTAAAATACCTATTATCCAAAGCAACCCTCATGGGATGAATGGCTAAGTGAGTGATGATCTTGACAGAGTTTGACATAAAGTATGTGGAGCGCAAGGCAATCAAAGGACAAGTGATCACAGACCAACTAGTAGAAGCGCCTATCTATGCTAAGAACCCTTTGATATCTAAGTTTCCTGATGAATCAATGTTCCTTATCAATCTCACAACTCAGTGGAAAATGTACTTCAATGGATCATTCACCCAACATGGATCTAGAGCAGGCATTCTTTTCATCACCCCCCAAGGTGATTGCATCCCAAAGTCATACAAGCTATCATTCCCTTGTACTAACAACATTGTTGAATATGAAGCCCTAATCACAGGTCTTAGGATAACAATTCAGCGACAGATTCAAGAGATGAAAGTCTGGAGACTCACAGTTGGTTATCAACCAAGTCAATGATGACTATCAAACTAAAGATGATAAGCTCACTCCTTACAAGAAGATGGTGGAGAATATCAAAGACCTTTTTATAGACATAGATTTTGAGCAAATTCCTTGCATGAACAATAGGAGCAGCGGATGCCATGGCAACAATCGGATCATTACTAGACATGCTAAACAACATCCTCCAATGTGAATTCTTGGTAGAACAACTTCTCATACCAAATTTCAAAATCCTTGAATCTGAATTCGCGTGTGTCATTATTAGTCTTGGATCCTCGTGGTATCATGAATTTTTTACTTACCTTAACAAAGGAACCCTTCTATTATATATCACCCCAAACCTTAAAAAGACCTTTTTCAAAAAGGCATCCTGATTTGTGATCCTAGGTGATACCCTTTACTGCCAAAGCACCGAAGGGACATTACTACGATGTCTTAACCAAGAGGAAGCCTTAACTACTTTAATAGAAGTACACGATAGCATATGTGGGTCCCATTCTAGCGGTATGGCATTGGCTAAGAAACTATTGAGGATGGGGTACTATTGGACAACCATGGAAAAAGAAGCTCATCAATATATGTAGAAATGCATCCAGTGTCAATAGCATGGAGATTTGATTCATGCTCCAGCTCAAGAATTGCATCCAATGATCACACTATGGCCTTTCTCGCAATGAGGATTTGACCTCATAGGAAAAATCACTCCAACCTCATCTAACGACCATAAGTTTATCATAACTGCCACTGAGTACTTTACTAAGTGGGTTGAAACTATTCCTATGACCTACATAACGGGGAAGCAAATAGCTAAATTTATCTTGAATTACCTAATTTTTAGTTATGGTGTTCCACAATCCCTCATCTCAAACAACATAACACCATTCAAGAACCAAGATGTAAAGGAGCTATGCCAAAAATTCAATATCCATCACTGATTCTCTACCCCATACTATCCCCAAGGCAATGGCCAAGCAAAAGCAATGAACAAAACTATCTTAAAAATCTTGAAGAAAATAGTTAATGAAGTTGGTCGTGACTGGCATCTGCAGCTAAATCCCACTCTTTGGAATTATCGAACCAATATCCACATGCCTATAGGTACAACCCCTTTCTCTTTGGTCTATGGATCAAAAGCCATCTTGCCTATTAAGGTTGAGCTCCCATCACTGCAAGTATCATTGCAGAACCTGATAACTAGGGGAGAATACAAAGTGTCTCGATTGAATGAGCTATAATTCCTGGATGAACGTCATATTGACACCCTTAATCACTGGCAAGTATATCAAAACTGACTGAAACATAGCTATAACAAGAGAATCATTTTTTTTGGTCATTCCAGGTAGGCGAACTTGTCTTAAAGCACAATCAAAAGAATCTTCTAGATCAAGACAACAAAGGAAAGTTTGAGCCTAACTGGTTGGGTCCCTTTGTCATCACAACAAGCTATGGATTAGAGGCATACCAACTATCAACCCTTGAAGGTGAACCCTTGCAGGATCCAACCAACATCTTGCATCTCAAAATTTTGTATGCCTAGTCTTAAAGGGTATAAATCAAAAAATACAAAAAAAATCATAAAATAATCAAAATCCAAAAAAATGAGAAAAAGGATTGAAAAAAAGTAAAGAAAAAAAATTGTCCTCTAGTGAAAATCACTTCGGTGGTGCTTTGGGCAAGTACCTTGGTGAAAACCTAGTAAACAGGTGCCTTGCGTAAATAAAACATCTCTATCTATTCTTTGGCTCTTTTTCCCTATCAATCTTTGCATCACCATTTATTCCTCATCCTTGTCCTTATCATGGCTTGTCATTGTAAGGTATCATGAACCCTTTGGCACTACTTGGCATATTCACAAGGTCAGTCTGTCCTTCCTTTATCAAAGTGGGCTAACATGTCACACTAGGGTCATTTCATTATGAGTCACAATCAGCTTCTTATATATCTTGAGGTCATTTTCAACATCTTATCAAAAAATCCAAAACATTCATAAAATCTTATCCAAAAAAATCCAAAAACATTTGCAAAATCTGATACAGAAAAATCCTAAAACATTTGCTAAATCCTATACAACGAAAATACAAAAACATTAAGAAAAATTTCAAGGAAAAATCCAAAACATCAAAAACCCTAAAAAGGTTGAACATCAAAAATCCCAAAAAATAGAGTCATCTTGTCAAACTGCGTCATCTCTGAGCTTGAAAGTAGGCAAGGCCATCATTGATGTGCCCCCGAGATACCCTAGGTCAGTCCTTTAGAAGTTCGTCATAATAAACTATTATCTTTCACCTATTCATATCTTCATCTTGTAAATGGGTCAAGTCAGTCGAACTACATGGTCTTTGCGTGTATAATGTAGGCAAGGCTTCTCTATGATTAGCCCTTGAGGCCCCTAGGATAGGACTTTAGGTTAGGTTCTTGGTCAAAATTTGGAAATTCTTAGAAAAACCCTAAACATTTGTAAAACCCTAGAAAATCCCTAAACATTCAAATATTCAAAAATCCCAAAACATCCAAAACATCTCAAAAATCCCAAAACATCCAAATATTTAGAAAACACAAAAAAAAAGAAAATGGAAAATCCAAAAATAATATAAAACATTCAAAAGACTTAAAAAGCCTCAAATATCTTAGGAAAACCCTAAATAGCCTCAAAAAATTAGAAAACCCTAAACATTTGTATAAACTTTCAAAAAGACAAAAAATAGCCTCAAAACATTTCAAAAGAATCCAAAAATATTGAAATATTTCAGAAAATACAAAACCCATCCATCCCATCTCTCTTTGACCCGTAATAAACTTTCATCCATAATAAAATGATCGTCACCTTCAACCTTTAGCGAAACAAGTAGAAAGCAAGTGTAGCAAGTCGTAAAGTGCAAAACCAAAAGTCAAAATCTAAAGTCTAAATCATAGGTGAACACGTCAGTCAAGTTTATAGCATCAAATCATTTTAGCATCATCGTCCTAACATCAAACAACTCTCTAATCAACATGTCCTAGGATGTATCCTTCCTGCGATGGACATCAGCATCAGACATCACCTTTGCTAAACTTAAACTAGGCAGGTGCTATAGATAACACTAACTATTTGTCTTTGATCTTTTCTTATGATTTATCTTAATGACCCATTCTGAGGACCTCTCAATGATGTCTATCCAAAACAATTTAGAGAGAAAGGAATGGGGCATCGATCATTATCTTTTGTTTGTCGTGCTTGTGAATACTCTTGTAAAATAGTATTGGCACATACTTGTTAGTTGTGTGTAGGAAGGTCGCTTGGAGTATGTTGTTGACTATTGCGTATGCTTTGAACCAATATATCCTAAGCTTCTAACTTGCATTCCAACGAGGTTTTTGTATGTCAAGGTGTGAACAAGAATTATCCTATCTACTTGTCGAGTCAAAGTCTATTACACTAGATACAATGACGTCCTAGTTATCAATACCTTGATGCATCATGTCTGTGTTATATAAAACAATAAGGAATGATATAAAATCCCAATCCCAAAGTGTGAGCATCTCATCCTGCATTTTGCATCATCTTGTCACCATCTCTAATAAAGTCTAGATGGATCAACAACTTGTTGGATCTTTTGAAGCAATCATCACAATCAACAGTTATTCATTCTTTATTCTTCTATCTTCTCTCTGCACTAACCTGGTATCATGATAGTCAACAAAAAAATCATCAATGCATCCACCCTACATCCACAAGCCATCAACATACATGCATCTCATAGCATAATCATAAAATATCCATTAGCATAATCATAACATTCATCTCATGATCATATCACATCATACATTCTGCATTATCATTTGAGTTGTGATTAATAATATAGATTTATTATTCTAAGCATCTTAAATCATTGCATATCATAAGCATTTGCATCATTTACATCCATATGCATACACGATTATATCATCGTAAAACATGCATAGAAAATACACAAAAAGAAATGCATTCACATCATTTGCATCTTGTGTCGTAGAAAAAAGGACCCTTTGCTTGACATGGGATTAATTCATGATAAAATGGACTTAATGAGGTCTTTATCTAGTGTTGTGAGACATTTTATGTGTCCACACTAGGTCTTGGACCCTTGCAAATAAAACAACATGCTTTTAATGACATCTTGTAAAGGTGTTGTAAAGTCTTGTAATGGACTTTCATGCTTTTCCAAACTTAATGAACCCATTTCTTCCTAATTCAACATTATTAAATTTGTTTAATAACATTATCAAATCAATCTAGAAGGTTCTTAATGTAAACTTAATGATAAGCTAGTGTTGTAATGTGTCTTGCGCATTCACATTGGTTTTTGTGCCCTTCTAGGCTATGTGGACCTAATTTTAGTGTTGTAAATTGTATTTAATCACACTTTCACATTTATTTATGTGTCCCAAGCCCTATTCAACATTTACATCACCACTAATAGGCCTTAATTGACCCATATTGTGCATCCCGAGGCATAATTTGATCAAATAACTGACATAGTCATCATATAAGCCTAATTTTCTTACTTCTCGACATTCCAGCTAGCAAAAATGACCCTTGTGGGACCCATTCGCCATTAGTGGTGAAGTAGTCCCATCTAGGTGGGACCCATTCGCCATTGGTGGCGAATGAGTCCCATTTTGAGTCATTTTTGGGGTTTGAGCGAGAAAAAATAGGTTTTAAGTTTAATTTTTCTTCATGTCGTCCTGTGATGAGGTATTAATGGGTAAATAAGATGAAATGCCTACAAATACAAACTTCTAAGCCCTAATTTACATCTCATGCTCATTATTACATCTCTCATCATTGTTTCATCTTCTATCTTCTCATTCAAGTCAAGCATGCTAGGGTTTCTTCATCTAGATTGCCCCCTAAGACATTTAAGGGCTGAGTCTTCATTTTTTGCTGAAAACATACAAGATAAAACATCATGGCAAGGTAATAAATTCCATTTTTCATGTTTCATTCCATTCTTTCATCATTTTGGTTCAATTACCTAAACGGGGTTTGACCAAGGCAAACCCCCATGCCCTAACATTCAACATTTCATCTTCTTGTCTTGTGTGTTTGTAGATCTAAGACTCTTGGAAGCTTAGGAATTATTGAAGATTGCATTTCAAATTCATTCAAGTCATTTATTTTTCATTCAAGTCAAAATATCAATAAAAAGTCACTTTCAAGCCCAAATACGACAATTTCAGAAGTAGACACCTATAGGAAGTAGAAGTGCAAACTAAAAGCCCTGAAATCCACCTTTGAATATTCAAAAATTCAAAAGTGGACTCATTCACCATGGGTGGTGAATGAATCCCACTCTGGGATCTGTTTTGTGTTTTATGTATTTTCTGATACCCTTTTGTCAGAAACTGGTTTTAGTACAGTTTGGTAGAACATGGACTAATTCACCCTAGGTGGCAAATGAGTCCTATTATGCTTGAAAATTAGCATCATTAGCATTCCAAAATCAATTTACAGTCTTCATCCACATTCTAGTTGCACACTTTCATTCTGGTTCATTTTTGTTACAGTTTGCATTCATTTCTCAGTGTTCTTGCATTACACAATGTGTTTTAAAACATCACTTGTTTCATAGGATTAACATTCATAATCAATCAATTACTTAGCTTGGTTTCATTTAGATCATTCCATTTAGATCATACAACATCACACACATCCTTTATTTGAGTGAACCACCTATATCTTTGAGGTCTATATCTCTCCTTTTAGGTGAAAACCCCTAAGAGTGCAAGAGAAGTACATGGACCCAAAAATATATGGTTCACATCCATAACATCTGCATATCATAATCATTCATCCATATCATATCATAAAAAAAATGAAAAAGAACATAACATTGCATCCATCCATATCATGATCATCACATATCACATAGGAATAAATAAAATGCATCCATATCATATCCATCCATACATGTTCAATAAAATGAACACATCTAAGCATGAATCATTTGTATCTGTATCATATATATATATCAAAAAATGAGTGTCATGGTACAAAATCTAGATCAATGTATGAACATCGATAAAAAATATAATATCCACGAGGCTATCAAAAAGGAGCCCATGAATGTACATCTGTGATAAAGAATGGGGCAAAATAAAAAAAAGTGGCTATACAAAATAGCTAGCCTTGATGGCTGCTACCTTCTCTAGCCTGCCTGTCAAGCTGATCCTCTGCTCATGGTCATGCATCACTATGCTGTGAAAAATATGGCTATCTCAAAGCCACTGGAACATCACGATGATAATGTTGCTTCTAATATGCATCCTCTGTAATAGCCTCTTTGTATAATCGCGTTGACATGGTTCAGCCATGTGTGGCTACCATCATCGCCTCAATTTGTTGTCTCCAAACCACCTCTTGATCTCTCTCAATGGTCATAGTCTATACTCTCTATAGTGCCTGATCTCTCTCGGTTGTAACTGCAACCACTTGCTATCGAGCATAGTCTCGCTCAGTAGTAATGACCAAAATCTATTGGCTGGCCTGATCCTGCTCACCAATCAATATTTGCACCTCCTGCTGCAGTTACTATATCTGAACGTCTTGCGTATTTGTGGTGGTGGTAGTCCTGCCTAAGGTTGTACTTATGGTTGTACCTAAGGTTGTTGTCCAACAGGAAGAACCCTCAGAACCTGACCATCTCGGTCGTCTTGGCCATCCCGTCCCCTGCCTCTCTTGACTCCTCTGCCTCTAGGTCTCCCTCTAGGAGGAACACGTGTTGGATATGTCAAACATCTAGGAGGAACAAACCATGCATCATATGTAGGAGTAGTCCAAGCTACTACCTTTCCCTAATCATATGCCCAAGGCTGGGCCACCAACTGTCTAAATCTTTCTATGCCCTCTAAAGCTAGAATAGTCGATCCCCATGTAGGAACCTCTTTGGCCGATCTCGCAAAAATGGCTCTATATACATAGTCAGGCCTATCCTAGACATCTCCAAATTGATGAGCCACCCTGTCTGGAAGATATCTCTCAATGATATGGTGCTCTCGACCCTGCATGTATCGGGTCTATCTGGCAAAATACAATTGTTGAATATCATCAAACCATGGTGGCATCTGAAGCCATGGGCACCAACAAAAAAATGTGATGTCATCAATCACCCATCTCCAATATGGGAGCCTAATTGTCTAGTGTGCCTAAGGTTAATGGCACCTCTATATCTCCAAATGATAGGATCATCCAACTCCACGTCTGCCATCTGAACAATGGGTCAAAGCACAACAATGTGCTCCCATGCCCAAATATGTAGCAGAGTCACCCCTACACCAATAGCTCTCCCATCACAATAAACAAAATCATGCAAATCATGATATAATATGGTTAGCATCATGGTCCCCCATGCAAAAAGTGTCCTCTTGTGCAGCATCCAATGCCACACCAAGCCCCATCCTAGGTTGAATCCTCTGCTACACCTATCTGGAGCCACCAAACCTGAAATGATGGCTATGATGATTAATCTAAACGTCAACACATGACCTTTGTATGACTCCAAGTCAATCTGTGATTAACCAATGCAATCTGATCCATCTCCATGACCTTAAGGTAGGCGTCGAATTCAGCATCAGTGTCATAAATCATGTGATCACCATGAATCAACAAACATAGTATACACCAAACGTCCCCCAAAGTAACTATCGCCTCGCCTATCGGAAGGTGGAAGGACGAGGTCTCGATGTGCCATCTCTCGCACAGAGCCGTCATCATCACCAGATGTGTCTGAATCACAGGTGCATACACAATATACCACAACCGATCTCTCCCAGGTGCTCCTGGCATAACTTTGATAGATCACCTAATCTCTCCAAAATAGTGGGCCTGTGCTCCCTTAACATCAATGGTGGGAAGACCTCCTGCATCCACGAAGCGCACAACATCAAAAAATTATTGAAATTTGACGTTATTTAAAATTTATGGCTCAAAAATCACAAAAGCGTCATTGTTTTCAATAGTGTCGCTATATTCAACTTTTAAATAGCAATGCCCAATACTTTTAAATTTTCAAATCGAAACATGCATTGCCAAATAAGTTGGCATCACGATTTAACTTCTGGTAAACCCTAACCCTAAATTTTAAATCAGTAAGAGCGTCGCCAAAGAAGTATGTGTTGCCATTTAAAATTAGAAACCCTAATTTTAAATCGTGAAAAGCATTGCTATAATTGATTTGGGCGTCACTGATTTTAGTTTGGGTATTGCTATATAGCACGATGCCGCCATAATTTAAACTTTAAAGCGCAATAAATGCATCAAAAATTCAAATTTCAAATCAGGTTTCGAATCACATATAGGTGGTCCTGCACCTAGAAGCCGCTAGAACTCTTGAACTCAATTGGAGATGTGCCTGGTAAGCTCTCGGTGCACCATTTTGTCGAAGGTTCAGAGCTCAAATCGCAAGAATTCCTTAAAGTGTGAATGCACAAATGAATTGAAAATGACCCTTCATGGCCTATTTAAGCTAGAAAATTAGGGTTTTTTGCCCTAATTTAACTTTGAAGATGGGGTTTATCATTATTTTCACCAATTTTTCCAATTTGGACCTAATTTTGCATCATTTTTTGTATTTTTGGCATTATTCTTGCATCCTGAAGCCTTTCTGGACCCTTCAAGCAACTTTTAAACCTTTATCGAGAAATCAACCCAAAATTCAAAAATTTCGCCCGATTTCTCGAGGGGGTAGGGAGTCAGCTTTATCCTTCCGTTGGAGCATCTAAAAAAATGATTTAAGCAACAATTTTGATCTAAAAAGCGTTATTTTTTGAATCGAAGCAGTAGGTACCTCGCTTCAAAGAGGGGAAAAATGTCCTAATCAATATCATACACTTAAAATAGATTTACTAACATCATTTCCTCTTTAACCCATCCTCTTTTCACTTAATTGATTTAATTAGCCTAGCTAATTAATTAATTGCATCATTTTCATCTATTGGCCTAATTAATTTAATCGGGTTAATTCATCTCTTTTCCACACTAACACTTCATCTAATTAAATTAAATAAATTAAAACATTTAATTTAATTCCCTAAGTCATCTTATTTAATTAAATAACTCTAAGTTATTTAATTAAATATCATTTCACCTTTCTCCCATTTATTAAATCATTTAATTTAATAAATATCACTTTAATTCTTCTAATCCCCTAATTGCATAATTAAATCTTGTTTAATTAGCATTTAAACTTTCCTCTAAGCAAAAAGAATATTCCTCATCCCCTTTTGCATAATTTAAACCTTGTTTTAATTTGTAAATTGCCCTTTTTCCTCACCCAAAAGAATATTCTACGAAATATTCTCTCTTCTCCAATCATCTCACTTGGCTTCTTGAACAAGCTAAACCTTCAACCTTTTGAACAAGTTACCTTTGACTTGTGTGAGCAGGTCAAAAGTGTGTTTGTTTGAGGCAAGTGTGAGCCCTTGATTAAATATCATCATGCATTCTCATCCGTTAATGAGAATCCATGATCCATGCCTCTCATCCCCTTCATCTTGGACCATTGATTAATATTGTTGATCTCAACCATTCATTTCACATTTGCTCTCCTATAAATAGGTCACTATTTGGAGACAAATGGATCCATCTTTCAATTGCAAACTTATGCTATTGAAATCAATTGCATCTATATTCTCATATTTACTCACTTTTTAGCTTATTTTAGTTAGTTTTAATTGCATAATAGCTTAGATCATTTGTTAATGGATTCCATGCATCCATCTTAGTTTGTATATGAATTAGGGTTTTCATCTTTTAACATAGTTTTAACTTATATTAGCTTAGCAATAGCATAATTAGTGCATTTCTAGCATAAAATCATGGTAAATTAGCTTGCATCATGTTCATTTTAAGCATAAACTAGGTTTTCATACATCAATCACAATGGTTTCATCGATTCCCTTCCATAGGATCGACTAAAACAGGCTCACTAATCACAGGATTGGGAAAGGGTCATTGTTCCACGTCAACACAACACCAATTCCACAATGAGATAAGTTTCAGATGCATTAGAGTAGATGTTTTAAAAGCTTTCATAATTTAGTATGTTAGGTTTTCATAAATGTTTAGTTTCAATTTCATTTGAATGATCTTGTTGAGATTCGAGTATTAGTGGCTTCATTATGTTTTGATTCTTCATGGATCAAGTGTAATTCAACCAATATTGATATTTTTCGATCATACCAACACCATGGCTAAATAGTAAATATGGATTGTTGAAAAAATCTATCAAAGCATAATATTAAATATGGATTGTCATGGCATTCCAACACCATCATCTTGGAATGCCATGACAAGCCATAGATAAGCAATAGAAATAGTTACATAGAAATAGATCATTGCACAACCTATGGCTTGTCATGGCATTCCAATCACCATGGTGTTGTAATGCCATGACAAATCATATTTACTATTATGCTTTGATAGTAAACACCCAATATTTTCCAATAAGCATATACATGCACAACATGATTGCAAATTGGAAAACACAGTGTGAGGTGAGTATATGTCTGCCAAAACATAATGGCAAGCCAGAGACAAGCAATCATACATAGAAACACAGTTCATTTCCTTGTCTATGGCTTGTCATGGAATTCCAATCACCATTGTGTTGGAATGGCATGACAATACATATTTACTATTATGCTTTGATAGTAAACACCCAATGTTTTCCAACACCCATATACATGCATAACATGATTGCAAGTTGGAAAACATAGTGTGAGATGAGTATATGTCTGTCAAAACACAATGGAAAGTCGTAGATAAACAATCATACAAAGAAATAGTTCATTGCTTTGTCTATGGTTTGTCATGGCATTCCAATCACCATGGTGTTAGAATTTCATGACAATCCATATTTACTATTGTGCTTTGATAGTAAACACCCGATGTTTTCCAAAAACCATATACATGCATAGTATGATTGCAAGTTGGAAAACATAGTGTGAGGTGAGTATATGTCTGCCAAAACATCGTGGCACACCATAGATAGGCAATCATACATAGAAACAGTTCATTACCTTGTCTATGGCTTGTCATGGCATTCCAGTCACCACGATGTTGGAATGTCATGACAATCCAAATTTATTATTATGCTTTGATAGTAAACACCCAATGTTTTCCAACAACCATATACATGCATAGTATGATTGCAAGTTGGAAAGCATAGTGTGAGGTGAGCATATGTCTGCCAAAACATAGTAGCAAGCCATAGATAAGCAATCATACATACAAACAATTCATTACCTTGTCTATGGCTCGTCATGGCATTCCAATTACCATGAGACCACATTTCTTTGAGGCATTTTTTCAAACAGTTCATTGCCTTGTCTATGTTGTTGCTTACTATTATGCTTACTAATATGCTTTCATAGATAACACAGTGAACTGTTTGAAAAAATGCCTCAAACAAATGTGGTCTCATGGAATGCCATGACAAACAAATGCAATTGGAAGCTACAATTATCACTCTAGCATGAATGAATTAATATCTTTGAGAATAGTATTTGGTTGGATAGGTGGAGTTCCCTATAGTTGTGGGTATCCTTTCTGAATATATTGTTGATACATCTACTAAAGATGACAATATATCTGTGAGCCAAATTGCATTGCTTGTTAAATAAGGTGTTTCCCATTTTGTAACAAAATTTTGTTAGGGGGTCCCCATCTGTAATTATCACTTTAATTATCATCATATATCTATAATTATTTTAGAAAAACTAGTCGGAGGTGAGTATACGTCTGCCAAAACATAGTGGCAATCCATAGATAAGCAATCATACAAAGAAACAATTCATTTCCTTGTCTATGGTTTGGCATTCCAATCACCATGAGACCACATTTCTTTGAGGCATTTTTTTCAAACAGTTCACTGCCTTGTCTATGATGTTGCTTGCTATTATGATTTCATACACAAGGCAGTGATTTGTTTGAAAAAACACCTCAAACAAATGTTGTCTCATGGAATTCCATGACAAACAAATGCAATTGGCAATTGCAATTTGTTGGCGTAACAACTAACACCTTTGGAGTGCAAGTTGGTATGGAAAGCTATGCACACTGCGTAATGAGTGCTCTTCAAATTAGGAGGGGAAGCTCCCTCGTATTGTTGAAATGTGTTGAAAAGAAAAGTAATCTAAATCCTATCTTTTTGTTCTCAGCTAGAAGAGGCACAAAGTTAAGAAAAACCACAAACGTTGCAGCTAAGGATTTTCTAGTTCGGCAGATCACTAACTACAACTAAACTAAAGCTTTTAATCTATCTAGTTTCCTCAAGTAAATAGAGCATGAGGAAATGGAGCAAGAGTGTTCTATACGATAAACTTCAGGGATAGATTCACAATGTGAAGGCAAGGTGGCACAATTATTTGCTTGGCTGGGAAGAAGTTTATTAATACACACATCAAACAATAAGCTTTAGGTACAAATTCTCAACATGAAGACAAGGTGGCACATCTATTTGCTCATTTGAATAGGCTTATTAGAAATAAAAGATAAAATAGCCAACTAGGACAGTAAATTGCATAGGCGAAACACACATACAATCCACGATCAAACTAGCCACTATATTTAACTAAGATGAGCATTCACCATAATAATAACACGAAACCCAAGTGGCATAACAATTCATCATCATAATAAAAACTCGTGAATAGATACAAAATCAACAATATTATAGGCAAGGTGGGCACAACATATATTACTTTCTCGTGCAAAATTTAATTACAAATGAGCAAAGAGATCTTATTTATAGACATCAAAAAGTGTAGGGACCCTAAAATCACCTTGAGTCAACTAAAGTCTTGCAAGCATGCAGGATTTTATTGCTAAACCCTAAATAAAGGAAACTATACAGTTAACTAGAAAACTACCATCAGTTAACCGAAACATGACTAATCTAAATGGACATGTGCAAGCATGCACATCCTTATTGAAATGAAAACTCCAACTATACATTGATGATTCCAAGACAGACATGGCATGAAATGTGGAACGAGTTAACTTGAAAATAAGCATTGAGTTAACCGTTGTGTCTGATGTCTATCCTAAAAGGTGGAATTTGGAGTTCATTGGTCATGATCTTGAGCAAGTAACCCCTCCATGAGGTTGTTGACTGCATCACCATCTGGAGATCATCACATGTCCTAACTGTCAATTCATTGCTTGTTAGCAACTTGAGCAATCTTGGAAATCCTTGCACACTCAAACCAACATTTCACTGACTGGTAACTTTGGTGGCTCCATAACTGAAGTGATGGCCATTGTCTCTTCTGCAGCTTTATGCTTCTAACACTTCTCACATTTTCAGGCCTTTCTCTATGGAAGAGTGTTGCACGACAAAACCACAAATTCTAACTGTGAACATTGTGGTTGTGAGAAATGCACATCAACTTGCTGCATATGCAGAATTCTAATAGTATCAACCCTCTAAACTAGCCTTGGAAGGCTATCAGCTATACGAGATATGAAATCAACCCTCCAGATACACTTGATACAAATCGGTGTTAGCTTTTCTAATGAAATAATGAATTAAGATTGACTTAGTCTTGAATTCAGTCTGTGTGAACTACATTCTAAAAAACTCACTTATTGACTATAAACTCGACTATATTTTGACAACTTTCTCTAGGAAGCCAAAAAGTGGCTAAAATATAGCCTATCAGAGGGCAATTTTCACCAAAAAATTTGAGACATGGGTTTTGTCCAAAAAATGATTCTAAGACAACCCATAACGTCAGAATTGTGAAAAAACACCATTTAACTTGACATGCAAACACCATTTAACTTGACATGCAAAAGCTTTTATGAAAAAAACAACTAAGGGCAGCAGGGGCTGCGATGAACAATTTTTCTGAGAAAATCTGAAATATGGGTTTTGTCCAAAAGATGATTCTAAGACAACCCACAATGTCAGATTTAAAAAATATTGACTTCTACTCCCCCATGCAAAGGAATTTCGATTGAGAAAATCAAAGCTTCGATAATTGAAGCTCTGGAACAAATTTTCCTGAAAATTCTAACACATGGGTTTCGTAGAGGAAGTCATGCACAACCAACCCAGATGATTAGATTTGTCAAAACTCGTTGAATCTTGGACAAGTGAAGAAAACCTAAGACGATAATAGAAGAATCTAAGATAGAAGATATAAGTTTTATGTTTCTACTTCTGCTTAAATCGCCATGCTTGTTTGAAGTCTGCTGATTAATCTGGACTTGTATCTGCAAGGAAATCTGAAAAACAATATTTGAAGTGCCTTTGAATGTTGATTGTTGAAGAATTCGCTCACCCAAATGAGAAAATTCACTTTGATCTTCAACTGTGTGAGAGAAGAATGGACACCATCTTGAATAAATAAAAGAATTATTTGCTTAATGATGTCGCTGCAAGAAGAAAACCCTGATTTCAAAAGAAATGTTTTGATTGGACCCCACTTTGTTCAATTGTCATTGACTCAGAGTCCCAAAAGAATAAAAATATAAAAATATTCATTTCTCCCTTACATGCGAATTTGCATTATAATATCAAAAAGGACGCCAATATTAAAATATTGAGCAAAATCACCCCTTTAAAGCTTACATGCAAAAGACTGAAAATTAATATTATTTTAATGAGTTAACTGAAATCTTTGCATTTGGGTGTGCTTAGAAAAATTTACTAATTATGAAAAGTCCAAATTTGACTCTCCAAGCATCCCCTAGCAACAATTGAGATTTTTTGCTAACTTCCTACTTTATAGCTCACTGAAAAGTCACGATTGCCTCTGTTGAGCTCTGATTTTTGATTGCCTGATTGATGTTGGAACTAAGCTGAGATATCCACTGCGAAGCCAACATAACCAAGATGAAATGTCTACTGGGAGATGCAACTGCTAAAAACCTTATTTAACACCTCAAAATAAAAGTTGCCTTTGATTAAATTGATGCAAGGCTTCCAAACTTAGTCATTTCTTTATTTTGCCATTCAATGCTTCAAACTGTTGCTGCTGGTGAACGATGACTCTCGTCGACTGGGTGATGGATCCATCGCGTAACTAGAAGAATTATCCAACCAATGATTATATGTAAGGCATCTGAAAGTTGAGTTAAGGACCCCAAAAGCAAGGGCGCCCCTAGCCTGCAATAGCACAATTACCATTTTGAGAGTGATTTTGCAACTTGCAACTTTCTACATGAACACCATACTTTGACCCCTAACACTAGGAGTTGGAGTGCTTTGACGAGTACATCGTTCATCTCTTTGCATAGCTAAAAGCATTGGGAAGAGATGTTATTGGAGGCGAGAAGCGAGAAAACTACTTCTAAGACCTCAAAAAGAAGGGTGCCTTTTTCAAGGGAGTGTGTAATTCCCACAGTCATTTTTCTGCTTGTTTTCATTCTTCAACAATCTCCACTGACCCTACACTCACGGGCATTTGACAAATCTCAAGGGCTGACGGTTGGACTCGCTAAATAGCTAGGAGGATTCCACACAAGTCTCGTGAAGACAACAACGGCTAAAAACCTCATCTAGTTGGCCTAAAGGTTGGGCGCCCCTGGCCTATAGAGGTAGAAGTTGATATTTTAACATTTATCCACCCTTTGTTTTACATGCTCGTTGGAACTACTGTCATGGCCACTTAACATCTCTGATGATCTTGCGAATCGATGCATCGCAGAGCTGGGTTGAATTAAAAAAGATTCCCCAAAAACGAAAACTGCAAATTCAATCATCTGAGGGGTCAAATTCAAGGGCGCTCCTGGGCTACGGGGGCACATAAACTACAATTTTGACAACCTTTGTGATGTGTAATCTCCTCGTATCTTCCGCTTCTGCCTTCTATTGTTGAAGTTTTGCTACTCGGATGATCTTGCTTGATAGCTTGCCGAAAAGATGACTAAATTTTGAAGAGAATGAGTGTATTTACAACCAAAAAGAATTGAATCTAAACCTCCAAAATGAAGGGCGCCCTTGGGCTACAAGGGTGCAAATTTGCTTTCTACTAGATTTTTCCTTCATTTCACGCTCTTGCGAACACCATTCTGGCTGCTGAGTTGGCCACGTAGAAGCATTACTGCTACTGATGCGTGTATATGACTGTATTTCACCACTTTCACATTTACAGACACTATAAAGTTGATTTGCACATTGATTGTGCAAGCGTCTCCCACGTTACAAAGTGAAGTGTTTCCAAACATAATATTTTTTGCATTTTTCACCATTTGAAAATCTCCTCCGTCGTGAAGTATCTTTTTTAGCATCTTTCACCATAGAATGTTTTACTTTGAGTTTCAGGGTTAGATTTTGACACCGAATATTGGCCAACTGCCATTGATGATCTCAGAGATGCCAACTTTTCTCCTGAAAAAGTGAAATCTACCCACCAGGCTTAAACTGACTTTTAATTGAAATTAACTTCACCATTATGAACGTGATGTGGAACAAGCCAATCAAAATTAATTTCATCCAATTTTGACAAGTTTCAATTTTTAGGGTTTAGTGACCTGAAACAGGGGTACGAAAACCCTAATTTTCAATTTTTTCCAAATTTCACTAGTATCTTCCTAACATCACATCAACTCAAAATCCATACTTGATTTTCCCAAAAACTATATTTTGACATCATTTTAACAAGGTTTAGACTCTTTTAAGCAAAATGCCTTAATGAAGCAAAAAATTTGGTTTGGGTACAACACAATTATCACTCTAAAATGAAGGAATTAATATCTTTGAGAATAGTACTTGGTTGTGTAGGTGGAGATCCCTATAGTTGTGGGTATAGTTATTAGCTATGCAATGTGAAGTAACTACATAACTACCTAGGTTGACTTTGTAAAAAAACTATATTGTAATTTAAATTTTGTCATCTATCTATCAACATCTACTTATTAGTTATGCAATGTAAAGTAATGCTTTTAGTTTGAAAGATGTGCAACACAATAAAATGGAAAACACTGGGTGTTTATAAAATTGCAACCCACATCACAACATACCCAAACCCTTGTGGTTTTTAAGCCTGTATATGTACGTGTGCATTACAAATAGCAAGAACACCAATTTCTTACCATTATCAACAATAATGAATAAACTTGTTGAAAGTGGTGAAACATAAAGTGTTAATGGTTCTTGGAAAATACTGGGTGTTTATAAAACAGTGCCTTTCATTACATTCCTAAGGTCTAAATAACAAAATCTTTTCAAGACATTCTTACTATTTTGTAAAATTCAAAGATGCAAAATACTGGGTTTTACAAAACCTGTAACCCACTTAATGTTTGAAAATAATTTACAAACAAAAACCCTCATAATGTTTTAAAACCATTTACAACTAACAACCCAAATGGTTAGAAACCCCTCACCTCACTTCAGATGTTTTTTTGTTTCCCCTTGCTCTACAACCTTTCACTTTCAACCTACAGAATCGTCCAATGCCGACAACACACAATGTTAATGGTTGTGGGAAAACACTGGGTGTTTACAAAATGGTGCCTATCATTTATTCCTATGGTCTAAATAACAAAATCTTTTCAAGACATTCGTACTATTTTGTAAAATTCTAGGTTGCAAAATATTGGGTTTTCTAAAACCTGCAACCCACTTAACGTTTGAAAATCCTTTACAGAAAAATACCCACATAATGTTTTAAAACCCTTTAGAAGTAACATCCCAATCGATTACAAACACCTCACCTCACATCTATTCATTTTTCCTCTCCCCCACCTGCAAATCCACTCTCCAACCTTTCACTTTCAACCTACAGAATGAAAAAGCCGAAAACATAGAGTGTTAATGGATGTTGGAAAACAATGGGTGTTTATAAAATGATCTGCATTACATTACATTCCTACGGTCTTAATAACAAAATCTTTTCAAGACATTCATACTATTTTCTAAAATTCCAGGCTACAAAACATTGAGATTTGTGAAACCTGCAATCCACAATATTTTAAAAACCTTTAAAAACAACAACTCCCCCATTCAAACCCTTTGTGAGTAACAACCCAATCGGTTACAAACCCCTCACCTCAACTTAGTTGATCATCTCCCCCACCAACAATGCCCCCTTGCTCTCCAACGTTTTGCTTTCAATCTGCAGAATGAGAAAACCCAAAACACAGAGTATTTTCCAAGAACAATACTTGTTACAATTTAAAATGCATGTCTTAATCACATCAATTCCCCTTCCCACCATGGTGAATGGATAGCTTCTCGCGCAAGGCAAAAAATGTTGGAGTAATTCAAAGCAACGAGACACACGAGCTAATGCCTCTATTAACTCCTCACTTTCCTCACTGTGACGTTTCCTCCTGCTTATTGGTTCCGTCACTTTTATCATCCGTCTGGTGGGCCCCTCGTGACACCGTCTCATCATGTTATGTATGTTTTTATGTATGTTGTTATGTATGTTGTTATGTATGTTGTTATGTATGTTTTTATGCATTTTTCTATGTACATAGGTGCATTTTGTCATATTAGCTACGTCCTTAAAGATCTCCATTATGAACAATTTTTTTTTATTATCTATTATTGGCTCTTGTACAAAATCATAATGCTATAGTAACAAAAACATGTATACTATCTAAGAGTCGCGCTACACACCTAGAATTTGAAGGTGGAATGAGGTAGTTGGGTTGTTGGTTCTTTTTGAATCTAAAAAATTGGGTAAGATTTTCCAGCAATAAAGTGTCTTAACCTTGTGTGAAGGAAAGTTTGAAGATTATTCCGTCCTTATCAAGGGAGATGCCAACCATCTCTCCTTTTCTACAAACACATCGCTAGCCTTTTGTCCCTCCATCTCCACACATTGAATACTCATTTGTATTGCTTTCTCCTCCATTTGCTCCCTCTTGTCTCTCTAGTGCCAACGATGACTGTCTTCCTAGGTAGAACTATGCAGATTTCTTTCTCCCCATTGCCATGTCAAATACAAATATATCTAATATTAGACTAAAATTATAGTGCCTATAGTTTTCTTGCCTTATTTTTCATGCTCCATACTGTCAAGAGGTCATGAAATTGAGCCGTGAAGAACCTGCTGTTCATTCCTCCACCTTAAAAGAAATAATGTTCATTCCTTATGATTTAGTTTTTTTTTTCATGCAATAAATAAATTGGATTCCAATTGTTTATTAAATTTAAATCTTATTTTATTTAAGTTTTTATTAAGGGGTAAACTCTTTTGTCCCGAAGCTATGAACCAGTGAGGTCGCAAACAAGAGACCTCATCCCCAATTTAAACATTCAATAATTACACCGCAGTGGGGTTTGAACCTTGATGACGATAACAACACCACAACAACTTAACCATCATACTATGTCACTATTGACACTTATTTTATTTAAGTTGACAAAATTTATCTTATTCAATTTTATTTTATTTTGTTTTAATTTTTATTCTCTTTCTAATAGTACTCAAGGAAGTAATTTAGATCTTAATTAAAATTATTCTTTTTATTAATGACATTCATGTAATTTAATTTTAAAACTACTTATATATTTTATTAACAAGCTACATCAAACATTTGAAAACATGATCTTTTATTTTTCCTATTTAAATTAATTTTCGAAAGGAAAATAATCATAAGACCTACTTTTATTTTTTCAATTATGTTTATTTTTTGCAACCAAAAACATCCACAAGACATGACCATCATTTTAATCATTTTGCACAAATGATGTATTCAAAGAACATAAATTCAATCACAATCATACAATGCAAGATGGATGCATCTATGTGAATGTGCATGCATCGGATTTCCATCATACTAATCATTTATCAAGTAGCTAGGATACCTCTACCTCAAGCATGTTCTCGCCTTCTACAAGTACCTACACTCAATCACACTCAGATTTATGTCAATAGATTAGTCCATAAAATGATAGCTGAAGCACATACACATAACATCTCATTAAGTTTATGCAAACAAAAACAAGATGTGACACTTGAACCTTGATGGCAAGAACAACAATATCACAACTTAGCCATCACACTATGCCACTAAGAAAAATACATTTTTAATATTTATTATGAGCCAAGCTGACACACTTTTTTATACATGTTGCTATATCATTGCATTTAAATATTTTATTGTGCACTTAAACAAATGTTAGAAAAAATAAGAAGGAAGGCAAGGACCAAAGAAGAATATCTAAGCACACTTGAGTTATAGGTGTGATAAAGGAATCAAATTTGCATAATCATCATACAAGTCATTTGCATGTCTATGATTTTCTTTGATATTTCTAGTCTTCATTAATTTAACCCACCAAGGGATTTCACCTAAGAGAACTCGGTCACCTATTGAGTCAACAAGCTAGACTCAATGGTGTCTCTAGACATCACATTAACATATTTAGATATCCAGAAGGCAAAGATAAATATAATTTTTAGGTGCATATTTAGTAAGAGCATTCTCATGCATCACAAATCAATTTTGTGCATCAAATTAGTTTCACAGGAGTCAAGATCAATTAGGTAGGGTGAGACATTAATATGTAGAGTTTTTTGGCCAATTCAAACTTTGAGATAATTATTAGGTTGGGATAATTAAATTTTTAGAAACATTATTGAGGAGCTTGTCAATTTGACATGTGGACATGTTCTCCTAGGTCAAACTTCTTTGTGGATTGAATTAACAACAATGACAAAGATTGAATACAACATTAAAATACACAAATGGTTTATATGATGATGCTGATTTGATTCCTTTATTACATGTGAAGTGAAAAACATTTTTTTCTTAATTATTTAATTTCATGTTGATGTTCTCCCATATGTTTTTAGTCTCAAATGAAAATCTTTAGATACTGTGACATATCAACACGTGGCATGAAATATGTACTCAGTCAACTCAAAACAATTAGTAGAAGGGACATGAAAGTTGGAATTTGAACTTGATGTCAATCTCATACTCATACTCCATGAAAATGATTTAATAGGATAATAGTCCTATTTTGAAATAGAGAATGGTCTGCTGGTGAAGTTGAAAGGTTCTAAAGGAGCCCACTAGGGATCAAGTCTTGCTAAATGCAAGGTCTCTATTTTGAAATAGAGAATGGTCTGTTGGTGAAGTTGAAAGGTTCTAGATGAGCCCCCCTAGGGATCAAGTCTTGTTGAATGCAAGGCCTTCACACTTAAAAAAGGATGAGGCTAGGGTTGTGCCCCAGACAGATTTTGGTGGAATGGATACCCCTCAAACCTTAGCTCTAAACTAAAGGGGACCCCCTTGAGGTATCTCCAACAAAATTAAAAAATAGTTAAAAAAAAAAAATAAAAAACAAAAAAATATAACTTTTGATCCAAATCTAACAATAAAATATCACTTTTTAATATATTATTATACTAGGACACTTCCATTAAAATAGGCACAAAGTTAAATAAAAATCAACATGAACATGCTAATTTTACTATTATTTGTTCAATATGAATATCATATATATATGATTTAATGAATAATATATTTTGGATTATATAGATACATGGACTAGTTTGCCAATCAGGAATATCGCCATTAAAGCGGGAAAGTGAGTTTGGACGGACGAGATGGTTTAAACTGTTACTTTAGGACAGGAGAGGAGCGATTGAAGGGAAAAATGTGGAGGTCCGTGTTGGCGGTAGGGAGCAGTCTTTTGCTTTTGGGTGAGGAAGGGGAAGAGCCCTGCTCCATCTCTGTCCACTGCAGTGATTGGGATTACCACCTCCAACGGTTCCTTCCTCCAATGAAATGGTCCATTCCCCTTAAAGGTCTCTCAAAATTTTAGTTTCCACTCTTTTTCCTAAAATAATTTTGTATTTGGTTATGACATGTTTTTTTCACCTATTATGCCTCGAGGCACTGATTACTGTCATCAAGAATTGAACCGTGGAGGGCTCTTTATGAGAATAGCTATTGTGCTTTGAGGCGCTGATTGAATACGGTCAACAAGAATGGAACAGTAGTGGGCTCTTTGTGAGCACAGATTTCCAACAACGAATGTTCGACCCTGTTGGGCACTCCACTCTACTTACATCTCACTCATTTGTTTGAATTTGACTGCAGACAACATGCGAGTTGTAGCTGCTGAAAGTGTGGCTAATTATGCGAGTGGAGAGATTGAGCCCTATATAGTGCTCACCAGTTGTTCAGCTTTAGCCATGGGTTTACTGGATATCTCCCAACATAAATTATCCATTGTTGCGCAACTCACATACCACGAGGAGAATTCTTCGGCAAAGCTAGGTAATTTATCTTATTTATACATTGCCACTTCATTCTCATTTTTATTCATTACGTAAGTTGGCCTGCAAATATTCCACTCCATTATAAAATAGTTTGACTACCATATTTAAAGTGTATCTATGCAGCTCATTCTTATTGGCCTCTGATCAGGAATTTCATCATAGTAGTTGAAATAGCTGCATATATAACTTGCAATAATCAAGAGAAACTTTGCAGTGGTCTTTTAGATTGAATTATGATGAAGCAACCATCACAGACCTTTCTCTCGTCTCGTTACAATGCTTCCTTATATGGCAAAGTGGGTCATAAGAAATGTCATGTAACATTTTCATGCGTCCAATATTTCAATATTTATTTGACAGCCGAAGTTAATGGCTAAAGAAAAACACACAATTTGAAAGGGAGAGGTCAAAGAAATGTATTTTCAACAATAGACAAGGCTGCAAGTATAAAACTATTGCATACCGTGTTAGTTCTTCCAAACAGAATTTGGCATGAGAGCATTTGCTGTTGAAGGTATGGAAATACTGTTTCGAAAATTGACCAAAGCGATATATGGTCTAAAACAAAACCCTCAAGCACAGTCCCAAACTGTTATTGCATTTGTAATTGTTGCATTATCTTTGTGGCGTAGAACTTTAGCAACACAACCAAAACAATCTTGTTTATACTAAAGTATACAAAAGATTTGCTTGGGGAATTCAAAGTAAAGGATTATAAATTTATATTCCCAACATAACTTCAATGTAGACAGGTCTCAAACTATAGACAGGTGGTGAATCTGAATCTGTTGATGAAACTTCATATTGGCAATTTGTTGGCAGTTTCATTTAACTTACAACAATAAGACCTGACATAACTTTTAATATAGCATGCCCTTGGCATTTTTGAATTGTTCTAGGATAGTACGTTGGATGTAGCCAAAAGGGTGTAGGTTTATCAAAGGGTCTTTGCATTCTGGTACTTTGCTTGAATATAAAGAAAATTTCTGTTTTGCTGATTCTGATGTTACATTGGGACATGTCCCCACCCCTCAAATCCCTGTCCTTGACCCCTTATGTGTTTTGGTGACAATAGGACAGCAGAGGATGACCCTTGGCTGCCCCCTGCAATAAGCAAATTTTGGAATGTCTTGGAAACGCATTCCCATTTTAGGGGACATTAGGAAATGGTTATAAGATGCTTGGCTGTCCTTGAGGTGACCAAGGACATCCTTTGACTGCCCTGTGGACGACCAAACATCCGACATGGAAATGACTGATTGTTTAATGTTTTTTTAATAAAATAGACATTTGGCATAATTTTTTCTTTTGTTTAAAAGGGGTGTAAGGGTCCCAAAAACACTCCCACGCCCCTTATTCACCCTAATGCACAAAGGAAAACATTCAGTATGTTAAACTTACTCAACTTTTGCTAGAGGCTGCAATTTCCCTTACTTGCAATACAAAGAAGACATTATCATCGTCAAGGCAAGATTTGATAATATATTTAAATTGATATATTTTTTTTCAATAAAAAGAAGATATCAAGTTTCAACTAGCTCAAGAGCAGCCATTTGGCATCAAAGTATGTCATTTTGACTTTTTATTTTATTTTAATTTTTAAAAATTTATTTTTAAACATAAGTTATAAACTTATAAAGCTAGAATAGTTAGCTTTGTAGGGAGGGCTTGTAATTATTTTTAAAATGTATTGATTTCAATTTGTTGTCATACAAAAACACAACAAAATGAGTACTAGCAACAGTGATGACAATTTGAATTAGAATGAGATGGGTAGTGAAGAAATTGAAGTAAACTAAATGGATCATTTTTCAAAAAATCCAAATACATTTACAAGTTCAATTGGAATTCTACAAGACCCTTTTGTGTGCCCTTTAGTGTCATGTCCTCTTTTTGTAATAATCTAGGTTATGGACCAAATTGCCTTCTGCTATTTTCAACATATCCCTTGACCCCATTTTGTGTGTGTGTTCTTCCTTTTCTTTCCCTAGTCTTTGTATAAGGTCCTCCAAGTCTCTAAGTTTGAAGGCATGC